>QXEO01000186.1:5636436-6236436 GCA_007115705.1 Dactylis glomerata
AAGGGAACCACTAGGAATCGGAAGCCGATTTTAGCTTCTGATCGGACCTCATTTTGGCCGTCTGATTAGTAGCAGCAAAGCCGTACGATTTGTAGGCAGACAGATTACATGCAGCGTTAAAAAAGGCACCATTTGCATGCTTCCAGTACTTAATTAAAGCTCCCGTAATATACTCCTTCAGTAATGCACTCCTTCATTACCGCACTCTTCCTCATTCTTCCCTCCTCATAATAGGAATAATTCGTTGCCACTAATTACGTGGAGTTTCCATTGCTCCCGGTAACTACTCCTCATTTTGAAATTTTGGTAAAATAATTTAGCCTTTTAAGGAAACTAATACTTTATGCAACATAAGTCTCTATTGCATTTGATTTGCTTCCTTACAGAATGAATTGTGTTTCCAAGGATACTTACATTTGCTTCCGAAAGGATCAAAGTTTGTGCTTCCAATGCTTCTAAAATTTTCTTCTCATGGAATAGAAATTTGCTTCCATTAGGAATTAGGTTTAACAGCCTGTTTCAGAAATATCAAGATCATGCTTCTACTGACTAGATAACTTATTTATTTTGTAGCTGAAATTTGCTTCAGTTCAACATAACTATTATCATATATACCTTGGATATTGTTCTTGTAAAGCATTGCTGTATTATCGATAGACCATGGCATATAAAATCGCTTCCAACAAAACAGAAATTTGCTTCCACAAAAAGGATTATTACAAGTGCTTCGAACAAACTTGGGATGTGCTTCCAAGGAAATGAAAATTTGCTCCCGTTGAATGGTGAATTTGCTTTCATAAACATATGTTTCAAATGGTAATAGATGATGTACAAACTACAAAATGCTTCCTACATACAAATCAGTGCTTTGGATCCACGCGTATGTTGCAATTACAAATATCTAACTGTGTGGGCAAGGACATAGCATGTGGCCGATGAATGAGGCTGCTGTCCTTCAAGCGCCCGCTAGTTGCTGTCTTGAGGATTGGACTCCAGCAGCACGGCTACCGCAGTTCATTGTGCTGCAACCGTCATCACGCTCAAGCCTAAGATCTGCAGCAAAGCCGACATCAACGTCGGACGTCCTCAACGGAGCATGAAGTCGCCGGCTCGTCGTCAGTTGTAAATTAAGCGCGGCTCTTGCCGAAATTAGCAACTTTGTGGATCTCGATGCTATGGATGTCTATGAACTTGCTGCAAACAAGATATAAAAATTAAACCACGATACCACTTAAGGACATCAAAGAAGCAGCCAACGTACCTTTTCTTGCGAAGCATGGTATCCATCTTGATGCTCTACTAGAGAAATCCTTGGCAGGTGCTTTTTCTAGGTGATGCCGGCTACTACAGAGGCGCCGTGGTATCATGGTATGGCATCACGATCCAGCCAGACAAGGTGGGGAGGAAATTGCGCGGTGTGAGGATTGGAAGCGCTGGCAATTTTGTGGAATAACACTTCTTTATACAGCAAAAAGCACGGGGATTATGGCAGTCAACATGCATAGTTAATATTCTAGGTCAACATGCGTAGTTAATATGCAGTTTTTTTCCCCTTTTATTAGAGAGAGGTGGATGCGGGCTGTGTGATCCAGGGAGAAATGTATGGCGCTAGATCGGTCCGATATTTTGTTTCCCATCGGACTACGATATGTAGTGTTTACCAAAACTTATCATCTCTTCCTGATAGGAAATGTTAGATGGATAATTCATGGCGTCTAGAAATAATAAGTTTCAGTCATCGAAGAAATTAAGTACTAGCAAACCATATGAAGGATTATTTAGCGCAAAAACTCTGCCTCTGATCTAGAAACGAGCTTGCGACTCGATCTAATTTTTGGTGACCTCCCAAAAGAGCCATAAGTATTAAATATGTATATCCTACTCACATGTTTCTGTAAAATATATGTAATGGCCTTTTTTACCACGAAATTTGGTGATGCTAGTTTCTTTGAGAGAACATGAAATTTTATTGATTGTGTAATATTAGTACTCCCTCCGATATATTACCTTTCAAAAATACGGATGTATCTAGTACTAAAATATGTCTAGGTACATCTATATTTATGAAAGATAATATGAGTCGGAGGGAGTATACAATTTTCAACGATGCAAAACTAGGGTTTATTAAACTCAAAAGTTTGCACCAGGGTGATACAATCAGGAGTTCACACAAGGCTTTTGCAGAGCTAGCGTGAACTCATATAATTAGAAAGATTAGGAGATGGTAAAAATACAAATGCATAGTCCTTCATGCTTGTAAGAATTCCTATGGCGATAGAGTGACAATCTGCAGACTATGTCGCCATCCATCCAAGGTAAATTTATCCCTCGCAACATGCTCGAGCAATAAGAACGTCACCGTAAACATGACATGGTTTTTCAGTTTCTGAAGAATCGGTGACGACTACAGCTAATGTGCATGTTGGAAAATAACTTGCAAAGCAGATGAATTTTTAGTATTAAAAACCATATCATTTCGACATAGTCAGAACAACCGTAATAAGGAACCCGCTGCCACCCATGGGCTAAGTCAGTTAAGGACATGAGTGTACACCCCTAGAGGAGAACATAAATTATGTGCATGTAGCCATGTACAAAATAAATTTGTATGAAGACATAGCTCAAAACTCTAAGTTAATCTTACTAAAGCGTCAATCCACTAACTCTGCACAGCCAACCCAAACTTTTTGCCTCCTCCGCTGCTCCCACCCATATGAGGATTCTATCTTCAAGATCTATGCCACGCAATCAATTGTCAAAAATATTTGCAACAATTCGAGGTGGTATAAGTTTGACAACTGGCTGACTGACCATATAGAGCACACAAAATTGCAGTAGAAGAATAATTGTAGTAAATAAACTCGTGATGATAGAACACTTTGTACTAGCTTTTCTAGTTGCACTTCATGAGTTAAACATCACAACACCTAGCTAAATTATGTGCTAATTTGTTCCAACCAAGATTAAGATGACAAAAGCCAAACTAAGAGAAATCAGTCGCCATCCACCTGATTTCTGCCGCCACAAAGCCGACAGAGGGTCCATCCACCACCGCAAACTAGGGCAATTGGTGATGGTAATTAGGGAAGTGCACTTTTTTTGGGAATAAAATTATCCAAAAGTTCTACCGTCAAACCAGACCTTAGAATGAGGTCATCAAAGAATAGGCAATGCCCAACAACTTATTCGAAATTTGAAAAATAGAAACCTATTTGTTTCCAAAAAATGGATGGCATGAGTTTATCATCCTTTTATACTTAGGTATATTTTTTATAAGGTTATATTCTTTTATATTTTTTTTTACAATTTTTGATTTTTTTGGTAAATTTATATTTATGTATAAACTTATTAGCATGGTAAATTTATATTTGTGTAATGATTTGGTTGACATGTAGGGGCCATGGAAAATATCTAATGATACCACACCTTATATGATACCATGATACCACTCTCTAAAATTAGAATTTGCAAGTTTTTAATAATTTCAAAATAAATTCACAAGATATGTATTTACAACCCAAAGAATTTTCAAAACCAAATTAGAAATTAACTTGTAGAAAGAAAAACACGAAAATAAAAAACCAAAATGACACTATTCACATAGCAATTTGTCTTTTTTTCTCTTAGTCTATTTTGAATTTGGTTCAAAAAATACCACCAGATATCTTGTAAATATCCACAAATTTTTTTTGATTTTTTTTGAAACTTGCATGTTTGAATTTTAAATAACTATATTATGGTATCATATAAGGTGTGGTATCACCGGTTATGCTCTCATACGGGCTACAAGGTTAGAAATCGATTTGATGTATAAACTACTTTAAGGGATGAAAATTCATAATATTGATAGTTAACCAGAAATTTGTGATCTTAAGGTCATATGCCGGGAACACACTGAGACACATCATGCATGTAACCATATTCACACACATATAGATGTGAAATTTGTTTTCACAATATAATAGTTTTCAAGCTTGAGAGAAGCAAAAACAAATTAGTTACCGTGTACATAAGTTAAAGTAAATGCAAATTATAAATAATCATAGTATTTTCCAAATTAGAATTGTTTTATTGTCATACGAATGTATCGATTTTATAAATATAAATTTAAATATATGATTGTTCACTAAGTTACATATATCACGATCATACCAGAATACAAATATCTGTAATTTAGGAAACAATCGTGTTGATAGGTTTTTACCAACTAGTGGGCGGTTTCCTATAAGTGCTCCAGCTCGCTGTCGATGTTTCCTCCCCCTGCATGTTTTGTGATAACCCAATTTTGTGCTTCCGTTATGAAATTAATGCAAAATGTTAGCCCATTTGGGAAAGGAAACGGGGACCCCTGTGCTATTTCTTTTAGATAAAAGGCCAAAGGCCCGACGTTAAATTAATAACGCCAACAACGGCGATAGTGATACAAGGTGCTGAACCCAGCTTACAAGGTAGAACTGCACACACACACACACACACACACACACAAAAGAAAGCCTACCGAAGAGACTACCACCGGAATCAAGGGCAGCGAACTTGGCCACCAAAGAGACCACGCCGGTGAGGAAGAAAACGCACTGGGCGGGCAGGGTTGCCGGGCCGGAGCTCACCTTAGAGCTCGGGCGCACCAACAAACGCTGCACGACGCCAAGAAAAAACTTCGATGATGTCAACTGGAGCCGAACATCACCACCCACAGACTACAACAGAGGGAGCTCAAGGAAGGACCAAACGAGGAGCGCCGAGGGTGCAGCACACACAACAAGCCTTGCCGAAGAAAGCACGCCGGAGAGACTCCACCACACCTCCTGCGGAGAGCTACATGCCAGGGACTCCAAGGCGGCGTCTTCAAGAAGAACACGACGCATGAAGCACCGTCGCCGCCCGATCCGAAGATCTTGGGCTTTCACCTGGAGCACGTAGATGACACCGAGCAGCCACACAACGCCTTCAAGAAGGGAGCGGCGTCCACAGACGTCGCCGTCGTGGCCCCGAAAGGCAAGGGTTTCCCCTCGGCCATGCTCACCGCCTTCTACACGAGGAACGAACCGTCGCCGGAGCAACACCCGTACCTCCACCCCCACACACGGCTCGCCGGAACCACGCCGTCCTCACGACCGTGACCACCAGCCAGCACCAGAGCTTCTGGCTCGCCCGCCAACCAACAATGCTCCCACCTTCCAGGGCCGCCGCCCCGGCGTCCCAGCTCTGCACACCGGTGAACTGGGGAACTCGAGATCCGCCGTTGCGAAGACACTGACCTGCCACGCCACCACCAAAGTCTGGAAGGAGAACCACCGGCCAGATCGGCGACCTGCAGCCCCCTCGGCTACCGGCGCCCACAGATCTGAGGCAGAAATCGACGGGGTCGCAGGGGGCGCGGGGCCCCTGCCCTGGCCCACGCTCGAAGCCGAGAGATCTACCACCGCACCACCAGGCCCTCCTTGCAGAACCGCAGGTCGTCGCGCCGCCGTCAGGCCAAGAGCTCGCGCTGGCTTCACCTGACCACCGCCAGTCCGCCCGATGCCGAGCTCGCGCCGCCCGCAGAGGAGGCCACGCCGAAGCACAGCCGCCGCCGCGAGAACGCCTGAGCCGACGCAGCCACCGCGCCGCCGTCAAGCAGCCACGCCACCGCGCCCCGCGTCCAGCGCCGCGCCCTGGCCGACCGAAGCGGCCTGCGCCACCACCACCGCGCGAGGGGGAGAGGAGGCCCCGCCGCCGCCCGCGCCACCGGGGCTTTGCCCGGGGACGCCTTCCGGCGGCGGCGAGGGAGGGGGAGGAGGGAGGAGGGGGCTGGCGGCGCGCGCTAGGGTTTGCTCGCCCTGCCGCTCGCGGGAGCGGGCAGGACGAAGCCCCCTGTGCTATTTCTCAATACTTGACGGCCATCTTTTTTTGTAGATAAAAGGTAAACTCTGCATTATTAGTTGAGAGGTGGACAATACTCCCTCTAATCCATGATAAGTGTCGATGATTTTTGTACACACTTAGTACAAAGTTTTTACCAAGTCAGCAATAGTTATTATAGATTGGAAGAACATTTTTCATGCTTGCGAAGGCCTTTAACTTGTCTAAAACAATATTGTGATTTCTTCAGAAAATGGCCCACCGTCGGTTGGATGAGTCGTCAATTGATGGTCCGTTCTGAATATGCAGGTACATCTGCATTTTACACCTATCGGAGCTACAACTCCTCCCCAGTAACGTCATACGGCAGTTCTACATCACAGTCAACGGCCAGCTTTGGGATCCACGGGGCTTCACCCCACAGTACCTCTACACCAACGCGGCCTACAACCCTGACCCCAACCACGAGTTCCGCCAGTACAACGTCTCGCTCAACGCCACCACTAACTCCACGCTGCCGCCCATCCTCAACGCTCTCGAGGTCTTCTCTGTCTTGCCCACCATCAGCATAACCACATCCCCTTCCGATGGTAAGCGAGCGCTTGATCAGTAATATGATTAAGCAAATATATCTCGGCTCATAAAATATTGTGTTGCTTCTATTTTGAAATGAAACAGTTTCCGCCATGGTGGCGGTGAAAGACAAGTACCAGGTGAAGAAGAACTGGATGGGTGATCCATGCGTGCCCAAGAAATTCGCGTGGAACGGGTTGAGCTGCAGCTATGCTGTTTCCAGCCCAGCAAGTGTTATTGGCTTGTGGGTTACATGTCTATGAATGCTTTGCTTTCATGTTAAAAATAGAGGTAGTGGTAAGTGGAATTATCTGAGTTGTTGTTGCACATATGTTTTACAGGAATCTATCTTCCAGTGGTCTTAGTGGAAATATGTCGCCTTCCTTTGGCAGTCTTAAAGGTTTACAATACTTGTAAGTTGAAGATTGTGAGACATATTTCATATTTCATATAGGAATGTTTATTTTGTGGAAGTTATATCGTTTATTACTCGGCACTTGAATGATCTGCAGGGATTTTTCACACAATAATCTCACGGGCGTAATTCCCGATAACCTGTCGCAGTTGTTGTCGCTCACGCTTCTGTAAGTATTCTTGAGGTATTTTTGGCTTTCATTCCCTAATCTGACGGGCTTAATTCCTGACACCATGCCCGCAGCATAACTTTATTTGACGTTGAAACCTATCTTTTTTCCTTCAGAGATTTGACAGGGAATAACCTCAGTGGATCAATTCCTTCGAGGCTTCTGAAAAGAACTGAAGAGGGCTCTCTAACACTTAGGCTAGTACATGATAAACATGTCCACTTTCTAGAGTCGGAATTTTCAAATTATATAGTTATATACCTTAATTGATCAACATTATCTTTTTTATCAAACAAAGCAAAAAAGTTTCCATTTTCATTAATCAAGAAGATGAGAGTTGGCTGGTTCATTAACGAAAAATCAGCTGAAAACCGGTTAATTGATCAATATCGTTTACTCATCTTTATCTTTTCTTTTGTTAGATATGGTAACAATCCAAACCTCTGCAGCAATGGCGCCAACTCATGTCAGATTCTAAACAGGAAGAAAAGCTCTATGGTTGCCGTGTATGTCACTGTTCCAATAGTTGCACTGGTGGTGATTGTGCTTCTACTAGTACTGCTCATTTGCATGTGCAGAAAGCAAGGTGAGAGACCATGCCCAAACACACAATTTTGTACTCACCAATGCGAGCATGAAGTGGTAACTAACACCAGCTTGGGGTGCTTGACTGCTTTGTTTCTAAAGGAACAGTAAGAAAACATTTTACGCCCTGGAACAGGAATTGTAGCATACACACAACACTGCAGGTCAATAATCGCCGGTTTACATACAACGAACTGGTGGCCATGACGAGCGGTTTTCAGCGAGAGATTGGTCGGGGAGGTTTTGGGATAGTGTACGCTGGCTACTTGGAGGATGGCACCCAACTGGCTGTGAAACTACGGTCTGAATCTTCAGATCAAGGTGTACCTGAATTCTTGGCAGAGGTCATAACTACATAAGTGTAACTGATTCCCGAACGAACAAGTTTATGGAATCAGTTTGGTAATGCATTGATCTTTGTTGGGTTAGTGCAGGCTCAGACCTTGGCTAAGATCCATCATAAGAATCTTGTCTCCTTGATTGGCTATTGCAAGGACAGGGAGTACATGGCTCTTGTATATGAGTACATGTCTGAAGGAGCCCTGCATGAACATCTTAGAGGTATGAAAATTACTCAAATCATCAAGCTTCATTTTCCTTAACTAGCACGGTGGCCCTCACAAATGCGAACTATAGTTCTTGCATAACGTAAGTGATATTTATCTAAGAAAACGGCTTGTCCTTCTGAATGTAGTAGGTAGGTCATATTAGATATAGAGAATTTCCTATTCTGATGTTTCTTCCTCACGTTTGCTCACTTCATATCATAATGTCCAACGTTTTTAGAAACATGAATATGGTGAAACTTTTTCTATTACTTTTATGAATATTCCACTGAAACTAAATTATTTACTTTAAGCGTATTCATTAAAATGTGTATATATCAATAATCAAAGTTAGAGAATTATGACTCTAAGTTTTCTAGACTCTTAATTTATCCTGATCTTGATTCATTGTTTCTACACACCTGGTCAATGTATTTTCTGTGTTACACAAAATGACTACGCCGCTTTGATAACATAGTTTAAGACATCGTCAATTTTACTGAGCAGTTGGAGTGACATGTACTCTTATGTTGATTTTGCTAAGTGAGAGAAACACACATACAATAGTCCAAGTATATCAACTATACGAACCAAGTAATATCCATCAAAACAAATCAGAAGAATTAAGTGTACTTTTTCCATGTCTTCTGATTGAAATAGTATTGACACACCGTGAATACCAAATAAAGTTAAACATACCAAGGGGAATTTATGGTGACTTAGCTTTGTTGTATCACTATGCCAAAATATTCTAGGGACATTCCCTTCAATAGCATGTCGACTAATGTTGTATCTTAGTAATTTTTAGGGTTTGAAGTTTTGTGTCTCATTAAGTCGAAATATTCATTTAGTTGATCGAGGGATATTTTCATCATCACAAGAATATGTGTTAAACTCAGCCATATGTGTAGCCCATAATATATTTTAACATGAGGGACGCTCATGTCGATAGTGTGACAAACATCGTGACTTTATTAATTTTGAAATTTTATGACTTCGAACTTTGAAATTTCGCAAGCGTTTTGTGAGAATCTTATTTAATTTTAAAATTCCACAACTCCAAACTTCCAAGATGTGAGAGTGTTGGTTTGAAGGTAGTCAAATCAATTTGTCATTGAAGTGTACTTAATCATAAAAACAACGTATATGTAGTGCGGCTAATGTCATGACTTAATTTATTTACATTTTATGAGTATGTAGATGTGATGGCAGTCGTATAAAGTTGTTAATTATCTATATGTGCTTGATTCTATAAACAACATAATCCCTCCCTTCTTAGTTACATTGTATTCTAGGTTAGTCAGATTAAATTTTTAATGAAATAAATAGGAAAAAACATTACAGCTAAAAATATAAATCATAACAAAGCGGCCGCTTTTACTGAACTTAGAATGGTGTGCAAATAAAAATAGAGGAAATATGTAGTTTCACTTTATTTTTTCCTAGCCCAATCGTACTGACTTCCCTCTACCACCACGCATTATATTTTATTTTGCATGCCACATCGTGTTTACCTAGGAGTCTTTTACACATGTCTTTTTCAAAATGGAAATGTTCTAATATTCAGTCTCATGGCCAGGTCTCAAACGTGACACCTTAATATAAAACATGAGACACATGTTACGTAAGTATAATTTATTTCATAAAATCTTAGCCATATATTTTAGATCTAATTATCTAAATTAATTTAAATGATGTGGATTAACGTGGTGTCTCTATTTTAAAACCTCGTATTGTGCTTTTAGTATATAGTAGATAGATAGATAGATATCTGTTTTATATATAAAGAAGTGGGAAGCAACTGACAAAAAAGAGAGCATGCTACGGAAATTCACTTTGGCTCACATGACTAGATCCTCATAGTGTGAAAACATCACATTTCAAAATGTCAAAAATTCTGGAAAAAGATCCCATGTGTATATTTATATATTGTAGGCGCCATATAAAGTTTCAAGGAAAAAAGATATTGTTTGCAACCCGTGCAAAAAAGATAATTTTCAGTGCTTCAAAACGACATTTCACAAAACATTTTTGTATTTTTACCTCCGACACTACATAAGGTTTTTATTCAAAAAAATTGTGGACATGTAGAAGTACATGTCCATTATCAAGAAAGAAATATTTTTCTTGAATAAAATTTATAATTTATGAAATGTGTTTTCAAAAGTGAGGATCTAATCCCGTCAGTCAAGACACCACCTGCGCGCATGCTAGTCATATTCTGATTTTTGAAGGGGGAGAGAACCATACGAGAGGTTTAACCTGGATGCAAAGACTCTGTATCGCATTTGAATCTGCGCAAGGTTAGCTTTTGAATAAAGAATTTTCTTCATGTTGTTATGTAAAGAATCGCGGATAAAGAATAGATGAGGTGGTCCCTGATGTGTATGGATGTATGCAGGGCTTGATTATCTGCACAAAGGGTGCAACCCGCCCCTCATTCACAGGGATGTGAAGACGTCTAATATCTTGCTGAATGCAAAGTTGGAGGCGAAGATCGCCGATTTTGGCCTACTCAAGCCATTCAATAGCGACCGTGATACACATGTGTCCACAGCTAGGGTAGTTGGCACCCCTGGTTACCTTGCCCCGGAGTAAGTGCATTGCTCTAACTCGTGTTGATTATGCTCTAAAAATATCTCTTGGATATTAATGGAATTTTTTTGTTTGTTAGTGTAAAATGTAGTATAATTGAAACCTATATGTCAAAGATGTTGTACGGTTTTCCTTTCATCATTGGACAGTAAAAGTCAAGAATCTGGTCCCTTAAATTTTGAAAATTCACATGCAAATTAGTGATGTAGATATATCTATGATTTGAAAATCCTAATTTTCGTGGGACAAAAATGTTTTATGTGAATTGTTTCTTCATGTTCTTATAAAATTTGTTTGAAACGAAGAATTCCTGAGGAGCTCAAGCTGCATGGATGTTGTTGACAGTTTTGACACTAGACCTCCTGATGTTCTACATACTTAATTTTATAGGTACCAAGCCACATTCCAGCTCACCAATAAGACCGATGTGTTTAGCTTTGGCGTAGTACTACTAGAGATAGTCACAGGGCAACCACACATCCCGAATGACCCTGAGCCAACGAGCATTGTGTTGTGGGTGCGGCGGCGCCTCGTTTGTGGTAACATTGAGGGCATGGTGGATGCACGCATGTGCGGCGACCACGACGTCAACAGCGTCTGGAAAGTTATAGACACAGCCCTCAAGTGCACCTCCCAAATTCCAGAGGAGCGACCAACAATGACTGAAGTGGTAGTGCTGCTCAAGGAGTGCCTTGAGCTCGAGGCTGCTCGTCTTGAGTTAGACGATGAGTATTACACGGCTGAAAGCGGTGGCAACCCGAACAACAATGGCTAGTAATGTCACTGATTTGCCAATGGATGTCAGCGCTGGAGCATTTGGACAGGGTGCCAACAGTGTCTACTAACATCAGGAGAGGATTTGAACAATGAGTTGCCTCCGACTGTTGTCTACAAATTCTCTTTGTTTTCTCCTGACAGAACGCAACAGGTCTCAGTTACGTATTGTTGCTACTATTAGATAAAGTAACTGTAAATGTACAATGGTCAGACATGTAAAGTGTTACGTCGGCATTTGTAGACCTTGTAACACTTGAGATTTGGTGTTGTTGGACACATAATAATTTTAATTAAGATCATATGTATCACTTTGATAGAGATCAGGTTAGGGTTTTCCCATTTCGAAAAAGAAATTGTAGACCATGAGAATTATAACACTTAGTAAGAGTGAGAAATCCAGATTCTTTCCTCGGTTATGTTTTTTTCGTGTGCACTTCTAGTGCAATTCCACAAAGTCAGATTTTTTTTTTCAAATGAAGGACCCCAGCCTCTACAACGAGAAGATGCATACGGCCTTCTTTTCTAAAAATCCACAGCTACAAAAAGTACACTTCAAAGAACCAGAGCCGCCGCCACTCTACCTACAAACCCGACAATGGGTGAAGATCATGCCGACAAGGCCTTGTGAGCACGAAAAACATGAAACCCCCCCCCCCCCACGACCTAGGAACCGGAAACGTCGCATACCCGAAGACACCCTCTAAGCGAAACGGAAACGCTCACCCAGTATAGGACTCTCATAGCAAGCATCTCATGCACATGATACGAAAGCTGTTACCACTATCAAAATCGCCAATCAATCTTCAGGGTAAAGATCTGCATAGTCATCGCCAGTCATGCCATTGATGTTGCCACGACGGTAGAAAACAACCCCGCCCTGCGTGAGTTCATTAAGGCACGGCGGTCACCAAGAACCGAATGAACCATTCTGACAGAACACACTGCCATCGACAAGGTAGATGCACAACACTCTGTTAGCGTACCCTTGTAACGTGTTGTAACAATACTGTAACATAGGAGAGGGTAGATAGATAAGAACATAGAGATCACCTGTAACGATCCGATCCCGAATTATGAGGGACGAGATCGATCTCTCTATCCTTCTAAACCTCCCTAGTATCTCGCCATCATTGTAACCTCTCTGCCTATATTAACACGCATCGAGCCGAGCTCCAAGGCATTGTTCCCAAATCAATCTACACGATCATATGGTATTAGATCCATCTTCCTCCCAGTAAAACTCATCTATGTGCCTCGCTCCTCCCTCCATCAAAGCCATGAAGAACCCTCTAGTTGTCCTTACCGTGAGTGAGAAGTTGACGAGGTCGAACTACCTCCTATGGCAGTCACAAGTGCTGCCCGCCATCCGCGGCAAAAGACTCATGAGCTTCATCAATGAGAAAGCCGAGCCGCCGCCGGAGACCATCACCGTCCAGAAGGATGGAGCATTGGTCAAGGAGGAAAATCCTGACTATGAAGTCTGGGTTGCGACGGACCAACAGGTACTGTCGTATTTGGTTAATACTCTGTCGCCTGATATTCTTGTCACTACCATTGGCATGGAAACGGTGGCTGAAGTGTGGGGGGCAATCAAAACCATGTTTGCCTCTCGATCAAGGACGCGGGTCTCGAACCTTCACGTCGCCCTCGCTAGGATGAGGAAGGAGAACCTCACCACGGCGCAATACTTCACCAAGATGAAGGGTTTCGCCGATGAACTTGCTGCAGCCGGTCGGCCTCTGGATGAGGAAGAACTCGTTGAGTATCTTCTTGCTGGCCTCGACGAGTCCTACAACGCCCTCTTTGCCGCCATCGGGATCAACGGCGTCGAGAACCTCTCCGTCGCCGACCTGTACAACCACATCACTGCCTACGACAACCGCGTCGAGCTCCTCACCGACAACATTGGCGGAGGAAATTCCCCCGTCAACTCTGCACATCGTGGGCATGGTGGACCGCGTGGACGTAGAGGACGCCATGGAGGCCGTGGCCATGGCAACCGTGGTGGAGGACGTCACCAACGCGGCAGCCGCCGTGGTGGTGGCAGAAACGGTGGCAACCGTAGCCACCTCACTTGCCAGATATGTGGCAAAACTGGGCATGAAGCCCGAAACTGCTGGCACCGCTACTCCGACGATGAAGAAGAAGAGGAGGAGGAGAAAGGTGCCAATGCCATGTCCTATGGAGTGGACACCAACTGGTATGGCGACACCGGCGCCACTGATCACATCACCGGTGAGCTCAACATGCTCACCATGAAAGAGAAGTACAAGGGCAAGGACCAAATCCATGCGGCAAATGGACAAGGTATGAGCATTAGCCATGTTGGTCATGCAATTGTTAAAACCCCCTCAAAATTCTTGCATCTTAAAAATGTCCTTCATGTTCCAAATGCCACAAAAAATCTTGTTTCCATTCATCGCTTTACTAGAGACAATGATGTCTATATCGAATTTCATCCATGGTATTTTTATGTCAAGGATCAGGTCACGAAGCGAGTACTTCTTAAAGGTAGATGCGAGCGTGGTCTCTACCCCTTGATTTCTTCATCAACCATCAAGAATAAACAAGTCTTCAGCGCCACCAAGCCTTCAGCTTCGAGATGGCATAGTCGTTTAGGACATCCTTCTTTTTGAATTGTTCAACAAGTTCTTAGCAAGTTTAAGCTACCATATTCCAATAAAACTAGTGATGAGTCGGTTTGTGACTCTTGTCAAAGAGCCAAAAGCCATCAACTCCCATACATGAGGTCTACTAGTGTTTCTACCTCTCCTTTACAACTTGTGTTCTCGGATGTGTGGGGTCCAGCACCTAGCTCTGTAGGGAGATTCACATACTATGTAAGCTTTATTGATGATTTTAGTAAATTTTCATGGATCTATCTTTTCAAAAAGAAATCTGATGTTTTTCAGATCTTTCAAAACTTTTATAAACTTGTTGAACGTCAATTCGATAAAAAATTCTTGTTGCTCAATCTAATTGGGGTGGTGAATATGAGAAATTAAACTCCTTCTTTCAAAAAAATAGGCATTGAACATCATGTTTCTTGCCCTCATGCCCATCAACAAAATGGGTCTGCTGAGAGAAAGCATCGCCATATTGTAGAAGTAGGCCTTGCTCTCCTTGCCAACGCATCCATGCCACTAAAAATTTGGGATGAAGCATTCTTGATGGCTACATACCTTATTAATATGTTGCCTTCCAAAGTCATCAATCATGAAACACCTCTTGAACGTCTCCTTCATCAAACACCTGATTATGCATCTCTTCGCACCTTTGGTTGTGCCTGCTGGCCGAATCTTCGACCATTCAACAAAAGAAAACTCGCTTTTCGCTCAAAACGGTGTGTGATACGTCTCAAACATATCTATAATTTTTTATGCTCCATGCTTGTTTTTACACCATTTGCTTAGTGTTTCATTACACTTCGTGGCATTTTTATGCATTTTCCGGAACTAACCTATTAACGAGATGCCACAGTGCCAGTTCCCTGTTTTCTGCTATTTTTGTGTTTCAGAAAAGTTACACAGGAAATATTCTCGTAATTGGACGAAACAAAAGCCAAACATCCAGAAATTCACCGAAGCTTCTGATACATCTCAAACGTATCTATAATTTTTGATGCTCCATGCTTGTTTTTACACCATTTGCCTATTGTTTCGTTACACTTAGTGGCACTTTTATACATTTTCCGGAACTAACCTATTAACGAAGTGCCACAGTGCCAGTTTCCTGTTTTCTGCTGTTTTTGTGTTTCAGAAGTGATACACAGGAAATATTCTCGGAATTGGACGAAACAAGTTCCTGAAGTCATATTTTACCCGGAAGCTTCCAGACATCCGAAGAAGTGTCGAAGGGGGGCCACCAGGGCCCCACACAAGGGGGCGGCGCGGCCTGGCCCCTGGCCGCGCCACCCCTGTGTGAGGGTGCCTGGTCCCTCTCCTGACATCGCCCCTTCGCCTATAAGTACCCCCCGACGAGAAAAACCTAAGGGCCCGATCAGATTTCCAGAAAGAGTTCCGTAGCTTCGCCGCCGCCACTGACGAATTTCGGGGGATAGAAGTCTCTGTTCCGGCACCCTGCCGGGACGGGGAAGTGCCCCCGGAGCCATCTCCATCGGTCTCCATCGCCGTCTCCGCCGTCTCCATCGACCTCACCGCCATCTCCATCAACCTTGCTGTCTCCTATTATGAGGAGGGAGTAGTTCATCCCCGGGGCTGAGGGCTCTACCGGTAGCTATGTGGTTCACCTCTCTCTCCCATGATGTGATCTTTATGTGATCGTGAGCTTTGTATCATGTTGAACAAGTACATGTTATTATTCAGATATTTTGTGTACTCTAGTGATGTTATTAAAGTAATCTATTCCTCCTGCTATGGTGTAACGGTGACAGTGCGTGCATCATGGTGGTACTTGGTTTAGGCTATGATTGTGATCTCTTGTGGATTATGAGAATAATTATTGCTATGATAGTTTGAGTGATCTATTCCTCCTTTCATGGTGTAATGTTGACAGTGTGTGCACCGTGTTAGTACTTGGTTTAAGTTGCAATGATTTCTATCTTGAATTGTGATTTGATTTGGATATCTCTATGAGTGGTGTTTGTCAAGTACTTGATGAACTTTAAGGGGTGCTTCTGTAGCCACTACACAATGATTAGTGTTATTCAATAGGAGAGTAATTCAGAGTACCTTATCAAAGAGAAGTTATTTGTTCAGTCATGTTATATTGTTGGGAGTGTGTCCACTAGTGAAAGTATGATCCCTAGGCCTTGTTTCCAAGCTTTGCATACCGTTTACTTGCTATTTTGTTACTTGTTTGCTCGCAGCGATATTTATTTCACATCACGTTTGCTACTTATAATCATCTATACCATTTGTATTTCACTATCTCTTCGCCGAACTAGTGCACCTATACATTTGACAAGTGTATTGGGTGTGTTGGGGACACAAGAGACTTTCTGTATCGTAATTGCAGGGTTGCTTGAGAGGGATAGCTTTGACCTCTAACCTCCCTGAGTTCGATAAACCTTGGGTGATCCACTTAAGGGAAACTTGCTGCTGTTCTACAAACCTCTGCACTTGGAGGCCCAACAAGTGTCTACAAGAATAGAAGTGCGTAGACATCAAGCTCTTTTCTGGCGCCGTTGCCGGGGAGGTAAGGTAAAAGGTACTCGCATCCTCTTGTGTGAGTGCTCGGAGTTATTTCCTTTAGATTCTGCAATTACATGTTTTTGTTTCTTGTTTTTATTTTCACTAGTTAGGCTTAATGGAAAACAAAGAGTTCTTTAGTCTTTTTCCTGATTTTAGATTTGAAGAGAAAATTGAAAATCCTTTGGAGCTTATTTCGCATAGCAATGTTATTAGTACGAATGCTTTGAATACTGTTAATGCTAATGCTATAGAAAAGTCTAAGCTTGGGGAAGCTGGTTTTGTTGAGTATGATATCTTTAGTCCCCCAGCTTTAGTGGAGAAAGGTTGCTCTGATGATATTTTATCTCCCATATGTGATGTTTCTAATGATGCTTGTGCTCCCCATCCTTTTAAAATACCTATGAAGATTGTTGAACGTATTAGGGATAACTGCTATTTAGGAGATGGAACTGTCCATCCTGGTGATCATCTGCTCTTTATACATGAATTATGCGAGTTGTTCCAGTGTGCAGGTATTTCAATGAACCAAGTTAAGAAGAAGCTATTCTCTTTTTCGCTGAAAGGCAGAGCTGAGGAATGGTATAAAACATTGAAGGATGGCCGATCTATTGATTGGGAGGAAATTGAACCTCTCTTTTATTCTAAATTCTATCCTTCTAGTCAGGTTTATAAAGATAGGAATTACATTTATAATTTTCATCCGCATGAGGGAGAAAGCATTGCCCAAGCTTGGGGAAGATTGAAGTTACTAATGCATAAATGTCCTATTCACGATCTTCCCCGCAATATTGTTATTGATAATTTTTATGCACGGCTTACTCTTCCTGATAAGGATTATTTGGATGCTTCTTGTTTTGGATCATTCACTCATATGAAGGAAGATGCTAAGTGGAAACTTCTTGACCGTATACAAGAGAATGCTGAAGGATGGGAAAACGACAAAGGTAAAGGATCAGGTATGAATTATGAGTTTGATTGCATTAAGTCTTTCGCTGAAACTGCTACTTTTCAAGAGCTTAGTGCTAAATATGGTCTTGATCCTCAAATTATGGTTGATTGTTTTAAAGCCTTTGCTTCCCATATGAATGTTCCTAAAGGAAATGGGGACGTGTATCATGAACCTTTTAAGGACACTTGCATAGAAAGTGATATTGTTATTGATGATTGCAATAAACATGCTCAAACTTCTAAAAGTCCTATTTCTTATAAGCATGTTAATTTTTGTGGAGTACATAGACCTTGTGAACAGAGTTACAACAAGGAAGATTATTGCATCACCCACGCAAATGAAGAAACCAGTATGTGGCTCAAGGATCTAGATGTGCTTGGTGAATGGGTTTGTGAGCTTTATCCTTTTCTTTGTGAATTTTGCGGTGAAAAGGGGCACTTTAATTTTCAATGCCCAATCAATCGAATGAGTACCGCAGATTTGTATTGTGATGATAAGATTACTTTCAATCAGTATGATGAGCTTACTTTGTTTTTGAATTGTGAAGAGATATCTAGAAAGATTGCTTTGGTAGACATGAATGATGTTGATCTTAATAGCACCCTTCGTGGTTGTCATCTCTATTGTGCTAAAGATTGCCTCGCAAATACTTACTTACAAGATCTTATTAAACATGATGTTTTGCCAAGCTATGATAGGACTAATAGATGTTTCGATCTTATTAATAGAGAGGAGGAATCCTCCAAAGTTTCTTCTGTTGTTTCTGTCAGCAAGCCAGATTATATGGAGAAGATGCCTTTCCCTCCTAAAGAATATGTGAAGAAGATGCCCTTCAAGTCTCTTCCTCCTAAAGGAGAGAGTAAGAAGAGTAAGAAGAAGAAGAAGAAGAAGAAGAAGAAGAGGAGTAAGAGGCGAGAGGATACGGTATCTTCCCCTAAGCGTTATGATCCTGCTATAGATTATGATAATTCTGATTGGGATGATGTTCCTATGCCTGTTACCTATGTTAGTGATCATGATTGGGAAAAGCACTCTACTTTTGATATTGAAAATCTTTTTGGTACCAATTCTAAGGTTAATAATTGTTGTACCATTAGTGCTATCCATGTTCCTTCTTATGATGATATGTTTGATGAATATGCTATGCGACATAGTAGTTCTCTATCTTGTGATGATACTAAGCCTCTAGTTTATGATGATGATTATAATGTTTTCAATTCACCTACTTTTGAGGAGAAAAATAGTTATGATTACAATATTCCTCCTGTTTTTGATGATTATGGTGATGAGAATAATTATTTTGTTGAATCTGCTCCTACTACAATTGTTCATGTGGGGAGTATTAATCCTTTTATGCATGCGGCTCATGATAGGGATGTTTTATGTGATAGTTATATTGTTAGTTCTATTCATGATGCTACTGAAAGTTATTATGAGAGAGGGAAACATGGTTTGATGGACCTCAACAATATTGAGTTTCCCCTCTTTATGTTGCAATTCTTGAAGTTGTACTTGTTTTGCCTTCCTATGCTTTTTGCTTTGCGCTTTTATGACTTGTCTCTTTACAAGACTATTTTTCATAGGAAGTGGTTTAGATTTAAATGTGTTCCACACTTGCTTTTTGATGGTCTCTATTGCTTTAAGTTCCTATATGGCGCCTTTGCCTCAAGCTTTTATATGGCGCCCACATGAGCATCTTTGCAAATTACTGCGCCTAGCTCAAAGGCGTTAAAGAAAAGCATTCTTGGGAGATAACCCATTGTTTATTTCCAGTACTTTTTCTTTTATTTGAGTCTTGGAAGTTATTACTACTGTAATAACCGCTCCTTATCCTTTTTATTTCGTTTTTGTGCTAAGAGAAACCTCTAATTTGAGTGAGGTAAGATTTGGGGATGTTGCTGTCCTGAAACTGTTTTCGGTGCTGCACCGTAAAAATTCGTATAAATTCTCTGTATATCTTTTGGACCCGAGATTTCTTGTGCATATGCCCCAGGTTATATCCAAACTTTTGTTAGTTGAACACTTTTTGATTTGAGCAACAGAAAACCCCTCAAAAATTCGACGTTTGTCAGCTGTTCAGTTTTGACAGATTTCTGCCAATATTTGTGTTTGACACTTTATCGCTTTCTTTTGAGTTCTTTTAATTATGGAACTTTTGGGGAAGTTGCTACAGTATTATATGCTTAATATGTGGTGGTTTTGGGTTAAAACCTGAAGCAAAAAGAGGTTGATTATATGTTATGCTTGCACTAATGTTGCTAATAGAATTGTGTTTAGTTTTGTATGAAGGAAGTTTTCAAGTGTAGGGATTGGAGAATGATGAGATGAGTTGAAGAATGGACAAAAGCTCAAGCTTGGGGATGCCCAGCACCCCAAGAAATATCCAAGAAGTACAAGCGTCAAAGCTTGGGGATGCCCCCGAGGCACCCCTTCTTCATCGGCAAAAATCAGGTCACCTTTCAAAACACTATATTTTTATTGCTTCATGCACTATGTGTTTTTCTTGGAGCGTCAGTTGTTTTAGTTTTCTTAGTTGGTTAGGTTTGTTTGTTTGCTGCAATAAATGGTTAGATCACATCATGTTTCTTTTGGAGGAGATGAACTCGTTTTTATTTGCTAAGAACACTCAGTTTTTCACTCTTATCGTTCACCGAGTGTTCTTCTTTTTCTGCTACTGCTTTTGATTTTCATTTTCGCCTTGATTTGCGTTCAGATCTTGTCATATCTTTTCATCAAAGTGTATTTTTGCCTCTGATCTTTATTGGTTTTCATCAAAAGAGGTGTCTTTAAAAATTTCAAATGGTGTTGGAAAAGAGAAAAAGCTTTGTGCAAAATAGTGGTACAAGAAGGAGCTTGTGTAGACTGCGGCTTAGGCTTTTTCATGTCATGCTTGATGTCTTTTTGATAGCATGCTTAGTGGTTTTGCTGTAGCATGACTTGTCTCAAATAACTGAGATTGCTTAATGAGCCTTTGAAAAAATCATGCGTTGTTTTTATTGTATGGAAGCATTATTTTGGTTTTCTCCTTGATGCTTTATTTGGGTTGACTTGGCGCATGCTCACACATGTTAGACTCTTACAAAGTCGCCAATAGCCTTCATGATCATTTAGTTTTTGACTCTTGATGCCATCGTATGCTTCTTTTAATGTCGCTTTGTCGCTTTGCATGATTATGGCCATTATTGCTCTCTTAGTTGGTCGCTCCCAGTCTTTTGCTAGCCCTCGCCTTGTACTGAGTATGAGCTCTACTCGTGCATCCAACTCCTAAAAGCCAAGTTTGCCATTGTGTCCACTATAAATTCCTATGCATGGTATTTATAAGCCATTCCAAAGTAAAATTTTCGTGTGCTACCTTTCAAAAACCTTCAAAACACTTCTCGTTTTGTGACACTGTTTTTAGCTCATGGGGACGTAGTGGTCGGATTTGCTATCTTCCATATTGCTTATTCCAAAAAGAAAAAAAAAGAAAAAAAAAGAGAAAAAAGGCACTCCTCCAATGAATGTGAATGTTGGTGGGCACCCGATGGAATCGGTTAGCCATGGTATGTGAAAGGAAAAGGTGGGGAGGAGTGCCAAGTTTTATAAAAAGAGCACAAGAGTGCCAATCTCTCTCTCAAAAACTTGCTTCATTTTTGTATGGAAGATAGTAAGAACCCCATTGCCAGTCGTTGACAAAGACAACCACCTCTCAAAATCAAGTTTTATCTCTCTGTTTTACAAATGAAAAGCTCTAGCACATGCTTAAATCACTGCTTCCCTCTGCGAAGGGCCTTTCTTTTACTTTTATGTTGAGTCACCACTTTCTTTCTTTATGCACCATTAAGAGAGCATAGTTGTCATTCTTAGTGTGATATGCATTGTCCCAAAGTTCATTGATTGACTCATATTGTTGGTTTCGCTTGTTCTTAAATTATTTGTATCTAGTCGCCCTCTTAAACTTTGAGGTGTCCTATGCATTTATGTTTTGCTCTCTTTGAAGACAAGCTGAAAACCATTTGTATGTTTTTCCTTATGATTTGAACACACGTTTGACTTTCATTGTTTCATTATCATGATCTTTTGTTTGTGTTCATTTACATGTTTACAACATGGTTGCTAAGTTTCTTATTGTCATGATTATATCTTCATGCCCATGTTTTAAGTTCTATTGATCCCAGCTCACCAATGCTTACATATATGATCAAGATTGTGTAGGTGCATGTCACCTCAAAAATTATTCTTTTGTTATCACTTACCTACTCGAGGACGAGCAGGAGTTAAGCTTGGGGATGCTTGATACGTCTCAAACGTATCTATAATTTTTGATGCTCCATGCTTGTTTTTACACCATTTGCCTATTGTTTCGTTACACTTAGTGGCACTTTTATACATTTTCCGGAACTAACCTATTAACGAAGTGCCACAGTGCCAGTTTCCTGTTTTCTGCTGTTTTTGTGTTTCAGAAGTGATACACAGGAAATATTCTCGGAATTGGACGAAACAAGTTCCTGAAGTCATATTTTACCCGGAAGCTTCCAGACATCCAAAGAAGTGTCGGAGGGGGGCCACTAGGGCCCCACACAAGGGGGCGGCGCGGCCTGGCCCCTGGCCACGCCACCCCTGTGTGAGGGTGCCTGGTCCCTCTCCTGACATCGCCCCTTCGCCTATAAGTACCCCCTGACGAGAAAAACCTAAGGGCCCGATCAGATTTCCAGAAAGAGTTCCGTAGCTCCGCCGCCGCCACCGATGAATTTCGGGGGACAGAAGTCTCTGTTCCGCCACCCTGCCGGGACGGGGAAGTGCCCCCGGAGCCATCTCCATCGGTCTCCATCGCCGTCTCCGCCGTCTCCATCGACCTCACCGCCATCTCCATCAACCTTGCTGTCTCCTATGATGAGGAGGGAGTAGTTCATCCCCGGGGCTGAGGGCTCTACCGGTAGCTATGTGGTTCACCTCTCTCTCCCATGATGTGATCTTTATGTGATCGTGAGCTTTGTATCATGTTGAACAAGTACATGTTATTATTCAGATATTTTGTGTACTCTAGTGATGTTATTAAAGTAATCTATTCCTCCTGCTATGGTGTAACGGTGACAGTGCGTGCATCATGGTGGTACTTGGTTTAGGCTATGATTGTGATCTCTTGTGGATTATGAGAATAATTATTGCTATGATAGTTTGAGTGATCTATTCCTCCTTTCATGGTGTAATGTTGACAGTGTGTGCACCGTGTTAGTACTTGGTTTAAGTTGCAATGATTTCTATCTTGAATTGTGATTTGATTTGGATATCTCTATGAGTGGTGTTTGTCAAGTACTTGATAAACTTTAAGGGGTGCTTCTGTAGCCACTACACAATGATTAGTGTTATTCAATAGGAGAGTAATTCAGAGTACCTTAGCAAAGAGAAGTTATTTGTTCAGTCATGTTATATTGTTGGGAGTGTGTCCACTAGTGAAAGTATGATCCCTAGGCCTTGTTTCCAAGCTTTGCATACCGTTTACTTGCTATTTTGTTACTTGTTTGCTCGCAGTGATATTTATTTCACATCACGTTTGCTACTTATAATCATCTATACCATTTGTATTTCACTATCTCTTCGCCGAACTAGTGCACCTATACATTTGACAAGTGTATTGGGTGTGTTGGGGACACAAGAGACTTTCTGTATCGTAATTGCAGGGTTGCTTGAGAGGGATAGCTTTGACTTCTAACCTCCCTGAGTTCGATAAACCTTGGGTGATCCACTTAAGGGAAACTTGCTGCTGTTCTACAAACCTCTGCACTTGGAGGCCCAACAAGTGTCTACAAGAATAGAAGTGCGTAGACATCAGCTTCCAGAGAACCGAAGAGGTGACAGAGTGGGGCCACGAGGGGCCCACACAACAGGGCAGCGCAGCCCAGGGCTAGGCCGCGCCCCCTATGTGTGTGGCCACCTCGGTCCACTTCTGACGATGCCCCTTCGCCTATAAAGACCCCCTGACGGGAAAAACCTAAACACCCGATCACTTTTCCAGAAACATATCGTGATCCACCGCCGTCGTTGACCTGAGATCGGGCGGGTCCAGAAGCTCTTCCCGGCACCCTGCCGGAGAGGGGAATCGCCACCGAAGGTCTTCTTCATCGCCATGCTTGCCTCCGGCGCGATGAGTGAGTAGTCTACCTTGGACTATGGGTCCATAGCAGTAGCTAGATGGTTGTCTTCTCCACCATGTGCTTCATGTTTAGATCTCGTGAGCTGCCTTACATGATCGAGATCACCGTTATGTAATTCTTCATGTTGTGTTTGTTGGGATCCGATGAATATTGGTGTTATGATTGAGTTGATGTGCTGAATATTATCTTATGTTATCTCTATGTTGTTAATGATCTTGCATGCTCTCCGTTGTTAGTAGCGATCTTGGCCGAGTAGTTGCTAGTGACTCCAAGAGGGGGTATTTATGCTCGATATTGGGTTCATGCCTCTATTTAATCTGGGGGAGTGACAGAAACTTCTAAGGTTGTAGATGTGCTGTTGCCACTAGGGAGAAAACAACATTCATATGCTCAAGGGCATATGCTTTGTTTACATTACACACTTTGCTTAATGCAGTTATCTGTTGTTCGCAACTTAATACTTGTGGAGTTCTCGGATTGATTCGCCACAAGTGGATTATTAGTCATAGATGCAGTTGGATGGCGGTCTATGTATCTTGTTGTAATGCCCAGAGTAAATCTCATAGCGATCCTCTCGACATATGCACGTTGTATTTATTCTATTAATTGCCCAACTGTAATTTGTTTACCCAGCATGTGTTATTTTATCTTATAGAGAGACACCACTAGTGAACTGTGGACCCCGGTCCTATTTCCATTATATTGCTATCATCTGTTTACTTTACTCGCACTGTTTACTTTACTCGCATACTACTATTGCTTTCCACTCGATACGCTCATACCCTTTGTTTCAAGCAAACTGGTGAGATTGACAACCTCATCGTAAGTTGGGAGCAAAGTATTTGGTTGTGTTGTGTGCAGGTTCCACGTTGCTACTAGTTGAACACGTGTCAACAAGTGTCGTAAACGGCGCCCTTGTTGGAGTGTTAGTAGGCTAGCAAGCATCACCTTCTGGAGTTTGGCTTTTTCCTGGACTGACAAACCTTGGTTTCTTACTGAGGGAAAAGCTTGCTGCTGTGCTCATCATACCTTCCTCTTGGGGTTCCCAACTGGACGGTGAAAAACCATCAACACCGTGCCGCATCAAGATATTTTTCTGGCGCCGTTGCCGGGGAAAAATAAGACTTCTGCAAGGGGAGTTTCGCATGCACATCCTTTACTTTGTTTTAAGTTTTGGTTTACTTTATCTTTACTTGCATCGTTTTATCAAAAACACAAAAAAATTAGTTTCCTTTATAGTTGTTTATTATGTCTAGTTTAGTTGCTACTACTATGTCGCCCGAGGATATGATTTTCACTTTAAAGCAAAAGAGTGAGGAAAGTTTCAAGGAAGCTTGGTCTAGAATTTATGATTGGCATGGAAAAACTGAACCAAAAATGACTTTGAGTTTGCTTCTTAGTTGCTTTTACTTTGGACTTGCTCTTCGTTATAGATATGCTTTGGATGCTACTGTAGAAGGATATTTCCTTCATTGTGATGGAGATCAAGCTTTCAATATTATAAAAAAGTTGATTACAATTTATAGCATGCCAACAGATTTTGATTCCTCTCTTGTGAGCATTTTTAATAGACTTAATACTCTTGAGACTCATACTGCTTGTTTGAATGATTGCTATAGTACTTTGCGCCAGCATTTTGATTATGTGCCAACAAATTCTGATCCTTCGAGTTGGTATCCTATGGTAAAAATCGCCATTGGTGGTGAAACTTTTCATGCTCATTGTGATATTATGTCTAAATTTTGTCTTATGCCAAAGGATGTTTATGAATCTTTAAGTCTTTGGAAGCTTTCTGAGGGGGGAGAAGAAATTTCTCTTACTAATAATGCCACTATATTTCCCGTTGAAATAGCTAAAGGAGTTTTTACAAAAGTCCTAGAAAGAATAGTATCTACTGATTATCTTGTTATTGAATGTGTAGGAAAAAGACAAATCACACTTGGAAGATCTCTACTGAAGCTCCTGGGCGCCGTTATAGATGTGGGAAAAGGCAATATAAGATTCATCTCTCCACCTTGCAATAGTCACGTCTTTCCTAGAGTTAAGAGAAAAGGTAAGAAAGGAAGACATAAGGCACCCGCTGACCCTAGCACTTCATCACTTGATATTACTTGATTCGCACTTTCTGCGCCTAGCTCAAAGGCGTTAAAGAAAAGCACTCTTGGAAGATAACCCAATCTTTTTACTTTCAGTACTTTTTCTTTTATTTGAGTCTTGGAAGTTATTACTACTGTGATAACCTCTCCTTATCATTTTTATTTCGTTTTTGTGCCAAGAGAAGCCTCTAATTTGAGCGAGGTAAGATTTGGGGATGTTGCTGTCCTGAAATAGTTTTCGGTGCTGCACCGTAAAAATTCGTGAACATTCTCAGTATATCTTTTGGACCTGCGATTTCGTGTGCATATGCCCCAGGTTATATCCAAACTTTCATTAGTTGAACACTTTTTGATTTGGGCAACATAAAACCCTCTAAAAATTCGACCTTTGTGAGCTATTCTGTTTTGACAGATTTCTGCCAATATTTGTGTTTGCCGCTTGATCGCTTTCTTTTTTAGTTCTTTTGATCACGGAACTTTTGGGGAAGTTGCTACAGTAGTATATACTTTATATGTGGTGGTTTTGAGTTGAAACCTGAAGCAAAAAGGGTTGATTCATTGTTATGCTTACACTAATGTTGCTAATAGATTTGTGTTTAGTTTTGTATGATGGAAGTTTTCAAGTGTAGGGATTGGAGAATGATGAGGTGAGTTGAAGAATGGACAAAAGCTCAAGCTTGGGGATGCCCATGTCACCCCAAGAAATATCCAAGAGGTACAAGCGTCAAAGCTTGGGGATGCCCCCGAGGTACCCCTTTCTTCATCGGCAAAAATCAGGTCACCTTTCAACACACTATATTTTTATTGCTTTATGCATTATGCGTTTTTCTTAGAGCGTCAGTTGTTTTAGTTTTCAGTTTTGTTTAGTTTTGTTTGCTGAAATAAATGGTTTGACCCCAACAAATTCCTTTTGGAGAAGTTGCCTTGCTTTTCATTTGCCAAGAACACTCCGTTTTTCACTCTTATCTTTCAACGAGTGTTCTCTTTTTGTAGAACTGCGTTTAGCTTTCTATTTTCACCTTGATTTGTGTTCAGATCTTGTTATATCTTAGCATCAAGGTGTATTTTTGCCTCTGGTCCATGTTGGTTTTCATCAAAAGAGTTGTTTCAAAAAAAAAGTTTGAATGGTGTTGGAAAAGAGAAAAAGCTCTATGCAAAAAAAATGGTACAAGAAGGAGCTTGTGTAGACTGCGGCCTAGGCTTTTGCATGTCATGCTTGATGTCTTTTTGATAGTATGCTTAGTGGTTTTGCTGTAGCATGAATTGTCTCAAATGACTGAGATTGCTTAATGAGCCTTTGAAAAAATTATGCGTTGGTTTAATTATTTAGAAGCATTATTTTAGTTTTCTCCTTGATGCTTTATTTGGGTTGACTTGGCGCATGCTCACACATGTTAGACTCATACAAAGTCGCCATTGCCTCTATGATCATTTAGTTTTTGACTTTTGATGCCATCTTATGCTTCTTTTAATGTCGCTTTGTCGCTTTGCATGATTATGGCCGTTATTGCTCTCTTAGTTGGTCGCTCCCAGTCTTTTGCTAGCCCTCATTTTGTACTGAGTATGAGCTCTACTCATGCATCCAACTCCTAAAAACTAAGTTTGCCATTTATATCCACTATAAATTCCAATGCATGGTATTTATAAGCCATTCCAAGTAAATTTTCATGTGCTACCTTTCAAAACTTTCAACTACTTCTCGTTTTGTGCCACTGTTTTTAGCTCATGAGGACGTAGTGGTCGGAATTGCTATCTTCCATATTAAATTAAGTACCCCTCGACTAGGCAGCTTCATCTGCTCATCATTAATTTTGCATGAGAGCTGGTCAGATCATTGCAATCTAATTCTAAAAAAAGAAAAAAGGCACTCCTCCATGGTATGTGAATGTTGGTGGGCACCCGATGGAACCGGTTAGCCATGGTTTGAGAAAGGAAAAAAGGTGGGGAGGAGTGCCAAAGCTTTATAAAAGAGCACCAATGTGCCAAATTTTCAAAGAACTTGGAAGCGCTCTCACTTGTTTATTATGGAAGATAGTAAGACCCCATTGCCAGTCGTTGACATGAAACAACCACCTCTCAAAACCCAATTTTTATCTCTGTTTTACAAATGAAAAGCTCTAGCACATGTTTAATCATTGCTTCCCTCCGCGAAGGGCCTTTCTTTTACTTTTATGTTGAGTCACCACCTTCTATCTTTATGCATCGTCTAAGAGATCATAGTTGTCATTCTGAGTATAATGTGCATTGTCCCAAAGTTTTCATTGATTGATTCATGATGTTGGTTTCACTTGTTCTTAAATTATTTGTATCTAGTCGCCCTCTTAAACTTGAAGGTGTCCTATGCATTTATGTTTTGCTCTCTCATGAAGGACAAGCTGAAAACCATTTGTATGTTTTTCCATATGATTTGAACACACGTTTGACTTTCATTGTTTCATTTTCATGATCTTTTGTTTGTGTTCTTTTTCATGTTTTAACATGGTTGCTAAGTTTCTTCTATCAAGATTATGTCTTTCATGCCCATGTTTTAAGTTCTTTTGATCCCAGCACACAACGCTTACATAGATGACCAAGATTGTGTAGGTGCATGTCACCTCAAAAATTATTTCTTTTGTTATCACTTACCTACTTGAGGACGAGCAGGAGTTAAGCTTGGGGATGCTGATACGTCTCAAACGTATCTATAATTTTTGATGCTTCATGCTTGCTTTTACACCATTTGCTTAGTGTTTCGTTACACTTCGTGGCATTTTTATGCATTTTCCGGAACTAACCTATTAACGAGATGCCATAGTGCTAGTTCCTTGTTTTCTGCTGTTTTTGTGTTTTAGAAAAGTTACACATGAAATATTCTAGGAATTGGACAAAACAAAAGCCAAACATCCAGAAATTCACCGAAGCTTCCAGAGAACCGAAGAGGAGACGGAGTGGGGCCACGAGGGGCCCACACAACAGGGCGGCGTGGCCCAGGGCTAGGCCGCGCCCCTATGTGTGTGGCCACCTCGGTCCACTTCTGACGATGCCCCTTCGCCTATAAAGACCTCCCGACGAGAAAAACCTAAACACCCGATCACTTTTCCAGAAACATATCGCGATCCGCCGCCGTCGTTGACCTGAGATCGGGAGGGACCAGAAGCTCTTCTCGGCACCCTGCCGGAGAGGGGAATCGACACCGGAGGTCTTCTGCATCGCCATGCTTGCCTCCGGCGCGATGAGTGAGTAGTCTACCTTGGACTATGGGTCCATAGCAGTAGCTAGATTGTTGTCTTCTCCACCATGTGCTTCATGTTTAGATCTCGTGAGCTGCCTTACATGATCGAGATCACCGTTATGTAATTCTTCATGTTGTGTTTGTTGGGATCCGATGAATATTGGTGTTATGATTGAGTTGATGTGCTGAATATTATCTTATGTTATCGCTATGTTGTTTATGATCTTGCATGCTCTCCGTTGTTAGTAGCTATCTTGGCCGAGTAGTTGCTAGTGACTCTGAAAGTGCAAACTTTGTTTCCCTCAGATTTTGTGTGTTAGATAACAACATTAGGGATATTAAGTGTGTGCTAAGTTTGTGCAGGATTATCAGATGAAGCATTGCCAGGCCGGATTATCCGGTCAGGGGTGGCCGGATAATCCGCCCCTCTGGGGAGTGGCCGAAAAACTGCTAAGGACCTGGCTCGGCGTCACCCAGTATAGGGGGCCGGATATTCCGGCCAGGGGCCGGATAATCCGCCCCCACCAGGCGAGAGCTCAAAACGACTAAGTCCCTGGCTCGGCGTCACCCAGTATAGGGGGCCGGATATTCCGGCCAGGGGTGGCCGGATAATCCGCCCCTCCAGAGAGGACCCCAAATTCGGCTAAGGACCTGGCGCGGTGTCACCCAGATAGGGGGGCGGATAATCCGGCCAGGGGCCGGATAATCCGGCCAGCCGGATAATCCGGCCCAACTTTGGCCGGATAATCCGCCCCTCCAAGTCAGCAACAGCTACATTTTGGGAGGGGCTATAAATACCCCTCCCCTTCTTCCACCTCAAGCTGCTCGAGCTGTGCAAGAAGAACACCATATTTGGAGCCACCAAATTCGCAAGATCTCCTCCCTCAACCCACCAAAGCTCTTGATCTTTGGAGAATCGAAGGAGAAGGCCTTGATCTACATCCTCACCGAAGCGATTTGATTTCCCCTCTCATTTGCTTGAGGGCCCTTTGGTCTTGGGTTCCCTTGTGTCCCTTGACCTTGTTTGTGTGATTGAAATCTTGATACTTGTTGATTGAGATCTTTGTGGTGCTTGGGAGCCTCCAATTCAGTTGTGGAGTTGTGCCCCAAGTTTTGTAAAGGCCGATTCCGCCTTGAGGAATCCCTTAGTGGAAAGTGAGCTAGGCCTTTGTGGCGGAACTTGCACCAGAGAATAGGGTGAGCCTTTGTGGCGTTGGTTAGGCCTTTGTGGCAACCACACTCCTCCAACGTAGACGTACTTCCCCTAAAAAGGAAGGAACTACGGGAATTACATCCGTGTCTCCGTGTCCTCCACTATCGGTTACCTCTATCCTTTATTGCCTTTACTACTTGTATCTTGCTTAGCTTGCTTGTTGACATATAGGTAAATTCACCTTAGTTGCATATCTAGAGAATTTACCTTTTGTGTCAAGCCTAAATTGAAAAAGAATTAAAATTTGAGTAGCACCTATTCACCCCCCCTCTAGGTGCCCATACGATCCGTTCAATTGGTATCAGAGCCTCGGCTCTTAATTCGGGCTTAACCGCCTAAGAGTATGGATCCTCCACCTAAAGAGGGCTCGGGTCAAGTCTCTATGGATGAGTTCAAATCTTTGGAATCATCCATGACTTCCATGTCATCTCAAATAAGTGAGATGCGTGAAATGATAGCGCAACTCATGCAAGCTAAAACTAATGCTCCTCCACCTCCGGAAAAACCCGCTACTCCACAAGTGGAGAATGTGGGGATAGATGAGGAGGGTGCCGACAAAAATGGTGATGCTAAGTCTTCCACCAAGGGCGACGGGAAAGGTGAATACCCGCATTGGTATTCACCCGACCCGCCGGTTCCTCATCCTCATATTAACCATAGAGGTGATCCGCCTAAGCTTGATGCACTAAACTTTGGTCAATGGCAATATCAAATGATCTCTCATATGCGCAGTTCTTGCATCGAGCTTTGGAGGATCGTTGAGGAAGGATTCAAGGCCGTGGATCCCCACAACATGACAAGAAGAGAGACGGTCGATAGCCAACTCAATGCTACCGCTCTTCACATGATTCAAGTCGCCGTGGGATCCAAGGACTTGCCTCACATCCAACACTTCTCCACCGCCAAAGAAGCTTGGCAAGGACTCTCCGACGTCTTTGTCGGCAACGAGAGCATGAAGAAAACAAGATATATTGCCTTCTCAAATCAAGCGGAGGGTTTCTTCATGATGGATGGTGAGGACCATCAAGAGATGTATAGAAGACTCAAGGCTATTGCTACCACCTTCAAGAACCTCGGTGCCCACCATATTGATGATGAGTGGATCAAGATGAAGTACATTCTTGCTCTCACTCCATATGAGCCCGCGGATGTGAAGAGTGTTCAAGGAAAGCACAACTTCAATGAGATGACCTCCAATCAAGTGATGCAAGAGATTCAAGCCTACAAGGTTTCCGCACAAAATGCGGAAGATGCTCGTGCTCGTGCCATAGGAATGCAAAGAAGCTCCAATCTTGCATTAAAAGCTAGTGTGGTTGAGAAAGAGGTTCCACATCAAGCAAGCATTGAAGCAAGGCTTGAGATGTGTCCCGAGGACATAAGACATGAGTACAATGAGCACATGGCCTTCTATGGAAAAACCTTTTGGGTTGATCCACACAAGGCTAAAGAAGACAATCAAAGAAGAAGCAAGTCAAGTGGCTATCAAAGGAATGACAACAATGGTCAAAGGGTGAGGACATGCTATAATTGCAATGATAGATTTCACTTTGTTGCCGAGTGTCCTTATGAGAAGAGAGAAGACCATGGTGGAAAGCTCATCTTCAAAAGCAAGACCAAGTCACCTTCCAAGAAGCCATTTGTGAAGAAGGGTGGACCAAAGAAGAAACAACCAAAGTTTGTGTTCTTGACTCAAGAAGAGTACTCCGCAAGTGAGAGTGAAGAAGAAGAAACGTCAACTAGTGAGATGGCCGCAATGGCAACCACCTCCACTTCCTCAACATCACTCTTTGAATCCCCCAATGAGGACTCTCTTGTCAAGAACGTCAAGTGCCTTATGGCCAAATCTTCCGAGGTATCATCCACATCTTCCTCCTCCTCTAAGACAAATGATGCTCCCTTGAATGATCTTGCTAGTCTTAGAGTAAAGGAAGAAATTATTGCTTTTGATGACTATGTGTCGAGTGTAGATGGTGTTCATAAGATTCACTTTGAACGTCTATTGAGCCAATATGGTAAAACTCTCGAGAAACTAGATGAACAAATGAGGCTTGAAAGAGAATATGCTCAAGATATTGCCTCACTAACCGAGTCTCTTGAAGAAGAGCAAGAGGAACGAGCAACTCTTGAAGAGAAGCTCGATTCCATTGAGGAATCTAATAATGAAGTTGTTTCCAAACTCATTAAAGAGCGAGATCATGCTCGTGCTAAAGTAAAAATGCTTAAAAAAGAAAAGGTTGAATTTGGTGTTGGTCATGATATACTTCTTAAGGATTTAGAAGATCTTGACAAGGCTCACAAGGCCTTGAAAAGTGAACACTCTATCCTTACCAAGTCACATGAACAACTTCAAATTCAATTGACTAAGAATAATGTGCCTAGTTCTTCTACTTCTACTTGTGATCATGCAAATGTTATTGAAGAAAATGCTAGGTTGAAAGATGAGCTTGCCAAGTCCTCCATTCCCATAGGTGAGAAAAACTTGAATGACCTTTTGAGTAAGCAAAAGGCATTTGGTGATAAAACGGGGATTGGCTATGTCTCAAAGAAGAAGAAGAAGAACAACAAGAAGAAGAAGGCCAAGCCCGCTCAAGCAAAGAAGGATCCTATTGTGGGTGGCAAAGCCACTCATGATGATCATGCGGGAATTGCTAACCCTCACTATGTTTTATTTCGTGATTATTATGGTGATGTTTATGCAAAATATGTTGGTCCAAATGATGGTTATGTTCTTGGTCTATTTGGGTTCCAAAGACCCTTGTTGCTAACAAAAGAGGACCCATTGAAAAATGGGGACCTAAAACCAAGCAATGATCTCTTGTAGGACTATGCTTCCAGTGGATCAAAATGGGTGCTTGATAGTGGATGCACAAGTCATATGATCGGAAGCAAGGAGATTTTGACGGAGATGAGACCAAATGACAATCATATAACCGTCACTTATGGAGACATGTCACAATCCGAGGTATTGGGTCTTGGCAAGGTGGTGGTCGCACCGGATATTTCCCTTGTGGACGTCGTGCTTGTTGAGACCCTAGGTTACAATTTACTTTCAGTTCGTGCACTTGGTAAGATGGGCTTTGCCGTCTTCATTGATAATGAAATTGTGGTACTCTTGTGGAGCAAGTCTCTAAAGGTCGCTTTCGTTGGGCACATTGAAAACAACTTGTATGTGGTGGACTTCTCGGGGAAAACCACTACGAGTGCAATGTGTTTATTTGGAAAGGCCGATGTGGGTTGGCTTTGGCATCGCCGAATAGCCCATGTCAATATGAGAACTTTGCAAAGCCTTCACAAGGGTGGCCACATACTCGGACTAAAAGAGAATGTTTCTTTTGCCAAAGATCGTGTTTGCAGGGCTTGCGTCCTAGGAAAAATGCATGATTCTCCCCACCCGAGCAAGACTATCATTTCTTCCAAGAGGATCTTGGAGCTCCTTCATGTGGATCTTTTTGGTCCTCCCTCTCATGCAAGTCTTGGTGGGAAGAAATATTGTTTGGTGATTGTTGATGACTATTCAAGATATACTTGGGTCTACTTCTTCAAGCATAAGAGTGAGACTCAACAAACCGTCATCGACTTTGCCAAGGAAGTTGAACGTCAACATGGGCAAACTATTTTGGCAATTAGAAGTGACAATGGCTCGGAGTTCAAGAACTACACCTTAAATGGATTTCTTAGTGATGAGGGGATTCATCATCAATATTCCGCTGCATACACCCCTCAACAAAATGGTGTAGCCGAAAGGAAGAACCGGACTCTTATGGATATGGCTAGGTCCATGTTGGCGGAGTTTAAGTATCCATACAACTTTTGGGCTGAAGCTATCTCTACGGCTTGTCACTCATCAAACCGGCTCTTCCTCCGCAAAGGCCTAAACAAGACTCCATATGAAATACTCACCGGAAGCAAACCCAACATCTCCTATTACCGGGTTTTCGGGTGTAAGTGTTTCTTTAAAAGAAAAGGAGTTCGTTTAGGTAAATTTGATCCGAAAGCAATAGAAGGTATTTTTGTTGGTTATGGTGCCGAATCCCACACTTATAGAGTCTTCAACAAGTCCACCGGACGTGTTGAAGAATCTTGTAGTGTGGTATTCGAAGAGAATGACGGCTCCCAAGGGGGGCGAGATGTTGTTTCTTGTGATGTAGATGATGAAATACCTCGAGAAGCCATAGGAAGAATGGGCGTGGGATTTTTCCGCCCCATTGAGGGACACCTTGTGGCCGACCGGGAAGGACTATGCTCTACTCAAGTGGAGCCTTCATCTTCACAAGCTCAACAAGCCTCTCCCAAGGAAGCAACTAATGCACCAACCGAAGAACAAGACAAGGACCTTCATGAAGAAGAAGGGGCACCACCATCCTCTCCGGTTATCTCAACCGCCCCCAATTCTTCACAAGACCAAGATCAACCTACTCATGAAGATAATGATGATCAAGGTCAATTTGATGGTCAAGACGGGGACCCAAATGATCAAGATGATCAAGTGATCCCTCCAAGGTCTAATGAGGAGATCGAAGCCCGTCGCAAGAAGAGAATTGAAAGGGACTTGGAACTTAAAGGTCATACCCTTGAGAGGGTTATTGGAGATCTAAGGAGCAAAGTGTCAACCCGGCGTCAATTGGCACAATTTAGCACTCATCATGCTTATATCTCCATGGTTGAACCCAAGAAAGTATTTGAAGCCCTTGAAGATCCGGATTGGTTGGATGCTATGCATGAAGAACTCAACAACTTCAAGCGCAATAATGTTTGGGTGTTAGTGGAGAAGCCAAAGGTGTGCCGGAATGTGATTGGCACAAAGTGGATTTTCAAGAACAAGCAAGATGAGCATGGAATTGTTGTGAGGAACAGGGCAAGATTGGTTGCTCAAGGTTTCTCTCAAGTTGAAGGAATTGACTTTGGAGAAACCTATGCTCCCGTGGCTCGCCTTGAGTCCATCCGTATCCTTCTTGCATATGCCACTCATCATAACTTTAAGTTGCAACAAATGGATGTTAAGAGTGCCTTTCTTAATGGTCCATTGAAAGAGGAAGTGTATGTTAAGCAACCCCCGGGGTTTGAGGATCTCAACTTCCCGAACCATGTCTACAAACTCCATAAGGCACTCTATGGCCTTAAACAAGCCCCACGTGCGTGGTACGAGCACCTTAGGGAGTTGTTGTTAGACCGTGGGTTTGAAGTTGGGCAAATCGATCCCACTCTTTTTACTAAGAGGGTCAATGGGGAGCTTTTCGTATGCCAACTATATGTTGATGATATTATCTTTGGCTCAACTAACAAAGCTTTTAATGATGAATTTGCAAAGCTTATGACCGATAGGTTCGAGATGTCTATGATGGGCGAAATGAAGTTCTTTCTTGGTTTTGAAATCAAGCAATTGAAAGAAGGGACTTTCATTAATCAAGCAAAATATGTCCAAGACATGCTCAAGAGGTTCAAGATGAAGGAACTAAACGGGGCCGCCACACCAATGGCCACAAAATGTCATCTTGAACTTGATCCCAATGGTAAAGATGTGGATCAAAAGGTATACCGTTCTATGATCGGCTCTTTGCTTTACCTTTGCGCATCTAGACCCGATATTGTGTTGAGTGTAGGTGTGTGTGCAAGGTATCAAGCCGCTCCTAAAGAAAGCCACCTTATGGCGGTTAAGAGAGTCTTTCGATATTTGGTTCATACCCCAACTTATGGGCTTTGGTATCCCAAAGGCTCGGATTTCTCTCTTTGTGGCTTCACGGATTCGGATTGGGCCGGTGACAAGGATGATAGGAAATCAACCTCCGGAGCTTGCCAATTTCTTGGTAGGTCTTTGGTGTGTTGGTCTTCTAAGAAGCAAAATTGTATATCTCTCTCCACCGCCGAAGCCGAATACATTGCCGCCGCAAGTGGATGCACTCAATTGTTATGGATGAGGCAAACTTTGAAGGAATACGGTGTCAATTGTGACAAAGTGCCTCTTTTATGTGACAATAAAAGTGCTATCAAGATCGCCTATAATCCGGTGCAACATTCAAGAACCAAGCATATTGAGATCCGGAATCATTTCATTAGAGATCATGTTGCCCGTGGTGATATTGAGCTTGCTTATGTTAGCACCAAGGATCAACTTGCCGATATATTCACGAAGCCTCTTGATGAAGCAAGATTTGGATATTTGAGGAATGAGCTAAATATCATCGATTCAAGGAGTGTGGCTTGAACATCTTGCAAATACACCTATTTATCAATGCGTGTTTGGTTTAGGTGTGGGCATGGAGATAGGGGTAGTGCGGTCCTAATTAATTGGGCTATCCCTCCCCCCATAATGCCAATAGTAATCATATCATTCTCTTAATATCATTTTATGATATATGAGCTTCAATGACGAGTAGTGGTTATGGACTCAAGATACATCTTCGCGGTCCAATGCCATAACACTCAAACATGGTGGCTTCGGCCACCGACCTCTTCTTTTCGAAGAGTTGATTCATTGCATATCTTATTTGAGGTTTTGGTGTTCTCTCTCGATGTTATTTCTTATTTTTGATATGGGAAGGCACTTGCATTGGATTTATAGTCGATTTGCTCTTGCAATGTTAAGTGCCAAGAACCACTCCATGATTGCTCTCTCACCTAAGCCATCCTCTCTCAAGACATCTAATCCATGCACATGAGTTCAAATTTTTCATCAAAACATCTGTTTTTGAAAATTTCGAGTTGGCCAGTTTTCTGGCTCCTAGGCCGGAATATCCGCCCCCCTGGGCGGAATATCCGGGGGGCCGGATTATCCGCCCCCTCCTGGCCGGATAATCCGGCCCAAGTGGCACTTGGGTATATAAGGGGCAGGGTCGGGCTGCCCTAGGGCAGTTCCTTCCCCACCCCTTCCAGCAGTTCCCTGCCGCCGCCGCCTCCTTCCCGTCGCCGCCGCCGGAGCTCCGGCCAACCCCTTGGCCGGATTTCTTCGGAGGTTGCTCTCCTCCTCCTCTGGAAGGCATTCACCAAGCCGATTTCGCAATGGATGCGGGTATTGTTCTATTCCTAGGATGTGATTTTACCCTAGCTTGTTCTTGGTAATTTTGCCTTCTAGATGTTGTTTTCCTCTATTATGAATCATGTTGTATGAATCCTTCCCCCGATCTATCAAATTGGTCACTGCAGCAAGTTGTAGAAGAATTTTTCGAGGGGCCGGATTATCCGCCCCCCCTTGGCCGGATAATCCGGCCTGGGATTTTTTTTCAGTCTCTTTTTATACTTGCTGCTGTCAATTTGGTTCATTAGGTGAAGTTTGCTTATTCATATTTCATGATTTGTTAATCCTTTCCGTAACTCGTGTGCATACGCTTATCCCCATGCTCTCCGTGCATATCTCTTTCACAGGTGGTCCGAGTCTGCCGAAGCGCAAGCGCCGTTTGATTCCGAATGAGGAAGGAGTCCTAGTTGATGAGGTTGTTATTCGCCAGCGTCAGAGGGCGGCTGCAAGGAAAGCTGAGAAAGAGAAGGCTGCCAAGGTTCAAGCCCGTCGTCGCAAGGGCAAAGCGACTCGCCCTGACTACAAGAAGATGCCAGAGGCCGAGTACATTCTTGTGCGGAGGAACAATTGGTATGCCACAGCAAGAGATGAAGACATTGAGGACCGTGGTTTCTGGAATGAGGAACAGTGGGGGATTTTCCGTGATATTTATGAGCCATTCAAGAACCCTTGTCGCCCGATGCATCCAATTGATTTTGATCACCTTCGCAGCAAGTCTTATTTTGATGAAGCAGTTTCTGTGGTTGAGAAGTTGGGTTTGATGGGGCTGGCCAACATTCAGTGCAACTATAATCCCGGTCTCATCAAGCAGTTCTATGCTACCCTTGTGATCCTGCCAAATGCTCAGAAATCTATGAAGTGGATGACCGGCGAGCATGAGTGTACATCGGACTTTGCTACGTTTGCCTCTCTCTTGGGGTATGCGTACAATGGAGACACTCCTGTGGGTCGCCGTATTCACAACCCGGGGACCAAGCCTGACAAGGATAAATTGTATGATCTCTATGACTCCACCGGCACTGTGGGCTTCATCCAAGGACTGCATCCTCTCTATGATCAGCTGGTCCGCATTTTCAGGGAGAACATTGCTCCTAGTGGTGGCAACAATGATGCCATTCGCACCTCTCTGGTTGACCTCCTTGCTTTTGCTCATGAGTGTGCCACGTCGACTGACCCTGCTGAGGACTTTACCCTTGATGTGATGGATTTCATCTTCTATGAGATCAAGGATGCTATCATTCAGAGGAACACTGTGCCATATGCTCCATACATCATGCTACTCATCAAGCATGCCCTTGGAGATTATGATATCCATGATGACTGTGTGGAGCATCTTGTCAAGAAGATGTATGTCAAGAGAAAGGCGAAATCTGCTCCTTCAGCTGCATATCCAGGCACTTTCATGGCAGATGCGAGGACAAGTGCTACTGCCCGTGATCAGAGGACTGCTGCATCTGTTATGTCCAGGGAGGTCAAGAAGCTCAGTTGGTTTGAGCGGAATGTTCTGTGCATGAAGGTAGAGATTCACCGTGAGAACTACCAGGCCTATGTTGAGAGGAAGAGCATCCAGGACTCTCAGCAGCTGATCCTTCATCGCCTCAGTGGTGCTCAGACCGCCGATCCCACTCCTACCGCTCCTGTGGCCTATGATGCTTGGAACACCGATCGCTACAACTGGGTGGATATGCAGAAGCATCTCTTTGATGCTCCAGTTGCTCCCGCAGGAGGTGCTCGTGCAGAGGCTGAGGAGGACTTTGAGGCCGAGGATGAAGATGCTGGAGCTGATGAGGATGATGGCGGAGATTATGATGGTGTGGACTCTGGCGACTTTGGTGACTGGGAGGATTGATTCCTTGGGACGTGTAGCATCGCTCTTCTCCCTTTTTGGTGTCTTGATGCCAAAGGGGGAGAAGTAGTTTTCTATTAGGAATATTATGGGATTTGCATGGGTGGAAACACAAGCTTGCGCGCTTATCATTCTTTGGCGCTTGTGTTTCTTGTTATTTCGTTCGTCTTAAGTTGAACTTTGTGTGTGGTTGAACTTCGTGTCGTTTATTTGCTACCATGTGGTGTATGAGACTATGTTATATGTTCTTAATATGCTATGTGGATCATTATGTGTTGTTCACTTAATGTCTTTTTGAGCTCATGGTTATTGGTGAGATGCCTATGGAATTATTGTCCGGTATATCATATTATCATATTCGGAATTCCATAATGTTTGAGTTATCTATGCAATGGTATGTCTCCTCTAAACTCAGTGGTGAAGTTGCACACATCTAGGGGGAGCTTTTTATCATGCTCAAATATTTGTTGTTTGAAATATTCGATCTTTCTTGCAAATCCTAGTGTTGTCATCTAACACCAAAAAGGGGGAGATTGAAAGTGCAAACTTTGTTTCCCTCAGATTTTGTGTGTTAGATAACAACATTAGGGATATTAAGTGTGTGCTAAGTTTGTGCAGGATTATCAGATGAAGCATTGCCAGGCCGGATTATCCGGTCAGGGGTGGCCGGATAATCCGCCCCTCTGGGGAGTGGCCGAAAAACTGCTAAGGACCTGGCTCGGCGTCACCCAGTATAGGGGGCCGGATATTCCGGCCAGGGGCCGGATAATCCGCCCCCACCAGGCGAGAGCTCAAAACGACTAAGTCCCTGGCTCGGCGTCACCCAGTATAGGGGGCCGGATATTCCGGCCAGGGGTGGCCGGATAATCCGCCCCTCCAGAGAGGACCCCAAATTCGGCTAAGGACCTGGCGCGGCGTCACCCAGATAGGGGGCGGATAATCCGGCCAGGGGCCGGATAATCCAGCCAGCCGGATAATCCGGCCCAACTTTGGCCGGATAATCCGCCCCTCCAAGTCAGCAACGGCTACATTTTGGGAGGGGCTATAAATACCCCTCCCCTTCTTCCACCTCAAGCTGCTCGAGCTGTGCAAGAAGAACACCATATTTGGAGCTACCAAATTCGCAAGATCTCCTCCCTCAACCCACCAAAGCTCTTGATCTTTGGAGAATCGAAGGAGAAGGCCTTGATCTACATCCTCACCGAAGCGATTTGATTTCCCCTCTCATTTGCTTGAGGGCCCTTTGGTCTTGGGTTCCCTTGTGTCCCTTGACCTTGTTTGTGTGATTGAAATCTTGATACTTGTTGATTGAGATCTTTGTGGTGCTTGGGAGCCTCCAATTCAGTTGTGGAGTTGTGCCCCAAGTTTTGTAAAGGCCGATTCCGCCTTGAGGAATCCCTTAGTGGAAAGTGAGCTAGGCCTTTGTGGCGGAAGCTTGCACCGGAGAATAGGGTGAGCCTTTGTGGCGTTGGTTAGGCCTTTGTGGCAACCACACTCCTCCAACGTAGACGTACTTCCCCTAAAAAGGAAGGAACTACGGGAATTACATCCGTGTCTCCGTGTGCTCCACTCTCGGTTACCTCTATCCTTTATTGCCTTTACTACTTGTATCTTGCTTAGCTTGCTTGTTGACATATAGGTAAATTCACCTTAGTTGCATATCTAGAGAATTTACCTTTTGTGTCAAGCCTAAATTGAAAAAGAATTAAAATTTGAGTAGCACCTATTCACCCCCCCTCTAGGTGCCCATACGATCCGTTCAGACTCCAAGAGGGGGTATTTATGCTCGATAGTGGGTTCATGCCTCTATTTAATCTGGGGGAGTGACAGAAACCTCTAAGGTTGTAGATGTGTTGTTGCCACTAGGGAGAAAACAACATTCATATGCTCAAGGGCATATGCTTTGTTTACATTACACACTTTGCTTAATGCAGTTATCTGTTGTTTGCAACTTAATATTTGTGGAGTTCTCGGATTGATTCACCACAAGTGGATTATTAGTCATAGATGTAGTTGGATGGCGGTCTATGTATCTTGTTGTAATGCCCAGAGTAAATCTCATAGCGATCCTCTCAATATATGCACGTTGTCTTTATTCTATCAATTGCCCAACTGTAATTTGTTTACCCAGCATGTGTTATTTTATCTTATGGAGAGACATCACTAGTGAACTGTGGACCCCGGTCCTATTTCCATTATATTGATATCATCTGTTTACTTTACTCACACTGTTTACTTTACTCGCATACTACTATTGCTTTCCACTCGATACGCTCATACCCTTTATTTTAAGCAAACCGGTGAGATTGACAACCTCATCGTAAGTTGGGAGCAAAGTATTTGGTTGTGTTGTGTGCAGGTTCCACGTTGCTACTTGTTGAAGACGTGTCAACAAGTGTCGTAAACAGCTCCCTTGTTGGAGTGTTAGTAGGCTAGAAAGCATCACCTTCTGGAGTTTGGCTTTTTGCTGGACTAACAAACCTTGGTTTCTTACTGAGGGAAAAACTTGCTGCTGTGCTCATCATACCTTCCTCTTGGGGTTCCCAACTGGACGGTGAAAAACCATCAACACCGTGCCGCATCAGTGTGTTTTTCTTGGTTATAGCCCAATGCACAAAGGTGTCAAATGTCTAGATATAAATTCTGGTCAAATCTATATATCTCGAGACGTTGTCTTTGATGAAACAGTGTTTCCCTTTGCAAGCCTTCATCCCAACGCCGGTGCTCTTCTCCGGTGAGAGATTCTCCTTCTACCGGAATCACTTCGTACTCCTCCGGTGTCATCTCATGAGGGGGAAAATAATTGCAATGATCTAACACCTAATGACTCTGTAATTCCTGGTACTACTGATGCATCTCAGGTACAACAGCGTGTAGGTGAAAATTTGGCAGAAAATGATGAAATTTCGGAACCAAACGGAGCTCCGCTCCGACTTCACGTCTCTGGCGCGAGACATGAGGCGCATCGGCCTCGGATCCCAGAATCATCGGACAACAGCGCCTCAGGATCGTCACGTGCGTCAGGGGATCAGCATCGGTCCCCGTCGCGCGACTCCACGCCAGCCACATCAATAGGCGGGCCTCCTTCGCGCGGGAATTCTCCCGCCGTCTCCTCGGGCCGAGACACCGGCGAATCTCCACTCACCACGCGTCGAGGGCGCACTACGGTGCGGGACCAGGACAGCGACGCTGTCTTGTCCTCTTCTGACAGAGATCCGCGACAGGAGGGGACCGGCAACGAATCTTCAGCGGCAGAACCTGCGCAGGATCAAGGACATGTATCAAGATCTTCTGCGCCGGACACTGCTACAGCACCACCTGTGGCAACCGCACCCATCACAAGATCAAAAACTGGTAAAACCAAACCTAAAATTTATAGGGATGGTACGGTCAGGTATGGGTCTTGTTCTACTGAAGAACCAACAAGTTTAGAAATAGCTCTAGCAAATAAAAAATGGAAAGAAGCTATGAATGATGAGTACAAGGCTCTAATAGATAATAAAACATGGCATTTAGTACCCTATAAAAGAGGTAGCAATTTGATAGATTGCAAATGGGTCTATAGAATCAAAAGAAAAGCTGATGGCACCATTGATAGATATAAGGCTAGATTGGTAGCAAAAGGTTTTAAGCAAAGATATGGTATAGATTACGAATATACCTTTAGTCCTGTTGTTAAAGCTGCTACTATCAGACTTGTTCTAGCCATTTCAGTATCAAGAGGATGGAGCTTGAGGCAACTAGATGTAAAGAACGTGTTTCTCCATGGCGTTCTAGAGGAAGAGGTCTATATGAAGCAGCCACCTGGTTATGAAAATCCCAAAGCACCATATCATGTGTGCAAGCTTGACAAGTCACTTTATGGACTTAAACAGGCTCCAAGAGCATGGTTTTCAAAACTAAGTTCAAAATTACAAGAGCTTGGTTTTCTGGCATCCAAGGCAGATACTTCACTATTCATATATAATAAGTCAGGTATAATTATCTTTGTGCTAGTATATGCTGATGATATCATTGTAACTAGCTCCTCTGGAAAAGCAATCAGTTCACTCCTTCAAGATCTGAGTTCAGCATTTGCTCTTAAAGATCTCGGTGACCAACACTACTTCTTGGGTATTGAGGTAAAAAGGTTTAATCAAGGCATTATATTAACCCAAGAAAAATATGCTTTAGATTTATTGAGCAGAGTTGGATTAAAGGCGTGCAAAACTCTGCCAACACCATTGTCAGCATCAGAAAAACTTTCTGTCACTGAAGGAGAACTTCTTGGACCAGAAGATGGTACAAGGTACAGGAGTATAGTTGGAGCACTTCAATACTTGACACTCACCAGACCAGATATTGCCTTCTCTGTTAATAAGGTATGCCAGTTCCTTCATGCGCCCACTACAGTTCACTGGACAGCTGTTAAAAGAATCTTGAGGTATGTCAGTGGTGTTAGACAAATAGCAACTTGTATTATCTGGGGGCAAAAGCCACAATATATAGTACATCTGACTTGAAGTACAAGAATAATAGCTCTAGATAAATACAGACTCCTAGAGACCTAGACCAATACTAATACTCCTTAACACCCCCCCCCCTCAAATGCAAAGCGTATGCAATAGCATTGCATTTGAAGAAAGGCAAAACTACAAAAAAATGATAATCCAAAATCCACATCTTGAGTGTCGTCATAGCATGAAGAGTCTTCAAACCTGTAGAGTCAAGCCACAATCGATCGAAGAAGAGATCAACACAAGCCAGAAGACGGCCAGAAGAAGAACAGCATGTCACAAAAGATCATAGCACAGAAGCCGACAGCAATAGAAGCTCACCGGCAAAAGAAAGTGCGTAGATCAATGACAATGCAACAGACGGCGCATCAGAGAAAGACACACACCCATAAGGAGAAGATGGGCTGTCAAAAGATGGCACGTCAAGAGAATCAAGCATTATGCAGAAAAATCATAGCCCAAAGAAAATCGTCGGCAAAACAAGCTAGACGACAAGGATAATGGGCGTAGATCGACAATACAACAAGCCACAGAAATCCATAAAGACCAGGGCTGAAGAAACAAGCTGACATGAAGGTATAGTGGACTCACATGACATAAGAGACACAAAAGAATAGCGAACTTGGTGAACGCAACGAAAATAGAAGACACACGAACACGATAAAGTTGTAGTGGACACCATTGAAAATCACCAAAGACTGAAGAAGAAGACTGGTACCGAATAACGACACGACATGACACAATTTTCTTTTTACTAGTAGCAGAGGAACAGATTCAGCTAAGCAGCCCAATCCCTAGCAGCCCAGCTCAACAAGGCAGCCCGGAGAACAGCGGCCATCTGGAGGGCGGCCGCGATCTGGAGGGCGGCCGTGATCTGACTGGAGGCGAAGCGGCGCAGAATCCGGCGGACGTGGCGGTTGACCACGATGGAAAGCAACCTTGAGCAGCTGGCGAGGTCCTTGACGACCATCAGGAACAACAGATTGATCAGAGGAGCCGGGGACCGGCAGAGCAAGCTGACTTGATCGGAATCGGGCGGGAGCTCATGCAATTAATCTTGAATTAGCGGAGCAGATCGGCACGAGCAATCTTGAATCAGCGGAGCAGATCGGCACAAGCAATCTTGAATCAGCGGAGCAGATCGGCACGAACAATCTTGAATCAGCGGAGCAGATCGGCAACAAGACAAACAGATTAGGAGCAACCATGGAGATTAGACGGAGCGGCACTTGATGAGATGCAGGCGAAGGTGTCAGCGGATAGCTGGGGCAGCACACGCGGGTGCGAGGAGCAGCGGGAAGGACGCAGAGCAGTATGGCGGCCGGCCAGAAAATTAGCCACGGCGGCGGCATATCGGAGCAGTCGACGAACGACGAGACAGAAAGAAAAAAAAATCCGATCGAAACTTGCATCACGGAAGTTGCAAACGTGCGAAACCCTAAACCTGGGCTCTGATACCATGTTAGACAAATAGCAACTTGTATTATCTGGGGGCAAAAGCCACAATATATAGTACATCTGACTTGAAGTACAAGAATAATAGCTCTAGACAAATATGGACTCCTAGAGACCTAGACCAATACTAATACTCCTTAACAAGTGGAACATCCCAACTCGGGTTAACCTTCAGGAAATAATCCTCCACATTAGTAAGTGACTTTTCAGATGCTGATTGGGCAGGGTGTGTAGATGACAGAAGGTCTACAGGAGGATTTGCTGTATATTTTGGGCCTAATCTAATCTCTTGGAGTGCTAGAAAACAAGCAACAGTATCAAGGTCAAACACAGAAGCTGAATACAAATCTCTAGCAAATGCTACAGCTGAAATTATATGGCTTGAGTCTCTATTGAAAGAACTTAAGATTCGAAGAGACCAAGTATCATGTTTATGGTGTGATAATATGGGTGCAACCTACCTTTCAGCTAATCCTATATTTCATGCTAGAACTAAGCATATAGAAATTGATTTTCATTTTGTAAGAGAAAGAGTAGCAAATAAGCAACTAGAGATTCGGTTCATCTCATCAAAGGATCAGGTGGCATATGGGTTCACTAAAGCGCTACCAGCTCGGCCGTTTGAAGACTACAAGAACAATCTCAACCTTAAAAGGAGTTGTGATTCAGGAGGGATGTTAGCGTACCCTTGTAACATGTTGTAACAATACTGTAACGTAGGAGAGCGTAGATAGATAAGAAGATAGAGATCACCTGTAACGATCCGATCCCGAATTATGAGGGATGAGATCGATCTCTCTATCCTTCTAAACCTCCCTAGTATCTCGCTATCATTGTAACCTCTCTGCCTATATTAACACGCATCGAGCCGAGCTCCAAGGCATTGTTCCCAAATCAATCTACACGATCATACACTCCACCTCATGCCTCCACCATCGAGCAGCTGCCTGATCAACAACGGCGCTAGGACGCCCTTCATCTCCGGACTGGACCTGAGGCCTCTGAAAAAGACAATCCGCAGGGGCTGAGTTCGATGTGTGAAGCCCCTTATGTCCATATGTACCTCCTTTTTCACATTGGCTAATTTTTTAGTTTGGTTTTTAATAGTTGCACGCCTTGAACTAGGACACATGTTTTCCCCAACATTCTTGTAGTCCTTTGTACTTGCCAAGAGACGCAATCTGAAATCTAGCGCCTTTTGGTCCACCTATGTCCTTGTGAATTGTTTCTTTTTTTGACAAAATCAGGTATATTTCTACATTTGCATTTCATGTGTTAAACATTTTTGAAACCTCCCAAAGGATCAGAAAATATCCCATATATTTAGATCAGATACAAGGAAGGACATGCCAGACAACATAAATATTATCCTCATCCTGAAATCCAGTGTTACTCCTCTAGCTCAAGGCACTCTTTCAGTTGTGCCACCACATCGGTCATTGTAGGCCGCTCCGTAGGAGTTTGCGCAGTGCACTTGAGTGCAACATCCGCGACTTTCCATACACCATTAATATTGTAGTTGCCTATAATGCGAGCATCTACGACATCTTTAATATTGCCCCGTTCAAGATGTTTGCGTGTCCAGTGGATGATATTGGTTGGCTCTGGGCAATGCAAGATAGGCTTTTGTCCCGTGATCACCTCTAGCAGCACGACACCAAAGCTGTACACGTCACTCTTCTCGGTCAGCTGCATGGCAGATGCGTACCTACATGCATTTGTGCTTTATTGGTTAGTCAATGAGCTATACTCGTCGGAGTGATCAATAATGTGTTAAAGCATCATATACTCAGGGGCAAGGTAGCCATGTGTGCCAACTATTCTGGCAGTAGATACATGTGTATCACCCTCTCGATTGAACGCCTTGAGCAAGCCAAAATCAGCGACTTTGGCCTCTAGATTTGCATTGAGAAGGATGTTGGACGTCTTCAAACATCGATCGGGAATTAGGGATTGCTTACAGCACCACCAAGAAGGGGTAGTTCCGAAAGAGCATTGGGAATTGATCCTGTAAAATTATTGTATGACAAGTCCCTGGATAAACAACAAGAGGCATATGATGTGTGAGCTTAACTCGCAAAATTGATTGTCGAAACAGGTTCAAAGTGCTGCTTACAGATACTCTATTGCTTTGAGGTTGGCGAAATAAGATGGTATATCGCCGCTCAAACCACCGAAGGACATATTTCTGCAGAAACAGGCACAATATGGTTCAGAGTGGGGAAAGCGCGACCACTGGCCTCATTTTAGGAGAAGCTGCATGTGAGAAAATTAAACTTAAACTTACAGTCTTTTGATTCTTGGGGGCATAGAAATTGCATAGCTGCAGTTCAACCCATCCCACGCAAGAGTCTTGGGAGAGCACGGGTCACCTGCCCAGTTCTTCTTCACCTTATACTTGCCCTTGATAGCAGCCATGGCAACGACTTTTTTTTCCGTCACAAATTCACAAATCACAACACAAGACAAATCAGTGCAATTGTCATATCATGTGCTACATATTAGTTAATCACCAAAACCGCATATTAGTTAATTACCATCCTGGGCGTCCGTGGCGACGTTGGCCGTGGAGACGACGGAGAAAAACTCCGCAGCGTTGATGATCGGCGGCATGGTGGAGTTAGCAGTGGCATTGAGGATGAAGTTGTATTGGCCCTTGACCCCCACGTAGGGCACGCTATTGAAGTAGGTGTTGGTGGCCAGGCGCAGCGGCATGTAGGGGGCATTGCTCCAGCGATCGCTGTTAACAAACATGTTGAACTGCCGCGCGGCGCCTACGTCCAGGACCTGCAACTCGGCGAAGTACAACATGCCGACACACCCGGGCACGGGATAAACGTGGTTTGGCAACGCGGCGAACGAGAACTCGATGGTCCTAGACATGGAGCCGTTGCGCGGTGTGATGGCCGTCTGCATCACAACGGAAGGAGCGTCGAAGGGGATGCCAAGCATGTCCTTCACCTTCTCCGGGGTCGAGATCTCCGCCCATGCCTCCGGGTCAGTCTGCGGGATCCACACCCGGTCGTACGGGTCGTCCGGGTACCTAAGCAGAATATTCAGTTTATACACTAATACACCGAGAACCGTTAATATATTTACACACTCCTGTCCATGAAGGCTCGAAATGTCAATATTGAGTGAGACCAATGGTTTTAGATCAACCAAAAATTATCCTGTAAGTGGGGACTAATAATGGTGGTTCAAGTGTTTGCGGTTGTGAGGAATTGGCCCGGTGATTCAGGATTCATAGCAGAGGTGCAGCCCTACCTTTCAAGATGAAAATTCAAGGTCTGATTTTAATTGGTTTTGTATGTCATTGACCTTGTTAAAGGCATTGTTTTGAGAGCAATGTCTTCCTTCAGGGTGAAATCTACGATATTCGATTGGGCGACGATGACACTTGTGCAGTGTTCTCTTTTTGGAGGCGTCGTTTTTGAGGAACCTCGATTTCAAGGGCTGTCATGGTGGTGTTTGTGCTGCTGCTATATAGACTGGAACACTATAGCGGGTTTTTTTTTAGTTTATTCTTCCTATTTTTGGCTATGTGCATCCATACTACCATTAGGGTATTACGATATTGTAGAGATGAGGTGTAATTGTTATATTCATGATATTAATATATTCCCTTTATCAAAAAAAGAATTATCCTGTGACAAATTATTTTATAGGATTCCAGGTATCCGCTCTAAAATAAAACATAACTCACATGCATCAGTAGTGCGTTGGTGAGATCTTAGTCCAGTCATAGTGGTGACTAATATAGAGTATAATCATATATAGACATTTGTCTATGTTCTAATTTCAATACATGTGGAAAGTGTTTTTAGCTCCCGGGCTTCAGTGATCTCGGTCATTTAAAAAAAATTAAAATCATATTTTGAAGTTTCCAAAAATTATGAAAATAAATATGGAAATAGTGAAAGATGTAACCTACAAGTATGCAAAATTGTATTATGAAATACTTTGTATTGTGGGCTACATAAAAATAATAAATCTGATAAAATTTGTAGACTTGAAAATATACATACTCAGATCTACACGTTTGTCTTTTTTGTATAGCCTAAAATATAAAATATTTGAACATAATTTTTTTACGTTTGTGGGATAAATGGTTGGCTACATCCAGAGTTTGTTTTCAGATTTTTTTGACACTCAGAAATATGATTTTCAAATATTTTTTAAAAACAGGATCACTGGTGCTCATGTGCACCAAATCTTCACTCACCAATACATGGTGTTATAAGGATAGTGTTAGGGAGCTTCATTTATTAAAATGTGTACTCAGTTGGGTCGTGGAAGGCTATGTTATGGTAACATAACTACTCTATCCGGTTAGGTTTGTAGGTGCTACATGTATCCAATATCGTCAATTCAACAAATATATTACAAGGTCTATATAACGAAACATATATAACACTAGAAATTTAGATTTTATATTTTCGTAATATATAACTTTTGTTGTGTATAGTTTATCTTTTGTTGGTCAAATTGACGATTTAGTGATACGCATAAGACTATAAAATATAAACCATTAGTTATCACAATCAATTATCGTCTTATTTAATAAAATGACATGTCATCAAAAATGTCCGGTTGACCTTATATGTTACTTCATGTTACGATCTATGTTACTTTTACTATTGCTAGAAGAACGGATATTAATATACTAAGTTGAAACAGTAATATATCTCAACATAATAAATTTAGACCAAATGTTTGATGTAGCACTTCAACGAAGAGATGTTCGATATACTTCAACACGTACCGGACCAGAGAGAGATCGCTGACGCCGAAGTTGTTCCGGTCAACGAGCACCAGCGCCTGCGTTGCGTTAGCTTGTGGGTACAGCGTGTTCTTTATAGGCCTAAATTCTAGACCGGAGATGAAGGGCGTGCCGGAGCCGGTGTCCACGAGGCACACCTGCACAGACTTGTCGGGGGCGACGGCGATGACCTCGGCGATCTGCGCCACACTGGGGCTTGTGATGCTCACGGTCGTCCAGAAGTTGACGCCAAGGTAGAGGTCGAAGACGGGGAGGCGGTTGAGGCCGTCGTAGTTGCCGTATTTGAAGGTGGCACGGGTGAGGTATAGCAGCTCCGCGCCGCGCCGGGGAGGGGATGGTATAGCAGCTCCGCGCCGCGCCGGGGAAGCTGCGCATGTTGAGGTAGCGCTTCGACATGGGCGAGGTGATGTACTCGGCGGAGATGTTATGGTTGGAGCCGGCGTCGGTGTAGGCGCCGTCCGGGACGTACGTGAGGTTGGTAGCCGCGTCCATGTAGCCGCCGGCCTGCTCTGGCAGGCCGCAGTCGATGCTGACGAAGCCGGTGCTGTCGGGCTGGCTACGAACTTGAAAGAGCACGCCGGCGAGGACGAGCAGGAGAAGCCACGGCCGGGCTACCATTGCTCCCGCCAGCTTCTTTGGTCGATGATCCATTGCGGCTAGCCGGCTACGAACGAGCGCACAGTAAAGTATAAGTACGTATACTCGCGTCGCGCGTAGGACTATATATACGCCTAGCTTGTATAGGTAGGCTTTGGGTCGAAGTCTTTGGGCACTTAGCCGAAATGATAACGAATCCTAAATTCTCTGACTCAGTAAATTAACTAGCTAGTGCGTGCTAGCCTCAACTCGGCAGCATCACCAAATCATTAGCGATGCACGTCAGCACATTGATCGATCCAGTGGGCCAACTTGCACATGGATCCTCCAATTTTTGGCAAAAAGAACCACATAGGCTAGCGAAATAGCAAAACGAACCAATTCTAAGCAAAGTTGGCAAAAATAATAATCCAATATTTTGTTACTCACTTTTCTCAAGGCAATAGGATCTGCATGATATGTGTAGTGTATATGAGGCTGTTGCCAAAAAGGGCTCGTTGCTAGGAAGATCCAACCATAGTTGAGTAGATGATTATCGTTGAGTAAAATCCATCCACGGTACCTAAACGTGACAACTATATTCCATACATCACCCATCTGAGGAATACGTAACCGGATGGTACCTGAATACGATAGGTAACTCCTCACCATAGTGTCGTGGGAATTTAGAGACAGTAGCTATGGGGTGGCTTATCGGAGGGGCTCGACGTTGGTGACGATGGGTCCGGCTCGGGATTGTGCCAACAGAGACACCTCGATTTACCCAGGTTCAGGGCCCTCCCGGTTGGAGGTAAACCCCTACTTCCTGCCTGCTTCGTATTGATTGAGTAGTAACGATTACAGTGCTCCTCGAGCTGTTCGGCTAGAGGTGGAAGAAGAAGATCGGTCTCCCCTATGCTAAGGGTCCAGGCCCCCTTATATAGACGGGGGCCTGGTTACAGGTTTAGGTGGCGATTCGGCCGGCTGCCGGCTCCCCGGCGGCGGTGTCCTTGGCGTGATCCTCTGACCCTGCTCTGGCATAGACACTTTATAAAGTGTCTTTCCCCTGGACCGGCATCTGGGGGGCATATCCCCTCTCCTCTGCCTCGGATCCCGTCGTGGGGAAGGGTCTTCGGTCTCTCATTGGTTGGACGTGGTCGTGGCGTTCGTCACTCCTGTCCTGCGCCCCTGCCGATCTTGTCGGGGCCGTTCCGCTTTCGGCTAGACAGCCGTTGGGGAGTTTTGTCTCCATCGCCCGACTCCAGCTCTCCTCGGTGGAGTCGCCAGCCGGCTGCTGGCGCAGCCGGCCCTTCGGACAGAGCCGGTCTTCTCGTGCTGAAGCCGTGGGGACTCCTGGGACGCCAGCCGGCTCATTGCCCGGCCCGTGGTGCGCCCCCTAAGTCATCCCCACGACACTAGCCCCCGAAACTGGCGAAGTCTCATAGGCTAGCATGGGGCTTCGGCGGGTTCTTCTTTTCGCCGAAGTCTTGCTCATCCTCGTCGAAGTCCCAGGATTTCCGGTCTGGCCTGGCCGCTCTAGTTGTCGAAGCCGGGCCTCGCGAAATTTCTCCGGCAGTCTCGGGGCGAACCGGCTCCGGTGGTGGTCCGGCTGGCGACCGCATGCCGGTGAGCCGCGAGCCGGCTTGCTGCCTCCTGGGAACTTGTGCCGCTTCGAGTCTCGTTCCCACGCGGCGGCCGGCGCAGCGCGCCAGTGACCAGTCTAGTCACTTTGACCTCGGAATCCCCTTCGCCATAACTTCTCGAGTCATCATGCGGGGTGGGCCGGCATACGTCAGCGATGTGTCCCATCACCCCCCCATGATCCGCTGCGGCAACCGTCGCGGTGGCGCACAATGTGGAAGTTGGTTACTGAAACGTCGGGGGTTACCCTTTCGCCGCTCTCCTTTAAATACCAAGCGTGCTCATTGCCCAGAGCGTCTGCCACTTCTCCTTCGCGCTCGAGCCTTCCCTTCTCGAACTCGGCCCGACCATGTCGTCCCCTAGCCGCTTCCCTGCCAGCGGCGACAAGGCCCCGGAGGGGGACAAGGAGGAGATTGAGGTGCCGGAGTCGGTGCCCTCCGCACCCCGAGGACGCGGTCGCCCGAAAGGAAGCCGCAACAAGAGCACCTTAGAGGCTCTCGCGGCGAAAGCCGCCGCTGCCGCCTCTTCCTCCGCCACGCCCCAGGCGCCCGGAGCTCCCAGCGGTGCAGGCATCCTGGAGAAACGGAAGCCCGGCCGCCCGAAGGGGAGCGGGAAGAAGGCTGCCCTCGCGACGGTCGTTGCTCCTTCTTCGTCCCGCCGCGGGCGGCCGCCGGGCAGCAAAAACAAGAAGGCCCCCGCCGTCTTCAGGGTCGACACCACTCCCGCGGGGCCCCGTGCAACGGCTCCTCCTTCGCTAGGCCCCTCGCGGCCCTGGCTGGAGAAGCCGGCGCTCCAGCCGCCAGCGTACATCTCGGCGCAGGGATGGTCCACCTGCATCGTCCCTGTGCTTGCTGGTGCTCGGGATCGTCTCCGCCTCCCGACCCGGTTCACCAGCTCGATGGAGGACCAGGAGATGGCTTACGCCAAACTGCGGGAGTGCAGTGGCGGCCAGCCCACGTACCGCGTCGAGGTCTACTACGACGGCCAGGGGGTGTGCTACTTCCGCGACGGATGGTCGAAGTTCTTCATCGACTACGGCGTGCACGAGGGCTGGTTCATCCTTCTTACCCGCCAAGATGAGAAGGATGACTTCACCCTCTGCCTTTTCGACGGTACCCTCTCTGCTCGCGCCTTCGCCGCCCAGCCGTGAAGGGCGGGGGCTCCATCGGCCTCCGGCATGGGCTTCTCCGGGACAAAGTCCATGTGGCGCTCGCGCCAGGCTGGGGGAGGCGAGGATCTCCCGGGCGCGAGATTCTTGGCGCCCTTAGGGTAGTAGTTTAGGGGACTTTTGTAATCATCAGGCTCCTTTAATGGACTCTTCTAATTTCCTGCAAACCTTCGCTTGCTGCTCTTCGTTTGTTGTGTGAATGTCTCTCTTTACTATGTGCTTTTGCCATCGCGCAAGCGTCCTCTGCTCAACACCGTCGTGATGCGACGGTTCTTCCCTTGACTAAACCGTAGATGGGGATTACGGTAGTCACCGGCCTGCGCAGACGCTTTGGGCGGATTCCTCCGGCTTCAGTGCGAAGGGAACGGTGCTTCTGCCAACCGGCTTTGGAGAGCGCAGGCTGGCTGCGGCTTCAGCGCGGACGGGACGGAGATTGAATCCTGTACCGGCTCGAGCGAGGTCGAAGCCGGCATGTTTTCTTTCCCGAGCCTTCACGCGTCCCAAGCCACAGTTGGAGTAGATCTCCCAGCTTCCGGCTCTAGCCGTTGCTTTGCGAGTGTTAAGTTTCGATTTCGTTGCTCGTTTCCTGATCGTGTCACAGCGCCAGCTGAACGAACAGCCGGCGAGGCACTGGAGCCGGCCTGCTTCTGAGGGCCAATTCCCTTTCCCCCTAGCCCCCGAGTTTTGGGGTAGCTGGACTATCAGCTAGCTCGAAACTAGCTCTTCGCGAACGGTGCCGACGCCCAGCAAGGCAGCTCTAGCTTCGAACCTCTTGGACGTGGCTTCTCAGCCCAAACATCAAAAATAGTGACTATCAGCTACTCGCTAGCTTTGCCTTCGTCCGGTTCCCTCAACCTTTTCCTTATTCTCCCCACCCTTCGGCCCTTCTACCCCCAACCGGCAGCCTGGTGCCGGTTGGTCTCCCTTGGGCCGGCAGCCGAATGTCGGCCTAGGGTGGGAGCGTGCCGCGGAGTGAGAAGTAGTACTTCGGTCTGTTGGGCCCCCGACTCGTGCTAGCCAACGCTTAGTTAACAGACACTGCCCTTAATGCCTGGTTGAGCGGTTTCTCTATCATTTATGGTTCCGCTCTGCGGCTTTCCTTCGTATGTGGCCTGCCGGCTCCTATCCGTCCGGCTGCGCAGAGCCGGAAGGCGGAGATTAGGCTCGAGACCTTCTTCATACGTAGTACTCGTCCGGCTGGCGAGAGATCGATTTTTTCGGGGCTGCCGGCTGTGGCTCGATGCCTAGAGCCGGCTGCCGGTCAAGTGAATAATGCAGGAAGCAAAAACATACACGAAGTGTTTTTCTCGGAGCCGGCCGTAACTAGCCGTTCCGTTTTCCTTTATTCATTGACACGCTTTTTGGGGTACAAGCTTTTGCCTTAGCAGAAGAAAGGTCTTAGGAGACTGACATTCCAGGGACGCTCGGTCTCCTTGTCAGAGTTATCTGCCTTGTTCTTTCTGGGCTCTTGTGCGTCGATGAGGTAATATGCCCCATTGCCCAGCACCCGGCTGATAATGAACGGTCCCTCCCAGGGAGAAGACAGCTTGTGCAAGCCTTTAGTGCTTTGGACCAGCCGGAGTACGAGATCACCTTCGCGAAACGCGAGCGGGCGAATTTTCCGGCTGTGGTATCGTCGCAGCTGCTGCTGGTAGAGTGCTGATCTAGCCAGAGCCTGCTCTCGAGCCTCCTCGAGGAGGTCGACGCCATCTTCGCGAGCTTCTTTTGCTTGTTTCTCCGTGTACTGGACAATTCTGGGCGCATCGAATTCAATGTCCGTGGGTAACACCGCCTCTGCTCCATAGACTAGGAAGAAAGGTGTGAAGCCGACAGAGCGATTTGGAGTGGTGCGCAGGCTCCAAAGCACTGAGGGTAGCTCTTCGACCCAACAGCCGGCTGAGCGCTCGAGAGGCTCGACCAGTCTTGGTTTGATGCCGGCCAGGATCAGCCCATTTGCCTTCTCCACTTGTCCATTTGACTGAGGGTGCGCTACTGACGCTAAGTCCAGCCGGATGCCTTTTTGACCACAGTAATCAGCAAAGACTCCCTTCGCAACGTTCGTCCCATTGTCGGTGATGATGCTATGGGGGACTCCATATCTTCTGATGATCTCGTTGAAGAACTTGATCGTGGACGAACCGCCGAGTTTCTTGATTGGCTTGGCCTCGATCCACTTGGTGAACTTGTCCACGGCAACCAGCAGATGCATCAAGCCCCCGGGTGCGGTCTTGAATGGCCCTACCATGTCCAGGCCCCAGACCACGAACGGCCAAGTGAGCGGGATGGTCTTGAGGGCTGCCGCTGGAGTGTTTCTGTGCTTGGAGAAGCGCTGGCAGCCGTTGCACTGCTTCACCAGCTGCTCCGCATTCTGCTTGGCCGTTGGCCAATAGAAGCCATGGCGGAAGGCTTTGGCCACCAAGGCTCTGGAAGATGCGTGATGTCCGCACTCCCCTTGGTGTATTTCTCTTAGCAGCTCTGTCCCTTCTTCCGGCTCGATGCACTTCTGGTAGATGCCTGACACGCTGCGCTTGTACAGCTCGCTGTTGATGATGGTGTACGCCCCAGCTCGACGCTGAATTCGCCTAGCTTCCGCTTCGTCTTGCGGCAAGTCCCCAGTGATGAGGTAGTTGGAGAATGGCTCCGCCCCGGAAGGTATCTCCCGTATGTGGAAAACACTGGCAACTGATACGTCTTAAACGTATCTATAATTTTTGATGCTCCATGCTTGTTTTTACACCATTTGCCTATTGTTTCGTTACACTTAGTGGTACTTTTATACATTTTCCGGAACTAACCTATTAACGAAGTGCCACAATGCCAGTTTCCTGTTTTCTGCTGTTTTTGTGTTTCAGAAGTGATACACAGGAAATATTCTCGGAATTGGACGAAACAAGTTCCCGAAGTCATATTTCACCGGGGAGCTCCCAAACATCCGAAGACCTGACGGAGGGGGGCCACGTGGCCCCCACACACAGGGGCGGCGCGGCCTGGCCCCTGGCCGCGCCAGCCCCGTGTGAGGCCTCGTGGCTCCACCTCTGACAGCCCCCCTTCGCCTACATATACCCCCTGACGAGAAAAACCTAAGACCCGATCAGCTTTCCAGAATACATCGCGATCCGCCGCCGCCGTCGACCCGAAGATCGGGAGGGTCCAGAAGCTCTTCCCGGCACCCTGCCGGAGAGGGGAATCGCCACCGGAGGTCTTCTTCATCGCCATGCTTGCCTCCGGAGCGATGAGTGAGTAGTCTACCTTGGACTATGGGTCCATAGCAGTAGCTAGATGGTTGTCTTCTCCACCATGTGCTTCATGTTTAGATCTCATGAGCTGCCCTACATGATTGAGATCACCGTTATGTAATACTATGATGTTGGTTTGTTGGGATCCGATGAATATTGGTGTTTATGATTAAGTTGCTGTACTAAATTATATCTTTTGTTATCTCTATGTTGTTTATGATCTTGCATGCTCTCCGTTGTTAGTAGCTATCTTGGCCGAGTAGTTGCTAGTGACTCCAAGAGGGGGTATTTATGCTCGATAGTGGGTTCATGCCTCTATTTCACCTGGGGGAGTGACAGAAACCTCTAAGGTGGTAGATGTGCTGTTGCTACTAGGGAGAAAACAACATTCATATGCTCAAGGGCATATGCTTTGTTTACATTACACACTTTGCTTAATGCAATTATCTGTTGTTCGCAACTTAATACTTTTGGGGTGTTCGGATGATATCCCCGAGGGTGGATTATTAGTCATAGATGCAGTTGGATGGCGGTCTATGTATTTTGTTGTAATGCCCAGAGTAAATCTCATAGTGATCTTCTTGACATATCACGTTATCTTTATTCTATCAATTGCCCAACTATAATTTGTTTACCCAGCATGTTATTTATCTATGGAGAGACACCACTAGTGAACTGTGGACCCCGGTCCTATTTTAATCATATTGCAATCACCTGTTTACTATTCCCGCACTATTTACTTTACTAGCATATTACTATTGTTTTCCACTCGGTACACTCATAACCTTTGTTTCAAGCAAACCGGTGAGATTGACAACCTCATCGCAAGTTGGGAGCAAAGTATTTGTTTGTGTGTGTGCAGGTTCCATGTTGCAGCTAGCAAGCAAAGCTTGGACAAAGCGCCAGTTGTCCGCTGCTGTCGCAAACTAGCAAGCATCACCTTCAGTCGTCACCGTCCCTCTTCTTCAAGAACGATATTAAACCTTGGTTTCTTAACTGAGGGAAAACTAGCTGCTATACTCATCACACCTTCCTCTTGGGGTACCCAACGGGCTGGTCATTCACCACGCATCAAGCTAATTATCTGGCGCCGTTGCCGGGGAAGAGAGAAGACTTCTGCGAGGGGAGTTCTTCGCACACACATTCTTTACTTTGTTATTTGTTTTGCTTTACTTTATTTTATTTTACCTGCACTGCTTTTTATATCAAAAACCCAAAAAAATTAGAATCCTTGGTAGCTGTTTCTACTTGTTTACTTTCGTTTTGCTGAAATGGGTACTCCTGAAAACACCAAGTTGTGTGATTTGCTAGCACGAACAATAGTGATTTTATCTGCACTCCTATTGCACCAACTGTTCCTGCTACCACTTTTTATGAGATCAAGCCTGCTTTATTGAACCTTGTTATGAAAGAGCAATTTTCTGGTGCTAGTACTGAAGATGCTGCAGCTCATCTCAACAATTTTGTTGAGCTATGTGAGATGCAGAAATATAAAGATGTTGATAGTGATATTATTAAGCTCAAATTGTTTCCTTTTTCTTTGAGAGGAAAGGCTAAAGATTGGTTGCTGTCTTTGACTAAGAATAGTATTGATTCATGGGCTAAGTGTAAGGATGCTTTTATTGGTAGATATTATCCTCCTGCTAAGATTATATCGTTGCGTAGCAATATTATGAAGTTTACTCAGTTTGATAATGAACATGTTGCTCAAGCTTGGGAAAGAATGAAATCTATGGTAAAGAATTGCCCCACTCATGGACTGACTACTTGGATGATTATCCAAACTTTTTATGCAGGACTGAATTTTTCTTCAAGGAACCTACTTGATTCAGCTGCTGGAGGCACTTTTATGTCCCTTACATTGGGCGCCGCATCAAAGCTACTCGACAACATGATGGTAAATTATTCTGAATGGCACACCGAGAGAGCTCCACAAGGTAAGAAGGTAAATTCTGTTGAGGAAACCTCTTCCTTGAGTGATAAGATTGATACCATTATGGCTATGCTTGCTAATGATAGGACTCATGTTGATCCTAATAATGTTCCTTTGGCCTCTCTGGTTGCTCAAGAAGAGCAAGTTGATGTGAATTTCATTAGAAATAACAATTTTAATAACAATGCTTATAGGAACAATTTTGCTAGTAACAATTATAGGCCGTATCCTTCTACCAATGGTAATGGTTATGGTAACTCTTATGGTAACTCCTACAACAACACTAGGGCCGCGCCCTCCGAGCTTGAGGTAATGCTCAAGGACTTCATCGGTAAACAAACTGCTTTTAATAAGTCTGTTGAGGAAAAGTTAGGCAAAATTGATATTCTTGCTTCTAAAGTTGATAGCCTTGCTCATGATGTTGAACTTCTGAAATTAAAAGTGTTCCCTAATGATGTGAATGTGAGCAATATTGTTGCTGCCGCTAATACTACCCAAGTTAGAATTGATGAAAATATTAGATTGTTAGCGGAATTGCATGCCAGGTGGGAAAGAGAAGATGAGATGGCTAGAGAAATGAAGGTATGTACTATTACTACCTCTAATGATGTTGCTCCTACTGATAGTAATCCTCTTACTTTGATTGGTGTAGAGAAAACTCCCACTCCTTGTGTTAAAAAGCCTAAAACTGCCAAAACTTTTTCTCAAAAGAGTGCTGAAATTTTTCGGAGTGTGGGAGATGATAGCTCTATTTCCTTTAATGATTTTGATGATGATGGCTGCAATATATCTGAAGTTATTTTGTTCTTGCAAAAGCTTGCTTTGACTCCCAATGCTAGTTCTTTAAATATTGCTTTTACTAAGCATATTACCAATGCTCTCATAAAGATTAGGGATGAAAAGTTGAAGCAGAAAGCCTCTGTTCCCAAGAAGTTAGAAGATGGTTGGGAACCCATCATTGATATGCATGTTAATGGTTATGATTGCCATGCTTTATGTGATCTAGGTGCTAGTATTTCCATCATGCCTAGAAAGATTTATGACATGCTTGATTTACCACCACTTGAAAAGTGTTATTTTGATGTTCCTATTGCTGATGTTGCTAAGAAGAAACCTTTGGGAAGGATTAATGATGTTCTTATTGTGGTTAACAATAACCTTGTTCCCATTGATTTTCTTGTTATGGACATTGAATGCCATGCTTCATGTCCTATTATTTTGGGAAGACCCTTTCTTCGAACTGTAGGTGCTATCATTGATATGAGGGAAGGCACTATCAAGTATCAATTCCCACTAAAGAAAGGTATGGAACACTTCCCTAGGAAAAGAAAGAAATTACTTTTTGACTCTATTCTTAGAGCAAATTATGAGCTTGATGCTTCATCACTTGATATTACTTGATTCGCAATTTTCTGCGCCTAGCTCAAAGGCGTTAAAAAAAAGCACTCTTGGGAGATAACCCATTGTTTACTTTTCAGTACTTTTTCTTTTATTTGAGTCTTGGAAGTCATTACTACTGTAATGACCGCTCCTTATCTTGTTTATTTCGTTTTTGTGCCAAGAGAAGCCTCTAATTTGAGTGAGGTAAGGATTTGGGGTTATTGCTGTCCTGAAACTGTTTTCGGTGCTGCACCGTAAAAATTCGTGAAAATTCTCTGTTTATCTTTTGGACCTGCGATTTCTTGTGCATATGCCCCAGGTTATATCCAAACTTTTCTTAGTTGAACACTTTTTGATTTGAGCAACAGAAAATCCCTCAAAAATTCGTCCATTATCAGCTGTCCAGTTTTGACAGATTTCTGCCAATATTTGTTTTTGCCACTTTATCGCTTTCTTTTGAGTTCTTTTTGATCATGGAACTCTTGTGGAAGTTGCTACAGTAGTATATACTTTATATGTGGTGGTTTTGGGTTGAAACCTGAAGCTAAAAGAGGTTGAATATATTTTATGCTTACACTAATGTTGCTAATAGAATTGTGTTTAGTTTTGTATGAAGGAAGTTTTCAAGTGTAGGGATTGGAGAATGATGAGATGAGTTGAAGAATGGACAAAAGCTCAAGCTTGGGGATGCCCATGCATCACCCCAAGAAATATCCAAGACGTACAAGCGTCAAAGCTTGGGGATGCCCCCGAGGCACCCCTTCTTCATCGGCAAAAATCAGGTCACCTTTCAAAACACTATATTTTTATTGCTTCATGCACTATGTGTTTTTCTTGGAGCGTCAGTTGTCTTAGTTTTCTTAGGTTGTTTAGTTTGTTTGTTTGCTGCAATAAATGGTTGGACCCCAACAAATTTCCTTTGGAGGAGATGTACTCGTTTTCATTTGCAAAGAATGCTCTAGTTTTCACTCTTATTCAAAATCGAGCATTCTACTTTTTCTGCTACTGCTTTTGGTTTTCGCTTTCGCCTTGATATGCGTTCAGATCTTGTCATATCTTTTCATCAAGGTGTATTTTTGCCTCTGAACTTTATTGGTTTTCATCAAAAGAGGTGTTTATAAAAATTTCAAATGGTGTTGGAAAAGAGAAAAAGCTTTGTGCAAAATAGTGGTACAAGAAGGAGCTTGTGTAGACTGCGGCTTAGGCTTTTTCATGTCATGCTTGATGTCTTTTTGATAGTATGCTTAGTAGTTTTGCTGTAGCATGACTTGTCTCAAATAACTGAGATTGCTTAATGAGCCTTTGAAAAAATCATGCGTTGTTTTTATTGTATGGAAGCATTATTTTGGTTTTCTCCTTGATGCTTTATTTGGGTTGACTTGGCGCATGCTCACACATGTTAGACTCTTACAAAGTCGCCATTAGCCTTCATGATCATTTAGTTTTTGACTTTTGATGCCATCGTATGCTTCTTTTAATGTCGCTTTGTCGCTTTGCATGATTATGGCCATTATTGCTCTCTTAGTTGGTCGCTCCCAGTCTTTTGCTAGCCCTCGCCTTGTACTGAGTATGAGCTCTACTCGTGCATCCAACTCCTAAAGCCAAGTTTGCCATTGTGTCCACCATACATACCTACTAGCAATTTGCTATTCCAAGTAAATTTGACTTGCTTTTATATTCTCTTCAAATTAAACTCTTACCAGTGTTATGTGAAATTCGGTCAGTAAAGCTCTCACGAACCGGAAGGCACACTTTACTTTTTCCTGTTCTAAAAATTTGACATTGTGGTCTTTTATGTTGAGTTGTTATGCTTGCAAGTTGTAAGTTGGATTCTAGCCCAACCATGCCGTCATGGGGCAAGCTTTCAACATTGCACTTCCTATTTGAGTTGATATCGTGATCTTTTGTTTATGGATGCCCGTTGTGTGAAATGAATTGGGAATCTTGTAGGGATCATGGAGTTTTTATATGTGTTAGGGAAACGCCGGGCCGCCAATCTAAGCCATGCATAATTCATGGTGGAAATTTGCAGCATACCCATGGTGAACATTCGACGACGCATCTCACAATAAAAAGCTAAACAATATAGCAAATAAAAGAGATGTCGAGGTGTTCATTGTCTGCTTGTCCTGTCATTTTGGTGTGGGCTTGTTCCATGTCATCGGGCACGGAGGTACCCCAATGGCGGTTCTCAATGATATGCATATACTTACAATGACAAGAGCCTTGCTTGGGACTCTAAGTAAACTAGCATGGTTTGGGTACTTGTATTCACGGGACACGAGGTTTTCAACTTATGATTTGTCAAGCATATGCATCATAATTGTTCTCGCATTAACTTTAACCATTCAAGATGCTTATGATGGGGGAATGAGAGCTCAAAGCCGGTAAGTACCATAATTTTTGAAGGTTATAAAACTCGCAATCACTGCTTCCCTCTGCGAAGGGCCTTTCTTTTACTTTTATGTTGAGTCACCACCTTCTTTCTTTATGCACCATTAAGAGAGCATAGTTGTCATTCTTAGTGTGATATGCATTGTCCCAAGGTTCATTGATTGACTCATATTGTTGGTTTCACTTGTTCTTAAATTATTTGTATCTAGTCGCCCTCTTAAACTTTGAGGTGTCCTATGCATTTATGTTTTGCTCTCTTTGAAGGACAAGCTGAAAACCATTTGTATGTTTTTCCTTATGATTAGAACACACGTTTGACTTTCATTGTTTCATTATCATGATCTTTTGTTTGTGTTCATTTGCATGTTTACAACATGGTTGCTAAGTTCTTATTGTCATGATTATATCTTTCATGCCCATGTTTTAAGTTCTATTGATCCCAGCTCATCAATGCTTACATATATGATCAAGATTGTGTAGGTGCATGTCACCTCAAAAATTATTCTTTTGTTATCACTTACCTACTCGAGGACGAGCAGGAGTTAAGCTTGGGGATGCTTGGGGATGCTTGATACGTCTTAAACGTATCTATAATTTTTGATGCTCCATGCTTGTTTTTACACCATTTGCCTATTGTTTCGTTACACTTAGTGGTACTTTTATACATTTTCCGGAACTAACCTATTAACGAAGTGCCACAGTGCCAGTTTCCTGTTTTCTGTTGTTTTTGTGTTTCAGAAGTGATACACAGGAAATATTCTCGGAATTGGACGAAACAAGTTCCCGAAGTCATATTTCACCGGGGAGCTCCCATACATCCGAAGACCTGACGGAGGGGGGCCACGTGGCCCCCACACATAGGGGCGGCGCGGCCTGGCCCCTGGCCGCACCAGCCCCGTGTGAGGCCTCGTGGCTCCACCTCTGACAGCCCCCCTTCCCCTACATATACCCCCTGACGAGAAAAACCTAAGACCCGATCAGTTTTCCAGAATACATCGCGATCCGCCGCCGCCGTCGACCCGAAGATCGGGAGGGTCCAGAAGCTCTTCCCGGCACCCTGCCGGAGAGGGGAATCGCCACCGGAGGTCTTCTTCATCGCCATGCTTGCCTCTGGAGCGATGAGTGAGTAGTCTACCTTGGACTATGGGTCCATAGCAGTAGCTAGATGGTTGTCTTCTCCACCATGTGCTTCATGTTTAGATCTCATGAGCTGCCCTACATGATTGAGATCACCGTTATGTAATACTATGATGTTGGTTTGTTGGGATCCGATGATTATTGGTGTTTATGATTAAGTTGCTGTACTAAATTATATCTTTTGTTATCTCTATGTTGTTTATGATCTTGCATGCTCTCCGTTGTTAGTAGCTATCTTGGCTGAGTAGTTGCTAGTGACTCCAAGAGGGGGTATTTATGCTCGATAGTGGGTTCATGCCTCTATTTCACCTGGGGGAGTGACAGAAACCTCTAAGGTGGTAGATGTGCTGTTGCTACTAGGGAGAAAACAACATTCATATGCTCAAGGGCATATGCTTTGTTTACATTACACACTTTGCTTAATGCAATTATCTGTTGTTCGCAACTTAATACTTTTGGGGTGTTCGGATGATATCCCCGAGGGTGGATTATTAGTCATAGATGCAGTTGGATGGCGGTCTATGTATTTTGTTGTAATGCCCAGAGTAAATCTCATAGTGATCTTCTTGACATATCACGTTATCTTTATTCTATCAATTGCCCAACTGTAATTTGTTTACCCAGCATGTTATTTATCTATGGAGAGACACCACTAGTGAACTGTGGACCCCGGTCCTATTTTAATCATATTGCAATCACCTGTTTACTATTCCCGCACTGTTTACTTTACTAGCATATTACTACTGTTTTCCACTCGATACACTCATAACCTTTGTTTCAAGCAAACCGGTGAGATTGACAACCTCATCGCAAGTTGGGAGCAAAGTATTTGTTTGTGTGTGTGCAGGTTCCATGTTGCAGCTAGCAAGCAAAGCTTGGACAAAGCGCCAGTTGTCCGCTGATGTCGCAAACTAGCAAGCATCACCTTCAGTCGTCACCGTCCCTCTTCTTCAAGAACGATATTAAACCTTGGTTTCTTAACTGAGGGAAAACTAGCTGCTATACTCATCACACCTTCCTCTTGGGGTACCCAACGGGCTGGTCATTCACCACGCATCAGCAACCAGTGGGTCAGCAGCCCCCGGGTTCGTCGTTGAGCCGGCTTCGCCTGATTGTCCGACTGGGGGAGTGAGCGTAGGGCCTGCAGTCCCCATGTCCTTCGTCGAGCCGGCCGTGCTGGGCTGGCCGGCTGTCTCCTTCAGCTCCGAGATGGCAACCCCCGGGTCTGGTGGCGGTACCTGAGCCGGGGTGGGGTCTCCAGGCACGTAGATGGATATGGACTCCGGCGAAGGCTTGATAGACGGCTTGTGGATGATCTCCAGGGACACCCCGGCTGGGACATCCTGCTTGGTGGAGCCAATCTTGGACAGCCGGTCCGCTTCCTCGTTGTTTGCTCTGGGGACATGGTGGAACTCGCAGCCCTCAAAGAATCCGCTGAGCTGCTGCACGTAGAAGCGATAGGAGGCCATGTTGGCGTCCTTGGCGTCCCAGTCCCCTGAGACCTGGTGCGTTACCAGGTCGGAGTCTCCGAAACAGAGGATCCTCCTGATGCCGATCTGCTTGGCCATCTTGAGCCCATGTACCAGGGCTTCATACTCGGCGACGTTGTTCGACGCACGGAAGTGCATCTGCAGCACGTATTGCAGCTTGTCTCCCTTGGGAGAGGTGAGGACGACGCCAGCCCCCAAGCCCCCGAGCAACTTGGAGCCATCGAAGTGCATGCGCCAGTGGGTGGAGTCCGGAGCCGGCGGCAGGTACTGGTGCTCTCCCCAGTCAGCGAAGAAATCCGCTATGATCTGTGACTTGATCGTCGTCCTGGGCTTGTACTGAATGGTATGGGCCGCGAGCTCGATCGCCCATTTAGCCACTCTTCCTGACGCATCCTTGCACCCGATGATCTCCGAGAGCGGAGTGGTGCTCACCACCGTGATTGGGTGCTCCTCGAAGTAGTGCTTCAGCTTCTTGGCCGCCATGTACACGCCGTACGCGACCTTCTGATAGTGCGGGTAGTTCTGCTTGGAGAGAGTGAGCACCTCACTCAAGTAGTACACCGGGCGCTGAACCGGCAGGTCTTTGCCTTCCTCGGTACGCTCCACCACGATCACCACGCTGATGACGCGTGGGGTCGCTGCGACATAGAGCAGCATTGGCTCTCGCGGAGCCGGCGCTGCCAAGATTGGCGCGGTTGACAAGGCTCGCTTGAGGTTGTTGAAGGCGTCATTGGCGCGCTGGGACCAAACGAAGTGGTCCGTCTTCTTCATCAGCTGGTACAGCGGCATGACTTTCTCCCCGAGCCGGCTGACGAACCGGCTAAGCGAGGCCAAACAGCCAGCAAACTTCTGCACATCTCTGAGCTGGGTGGGCTTCTCTAGGGCCTCGATGGCTTTTATCTTCGAGGGGTTAGCCTCGATCCCTCGCTGGGAAACGATGTAACCTAGGAGCTGCCCAGCCGGCACGCCAAAGGTGCACTTCTCAGGGTTGAGCTTCATGCGATAGCGCCGCAGGTTGGTGAAGGTCTCCTTGAGATCGTCCAGGAGCGTGCTGCTCTGCTTGGTCTTCACCACCACATCGTCCACATAAGCGTGCACGTTCCTCCCAATCTGCTCCTGCAGACATCGCTGCATGGTTCGCTGGTAGGTGGCTCCAGCGTTCTTCAGGCCGAACGGCATGGTAACGTAGCAGTAGGCTCCATACGGGGTGATGAAGGAGGTCTTGATCTGATCCGGCTGGAAGAGCGGGATCTGGTGGTAGCCTGAATAGGCGTCCAGGAATGACAACAGGTCACAGCCGGCTGTGGAGTCGATCACCTGATCAATTCGTGGCAGCGCAAAAGGATCCTTGGGGCAAGCCTTGTTGAGGCTGGTGTAGTCGATACACATTCGCCAAGTGTTATTCTTCTTCAGAACTAAGACTGGGTTCGCGAGCCAATCAGGGTAGAACACCTCCATGATAAAGCCGGCTGCAAGGAGCCGGGCGATCTCCTCGCCAATAGCTTTCCTCTTTTCTTCTGCAAACCGCCGCAGCGGCTGCTTGACCGGCTTGGCGTCGGGCCGGACGTTTAATGCGTGCTCAGCCAGCTCCCTTGGCACACCAGGCATGTCTTTTGGAGACCATGCGAAGATGTCCCGATTCTCACGGAGGAAGCTGGTGAGCTCGCTTTCCTATTTGGCAGACAAGCCGGTGCCGATGATGACGTACTTGGAGGGGTCGCTCTCGTCCAGCAGGATCTTCTTGGTATCGTTAGCCGGCTTGAATTGCTCCACCGGCGACTGGCGAACCGGTACGTCTTGCTGGGTAAGCTCCACACGATGCAGAAGCTGCCTCTTCTCCTCAGCGACGACTAGCGCCTCTGCCAGCTGCGAGCTCTCCTTTGCGCAGGCCAGGGACTTCTTGAAGTTTCCAGAGACCGTGATCACACCTCTGGGCCCTGGGAGCTTCATCTTCAGATAGGCGTAGTGCGGAACCGCCATGAACTTGGCCAGGGCCGGACGGCCTAGCAGCGCATGGTAGGGACTGCTGATGTCCACCACCTCGAACCAGATGGGCTCGCGGCGGCTATTCCCCTTCTTTCCGAAGAGAACCTCCAGCTGCACCTTGCCCAAAGGGGTGCAAGAATGCCCAGGCACGATGCCATGGAAGGTGAGCCGGCTAGGTTTCAGCTGAGCAAGCGGGATGCCCAACTTCTCCAGAGAGCTTCGGTAAAGAAGGTTAATACTACTACCGCCATCGATGAGCACGCGGGAGAAACGGCACATGTGCGTATCGGAACACACGACAGGATCCACGACTAGAGCATATTCTCCAGGGCTGGGCATCAACCTCGGGTGGTCCTCATGCCCCCAGGTAATGGCCGCCTCGGACCAGTGCATGAACTGGGGCTCTGCAGGCATCACGGCGTTCACCTCCGCTTCATGCCAAAGGTCGCTCCTTTTGTCCTTGCCGTGGGTAGTGAAGATGTGATACTGCTCCACGTCTGTCGGGAAGTCATCATCTTGATCCGGCTCGCCTCCAGCCGGGTCGCGCTATTGGTCCTCCTGACCTTCAGCCAGTCGCGCTTGCGACGTACCAGGGATCTGCCGAGCGCGCTGCTCCAGCTCTCTTATGAAACGGCACTGACGCGTGGAGTGGGTCGCTTCCCTGCCCGGGGAGGTGTGAAATTTACACGGCTGATCAAGCGCAGCATCGAGGGTGTACTTGCCCTCTTTGCGCCCATGACCGCTGCCTGCAGCCCCCGAGCCTCCTTGGTCGGAAGCCGCTCGTTTTGAGCTGGCAGATCCCCAAGAGGACGTCTTAACGTGGTCGAGCCACAGGTGGATGTGCAGCGCCGATGGGCAAGCCTGGGACTCCGACCCCAGCACTGACTCCTCGATTGAACGTGGCCTGCTCGCTCCGCCACCTTGCTGGGCGCGGCGACCTTGGGCGTTGCCGCTCGGAGCACGGCCGCCCTGTCCACGCCCTCCGCGGCCTCGGCTTGCCGACGACGACCGCTGGATCTGGCCGGGGACGACGGTGGCGAAGCTGCGGTACAGGTCATGGGCGAGCCCGGTCAGTGCGTCTTCGTGCACGTTGTAGAACTCGCTGAGCGTGGTGCTCGCACGGCGCCGGTTAGCCTCGCCCTCGGCCATCTTGCCAAGGAGAACGAGGCGCGTCCGCTCCAGGGCCTCGGCGACCCGGGCGGGATCGATGACGCGGTCGAGGGGAACGCGCAGGTCCACCACGGAGACGTCCGGGGCGTCCCGCTCTGGGAGTGGAGCGTCTTGCTCCTGAGGAGGTGGGCGCTCGAGCGACGGGCGCTCGGGGCGCGGTAGGTCGCCGCCCTCATCCTCTCCCAGGGTCATCGCCTCGACCATGGCGCCAAGATTGCTGCTTTCACCGCAGCTCGGGCCTCCGTCGCAGAGGGAGTCGAAGACGTCGATGATTTCCTCCGGGAAGGGCTTGGCGACGTAAAAGCGGTGGCTGCCGACGTCGAGGAAGGAGCCGCTATTGCCGAAGCCGTTCTTGAAGTGGGCCAAGTTGTCGTCGACGCAGTCGAAGGTGCCGAACCTCCAGACGAGGCCGGAGGCGACCTTCTTGCCGGAGGGTCCCGGCCGGAACTTGACTCCGCTCGCCACCGCGCTTTGCCCCACGGTGGGCGCCAACTGTCGTGGGAATTTAGAGACAGTAGCCATGGGGTGGCTTATCGGAGGGGCTCGACGTTGGTGACGATGGGTCCGGCTCGGGATTGTGCCAACAGAGACACCTCGATTTACCCAGGTTCAGGGCCCTCCCGGTTGGAGGTAAATCCCTACTTCCTGCCTGCTTCGTATTGATTGAGTAGTAACGATTACAGTGCTCCTCGAGCTGTTCGGCTAGAGGAGGAAGAAGAAGATCGGTCTCCCCTATGCTAAGGGTCCAGGCCCCCTTATATAGACGGGGGCCTGGTTACAGGTTTAGGTGGCGATTCGGCTGGCTGCCGGCTCCCCGGCGGCGGTGTCCTTGGCGTGATCCTCTGACCCTGCTCTGGCATAGACACTTTATAAAGTGTCTTTCCCCTGGACCGGCATCTGGGGGGCATATCCCCTCTCCTCTGCCTCGGATCCCGTCGTGGGGAAGGGTCTTCGGTCTCTCATTGGTTGGACGTGGTCGTGGCGTTCGTCACTCCTGTCCTGCGCCCCTGCCGATCTTGTCGGGGCCGTTCCGCTTTCGGCTAGACAGCCGTTGGGGAGTTTTGTCTCCATCGCCCGACTCCAGCTCTCCTCGGTGGAGTCGCCAGCCGGCTGCTGGCGCAGCCGGCCCTTCGGACAGAGCCGGTCTTCTCGTGCTGAAGCCGTGGGGACTCCTGGGACGCCAGCCGGCTCATTGCCCGGCCCGTGGTGCGCCCCCTAAGTCATGCCCACGACACATAGAGCGCCGTATTTTGCCGACGTGGCATTCTGTTGAGTGGTCTCCAACAATAATTTTTTTTGCAAAAAAACCCCTCGACCAAAAAACATTGGGCAGATACCCTAGGGCCCACATGGCAACCCTCTATCTTCTACCGTCTCTCCCTATGGGTGAAGGATATTGGAAGCAACTAAGGAGGCCAGCGGTGGCCTCCCATGCATCCCGGCGGTGCACCTCCTATTTCACAGCGATGCAGCTTAGCTTGAAGTTGTAGCCCAAGGGTACCACAGATTCACAACGAGAGTCATGTCAGAGAGGATGTAGCTCATGTTGAACGATGTTGGCGGCACAAGATCGTACGGCCCGCTCCGAAGAACACCACACACATTGGCCAGAACTACTCCTTGTCGCACTACCCTGTTCCCAACATGCAGAAGCCTTCCCGCCCCTGCAACTTGAGATGGCGGCACTCCTGCCGTGTATCTTAAGACAGCGGTGCCCCTGGACTTAGGGCGCGTTCGAAACCGGTCCACTCCGCTCCGATCCGCAAAGTATGTGAAACTCGTTATAGGACGCTCCGCTAATTATGCCTGTAGCTCCTGCCGCTCCGACGGAGCAGTTTGGAGCTAGAGTCGATCCGAACGGGTCCTTGGGAGTCCACCGGCTTCACGAGCCGTACCGATGTCGAAGAGGCCCTTCGAGGGGCTGTCAAACTTGGCACGCATGGCTTCCTACCAGCACGCATGCCGCTCCCACACACATGAAACATGATGGCCACTGCGGTGCTCTCCCTCTCCAGTTGTGGAGGGTGACGTGGCCTCCGTGCAACACCCATGCCGCCTGATCGAATTTAGGTGTCAAGTTTACTAGTAGATATTGCTTAATAGCGTTGGGATAAGCACTGGGCCCAGACCAAGCAGATCACACAAGCGGCAGGGCTGTCCAGTTGTCTAAGCATTATTCATCGATTGTTCTAGTTCTTTGGTGTTGTAGCAGTGGAATCTTGTCCTTTGGCCGAACTCAAAAAAGTCAGAAGAACACGGAACCCCGGTCGACGAGTTCGTGCGCCCTCTTTCAGCATAAAAAGGTCGCGCTCAGACAGCAGCAGAAAGTGTTTAGACAATTTCGAAAGCAATGTCAACACTACGGGACGCAGACAAGGTGCCGACGCCTGTAGCCGTCGGCATAGCTAAAAATATCATCGGCACGGTCTGTGCCGACGGTCACCATCGGCACATCGCCGTCGGCATAGGCGAGCGTCGGCACAGGCCATATGGCCGTCGGCATAGCTATAGGCCGACGGTCATGATGAGCCGTCGGCACAACAATGCCGTAGGCGCAGGTAATTTCAGTAATTTTTTTGAAAAAAATGAATTTTTGAAAAAATAAAAAAATTGTAATTTTTTTTTATTTTTATTTTTTTCTTTTCTTTGAATTTTTTTGAAATCCTTCTAATGACTTTGAAACGATGACTTCCCGGTCGGTCACCCATCCTTAGATTGCTACAAGCCTAGCACGCTTAACTTCTAATTTCTATTTGAATAAGCTATCCCTACGCTACTAGATCCTTATTGATATTAGTATCATATATCAATCCTCTTAAGCCATGTGTGTGCAGTGTAAATATGTGCGTGCATATGTATATGTATATATGTAGGTATATATGTGTATGTGCATGTGTATGTATATGTGTATATGTGTTTGTTAAAATTTTGAAAAAAATTTAAAAAGTTCGTATTTTTTTTAAATAATTAAAAAATTCAAAGAAAATAAAAAAAATCAAAAAATCAAAATTTTCAAAAAGATAAAAAATAGAGATTTTTGATATTGGGATGGAAAGGAACGTCACGGAGGCCGATTTTTGGTTCGTCCCATTAAAAGTGTATTTTCCATTTCCGGAGTGCCGAAATCGGGTTTCTGTTCATGCGGTCCCAAATTGGACGTAACTAATTCAAAAAAATCAAAAAAATGCGAGACTTTCGCGTGGCATCATTTTATGTCACCTAGATACGGGAAAAAAATTTAAACCTTGAGAAAAGTAGTTTACAAGAAAGTCCCTTCACAGAAATGACCAACCACGTTCGAGGTAGCATGACTTTTAGATCAAATGAGCTAGGTTTGTCCCCGATCATGACATAGTTTGTCGGAATGAGACCATATCGGACACGCGCGTGGCTATTGGGATGGCAAGGAATCCCACAGAGACCGATTTTTTGTTTCCTCCCACGAAAAGTGCCTTTTCTATTTTCAGAGTGCCAAAATCGGGTTTTTTTGTGAAGCGGCTACCAAAACGCGAAATCGACAGCTGGGAAGAACACCCCACATAAATAATAGACCATCTAGGAAACATATATCAGCTCTCATTTCGTTGTGACACCTTCGGAGGTATATTTTAAATTTTGCGCAAGCTCCTACCGATTTCGCTGGAACCGGGCTGGATTTGCACTTTAGCGGTAATAAGACAAGCTTCTAATTTTTTTTTAAAACTATATTTGGATCCGCAATACATCATTTCTTCACTAAACTTTGATCGTTAAGGTGGGACTCCGCAACGTCTGGCTGCGAGCGGGAGTTCTTGTGCGTCCTCATTTCACCCGGGTCCCAAATCGGGCGTAACTAATTCAAAAAAAAATCCAAAAATGTGATACCTTCGCGTGGCGTCGTTTTATGTTACCTAGATGTGGGAAAAAATTCAAACCTTGAGAAAAGTAGTTTTCCAGAAAGTCCCTTCACATAAATGACCTATCACATTTGAGGTTGCATAACTTTTAGGTCAAATGGGCTAGGTTCGGCCTTGGTCATGTCATAGTTTTGTCGAAATGAGGCCATATCAGTCACGCGAGTGGCACATGGGATGGCGAGGAACACCACGGAGGCTGATTTTTGTTTCCTCCCACGAAAAGTGCTTTTTCTATTTTCAAAGTGCCGAAATCAGGTTTTTTTGTGAAGCGGCTACCGAAACGCGAGATCGAAAGCTGGGAAGAACACCCCACATAAATAATAGATCATCTAGGACACATATCAGCTCTCGTTTTATTGCGACACCTTCAGAGGTATATTTTGGAATTTGTGCAAGCTCCTGCCGATTTTGCTGGAACCGAGGTGGTTTTGCACTTTAGCGGTAATAAGGCAAGCTCCTCATTTTTTGTAAAAATTATATTTAAATCTGCAACACGTTATTTCTTCACTAAACTTTAATTGTTAAGGCAGGAATCCGCACTTATCCATACCCGTGTATTCCTGATCGATCGGTGACCTGCTAGACCACCGCACTCTTACACACATACATAATCTGAATTCATGATATCATATTGCTCGATCTTGTGCCTCAGTAGTTATGCGTATGCCCGTACGTATGTATGCGCTGCTTCTGTTTGTTAATTAATTTATCCTTTGTCTTACACGTTATCTAACTGACATATTCATCTCAGATATGTCCATACTCCATACCCAAAAACAGGATGAGATAATGAGAGCACAAGTTCAGAACAAGTTTCATGTACTGCGTGCAGTATTACGAATGCCTTGGCTAGCAGTATTTCGATGGGAGTGGACTAATAAATAAATGAATATAAATATAGAAAAAAAATAAAAAGCTGTGCCGACGGCTTAGCCATCGGCATAGGATTGGGCCAACGGCCAGGCCGTCGGCACAGTGTTGAGCCGTGTCGGGGCAATGACTGTGCCGACGGTTTTGGCTGTGCCGACGGCCATGCTGTATCTATGCCGACGGTCAAACTTGTGCCGACGGTGGCCGTCGGCACAGGTTAGTCCATGCCGACGGTTAGCCTGTACCGACGGCCACTTGGAGGTCCTGACGAGGTGTGGCTATGTGCCGACGGCCCCGATAAAAAGCCGTCGCCACCTTGAATCACTCCCGTAGTGCAACTCTTTGTTGAACAGATCGAGTCGTACGTGTACGGCAGCACCGCGCAAAGAGGCGACGATCGAAAGAATCAAAATCAAGGTTGGAGCATGACCCCACTCGTGACTCGTGAGCGACTCGCCGTACGTGCTGCCTGGTGTGCAACGTCGTAATTAATCAAAGTCAAGCTTAATTAAGCTCGGTCGCACGTACTGGAAATCTATAATACAGCTGTTGCTAGTGGATTTAGGTGTGCAACGACGTGGTTAATCGTCGTGGTATATTTTTTTAGGTATAATCGTCGTGGTATTGATGTGACTGTCTGACAGATTATCAAGGTGCAAGTTGTTTTTCTTATTTTGATAGGTATACAGTTGAGGCTGTGTATGTCAAACGTATACACCACTCCATGCTCCATTATAGCTGCGCCGTACAGCATCTACAATACTTTACGGCGAAGCTAGAAAAAAAAAGATCATTGGTGTCATTCCTCTAAATCTACTGACGTCCATTTGTATTTCTACGAGCATTGCTTTATTTACAATAGGAGATTGTAGAAATGTATTAGTGTCATTTGACACCAATGAATACATGCTAGCTCTGCCCTTTACAAATTTAGGTAAGTAAAGCGGATATGGATCATGCAGAGAAAACATATAGGTAAGCTAAATTTTATTTGCTTCAACAACTTACCCATTTTTCGGCTACCCAAAGTGCAACTAGATCCTTACAAACTACACGGTGTCCATCTTTTTTACACAAGGTCCTTAGATAAAAAGTAAAAAGCAATCAACTCCTCAGCCTCATCGTCCCCACGAGAAGGAGACCCGACGAGACACACAGACCATATATAGCCTCCTGGCCGGCCACTACGGCCTCGCAGTGCATCAACGGGACGTGGGCTTGAGGCCGACGTCGTTGAGTTGCCTCGCTGCTCCACCGTCGGACGGGCGGCAGAGGAATTCGGTTATGTTGGGCGCAGTGGCCCCTGCGGCCAAATTCTGGCGAAGTTGACTGCAGTGGGCGGAGGTGGTGTCAGATGAGGCATGAGGCACTAGACTGGGTCGGGCCCCGATTCGATGACTTTACTGAAGGCACTCCAACAGAAGTGGCCTGTCCAACTCAATTTCCCCTAGCGAGGAGGCATGGGGCTAGGGAGGAGGTCTATCGGGGTCGTGGAGGTGAGATGCGGCTTTGGGGAGACACGACATAAGGTCGCTAGTGACCGGAGATGGCAAGGACAATGACTTAGGGTGTGTTTGGTAGCCTGGACCACCTTAGAATCACTATCTCTATGGAGCCAAGCTGAGTTTAACATGTGGAGTAGAGATTTTAGCATGTGTTTGGTAGCTTGTATGTGTTGAGAAATGCTGAGTCTATCCATTGTTTGGTAGACTATATGGGTTGAGAAATGCTTAGGATGTCTAGAATTTATACAAAAACCCCTCAACACATAAATAAAAGGCAATCAGATCCCTAGACTCATAAATGAAATACAATCAAGTCCCTCTATACCCAAATAGAAAGCAATCAGGTCCTTATGAAAAGCAATCGGGTCCCTGCGCCGGCGAGCACGCTGACGCCGGCCGCCAAGAGCTTGCCAAGAGGGTGGTCGCCGCCAGGAGTTCGCGCGCAGGCCGCTGCCAGGAGGGCAGTCGCCGCCAGGAGCTCGCCAGGAGAGTGCCCACCGCCAGGAGCTCGCGCACCGGCTGCCGCCAGGAGCACACGCCCAGGCCGCTGCAGGGAGGTCGCGAGCAGGCCGCTGCCAGGAGGTCGCGCGCAGGCCGCTTCCAGGAGGTCACGCGCAGGCAACCGCCAGGAGCTCGCGCGGTTGCCGCCAGATCGCGCGGTCGCAGCCCGTCGTCAGATCCCGTCGTCAACCACCTCCATGCGAGATACCGCCGCCAGATCCTATGGAGGCAGTGGACGCGGTGTCTGCGGCGGCGAGCGACGTCGTCTCTAGCGTCTGTGGCGGTGCTCGACAGTGTCTGCGGCCGTGGTCGGCGGTGGGCGCCGGCTGGTGCCTTCGGGAGGAAGAGAGAAGCACGGGAATGAGGGAGGAGAATGGAGAGGAAGAGAGAGCGGGGACGGGGTCTAGGGGGTGGGCGAGCCCACCCGGTTGCGCTTCTGCGGGGCGAACACAGTCCAGCTGAGGTGAGAAGCTCGATTTAAGCTTCTCTCTTCAGCCTGACTGAGACACCTTTTCAGGGCGAGGTGGGCATAGCCCGATCGATAGGTCCAGGCTAACAAACACTCAATTCGCCCTCATTTCTCAGTCCGGATGAAAATCTCTGAGGTTGACCAGCGTACCAAACACGCCCGTAAGCGTCGGCCGCGCGCAGGTGAAGTTTCACCCCAGGCAGTTACCTCTTCGTGCCTCACTTTTTCACATTTTAGGTCATTGGATATGATTACCCATATATGCCTATTTGGTCTCAAATTTTGGGTCACTAAGCTAAAAAATATGGATCTAGGCCCACGGATGTCTAAACTTAGTATTTTTTTCCCATTAGCTGATTCTTTTTATGCTGATCTGGCACAACGCACTACGCGTGTTGCGCAATTCCAGGCTATCCGCTTTTGTTGACATCCGAGCACGTGGGTCAAAACAGGAATCTACAAATTTTCTCTGTGTAAACCTAGAATGACTTTTGAGCAACATGTTCATATTTTAAAAAAATTACTTAATAACTATAAATATCTAACACGATACATCACATATTATTTTTCTTAATGTGCCTGAATTTAGCCACAAAAGCACGTAACTTTTTTAGCCACAAACATAATAAAAACTTTAAAATAAATTAGCATGTATTGAATACTCACCGGCGAGAAACTAAAGTTTCATCTAGTTCTTAACTGTATCGAAGATCACCGGCGGTGGATCAATGGATCTTGCTTTGTTGCGAAAACACACACATTTCTCTCACCATTGTAAAAAATAAATAATGTATAATCCAAAACAACCTCTCTTCTCAAGCCGGTCTACGGTCTAAAGCCTATTTTGTAGTGCGAGCCAAACAAAGTTATTTACGTCGGGAGGTGTCCATACTTTCCGAAGTAGACTCTCTATGCTGGCTGAAATACTCCAAGAAATTGCGCTTTGTACGCCGAGGCCACCGAGTATTGCCTGTTTGTCGCCAAAGTCCAAAACAAGATGTATGTTTGGGGGGGGGGGGGGGGGGGGGGATTTGAACCATGGAGTAGAGCTGCATGTATATATATTAAGATGAGAGTGAAGTCATTATATGGCTAGGTACATGAGTTTGAAATACAGACAGGACAAAACAATTTAAACCATTCAGGAGAGCTGCATGTATATATTAAGAAGAGACGAGAGTCATTATATGGGCAGGTACATGAGTTTAAATAGAGAGATGGCATTTGTCACACAAAATTACCATCTCCACCTCAAATACAGTGTTTCTCCTCTAGCTCGAGGCACTCTTGCAGTTGCGCCACCACATCGGTCATTGTAGGTCGCTGAGTAGAAGCTTGAGCGGTGCACTTGAGCGCAACATCTGCAGCCTTCCATATGCTATTGACGTCGTAGTCGCTTGCCATGCGAGCGTCTACCACGTCTTCAATATTGCCCCGTGCAAGACGTTGCCGGACCCATTGGATGATATTGGTTGGCTCTGGGCATTGCAAGATGGGTTTTTGTCCTGTGATCACCTCCAATAGCACAATGCCAAAACTATACACATCGGTCTTCTCGGACAGCAGCATGGCCACCGCGTACCTACATGCATTTGTGCTTTCTAGGTCAGTTAGTGAGCTATTATCACTGAAACTGTCAATGTGGAAACTATGCAAGACATTAATAAGGTGGTAAGGCATCATATACTCAGGGGCAATGTAGCCTTGTGTGCCAACTAATCTGGCAGTGGACACCTGGGTATCTCCGTCCTGACTGAAAGCCTTGAGCAAGCCAAAATCGGCGACCTTGGCCTCGAGATTTGCATTCAGCAGGATGTTGGACGTCTTTACGTCCCGATGCACAAAGGCCGGGCTGCATGACTTGTGCAGATACTCAAGCCCTGCACGCACATAACACCATTGTAAAACGTGTACATTTCGGGCGGAACAAAGAGATGGAAACTAGCAATGGTAAAAAGAACAGGTCAGAGGTGAATCGAAGAATACCTCGCGCTGATTCAACTGCAATACGGATCCTCTGTCTCCAGGTTAATGATCTGGCGTCGTGATCTTTACCTACAGAAGATTGTCAGTGTGTCGTTAGTAATTCTGCATGATGAACTGCCCAACATCTCAAATGATGACGGGATTCACACCAACCTCTGAGTTTGTCCTCTAGATTTCCTTCGGACATGTACTCGTACACTAGTGCCATGTATCCCCCGTCCTTGCAGTAACCGACCATGGACACAAGATTCTTGTGATGGATCTTTGTCAAGGTCTGTACCTGAAAAGGAAGAGATGGGAATGTACACACATTAATTCCTCCGAAATTGCCTGCAACCAGTCACTAAGAGGTATTTTAGACCAGGCGTTAATTACCTCTGTCAGGAACTCTCTGTCGCCTTGACTGGATGATTGAGATCGCAGCTTGACAGCCACCTGGGTGCCATCCGCCAAGAAGCCGTCGTAGACACAGCCGAATCCTCCCCGCCCGAGCACTGTCTTGAAGTTGTTTGTTATGGCCTCCAGCTCCCTGTACGTGAACCGGCGGTTGTCCAATTGCAGCAGACTGTGCCCGTCGTCCCTGTTCCTTGAGCGCGACTGCGCGCCGGCCGACTCGTTCTGTGGCTTCACGCTGCCCTTTGCTGATCATTCACGGTATCAGTAACAAGAAACTCTAAGTACTATGCAATTTCTGCTTCCAGTATTTTACGGCTGGTGTGTTAACCCCTCGTCTCACCTTGCTTTTTTCTCTTTCTTAAAAGCAGCAGAACTGCTAGCAGTCCTGTTACCACAACTGCAAGTATAGGAATAGCAATGTACACCGCAAGCATAGACTTCCTCTTTTTTATGGTGAGCTGGCAAGAGCTGCCGTTGCCGCAGAGGTCTGCGTTTTTGCCGTACCTATGAAGAAGAAAACTTTATAGTGATTTTGACCAACTGGAAAGTATACTAGAAGTAATATTGAGGCCTAAACTGGGGATGGAGATACGAAATTGGTTTAACCTCAGAGTTAGGGAGCCATTTTGAATTCTTTTCATAAGCCCGGATGGGATGGATCCATTAAGCCGGTTGCCAGTCAAATCTCTAAGGGACCAAAATACCATTTGTAAGTAGGATTCTAGATTACAAATTGAAGTATTCTTTATCTGGCCATTTTCTACTTTTTTGTAGGTTCATCTCAAGTGTTGGAGTTAATTCCAAAAAACCATCACATTTGTGCGGAAAATACTTAGAACCACTGCTATTCGACGAAATTGCAAAAAACCACCAGTTTTGCGAGAATTCATTACAATGTGCACTGATTCGCGTTCTTAGCAGGCTTAACACGATTTCTGACTGAGGGGCCCACTGTCAGCGCTGACGTGGTAAGTAGATATCTACAGATTTCAGACAAATTTACAAAAAGGTCCTCCATATATCTTATCTTCTTGTTTTTTATCCTTTTTTTGGTTTTTTTAATTTCCCGTGCTCCATGCCGCCGTCCTCCTCTGTTCAGCACGCGCCGCCGGAGCCTGCTATGCGAGCCGCCGGACCCTGCTGTGCGCGTCGCCGGACATGCTCTGCGCTGGGCGTGCTGCCGCCAATCTCCTCTGCTAGGCGTGCCGCTGCCGGCCGACGCCGGCCAAAGCTGCTGCACGCGCCGCCGCCGGCATCCCATGCTGCGCTCGCCCGCCGGAGCCTGTTGTGCGCGCCGCCGAAGCCTGCTGTGCGCGCCGCCGAAGCCTGCTGTGCGCGCCGCCGGACCTCCTCTGCGCGCCGCCGGACAAGCTCTCTGATGGGCGCGCCGCCGCCGATCTCCTCTGCTAGGCGTGCCGCTGCCGGCCGCTGCCGGCCGACGCCGGCCAAAGCTGCTGCGCGCACCGCCGGCGGCATCCCCTGCTGCACTCGCCCGCCGCCTAGATTGGAGTGAGAGAGGAAGAGGAAGAATCTGACAGGTGGGTCCCGCCTAGAATTTACAAAGACACCCCTAATAGTTAGATCTGTTTAATTTTTGACCTTAGTACAAACATGTTGTGCCATGTCAGCGCTGACAGTGGGCCTCTCAGTCGGAAATCGTGTTAAGCCTGCTAAAAACGCGAATCAGTGCACATTGCAACAAATTCTCGCAAAACTGGTGGTTTTTTGCAATTTCGCCGAATAGCGGTGGTTCTAAGTATTTCCCGCACAAATGTGGTGGTTTTTTGGAATTAACTCCAAGTGTTGATTATAAGTTCAGATATTAGAAAAACTCAGATTAACATTATAATTATGCACCGGCATTATTCGATCAAAGACATTTTAAATTGATCGGGAATTATGGATGTTGCTTACAGCACCACCAGGAAGTGTAATTCAGAAAAAGCGTTGGGAATTGATCCTGTAAAATTGTTGTATGACAGGTCCCTGAGTAAACAACAATACGATTTGTGAGCTTAGTATCACAAAACTGGTGTTCAAAATGGCTTTAAATTTCTGACTTACAGGTACTTGATTTCCTTGAGGTTGGCGAAATCCGACGGTATACTGCCGCTCAAGCCGCCGAATGACATATTTCTGCATAAACAGGATTAATGGTTCAGAATACAGACTTCAGAATTCATTCTTTCAGAAGCTGGATGCCAAAAAACTGAACTCAAGCTTACAGTCTAGTGATTCTTGGAGGCATAGAAATTGCATAGCTGCAGCTCAACCCATCCCACACAAGAGTCTTGGGAGCGCACGGGTCGCCTGCCCAGTTCTTCTTCACCTGGTACTTGGCCTTGATCGCACTCATGGCATCAACTGTTATTTTGTTCAGCAGCACACACCAGTACCTTATCAGATCATGTGCATCGAACTGCATAAACCAAGATAAATAAATCCTACTTGCCATTTTGTCAACTGTATTCAGTTACCGTCCTTGTAGTCCGTGGCGAGGTTGGCCGTGGAGACGACGGAGAAGATCTCGCCGGCATTGATGATCGGCGGCAGCGTGGAGTTCGCGGTGGCATTGAAGGTGAAGTTGTATTGGCCGCTATACCCCCGGTGAGGCTCACTGTTGAAGAAGATGTCGGGGATGAGGTACTTGGGCGTGTAGGGGGCCTTGCTCCAGAGCACGTCGTTGATGGTCATCTCAAACTGGCGGAGGGCGTCCCCGGCCACGACCTCCAGCTCCGCGAAGTACACGACGCCGATCAACCCCGGATCAGGGTAGGCGTGGTTCGGCACGGCGCTCCACGACAGCTCGATGGTCCTGGACCCGTTGCACGGGACGATGGCTGTCTGCATCACGGCGGAGGGCGTGTGGAAACGGAGGTCTGCCGTCCCCTGCACCTTCTCAGGCGTTGAGATGTCCGTCCATGCCGCCTGGTCGCTCCACGGGATCCACACGCGATCGTATGGATCCTCCGGGTACCTGAACAGCACGAGCTCACAACAAATTTCGACCAAATGTTTGATGTTGCACACGCAAACTAAACAGTTAACAAGAAGAGGTGGGCAATAGCTCTATATCTTCAGCACGTACCGGACCAGAGAGAGATCACTAACGCCGAAGTTGCAGCGTTCAACGAGGACGAGCGCCTGCGTTGCGTTGGCCTGCGCATACAGCTTGCTCGTCATAGGCCTCAAGTCGAGGCCGGAGATGAAGGGCGTGCCGGAGCCGGTGTCCACGAGGCAGACCTGCACGAACTCGTCCGGGGAGACGGCGATGACCTCGGCGAGCTGCGCCGTGCCGGGTGTCGTGATGTTCATGGTCGTCCAGAAATTCACGCCAAGGTGGAGGTCGAAGACGGGGAGCCGGTTGAGGCCGTCGTAGTTGCCGTATAGGAAGGTGGCGCGGACGAGGTACTTGGACCCGGCCGGCGCAGGGGAGGGGATGGTGTAGCAGCTCCGCTTCTCGCCGGGGAAGCTGCGCACGTTGAGGTAGCGCTTCGAGTAGGACGGGGTGATGTACTCGGCGGAGATGTTGTGGTTGGAGCCGGCGTCGGTGTAGGCGCCGTCCGGAACGTACGGAAGCTTGGTGGCGGCGTCCACGTAGCCGCCGGCCTGCTCGGGCAGGCCGCAGTCGATGCTGACGAAACCGGTGCTGTCTGGTAGGGGCAGGCCACGAACTTGAAGTAGCACGCCGGCGAGTCCGAGCAGGAGATGCCACCGCCGGGCTGACATTGCTCCGGCCGGCCGCTTTGATCGATGATCCACTACTACGTACGCACGCACATGCCGCCGCTCGGCAACTAGGACCAAAATATGTTACAGTAAAGTACTCGTCACGTCGCGCCAAGGAGGCTAGAAGTCCTATCTAGCTTCATAGGCTTAGGATCGCCGTGTTTTTACTATACTAGGTAGGATAGCCGCGCGCTTGCCCGCCTAACGGCGAGAAAGCAAGCATAAAAATCGCAATTTATAAATGATAGAACCAAAAAAAAATTCATAATACAATAAATATTGATAATAAGGGTAATGAGGAAGAGTGTGAAGAAAGTGCTAACATCATCAGATAGGAAATAATAAAAAGAGCAGTGATTTCTAGGTCACAGGCAGCAAAGAAAACAGCTATATGATACAAATAATAGGAACCGAACATAGTATGGCTAAATGCTCTTATACAGCACTTGATTCATACGAAGAGTAATATATATATTACAATGGCCATCTTCATTCTAACTTCTGCAGATGAGGACTTGTGGATGATTTAGTATCCACCTTTGCCCGGTGATAATGCCAGTGTTCTGTTCGGTTGTAATGGCAGCGTGCCGGCTGCAAAGAGAACTCAAATATTTATATTTGTAGGATGTCAAAGCATAAACTTTGGGTCAAGTAAACGCATAATGGTGGTACCACCTTGCATAGCGAAGCACACTAATTTAAAAAGATATTAATACAACATGAGTTTTGTTAGCCTATAAGCGACTGGAAGAGATGTCCTAAGTACATGTTTACAAATATAAAGTCAATTTTTTTTCAAACATTGCATATATTAAGGGAAGCTTAAGCTAGCCAGACAATCTCTCACCCACATTTCTCAACATACAGTTGGAATTATTATCAAGTTGGCAAGTGAAATTACATGTTATCTCCATATTCTAGTAACTTGCACATAAGAAATGATATAGGATTACTTAGCAGTTCATCAAGTTCGCATTGCACATACATACACAAAAGCTCTAGACAATACCAGTCCGAGCTTTGCAAATGCTCACTAAGCATAAGATATAGCTTCCAGCTGCAGCTAGAGAGACAAATAAAATAGATCATTGGTACAATTCTTTAAACATATTCAGCTAATGTATTCAAACAGAAACAGTCATGTTAGAGGTACATACAGATTTTTTTTTTATACAAAAGAATGAGACAAAGCATTTATACCAAGAGAGCTAAATGGCAATGAACCACTGGCACATAGGAAATGAATATACGATAATTTGTCCAGCTTTAGAACATGTTTGATCTCACTTGGATGCTTTGCAAGTTGGGGCTCCAAGTCTTTCTTGAGTGCCTCGTCACAGGAACCTATAAGCTGGACTTGCTTGAGTTCCTAGCCCAGAAATCTGTGACCCAATAGAGCAGTGAACTTTCAGCAGCTCAAGGTTCTCCTTCTCCATTCTATTATCTTTCCCAAAATTTTAGTGACAACCTAGAGCTGCAATCAATCTTGAGGGTCTGGAGATTTTTGAAGTCCATATAAAAACCTTCCTGCACCCCAACAATTGTAGCATGTTTATTCATGTAACCTGGAGCAGCAATCAATAATACACCGACATAAATTTACAATGAAACATTTGTTTTTGAATATTAGATAAAGTCAAATAGGCGGTTCTCATATATGAGCTGGTGTCGCGACATACCTTTTCCTATAAAATAGATATACGCATATTCATGTTAATGAAGAATGCCTTCTTATGCTAATATAAATCCATAACATCGGAAAAATAATTTTGGCCAAAATCTGGTGAAAATAATAATAATAAAGGAATTCCAAAAAAATGATATCAGTTAATAAAATACTAACGCAGTACAACCATGAAAGAGCATTGGTCAGTCCTTCAAAATTTAAGTTGGATATGAAAGCTTTACTGAAAATAATAGACGGAATTGATCTATAGATTCCCTCTTTATATATACTGGGTTGCCCGCATCTTTATATCTTCTAGATGATACTATAAACGCATTGCATCAGCTCACCTTTTTTTTTGACTTCTCAACTCCTAAATGAACGCATATTAACTTACAAGCCTTGCTAAAATATGGAATATTGCACACTTGAGTAAGATTTTAGAATCTAATCCAGGAAAATCAGCCATTATATTTATATAAGTGATATCATCCTATTTCTACAAATTGGAGAAGGAACGTATTAAGATATCAGTAATTAGCTAGCAACACTCTTATCACTGTTTTGTTTCCTTTTAACTCACAGTTATTTCAGTTCAGACTTTCATTATTTTCAAGCCGCTGAAGCTTACATATGACTGAAAGCTTCTGCAAGGAAATCTTGACCCCTAGTAACATAAGATAGCTAGCTTTAGCCTCTCACCTCTCCACGATATCAGCTTAACTAATGTAAAGAGTCTCGTTCATTCATTTTCATGGCTTGACCTTTCAGATAAAGATTACATGCATATCAAAGGGATACAACAACATCACCACACTGTCACTATGATAATTTTTATCTAGCATAGAACATCGAGCTATATGTTTTGGTACTCGTCCTTTGTGTCGCTGTCTCGCTGGGACTCCCTTGTCCTCCACTACCCACTGGGCCGCGTCGATGTAGTGCCCCTTCCTCTCTTTTAGAGGACTGCGCTACTTGGCAATTTTACTTCTACTTTTTCTTTGAGAACATGGATTCGGAACTTTTTCTTTCACACGACAAAATTCATTTTAGAAAGCTCGAAGGTAAATCTAAATATATGTTTTGGACTTTTGGTTGGTCATAACTTAGGATGTACATTATAAGTGCTAAAAAAAGAAGCACTATTACATGTAGCTAGACTGCTTGCTAGGAAGAAAAACAGGGGATATTGCTGCGACATTCAGCCCAAGTGGAGCAACAAGTTCTTCTACTAACAAATGAATAATCCATAGCTACTCGATTCATGCCCAACAATCAGATCTAAGATGAATAAAGAACCACTTCCACTCAGCTGCATCACATGTTTTCAGTAATTAGCTATGAGCAAGAATCATATAGGATACTATATGATAAGGTTTACAATAGCTGAAGAAGGGCACCTTATATGAACAGCCATGAGAGAGGAAACTATAAACTCCCTAACCTGATAGAACGTCCCATGTTGTACCGCGCCCGAACATCAGCAGCAGATATCCATGTCATCCTCAACACCAAGCTACCAGCCTGCAATGCATCAAACTGCATCGATTGTCATGTGAAGTAACAGACTGCTAAATACAGAAAATACTGCACATTATGTACTATCTAGTATAATAATCACATTTAGCGAACAATTTCTTAAGCCGACAGGATTAAAATTAAAGCAAAAGTGGTCATCTCATGACCTCCTCCCATAGCTACTGGTACACAATTATCCTAAAACTCAACCTTGTTATAACTAAATTTAAAGGCAACCCCCAATAAAAACACTCAAGATTATATCGATCTAGTCTTGGTCTCGGCAGGCATTAACGTGATGAGTAAACATGGTACATGAAGATTGAAGCAAAAAAAATTGTGAAGCGGAGGTGATTCCAGGCCTGAAAATTAAGATACTAAGAGGACCCGAACACCTAAGACATAATTTAACTTCTCCTGGGTGTATTATGGAGTATTTTGAAGTGGATAAGAATATGATAATCAAATACAAATACAGCAAGAACGATTCAGTTAACATCAATTGGTTGGCCACTTCCATCATCCATACAGAGTACACAAAAAAGTACTTGACATGGTACAGTATATAAGATCGAGGCTGATTACCTCACCCAAGATTTCTTACTCCAGAACTCTGATTCCACAATTTTCTGCAGAAAAATATGACGTCTCCGTTTTATTCAGAGGCTGTCGATGGTGATTGAACTGCTGCTAGGACTAACAATATGAATAACAGGTCCTGCTGAATTTTTATTCAGAAACTGTTAACAATATGAATAACAGGTCGATGGTGAATTTTTTAACAAAGTAAAGAGAGGAAAAGCTACTTTTAAAGCTATAGGTGGAGAGGATGGGAGCACACCTAACAACTACTAAATCCTTGTTCACCAAATTCTGGCCGTTGTCAACACTGATGTAAGAATCTCCAGCCACCCAAATATTCCAAGTCAAAACTCAACATTTGCAAAGCAGCCAAGTAGAAGAAAAATGTCAGCACTTATATCTTAGAGCAGAACTGTAAATTTGAGTCATGAGGCAACCTATCATCATGAAAAACCTGTCAAGTTCATGAAAAATATAGATAGCATCATAGTAACTAAATTCACTTAAGGTATATAATAAATCTCACTTTGAGTCAGGCAACATACCCATATATTTTAGTTAAGATATAAAAATATAGATAGCATCATAGAAACTAAATTCACTTAAGGTATAAAATGCACTTGGTGTATTTTCAGCATTGAAGCTCAATATTCGACACAGTATTTTCTAAAATATTTTGTGGGTAGCCAAAGAACCACAAGAATAAGAAAAAAAATTAATTAAGAATCTAACGCTACTAATTTTGCTTTACTAACCCATATATTATCAAATTAATTGTTAGTCAAAGATTGAATTTCAAAACTACTATAACTTTAATCAATAGAGTAATGCTGATGCACATTTCAGAACAAGAAACAAGCCTGCAATAATAAACTCGAGTCCTGCCAGAAGTGAAATGATACAGAACAAGAAACAAGCCTGCCATTCACCGAGCAGGGGAGGAGAAGACATCTGCTCAATCAGTGGAAGACCTGAAGCTCAGTCGAGCCCAAGAACAAGCAAAGACAGACTGAATAAATCAATGGAGCAAATCGAAAATTACCAAACCAAGGGGAAAATGAAATTCATGATGGGAAATGGATCACCTTCTGGTCCAGGGAGTGGCTGCGCTAATCAAGTCGGTGGAGATAGCTTCCTTTATCAGCTCTACCACCCATACCTTTATAATTATGGTCACCTCCTATACAAATCCAGAACCCAAACAAGCACGTCATCTTACAAATAAATTAATGCAGCAAATGAAAAAAGCAAGTATAAACAAAGATGATTTCTATATAAATGAATCATCAAAGTATCATGTAAACCTGTTATTCTTGGCACCATCCTTTCCACTCATAATATTTTATATTGGGAAGTGTGCTAATAGGCAAAGACAAGCTAACCTGGATGCTCCTTTTATCCCATATTTGTTTATTTGTAGATCAGTAGCAGCGCAAAGCAAAATTATAATCCAGGCAGCGGGAAGACAGACGGAAGCAAGTAAACTTAATCAATCCACTGGTAACATTTCTATCTACCCTCAAGTCTATCTGCCCACTATAAAAATCAACAAAGCGTAGCACAATCTTATCTTTGCCCGCAACATTGACACTTACGACAAAAAATAATAAATTCACCGTTATCAAAAGAGCACGGAAGAAAAATAGTGCTCATCGGTTTGATCCAAGTGCTATTTATACACCAGAATAATCTATGAGTAAAAGGGATTCGTTGCTGGAATTAGAATCTATAATTAATCTGAAACATTATATTCCCTGGTGTTTCCTAAGCGGACTTTTCCTAACAGCCTATACTCTGTAATTGAAATAATACACCGCAATCCTAATTACTATCTAATTGAAAATTATATATAGTCCATTATTCAGAGAGCAGACAAGATGAACGGTTATCGTCAATTCCATCTAATTGCTATCTATAGATCAGAAGTCTGTAAACCAAAACAGTACAATGCCTTCGTAAGATCAGAAGTCTGAGAACTGAGATAGTGCAATGCATTCATAACTATTAATTGAATGAAATGATACATTCCCAACTTTTTAAGAGCATGGGAAAAGAAAACTATGCAAGTGATATTCTTTTCATGAGCAGAGAGAACCAAGAAGATTCACTATGAGGCATTAACAAAAGCGTGCATATATCAAAGAATTCCTTAAATCATACACAAAGATCATCACACATGCAGTCCTACACTACTTTCGCCAACCTAAATAATACATGGAAAAGCCATCAGCCTGGCACCATCTTCACGTCTAAATAGTAGACGAAAATATACCCAATATTGGAAGCTGTACCTACCACCACATAGGGTACCTGTGTGAACCTTTATAGCAAGAAGTAATACATGAAAAATGCACTGGCATCACATCAAACTTTCTCTTCTTTTTTTGGACGATACATCCTACTTTCTCTGAATAACCAAGACCAACACAAACAGAGCAAGCGGACACAATACATGAGAAGAGAAAAAGAGGTATAATTAGCTCTACTTACTTGAATACTCATAGAAGATTCTGAATAAACATAGAAGATTCTGAACCAAATAATCAATATGAACCCACGTCAGGCTTGGGTCTTGATGCACCGCTCCTGGGCGATCGAATCCACGTCTGTGACTAATCAAGGCTGATGCAACCTTCGGTTGGCGCTACTACTTTACTCCTAAAAACACAATGAGCAACCAATGATTACCACTGAAATTTAAAAGGGGCACAAACACACCCAAAGTTCCTCATCTACAAGAAAATATCTTAACAAAGAATAAAACCAAAATCTGTACTGTTGCTAATTAGAAATCAACCAGCAAAAAGACCATCAATCACTCCATAAGCATAAGTAAAATATTCATATATCATTCAATCACTGCAGCAGGTATGTGAAGAAATTTGTGCCTCCATGTCATCTAGAAGCAAATGTTTCACCATCTGAATCACAATTAATATAGTTTCAGTTAGGAACAAGCAATGAGTAATTTCCAAATTTTCATCTTCATTTGAAGAAAAACACCTTGATTTCTATCCTATTCATAGCTGCAATCATTGTGCATCACCATCTGAACGGATCGTATGGGCACCTAGAGGGGGGGGTGAATAGGTGCTACTCAAATTTTAATTCTTTTTCAATTTAGGCTTGACACAAAGGTAAATTCTCTAGATATGCAACTATGGTGAATTTACCTATATGTCAACTAGCAAGCTAAGCAAGATACAAGTAGTAAAGGTAATAAAGGATAGAGGTAACCGAGAGTGGAGCACACGGAGACACGGATGTAATTCCCGTAGTTCCTTCCTTTTTAGGGGAAGTACATCTACGTTGGAGGGGTGTGGTTGCCACAAAGGCCTAACCAACGCCACAAAGGCTCACCCTATTCTCCGGTGCAAGCTTCCGCCACAAAGGCCTAGCTCACTTTCCACTAAGGGATTCCTCAAGGCGGAACCGGCCTTTACAAAACTTGGGGCACAACTCCACAACTGAATTGGAGGCTCCCAAGCACCACAAAGATCTCAATCAACAAGTATCAAGATTTCAATCACACAAACAAGGTCAAGGGACACAAGGGAACCCAAGACCAAAGGGCCCTCTAGCAAATGAGAGGGGAAATCAAATCGCTTCGGTGAGGATGTAGATCAAGGCCTTCTCCTTCGATTCTCCAAAGATCAATGACTTTGGTGGGTTGAGGGAGGAGATCTTGCGAATTTGGTGGCTCCAAAATGGGGTCTTTTTCTTCACAGCTCGAGCAGCTTGAGGTAGAAGAAGGGGAGGGGTATTTATAGCCCCTCCCAAAATGTAGCCGTTGCTGAGTTGGAGGGGCGGATTATCCGGCCAAAGTTGGGCCGGATTATCCGGCCCCTGGCCGGATTATCCGCCCCCCTATCTGGGTGACGCCGCGCCAGGTCCTTAGCAGAATTTCAGCCACCCCCGGGGGAGGGCGGATTATCCGGCCAAAGCTGGGGCAGATTATCCGGCTGGCCGGATTATCCGGCCCCTGGCCGGAATATCCGGCCCCCCTATCTGGGTGACGCCGCGATAAGTCCTTAGCCGTTTTTCGGCCACCCAGCGGGGGCGGATTATCCGGCCACCCCTGGCCGGATAATCCGGCCTGGCATTTCTTCAAATGATAATCCTGCAAATCTTAGCACACAATTAGTATCACTAATGTTGTTATCTAACACACAAAATCTGAGGGAAACAAAGTTTGCACTTTCAATCTCCCCCTTTTTGGTGTTAGATGACAACACTAGGATTTGCAAGAAAGGTCGAATAATTCAAACAACGAATAATTGATCAAAATACACAGCTCCCCCTAGATGTGTGCAACTTCACCAATGAGTTTAGAAGAGACATACCATTGCATAGATAACTCAAATATTATGGATTATGGAATTCCGAATATGATAATATGATATTCCGGGCAATAATTCCATAGCCATTTCACCAATAACCAAGAGCTGATAAAAATAAGTGAACAACACATAATGATCCACATAGCATATTAAGAACATATGACATAGTCTCATACACCACATGGTAGCATATAAACGACACGAAGTTCAACCACACACAAAGTTCGACTTAAGACAAACGAAATAAGAAGAAACACAAGCGCCAAAGAATGATAAGCGCGCAAGCTTGTGTTTCCACCCATGCAAATCCCGACAAATTCCTAATAGAACTACTTCTCCCCCTTTGGCATTAAGACACCAAAAAGGGAGAAGAGCGATGCTACACGTCCCGAGAAATCACTCGTCCACGTCATCGAAGTCCTCATCATCATAAGCTCCGCCATCACCCTCGTCATCTCCAGCATCTTCATCCTCATCATCAAAGTCCTCCTCAGCCTCTGCACGAGCACCTCCCGCGGGAGCATCTGGAGCATCAAAGAGATGCTGCTGCATATCCACCCAGTTGTAGCGGTCGATGTTCCAAGCTTCATAGGCCACAGGAGCAGTAGGAGTGGGATCGGCGGTCTGAGCACCACTGAGACGGTGAAGGATAAGCTGCTGAGTGTCCTGGATGCTCTTCCTCTCGACATAGGCCTGGTAGTTCTCACGGTGGATCTCTACCTTCATGCACAGAACATTCCGCTCAAACCAGCTGAGCTTCCTCACCTCCCTAGACACAACAGATGCAGCAGCCCTTTGTTCACGAGCAGTAGCACTAGTCCTCGCATCAGCCATGAAAGTGTCAGGATATGCAGCTGAAGGAGCAGATTTCGCCTTTCTCTTGATGTACATCTTCTTGACTTTGTGCTCCACACTGTCATCATGAATATCATAGTCTCCAAGGACATGCTTAATGAGAAGCATGATGAAAGGAGCATATGGCACAGTGTTCCTCTGAATAATAGCATCCTTGATCTCATAGAAGATGAAGTCCATCACATCAAGGGTAAAGTCCTCAGCAGGGTCAGTCGACGTGGCACACTCATGAGCAAAAGCAAGCAGATCAACCAGAGAGGTGCGAATGGCATCATTGTTGCCACCACTAGGAGCAATGTTCTCCCTGAAAATGCGGACCAGCTGATCATAAAGCGGATGTAGGCCATTGATGAAGCCCACAACACCTGTGGAGTCATAGAGGTCATGGAGCTTGTCCTTGTCAGGCTTGTTCCCCGGGTTGTGGATACGCCGACCCACTGGAGTCTCTCCATTGTACGCATACCCCAAGAGAGAGGCAAACGTAGGAAAGTCTGATGTGCACTCATGTTCGCCGGTCATCCACTTCATAGATTTCTGATCATTGGGCAAAATCACCAGAGTAGCATAGAACTGCTTGATAAGACCGGGATTGTAGTCGCACTGAATGTTGGCCAACCCCATCAAACCCATCTTCTCAATCACAGAGAGTGCTTCATCAAAGTAAGACTTGCTGCGGAGGTGATCAAAGTCAATCGGATGCATTGGACGACAAGGATTCTTGAAAGGCTCATAAATATCACGAAAAATCCCCCACTGCTCCTCATTCCAGAAACCCCTGTCTTCAATGTCTTCATCTCTTGCAGTAGCATACCAATTGTTCCTCCGCACAAGAATGTACTCGGCCTCTGGCATCTTCTTGTAGTCAGGACGTGGCTCTTTGCCTTTGCGACGACGGGCACGAGCTTTGGCAACCTTGGCAGCTTTCTCCTGCTCAGCCTTCCTAGAGGCATCCCTCTGTGCCCGCCGGATAGCAATCTCATCCAGAAGAACTCCTTCCTCATTCCGAACAAGCCGACGCTTGCGCTTCGGCATACTCGGACCACCTGTGAAAGAGAGATGCACGGAGAGCATGGGGATAAGCGTATGCACACGAGTTACGGAAAAGATCAAAGAACCATGTAGTATGAATAAACAACCTTCACCAAAACAGCAAATTGAGAGCAGCAACACACACAAAAAATCGACAGTTATCTTCCCAGGCCGGATTATCCGGCCAAGGGGGGGCGGATAATCCGGCCCCCTCGAAATTTTTTTCTAAGTGTTGCTGCAGCCTACAATTTGATAGATCGGGAAGAAAGTACCATACGACATAATTCAGGAAAACAACACCTAGAGGGCAAAATCACCAAGAACAAGAAGGGGTAAAGACACATCCAATGAGAAGAGCAATACCCGCATCCATTGCAAAATCCGCTTGGTGAAAGCCTTCCAGAAGAGGAGGAGAGCAACCTCCGAAGAAATCAGGCCAAAAGGTTGGCCGGAGCTCCGGCGGCGGCGATGGGAAGGAGGCGGCGGCGGCAGGGAGCACCTGGAAGGGGTGGGGAGGGAACTGCCCTAGGGCAGCCCGACCCTGCCCCTTATATACCCAGGGTCACTACGGCCGGATTATCCGGCCAGGAAGGGGCGGATAATCCGGCCCCCCGGATATTCCGGCCCAGAGAGGGCGGATATTCCGGCCTGGAGCCAGCAAACTGGCCAACTCGAAATTTTCAAAAACAGATGTTGTTTTGATGAAAAATATGAACTCGTGTGCATAGATAGATGTCTTGAGAGAGGATGGCTTAGGTGAGAGAGCAAACACGGAGTGGTTCTCGGCACTTAACATTGCAAGAGCGAATCGACTAAAAATCCAACGCAAGTGCCTTCCCATATCAAAAATAAGAAATAACATCGGGAGAGAACACCAAAACCTCAAATAAGATATGCAATGAATCAACTCTTCGAAAAGAAGAGGTCGGTGGCCGAAGCCACCATGTTTGAGTGTTATGGCATTGGACCGCAAAGATGTATCTTGAGTCCATAACCACTACTCGTCATTGAAGCTCAAAAATCATAAAATGATATTAAGAGAATGATATGATTACTATTGGCATTATGGGGGGAGGGATAGCCCAATTAATTAGGACCGCACTCCCCCTATCTCCATGCCCACACCTAAACCAAACAAGCATTGAAATATAGGTGTATTTGCAAGATGTTCAAGCCACACTCCTCAAATCGATGATATTTAGCTCATTCCTCAAATATCCAAATCTTGCTTCATCAAGAGGCTTCGTGAATATATCGGCAAGTTGATCCTTGGTGCAAACATAGGCAAGCTCAATATCCCCGCGGGCAACATGATCCCTAATGAAATGATTCCGGATCTCAATATGCTTGGTTCTTGAATGTTGCACCGGATTATAGGCGATCTTGATAGCACTTTCATTGTCACATAAAAGAGGCACTTTGTCACAATTGACACCGTATTCCTTCAAAGTTTGCCTCATCCATAACAATTGAGTGCATCCACTTGCGGCGGCAATGTATTCGGCTTCGGCGGTGGAGAGAGATATACAATTTTGCTTCTTAGAAGACCAACACACCAAAGACCTACCAAGAAATTGGCAAGCTCCGGAGGTTGATTTCCTATCATCCTTGTCACCGGCCCAATCCGAATCCGTGAAGCCACAAAGAGAGAAATCCGAGCCTTTGGGATACCAAAGACCATAAGTTGGGGTATGAACCAAATATCGAAAGATTCTCTTAACCGCCATAAGGTGGCTTTCTTTAGGAGCGGCTTGATACCTTGCACACACACCTACACTCAACACAATATCGGGTCTAGATGCGCAAAGGTAAAGCAAAGAACCGATCATAGAACGGTATACCTTTTGATCCACATCTTTACCATTGGGATCAAGTTCAAGATGACATTTTGTGGCCATTGGTGTTGCGGCCCCATTAAGTTCCTTCATCTTGAACCTCTTGAGCATGTCTTGGACATATTTGGCTTGATAGATGAAAGTCCCTTCTTTCAATTGCTTGATTTCAAAACCAAGAAAGAACTTCATTTCGCCCATCATAGACATCTCGAACCTATCGGTCATAAGCTTTGAAAATTCATCATTAAAAGCTTTGTTAGTAGAGCCAAAGATAATATCATCAACATATAGTTGGCATACGAAAAGCTCCCCATTGACCCTCTTAGTAAAAAGAGTAGGATCGATTTGCCCAACTTCAAACCCACGGTCTACCAACAACTCCCTAAGGTGCTCATACCACGCACGTGGGGCTTGTTTAAGGCCATAGAGTGCCTTATGGAGTTTGTAGACATGGTTAGGACAGTTGAGATCCTCAAACCCCGGGGGTTGCTTAACATACACTTCCTCTTTCAATGGACCATTAAGAAATGCACTCTTAACATCCATTTGTTGCAACTTAAAATTATGATGAGTGGCATATGCAAGAAGGATACGGATGGACTCAAGACGAGCCACGGGAGCATAAGTTTCTCCAAAGTCAATGCCTTCAACTTGAGAGAAACCTTGAGCAACCAATCTTGCCTTGTTCCTCACAACAATTCCATGCTCATCTTGCTTGTTCTTGAATATCCACTTTGTGCCAATCACATTGCGGCACTCCTTTGGCTTCTCTACTAACACCCATACATTATTGCGCTTGAAGTTGTTGAGTTCTTCATGCATAGCATCCAACCAATCCGGATCTTCAAGTGCTTCAAATACTTTCTTGGGTTCAACCATGGAGATATAAGCATGATGAGTACTAAATTGTGCCAATTGACGCCGGGTTGACACTTTGCTTCTTAAATCTCCAATAACTCTCTCAAGGGTATGACCTTTAAGTTCCAAGTCTCTTTCAACTCTTTTCTTGCGACGGGCTTCGATCTCCTCATTAGACCTTGAAGGAGATACTTGATCATCTTGATCATTTTGGTCCCCGTCTTGACCATCAAATTGACCTTGATCATCATTATCTTCATGAGTAGGTTGATCTTGGTCATGTGAAGAATTGGGGGCGGTTGAGATAACCGGAGAGGATGGTGGTGCCCCTTCTTCTTCATGAAGGTCCTTGTCTTGTTCTTCGGTTGGTGCATTAGTTGCTTCCTTGGGAGAGGCTTGTTGAGCTTGTGAAGATGAAGGCTCCACTTGAGTAGAGCATAGTCCTTCCCGGTCGGCCACAAGGTGTCCCTCAATGGGGCGGAAAAATCCCATGCCCATTCTTCCTATGGCTTCTCGAGGTATTTCATCATCTACATCACAAGAAACAACATCTCGCCCCCCTTGGGAGCCATCATTCTCTTCGAATACCACACTACAAGATTCTTCAACACGCCCGGTGGACTTGTTGAAGACTCTATAAGTGTGGGACTCGGCACCATAACCAACAAAAATACCTTCTATTGCTTTCGGATCAAATTTACCTAAACGAACTCCTTTTCTTTTAAAGAAACACTTACACCCGAAAACCCGGTAGTAGGAGATGTTGGGCTTGCTTCCGGTGAGTATTTCATATGGAGTCTTGTTTAGGCCTTTGCGGAGGAAGAGCCGGTTTGAAGAATGACAAGCCGTAGAGATAGCTTCGGCCCAAAAGTTGTATGGAGACTTAAACTCCGCCAACATGGACCTAGCCATATCCATAAGAGTCCGGTTCTTCCTCTCGGCAACACCATTTTGTTGAGGGGTATATGCAGCGGAATATTGATGACGAATCCCCTCATCACTAAGAAATCCATTTAAGGTGTAGTTCTTGAACTCCGAGCCATTGTCACTTCTTATTGCCAAAATAGTTTGCCCATGTTGACGTTCAACTTCCTTGGCAAAGTCGATGACGGTTTGTTGAGTCTCACTCTTATGCTTGAAGAAGTAAACCCAAGTATATCTTGAATAGTCATCAACAATCACCAAACAATATTTCTTCCCACCAAGACTTGCATGAGAGGGAGGACCAAAAAGATCCACATGAAGGAGCTCCAAGATCCTCTTGGAAGAAATGATAGTCTTGCTTGGGTGGGGAGAATCATGCATTTTTCCTAGAACGCAAGCCCTGCAAACACGATCTTTGGCAAAAGAAACATTCTCTTTTAGTCCGAGTATGTGGCCACCCTTGTGAAGGCTTTGCAAAGTTCTCATATTGACATGGGATAAACGGCGATGCCAAAGCCAACCCACATCGGCCTTTCCAAATAAACACATTGCACTTGTAGTGGTTTTCCCCGAAAAGTCCACCACATACAAGTTATTTTCAATGTGTCCAACGAAAGCGACCTTTAGAGACTTGCTCCACAAGAGTACCACAATATCATTATCAATGAAGACGGCAAAGCCCATCTTACCAAGTGCACGAACTGAAAGTAAATTATAACCTAGGGTCTCAACAAGCATGACGTCCACAAGGGAAATATCCGGTACGACCACCACCTTGCCAAGACCCAATACCTCGGATTGTGACATATCTCCATAAGTGACGGTTATATGATTGTCATTAGGCCTCAACTCCGTCATAATCTCCTTGCTTCCGGTCATATGACTTGTGCATCCACTATCAAGCACCCATTTCGATCCACCGGAAGCATAGTCCTACAAGCGATCATTGCTTGGTTTTAGGTCCCCATTTTTCAATGGGTCCTCTTTTGTTAGCAACAAGGGTCTTTGGAACCCAAATAGACCAAGCAATATAACCATCATTTGGACCAACATATTTTGCATAAACATCACCATAATAATCACGAAATAAAACATAGTGAGGGTTAGCAATTCCCGCATGATCATCATGAGTGGCTTTGCCACCCACAATAGGATCCTTCTTTGCTTGTGCGGGCTTGGCCTTCTTCTTCTTGTTCTTCTTCTTCTTCTTCTTTGAGACATAGCCAATCCCCGTTTTATCACCAAATGCCTTTTGCTTACTCAAAAGGTCATTCAAGTTTTTCTCACCTATGGGAATGGAGGACTTGGCAAGCTCATCTTTCAACCTAGCATTTTCTTCAATGACATTTGCATGATCACAAGTAGAAGTAGAAGAACTAGGCACATTATTCTTAGTCAATTGAATTTGAAGTTGTTCATGTGACTTGGTAAGAATAGAGTGTTCACTTTTCAAGGCCTTGTGAGCCTTGTCAAGATCTTCTAAATCCTTAACAAGTATATCATGACCAACACCAAATTCAACCTTTTCCTTTTTAAGCATTTTTACTTTAGCACGAGCATGGTCACGCTCTTTAGTGAGTTTGGAAACCACTTCATTATTAGCTTCCTCAATGGAATCGAGCTTCTCTTCAAGAGTTGCTCGTTCCTCTTGCTCTTCTTCAAGAGACTCGGTTAGTGAGGCAATATCTTGAGCATATTCTCTTTCAAGCCTCATTTGTTCATCTAGTTTTTCAAGAGTTTTACCATATTGGCTCAATAGACGTTCAAAGTGAATCTTATGAACGCCATCTACACTAGACACATAGTCATCAAAAGCAATAATTTCTTCCTTTACTCTAAGACTAGCAAGATCATTCAAGGAAGCATCATTTGTCTTAGAGGAAGAGAAAGATGTGGGTGATACCTCGGAAGACTTGGCCATAAGGCATTTGACGTTCTTGAGAAGAGAGTCCTCATTGGGGGATTCAAAGAGTGATGTGGAGGAAGTGGAGGTGGTTGCCATTGCGGCCATCTCACTAGTTGTGGTTTCTTCTTCATCACTCTCACTTGCGGAGTACTCTTCTTGAGTCAAGAACACAAACTTTGGTTGTCTCTTCTTTGGTCCACCCTTCTTCACAAATGGCTTCTTGGATGGTGACTTGGTCTTGCTTTTGAAGATGAGCTTTCCACCATGGTCTTCTCTCTTCTCATAAGGGCACTCGGCAACGAAGTGAAATCTATCATTGCAATTGTAGCAAGTCCTCACCCTTTGACCATTGTTGTCATTCCTTTGATAGCCACTTGACTTGCTTCTTCTTTGATTGTCTTCTTTAGCCTTATGAGGATCAACCCAAAAGGTTTTTCCATAGAAGGCCATGTGCTCATTGTATTCATGTCTTATGTCCTCGGGACACATTTCAAGTCTTGCTTCAATACTTGCTTGAGAAGGAATCTCTTTCTCAACCACACTAGCCTTTAATGCAAGATTGGAGCTTCTTTGCATTCCTATGGCACGAGCACGTGCATCCTCCGCATTTTGTGCGGCAACCTTGTAGGCTTGAATCTCTTGCATCACTTGATTTGAGGTCATCTCATTGAAGTTGTGCTTGCCTTGAACACTCTTCACATCCGCGGGCTCATATGGAGTAAGAGCAAGAATATACTTCATCTTGATCCACTCATCATCAATATGGTGAGCACCGAGGTTCTTGAAGGTGGTAGCGATAGCCTTGAGTCTTCTATACATCTCTTGATGGTCCTCACCATCCAACATGAAGAATCCTTCCGCTTGATTTGAGAAGGCCACATATCTTGTCTTCTTCATGCTCTCATTACCGACAAAGACGTCGGAGAGTCCTTGCCAAGCTTCTTTGGCGGTGGAGAAATGTTGGATGTGAGGCAAGTCCTTGGACCCAACGGCGACTTGAATCATGTGGAGAGCGGTAGCATTGAGTTGGCTATCGACCGTCTCTCTTCTTGTCATGTTGTGGGGATCCACGGCCTTGAATCCTTCCTCAACGATCCTCCAAAGCTCGATGCAAGAACTGTGCATATGAGAGATCATTTGATATTGCCATTGACCAAAGTTTAATGCATCAAGCTTAGGCGGATCACCTCTATAGTTAATATGAGGATGAGGGACCGGCGGGTCGGGTGAATACCAATGCGGGTATTCACCTTTCCCGTCGGCCTTGGTGGAAGACTTAGCATCGCCATTTTTGTCGGCACCCTCCTCATCTATCCCCACATTCTCCACTTGTGGAGTAGCGGGTTTTTCCGGAGGTGGAGGAACATTAGCATTTTTAGCTTGCATGAGTTGCGCTATCATTTCACGCAACTCACCTACTTGAGATGTCATGGAAGCCATGGATGATTCCAAAGATTTGAACTCACCCATGGAGACTTGACCCGAGCCCTCACTCGGAGAGGTGTCCATACTCTTAGGCGGTTAAGTCTGAATAAAGAGCCGAGGCTCTGATACCAATTGAACGGATCGTATGGGCACCTAGAGGGGGGGGGGGGTGAATAGGTGCTACTCAAATTTTAATTCTTTTTCAATTTAGGCTTGACACAAAGGTAAATTCTCTAGATATGCAACTATGGTGAATTTACCTATATGTCAACTAGCAAGCTAAGCAAGATACAAGTAGTAAAGGTAATAAAGGATAGAGGTAACCGAGAGTGGAGCACACGGAGACACGGATGTAATTCCCGTAGTTCCTTCCTTTTTAGGGGAAGTACGTCTACGTTGGAGGGGTGTGGTTGCCACAAAGGCCTAACCGACGCCACAAAGGCTCACCCTATTCTCCGGTGCAAGCTTCCGCCACAAAGGCCTAGCTCACTTTCCACTAAGGGATTCCTCAAGGCGGAACCGGCCTTTACAAAACTTGGGGCACAACTCCACAACTGAATTGGAGGCTCCCAAGCACCACAAAGATCTCAATCAACAAGTATCAAGATTTCAATCACACAAACAAGGTCAAGGGACACAAGGGAACCCAAGACCAAAGGGCCCTCTAGCAAATGAGAGGGGAAATCAAATCGCTTCGGTGAGGATGTAGATCAAGGCCTTCTCCTTCGATTCTCCAAAGATCAATGACTTTGGTGGGTTGAGGGAGGAGATCTTGCGAATTTGGTGGCTCCAAAATGGGGTCTTTTTCTTCACAGCTCGAGCAACTTGAGGTAGAAGAAGGGGAGGGGTATTTATAGCCCCTCCCAAAATGTAGCCGTTGCTGAGTTGGAGGGGCGGATTATCCGGCCAAAGTTGGGCCGGATTATCCGGCTGGCCGGATTATCCGGCCCCTGGCCGGATTATCCGCCCCCCCTATCTGGGTGACGCCGCGCCAGGTCCTTAGCAGAATTTCAGCCACCCCCGGGGGAGGGCGGATTATCCGGCCAAAGCTGGGGCGGATTATCCGGCTGGCCGGATTATCCGGCCCCTGGCCGGAATATCCGGCCCCCCTATCTGGGTGACGCCGCGATAAGTCCTTAGCCGTTTTTTGGCCACCCAGAGGGGGCAGATTATCCGGCCACCCCTGGCCGGATAATCCGGCCTGGCATTTCTTCAAATGATAATCCTGCAAATCTTAGCACACAATTAGTATCACTAATGTTGTTATCTAACACACAAAATCTGAGGGAAACAAAGTTTGCACTTTCACCATCTCAATCTCAGATGTCCTAGACATAAGAACAATAGATTAGTCAGTTGCAAAAATAAACACTAGAAACAAGCCCAGACATGAGAGCATCCAGATTCTGCAATCTGATTGCATCCAAGTACCATACAGATCTACAGAGTGGGGTAACAAATGACATGTTGCCCAAAAAATTACAGATCTGCAGAATGGAGTCACAATCCAACATTAAGAGTATAACCAACACCAAAATTAGAGGTATAAGTAAACCGGGAGGGAGAGGATTCAGGAGAAGATTAAGTCTGCTCATGGAGAAAGAGAGAGAGAGAGAGAGAGAGAGAGAGAGAGAGAGGGAGAGACTCACCAAGAAGGCTGCCAGTGGAGGACGCGTCCCTCCCCTCAGCGCAAGGAGGTGGAAGAGGGGTGGGGTGCGGTGGAGGATGCAGAGCTCGGCCGGCTCCCTTGCATGACGAAAAAGAGAAGGAGATGGAGGGCGCCAGAAAAGCAGCACAAGGACATCGACGAACAGGGAGGCCGTCGCGCTCATGGTCGTAGGCGGCGGCGGCCAGGTTCTCCTCTGTCCTATGCGGTGCGCTGGCGGGCTGCGTTCCCCCGATCTAACTCCTCCTCGAGGAGTACATCGGCGACATCCGATTGTGGCAGCTAGGGTTTCAAGAAGGAGAGTGGGAAAGTGGGTGTGGGACTGGGGAGGGGGAAAGAGACTGCTTACCACCAGCCCTCCTCTCTCTCCGTGCGGCCATGGGCAAGGAGAGGACCCTCCTGCCCGTACCCGGCGACGAAGGGAGAGCCGCCACGGCCGTCCTCTCCACAGGAGTCCTGAGAGCAAATGAGAGGGGAAATGACGCATTTGCCCCTGGCGGACATGCTGAATAACAAGGACAGCCACCGCGCATCACTGTTCGTGTGAACACCCACACACGCCCACGTAGCTACGGTCTCTGACTTCGGGGTCCCGCTCGAAGCAGGCCCACAGATCAGTGAAATACGCTAGGGTCCGATGGCTGTCTAAAAATGGACGGTTCGGACCACGTGAATAGGGCCAAAATGTCGATCCGACGGTCGGGAGCGCTCTATCTTGAAAACGGATGGCTAGGAAGAAGACACGCAGCAGCAATGGATGGTCAGGATTTTGAGGCCGTGGATAGGCCAGGATTTCCTCTAGAATGTTTCTTCTAGATACTAGCATGGTGGCCCTTGCAAATGCAGGGCATTCATTGTTTTATTCTCTTCCTTGCGAGGGCATTCATTGTTTATTCTCTTCATCCAAATCTTAAAATTCATAGTTCTACATTTACCAAATAATTTGGTCCAATATTTAATATTTGTTGTTTTGTATCTTCGTCTAAATCTCAAATTTCACCGTTAACATAGAATTTTACTCTAGCTATACATATTTTCTTTTAGATAATGTGATAGTTGTGTCCGCGTCACGAACATGAACATCTGAGGTATACAAATGGATACCCATTACCTTTTGTGCTCTTATCCCTCATTCTCACGCCATTGAAGTCTTTTGAGTATAAGGCTACACTATGCATTAAAAAATACACTGGCTCTGTTTTTTGCCACACATTACCTGTGACGTAATTCATGTAAATTTGTATCTAGTTAAACATAGTTTATTTATTATATAAAGTGGAATAGAATATTATATAAAGTGGAAAACTAGGAATGATGTGTGCTTCTGTTAGTGACCTGGCAAAAGTGGTTTACAGACTTTGTAATGTGCTTAACAGTTGGGCATTGTTGCAGAAAAATCAAGATCAAGGAAGAGTTGAGGAGGGTGTGTTAAAACTAAAGATGGTGATTCGTGAAGCCTACGCCAAGTCACATGGATGGGCGCCGACGGTGGCAAGAATTTGCTGAAACTATTTTTTGCCTCTTTTCCCTTTCTCCTGTGTGATGCTGGTCTGTAATCCTTGGGTGTTGTGGTCGCGTCTAAACGATGCTCTGAGTGTTGAGGTGTTCTGGACTTGGTGTGGTGCATTGTCGAATTAGCTCCCTTGAATGCTGTAGGTAGTTGCCTAGGTTATTTTGGGAGCTTTTGATGTGCACTTAACTCTGTAATTTCTATGTGCGGTTTCTTTATTGGAAATCGACGGGAGAGCCCGTTGGCTCCAAAAAAAAAAAAAAAAAACTTGGCGGAGATGTTGTGGTTGGAGCCAGGGCCGAGCCGACGGGAGTGCGGCCTGTGCGGTCGCACAGGGCCCCGAATTTTTGGGGGCCCCAAATTTTGCCGCCGCACATGTGCTACCGCCATGGATCTGAGTCTCTTCAGTTCGTACGTTCGAGCAAGAAGAAGAAGCGAAGCGAAGAGAAGGAGCGAACCGTTTTTGTGGAGTGCTTTTCCATCTGGGCCTTATGGCGCGTTTATTCTGGCCCAATAGTGGCCTGGAGGAATATGAGACGTTTGGATCAGTAATCTTCTTCAGCGACCACAGAGATTGGCGCACGGACGGCGCAGCGGCACACAGATCACAAGCAAAAATCAGCAGCGATTGTCGAACTGCAGACAGATGCTGGAGAAGAGCGGCCAGCGCTCACGGCCTCACGGATGGTGACTATCCAAAAAAAAATTATCGATTCTTATTTCTCACTCGGTTGCAGCCTGCAAACTGCATAGATCTCATGTAAGTTACTAACTTTAAGTCTACTACCCTTATCGTGTTTCTTATTCTTGTATATTTTATACCGCCTTGCGTTGATATGTACCATATTGCTTCTTTTAAGTAATCGAGTTGACTGATATGTTATTCTGAAGCTACCTCGAGGCTACCCCAAATTTTTCTCTAGAATCACCACTGCGATCGGCACTCGGACACGGATCGACCGTCAGGTCTTTTCATGAGCACATCTTGATTGTGAGGTCCACCGTCTCCTAATCAATAAGCAAAATACTCATTCAATCAATAATTTGCTATGTAAAATATATGGTATTGTTAGAGATTATGTGACATATTATGTCACATTATGTGACATATCTCTAACAGGTATATACAAATTTCAACTTTTCTACTTATATAGGGCCTATTTTTTTAGTTTCGCACAGGGCCTCGGATTTGGCCGGCCCGGCCCTGGTTGGAGCCGGCGTCGGTGTAGGCGCCGTCCGGAACGTACGGAAGCTTGGTGGCGGCGTCCACGTAGCCGCCGGCCTGCTCCGGCAGGCCGCAGTCAATGCTGATGAAACCGATGCTCTCGGGCAGGGGCAGTCCACGAACTTGAAGTAGCACGCCGGCGAGTCCGAGCAGGAGAAGCCACGGCCGGGCTGCCATTGCTCCGGCAGGCCTCTTTGGTCGATGAGGGGCAGAGCTACAGTGTTAAGACTGGGGTCTGTTGACCCCGATAGATTTTGCCCAAACTCTTGTAAGTATAGCCTAGCTAGTACAAAGAATATGACCCCACTGGAAATACAGTTTGACCCCAGCCACACAGCGTTCATTGACTCCACGTATACGTGTGCAAGGCCAGCCATCCAGGCCCCAAAAAAAGGCAGCCGTGCAGCCCAACAGCTAGCTGAATCGGTCGCAGGCTTGGTCGATCGGAAAAAGATCGCTCGATTGTGTCTTATTCCTGTTATCCGGACTGCTCGTCTTCCTCACGCGCCGTGCGCGTCCTGCTCCTGGTGTAGATCGCCAGCCGGCGGCCGTCCCTCGTCGCTACCGCCACGCCCGATCTCTGCGACGATTCCGTCCGCACGATCCGTAAGTGGCACTTAAACCGTTCTATGCATCTAATAACTATCTAACTGATCAGATGATTCGCAATTCCCAATTCTCTGAATAATGTTAGGGTTCCTGATGTGTTGATTTCCTTAATTTCTTGAAGGTTTGGGTGGGTACTCTGTAATAGTGAGAGGGTAATCACGAACAGACAATACAGATCAGGCCTCAGCTCAAATTGCCCCAGGCATAATGTCAGGTAATCCAACAAGGATATTACAATAATTTATCATGTATATTGCTGCGTATGTATTTTGGTACTAATTGTCTCTTGCTAATTTCATAGGTAGTTAAAAATTAATGGAGTGTTTCTTGAATCTGAAAAGAAAATCGCCACCAAATGGCTGCATTTAGTCCCAAGGATTCCTTTGATGCCTTCAAAGTTGAGACCTTAGTGAATTTGGCTAAGTCCTACCCAGATGATTTTAATTCCATCCAATTGAAAGATCATGCTCACGAGCTTCCTCTCTACATTGATAATTTGCGAGCTGATGAAAGATTTGTGAATCTGAACACTATTTCTGAACTTGCTAAGTTGATGGTTAGTACAAAAAAGCACTTGGCATTTCCTTTGGTATATCAACTCCTCAAGCTAGTATTAGTTCTGCCCGTTGCCACTGCATCTGTTGAGAGGTGCTTTTCAGCAATGAAAATAGTGAAGACAGTGCTACGCAATCGCATCGGTGATGATTTCATGAATCACTGCATCATTTACTTCTTGGAGCAGAGACTTCTATATTCAACTCCACGTAAGGATGTGATAGACCGCTTTCACAAGATGAAGAATCATAGAGGCCAAAAAAATTGTGAGGTAATTACTTTTGTAATATGACATTATTTTGGTATGATATATTGAAAAATATTTGTTTTTATTTATGTGAGTTTGCTAGAATGTGCATTGTAGAATTGTTAAATAATACCGCCCGTGGATCTAGATATGGTAGTTATATACACACATATTAGTGCCGTGTTTTATAAGCACACATTATTTCTACCAATCATTTGTTCCTTGGGAACAAAAATATTTCTCCAATTAGTATGATTGTAATTCACAATTTGTTATGCGGTAGATAAATTTTTGTTCCTTATCCCATTTTTTGTTCCTTGGGAACTAAAATATTTTTCAAATTAGTATGATTGGACTTCACAATTTTTCCGCGGTAGATGAAGTTTTGTTCCTTCTTATCCATTTTTTGTTCCCTGGGAACTAAAATAAATTTTCCAATTAGTATGATTGGAATTCACAATTTGTTCCGCGGTAGATAAAGTTTTGTTCCTTATTATCCATTTTTTTGTTTCTTGGGAACTAAAATATTTTCCAATTAGTATGATTGGAATTCACAATTTGTTCCACGGTTGATAAAGTTTTGTTCCTTCTCATCCAATTTTTTGTTCCTTGGGAACTAAAATATTTTCCAATTAGTGTGACTCGAATTCATGAAAATTTTCATGGTCGCTAAAGTTATGTTTTTTCTTACCGATTTTTTTGTTCCCTGGGAACAAAAAATGTTTATTTGAAGTAGTATCACTTGAATTCATTATTTGTTTTGCGGGTCACTAAAGTTTTGTTCCTCGGAAATTAAATTTTTGTTTTGCGCAGTAGTGATTTTCTTCTCACATTCTATTTTTTTCCCGGTAGTCCTCGTTCATTCTCGACCAAAAATTGTTCCAACATTGATTTGTTTTTTGTATTATAAATTTATCCAGACCACCAAATTATATTCTTAGTAGAGCAACTCTATGTTCATATCTGCTGTAATTTATTCCAGCGTATATTATACTTCCTCTGTAAGTGCATGCATCAGGCTATCACTTGGTGCACATCCACGCAACTTTGTTTATTCTGCATTACACACGTATTAGCGAGCCAACGCTGTAGCTACTAGAAGAGAAAAAACAACACAGAGCAGTCACGCGCACGACTCCTTTTACCGGGAAGAAATCAAACTGGTTCAATTAGTCCCACCTCGTCGGCCTAGCATAACAATCACCAGTTTAAATAGCACTGCATCCGTTGACTCATGTGCAGCTTTCCTCACGTGGCCACGGGCCCACAGCGAACACATGAATACGAGTCAAAGCAGCGTACGAAACGAAACATTTGCCCGTAAATGCACCCCGCAAAACCGGCCCATCGTGTGCGATCAGCGATTCTCAGCGGAAACGCGCGATGGCATCGCGCGCGCGTCAGGGAGGAGCTGTGCATGTCAAACATATACACTTTGTCGTGTGCCGCTTGGTCTACCCCTGAATTTCTCCGGATGGCGGTACGTTGGTGGGCTAGTATATTTTTTTGGCTTTGGTTAGGTCATATGTATATGGGAAGCAAAGGTTTTTGCGATGTATAGCCTCCGAAGCCCGATCTATGGTGAAACCCTAACCCGCTGCACCCACGCGGTCTATCCCCTGGATTTCTCCGGACGGCGGCACGCTGGTGAGAGGCGCCGGAATCCCTCAAAAACTTGCTTGGGAACCTACGATATATCGGTGAAATATACGTGTACATGGATCCTCGGTGCAATAAATGTGAAAAAGAAACACAAAAATATGCAAATAAACATTTTGCCGTGCGCCAACACAAAAGTACACAGCAAAACTCAAGGCTATGCCGTGGGCCAACATAAAAGCTCACGGCAAAGATTTGCGCGGCAATATTTACCGCCAGATTGAAAAATTCAAATTGAAATATTTGCCGTGTGTGGATGGAAGGCTCACGACAAAGACCATCCGTTACGCCGTGCCGTCAGACGTGCCGCGGGTGTGGGCCCAGGTCGACAGTTTGCCGTGCGGTGCTGTTTGCCGTGAGTTTGTCAGGGTCGTTGTCGTGAGCCATACTTTTGCCGTGGGCTATTTGTGCAGTTCGCCATGCGCTATGGTTTGCCGTGTGTATCTTTGAGGTACGCCGTGTGCTCGGAATTTGCTTTAAATTATCTTTGCCGTGCGTCTGCTCACGGCAAAGGAGCCAGATTGAAAAATTCAAATTCAAATATTTGCCGTGTGTGGATGGAAGGCTCACGACAAAGACCATCCGTTAGGCCGTGCCGTCAGACGTGCCACGGGTGTGGGCCCAGGTCGACAGTTTGCCGTGCGGTGCTGTTTGCCGTGAGTTTGTCAGGGTCGTTGTCGTGAGCCATACTTTTGCCGTGGGCTATTTGTGCAGTTCGCCATGCGCTATGGTTTGCTGTGTCTATCTTTGAGGTACGCCATGTGCTCGGAATTTGCTTTAAATTATCTTTGTCGTGCGTCTGTTCACGGCAAAGGATCGATGCAGGAAAGAGATAGATTTTCCGATAGTGATAAGCTCACAGAAGTGGAATGGACACCTTATTGATACCACCTGGCACCTCTGCATAGCGAGTCCACCAGCTGTACGAATTAGTACCGCTTTTTTCTCGGTATTTTTTCTTATTCATATGTAAACACATGTAACAAGTTATTCTCCCTTAATCGTATGACAGTTCTCTAGCCGTTTACTTGAAAAAAAATACCTTGTTACAAATTTTTTTTTGAGATATACCTTGTTACAATTCATTATACATGGCTTTATCTTTTTTCGAAATATAGATGGCTTGTTTATCTATTCAGAGAGTGCAAGACATGTAGTTGTGTGGTGAGTGGTGACACTTGGAGTCCTTCCAAAGGAATTTGACCATGTCGAATTAAATGTTGCCTCACATTGGTAGATTATAATCACCATCACTTCCATTCTTCACGTAGAACCTACTATTGGAATCACGCTGGTGTGCATTTCTCTCTCAAGATTGAGGCAATCTTGGAGCTGGGTTGCCACTTCAGTCATTGTTGGTCGATGTGTGGGATCTTGTGCAGTGCACTTGAGTGCAACATCTGCCACTTTCCACACGCCATTGACATTGTAGTCAGTTAGCATGCGCGCATCCACCACTTCCTCGATGTTTCCCCTTGCGAGGCGTTGTCGTATCCACTGGACAATATGGGTAGGCTCTATGCTTTGTAGGATGGCAGTGTGTCCTGTGACCACCTCTAGTAGCACGATGCCGAAGCTATAGACGTCGCTCTTTTCGGTTAGTTGTCGGGTCATCGCATACCTATACAGTTAATTAAGTCACACCGCAAGAATATGTGCTCACACACGCAATGGAAGAAGGTAAGCTATCACATACTCTGGTGCAAAATATCCTGGTGTGCCAATCATCCTTGCGGTGGACACATGGGTATCATCCTCGTGATTGAAAGCTTTCATCAAGCCAAAGTCGGCAACCTTGGCTTCGAGATTTGCATCCAGTAGGATGTTTGATGTCTTCACATCACGATGCACGAAGGGTGGGCTACACGCCTTGTGTAGATACTCGAGCCCTGCATGCACATCATATCACCGACAATGATAAGGTACATAATATCCCTATATAAATTTACCCAAACAAATAGATCTATAGAAACAAGAAGTGATTCAAATTTAAAATAAAATATACCTTGTGCGGATTCTAGTGCAATACGGAGCCTCTGCCTCCAAGTTAAAAATACAACGTTGCAGCCTCTCCCTGCATTAGATCATCTGACGTTAGTAGTGTGTTGAACTTGAGACGAAAAATTCCAAATATTTTGCATGCAGATGGAGTAGCACACCTCTAAGTTTATCATCCAGATTTCCTTCAGACATATGCTCATAGAGAAGAGCCAAATACTTCCCATCCTTGCAATAACCAACCAAGGAGACAAGGTTCTTATGATGAATCTTGGTTAATGTCTGAGCCTGAGCTAGAAGAAGAATGTGTCATAGTTTCTAAAATTGGCTGAAATGGTACATGCTCCTATTAATTATACTTGAGCAGACATATTACCTCTGTCAAGAACTCTCTGATGCCTTGATTGGAAGATTGTGACAGTAGCTTGACTGCCACACGAGTACCATTGTGCAAGAAGCCATCATAAACAGGGCCGAAGCCACCTTGGCCGAGAACTGTCTTGAAGTTGTCCGTTATGATCTCCAGTTCCTTGTACGTGAACCGTCGGTTGTCCAAATGTTGCTGCCTGTGTCCATTGCTTCCCCTTATTGGTCCTTCGAAATCAAAATTAAGGAGCTAGTATTACACACTATTGCTTCCATCTTTATTGAAAGAAAAACATATTGCTTGCACCCGTGGACATATGTAGGAACTATAGACGATGTAGTGTTTATGCCGAGTACCACCTTTCTTTTTTCTAGCTCTAAAAATTAGCAGTACTATCAGTGCTCCTATCACCATGACTGCAGCTATCGGAGCAGCAATATAAACGGCAAGCATATGGTTGTTCTTCTTTCCCATGGGCAGGCAAGAGCTATTATTGCCACAAAGGTTTGGATTTTTGCCATATCTGTCAAAAAGAAGAAACCATCAACAACTTTGATTAGTCCAATGTGAAAGTAATTATGGGAGAGCTAAATGGCATGTACAACACACCTTAGAATCAGGGAGCCATCTTGACTTCTTTTCAGAAGACCAGAAGGAATTGATCCATTAAGCAGGTTGCCTGTGAAATCTCTGAAGAGCCAAATTGCGTTAATAAGAAAGCAAAGGTGTCAAAATTGGTAGTATTAGCCATGAAAGATAGCGTGTAATTCAAAGTTTCTTACAGCGCCACGAGAGCAGGTAGTTGAGCTAGAACGTTAGGAATTGATCCTGTCAATTTATTGTATGATAAATCCCTGAAAAGAGTTACAAAGCACACATGAAAGTCTTCCCTGACAAAATTCATTGTGAAAATGGACTTAAAACATCCTGCTTACAAATACTGAATATCTTTCAAGTCACCAAAATAAGTTGATATGCCGCCGCTCAAACCGCCAGATGACATATTTCTGCAAGCACAGAAGATGATTAAGACTACGTGATTGTATTTTTCATGAAACAGCCAAAACTGACCAAGAAGTTTACAGAAAACATATAATCTGATAAGCTAGAGTGTGTTGATCTTATCTCTGCATGGATAATCTGACACGAAAACAAACTAAGTTACATCGTCAGAGTAAGACACTAGCAATGCAAAGCATCCCGTTGGCTGGGAAAACTTACATGTGTGATATGGTGTAAAAATAAAAACTTACATGCTTGTGATTCTTGGGCGTTCAGAAATAGCGTAGCTGCACGTCAAACCATCCCACGCAAATTTCTTTGGAGCGCACGGGTCGCCCATCCAGTTCTTCTTCACCTGATACTTAGCTTTGATTGCATTGATAGCAGAAACTTTTTCCACCGGTAGCACACGGACAAACAAACGCAGTTGTTAGACTAGTCACAATGAGAGTATCATAGCAAATATCATATATGTTAAATTAAATAAAAATCTAATGTGGTATGATAATAAATAAAGAGAGAGGTGTATCATAATATGATACTACATCATGACACACAAAACTAGAAAATGCTACTAGCAAATACATCATGTACACATATTTATCTTGAGATTCTATAAAACATTAAATATGATCTATGATACTACAATATGGTACTATGCATTACCCGCAAAAAAAAAGTACTGTAAAAACCCGCAAAAAATATGATACTATGCATTGTAGGGGTGATATCATATAGTAGTATCATATGCATGATACTAATATATGCTACTATGTATTGTGATTAGTCTTAGATCATACTGATCTCTCTATTTCAACTAAAGTATAAACAGGATTAGACTGTTTTTATCGGGCTCAGGGGCATAACAAAAGTATAGTGCAATTAACAAAACGCATTGCGAGCATAAACATCCGCTGCGTGTTAAGCCCTTATTGACAAAAGAAAGCCTCAAGCTTCTAGCAGAACTAGTGCAAGCAGATAACTGATTGTTCGAAAAGCTGGATGTCACGAAACCACGATACTGCCACGAACATGTGACTTGGTGCAGAACAAGTAGGAGATGGACTCGGTGAAGCCATGTACAGCGTCGTTATCGTCCTCCTCCAAGCGCCCGCCTCACCATACGGACACCTTCTTCTCCTCACTATCTGAGCAAGCCATCGAGGTCGAGGCGGGGAAAGCGGAGCGTTGGGGGAGGGATAGGACGCTGCGGCTGCAGAAGGCGAGGCGGGCCGGAAGCGGAGAGGAGGGTGAGGGCGAGAGGACGGACTGGGAGAGAGCAGCCATAGCGGCGATTTTCGCTCTAGCGCGCCGGGTGTAGATGGATTCATGCAATTAGGAGCAGTCGCGCTAGGAACTTGCACCTTGTTATTTATTTTTCCAACTTTATATTCATATTGTCAAAGTCATCTATATTCGTACGAATACCATGGAATACCCCTAGCGCCACCACTAAGGCCTTCTTTTGTTCTAGCCTTTTATAGGGATTAGTTGGGACAATACCACAGGGATTGGGTGAAATTAATTCCCACATCTAATCCCCTCAAAAACTCTTCTTACTGATCCTTTACTTCCCTCTATTAAAAACATGGCTCGGGCGAGTTCTTTTGCGTCGCTGCTATAGACCGGAGTCCAAAACGCTAGAGTAGGGTAGGGTTTTAGTTTACACGTGTATCAGGTGTTTTCATGGGGATAGTTTGGGGCTAATTAATCCCGTTCAAAACCGGGTTACAAAACAGGCAAGTGGGAAAATTTTGGGGGATCTCAGGGTAGCCCAAAAAAATACTCTAAATAACCTGCCAATACCAGCCTACAAAACAAGGCCTGATTGGCAGTCGAGTTGGTTTGACCGCTTTGGGGTTCAGTGCTAATGGTGGATTGGTGGTGAAGATGTTGCTGGAGCGGGTGATGTCAACGGGGGACAGAAGGGCGATGGCTCTGACCGGCTGCGCTGACACAGCCACCCCAAATTTGTGGTTTTTACGTTATTCTCTTGTGCAAACATAATGGTCGTTCACATTTTTTTTTACAGTGTGTATCTGTTGCCCACAAATTCTCAAGCCTAAATTGAATCCACCACTCAAGAATCAAAAATATATAACTCCAAGATATAAATGTTACCTAGGTGTTTTTGGTTATATCTCCAGTCTGATATCTCCTTCTGTTTCTATAGTTGTTCATTCAAATTCAATCAGTGACACATTCATGTTATATCAGTGTTGTCTAAAATTTTGAAAAAGCATACCTATTTTCTTGTAGTTGAAAACTAAATCTAATTATTGAAGGAGATAATATGTGTTATCTCTACATATCCCATGACATATCATGCAGCAAAAAAATCAATATATATTTATATACCATCATGGTTGAACGTGCCAACGTTGGCCGTAGAGATGACGGAGAAGTACTCGAGGGCATTGAGTATCGGTGGCAGTGTCGAGTTTGCCGAGGCTTCCATGGTGATGTTGTATCTACTGGAGCACTCATAGGGTTGACGGTTGTACAAGACGCTGGTGACGAGGTACTCGGGCATGTCCTGGAGATCACCACGAATGTTGTCGTTGATGACACTGAACTGGCGGACAGCACTGCCAGATAAGATCTGTAGCTCCGCGACATACAAGATAACAATGCATCTGTAAAATGGATATTAATTGCCTATTAGTGCAACTGTGAAATATATCATTATATCCACCATAAAGTATAGGGCGGTTTACACTCTATGTACTATTTGGTATTGTAGATGTTTGTATTTTTTTCTACTGTATTAGTTTAGTCAAACTTTATTTGAATTGAAATTAAGCAGAAGTATGCACTATGCGCTGTATTTTGAACGGGATGTACCGCTTGTTCTATATATATATATATATCTCTGTTTCATTGAATAAGGCTTGGTCAAGTTTGACCAAGTTTTTTAAAAATATCATGAAATATATTTTCATATGATATCTATATCATATTTTAAATGTTTGTAGTTTTATATAAAACATGATCAAAGTTTGCTTGGCTTGACTTTTCAAAACAATATGAACCTTATTCACTGAAACGTAGGAATTATTGCGAATGAGATAATGGTGAGTGGTTATGTACCTGGGCATTGGATTGGCGTTGTTCACATGGGTGAGCCATGTCATCTCCAAGGTTATGGAGCCGCCGAGCACCGTGATGGCAGTCTGCATCACGACGGATGGCGCGTGGTAGCGGAGGTTCCAGACATTGCCCTGGACCTTCTCCTTTGTGGAGATGTTCGACCACAACGTCTGGTCGGTCCACGGTAACCAAGCCCGGTCGTATGGGTCGTCCGGGTACCTGTGTCCACGCCACGTTAAGACCAAAATCATTTGTATGTGCAAACCTTTGCTCTGCGCCTTCGAAGATGTGTATATGTAAGGCAGCATTGTTGAGTCACCTAATTGGTTTGTTGCCGTCGTCGGCGCCCATGTTGCTTCTGTCGATCAGGACGAGCCCCTGTGTCGCGTTGGCTTGCGGATACAGCGTGTTCTCGAGAGGCCTCAACTCCAGCGAGGAGATGAACGGCGTCCCCGAGCCAGTGTTCACCAGGCAGACCTGAACCGAGTCGTCCGGGATCACAGCGATGACCTCGGCCTGTACGGCCCCCTCGGCTCGGGAGATGTTCACCGTTCGCCAGAAGTTGACGCCGAGGTATACATCGAAGACGGGGAGCTTCCCGAGCCCGTCGTAGTTGCCGTACCTGAACATGGCACGGAGCAGGTACTTATTGGACTCTTGGGCGATGGACGGGAGGGTGTAGCAGCTGCGCGTGCCGTCGATTCCAGGGAAGCTGCGCACGGTTCGCCAGATCTGTGCCATCGTCGCCGTGAGGTACTCGGCCGAGATGTTGTGGCTGGAGCCGGCGTCTGTGAAGGCGGCGTCGGAGGTGACAGGGAGCTGGGTGTTGTTGTGCACGTAGCTGCTATGCTCTGGCAGCAGGCCGCAGTCCAGGGTGATGAAACCTACGATGCTTCCCTGCAGGTATCAGTCGATGCAGAATACTACGAAATGATTCTTCTTTTACAAAGAGGAATAGTACTGATTGTAAGCTCACCTGCGGTACTTTGGGCGCGCTGTCCGCCAACTTCGGGTACGCCGGCGGCGGCGGCGATCACGAGCAGGAGCGTCAACCACGACCGGGCCGCTAATGATCGCCGCCCCATTCTACTACGCGCGCGAATGTGACGAACCCCTCAGGAACTAGGTAGCTAGGACAAGAGCTGTGTGTTTCACATAGGAAGTAGTAGTAGTACTTGACTAGTGTACTACTCATATAGTAGACACTTCACATGGTCGAACCATAAACTCTAAACGACTATTTTAATTTGGCCAAGACTAGCAGTGCAGTTGACTTACCTCGTAGTTAGGGGCTGTTTGGTTCGGGGGGTCTCATTTAGGGGATAAGGGCACCCTCAACCACCTGGTTAGGGATAGCCATTTTTGTTGTTTGGTTCAGTGTGAGGGATGAGCCACTGTTTTGTTTGGTTCAAAGGATGACAAGATATGGTTGGCATTAGGGCATCCTTCTCCACCCGTCCCAGGTCCTCTTTCTCGGCCATCCATGGCTACTCCCTGGTCGCCTTCCCTAGATGCTCCCCGTCGAGCCCTTCCTGCCCCCCCATTGATCCCCTCGATCCCTCCATGGCTGCTCCCCATCGAGCCCCTCGATCCCTCGATGGCTGCTCCCCATCGAGCCCTCCCTGGCCACCACGCTGGCGCTCCCTGTCGATCCGCCATGTACGCCCTCCATGGCGCTCCCGGTCAAGCCCTCCATGGCCGCCCTTTACATCGCTCCCCATCGAGCCCCTTGCCGCTCCCATGGCCGCTCCCTGGCAGCCCCCATGGCCACTCCCACGCACAAGCTGCGGCGCCCCTCGCCAAGACAAATTTGACCGCCATGGCCAGCTCCTGAGCTCCATCTCCATGGCCGCCTCCGACTGCCGCAAGAGCATGCCCGCCTCCTGATCTCGATCTGGAACGATGGGGGAAGAAAAGGTGGTTTATTTTTTTGGGAGGATGGGAAGAAAACGCTTCAGGTGTGAGCTATCCACAAGTGGTTGGGCTCATCCAGCTCATTTGGTGGGATATGCTCAACCACCATTTTGAGGTAAAAGTGGTTATCCCTATCCTTTCTATCCTCCAAACCAAACAATGGATAGCCATCAAAAAAGTGGATATCCACTGCCATCCAGTGGATATCCACTGAACCAAACAGCCCCTTAGTTGTTCAACTCACTTGTTGGTTGGACGCTGCCAATAGTGCATCCGTAGTCGACCGGGGAGTTTGTTTTGTCTTTCCTTGGTCTAGTTAGTTGCATGAGTGTTTACTTCTTGTCTCGTACAAGTCCGGTTAGGATTGTTAGCCGTACAGGTACAGTATTTGGACAAGTCTAGCTGATTAGGGAAGTGTCTCTAAGAGTCCTAGTACTATTAGTACTCGTAGGTGAGATCTTGGACGTGTAGTACTAGGATTAGCTAGTTGCGTTTTGTGTCCTAATGGTATACGATCTGTAGATTGAGTCGGTCACAAGTCGGTTATACAAATCTTGGCTGGGTGTCTGCGTCTATATAAGTAGCCCTGTGGTCATCGAGTTGTAACACCGAGAGTTAGGAGAAAAAAGAGAAATAAAAGAAAAGTTAGAGCGTGCGATACGCACGCTTGGCGATAAAAGTAGTCTCCGTGTGTGTTTGTTTAGATTCATGTGATTAATCCGTTGGCAAATTCCAACAATTGGTATTAGAGCGAGGTTGAAGATCTGAAGCTACGCTTGCCCCGGGGAGGCGACCCGTGCTAGCGCCTCGGGGCAAGCGATTATCGGTCGGCGGAGCGACCGGGTGAAGATGGCGAGTACGCCGTCGTCCGCAAGGCGACGGGTGATCGTGCTCAACGGAGCGACACGGAGGAGGCGGCAGGGCGTTGTCGTCGTGAAGGCAGTGGACGAGGATGATCGTTGATGGGAGAGGTGGTGCCGAGGTGCGGTGTCGGAAGTCTCATGAAGATCGTTGTCCGGGAGAGTTTGAAGAGTCAAAAAGTCAAGTGCGTGCGAGTTGGCACGTCGAGTTCGTGAGTCGTCGTTGTGTCCAAGTGCTTGTTTCTATGAGGATCTGTTGCAGTTGAAGCATGTCACGTCGTGTTGCTGTCCGGTGCGAGGTGCGACCGAGGGTCTCGACGAGAGGGTGGCGATGCTCCGTATGTTGACAAGGATCAGTTAAAGAGGAGTCTCTTTAATAAGGACCTGTCTCCACATGAGGCTGGAGTGGCCGAAGGTGTCCACAAGGTAGCCGGCATGTGTGCGTTAGGGGTGGCCGAAGGTGTCCGCCTGACAACGTGACTGGAAGTCTAGGTCATACGTCGAGTTGATTCGTCATGACGCAAGTCTGCAAGGAGTCAAGACCAGAAGAAGCGCAAGGATACAACAAGTCAAAATTAGGAAGAGATTGTTAGCAATAATCTTTCCTTGGTCTAGTTAGTTGCATGAGTGTTTACTTCTTGTCTCGTACAAGTCCGGCTAGGATTGTTAGCCGTACAGGTACAGTATTTGGACAAGTCTTGCTGATTAGGGAAGTGTCTGTAAGAGTCCAGTACTATTAGTACTCGTAGGTGAGATCTTGGACGTGTAGTATTAGGATTAGCTAGTTGCGTTTTGTGTCCTAGTGGTATACGATCGATCTGTAGATTGAGTCGGTCACAAGTCGGTTATACAAATCTTGGCTGGGTGTCTGCGTCTATATAAGTAGCCCTGTGGTCATCGAGTTGTAACACCGAGAGTTAGGAGAAAAAAGAGAAATAAAAGAAAAGTTAGAGCACGTTTGGTGATAAAAGTAGTCTTCGTGTGTGTTTGTTTAGATTCATGTGATTAATTCGTGGGCAAATTCCAACATGTTTTCTCAAACTTTCTCCCTGATTGCAAGCTACATACATGTGATATGATCTTTTGCCGATTATTAGACCCCTTCAGGGCAATAGCATGTGCCCGTGAGACTTGGCAGAATGCTCATGGCGAAGTTACTGGCACACGGCAAACTCGGAAGCACACGGCAAATGTCTTTTAGTTTCCTGTACTAGCCATGTGTGGTTGCTCCGCACAAGGACAAGAGCATGGTAAAACAGTTCATGGTATGCTTGTTGTTATCAAACTAGAAAGAGAAACGAAAAGAAGGAATAATGTTATGATTTGGCTAAGAGCAGTGCTATACGTACAACGTTCTTTGTCCGATTTTCATATGACCCACACTAGTTGTGCACCAATGCTCTTCCTTGGATAGGAGATTGAAGAATTAAAAGAACCGGATGTGGCCACATACGCCTGCATCGTACAACAATCTGACGCAACAGGTCGTAAGCAAGGCACTTTCGTTTGACTAATTCTGAGAATTAAGTTAGAGCTCATTCAACTCGAAGACCATTTGATTGCAAAAAATGTTCACCATGAGGCATGGTTTATTTCAAATCCTCAACCACTATGTCAAGTCAGCAATAATCATATTCACAATCACAATGGCAAAATTATTTAGTTAATATTGGTGTGCTCATCAAGTTCCTAACCCCCCCCCCCCCTCCCCCGCCCCAGTTACTTAATCACGCTAAGTATAGACAAAAGCAATATGGTTTGGAATGTATATCAAACTAAAAGAATACCACGTGCGTTGGAGCAGGAATCTCTTTAAAAAACTTTACTACCTATAAGACACATATTGTGAAATTGTCTATTAAATTTTGAAGATTCAGTTGGTCAGAATATTTTAAGGGGTAAATGTACTTAACATGACATTGTTGTGTATTTGCCAAAAAAAAGATGGTGAAATGTTCAGTTGTATTACTTAAAGAATTGATGGGTGGATTTGTTGCATGTAAAGATATACTATAAATAATTAATTAATGTTAGTGGGATGACATAGAAAATTGGTTGGCTAATATACTGAGTGATATAGATAGTTTACATGTTGAGATATACAACATAAATGACCCTTTAGTGGGTTTTTGATTTATTAAAAGTTTAGATTGCACACGATAAATTTACAGAATAGCAAATGAATGCCACATATAGATAGATATAGTGGACAGCGATGGAAATAACATGGTTCAAGGTTTTATAGATTTATAAGCACTAATCATGCTCAATACATGAAAGGCTAGCAATAGGGAGAATTTCAACCACTACAAAAAGCATGCAAAAGTATCCATAGTACTACTCATTCCCTAACATTAACGATCAACATAAACTTAGACATAAAAGAGGTAAATGAGTGCTAGTACTAAAAGTGACACTTTCAAGATATAATAAACACAAGAACAAAATGTCACACAAAGGGTAAAACTAGTAATGAGTTCTTTTTATGTAACTATTCATCTCTTTGCCTCTTTAAATAACTTTTAAACTTAAACTTAGATTGATTCTAGTAGATAAATGATAATCAATTATAACATCTAAATATGGTGGTATTTTATTTATAATCAAGATTCCTCGTACAAAACTCAAACACTAAAACTAGATAAGGACGCCCATGTTTTTACGATTGTAATATGTTTCTCATAAAAAATTAGAGATTTGCAGATTGAGAGTGTGATAGGTCCAGTGGGGTTCCATGGGCATCCCAGGCTTATGGTTTTCACTAATTTTTTATGGACATTTCTTCATTGTTCGTCCATTCCATGTGAAAACACTTCAACATAGAACTTTCTTCCAATTCTTCTCAATGGGGTGATATTAATGGTATAAAGATAATATCTAAGGTTGGACACAAGCAAGCTCGGTCAAGGCTTAGGACGAGCCACACTTTGGCTCGCTGCTTTTGAGCTCGGCTTGGGCTGGCTCGTTTGGGCAATGTGCCGGGAAAACTGGCTTGGCCCGAGCTTCTTGCTAACTTGGTCTGTCTTGGGTCAGCTCGGCTCAGCTCGTGAGCCCTGATGGCACGAGTCACTGACATGAAGCCCCACCTTCTTATTTGATCTTCACCGAAGGCACGATTTTGCCTAAAAAATCTCTTAAATCCTTGCTTATGTACAAGATCGAGAGGTATCCGGTGAGTTTGCAGTTGACCCCCGCCGAATCGGATGGTGCCGCGTATCACCGCTCATCAGGAGCCGCACACGGCATGAGACCCGCCTACCGCAGCCGCGAGAACGGCCACGCCATCCTTCGCTCGCTAGGAGCTGAAGGATATATGCCCTAGAGTAAACTAACAAAGGTTTCTATTTACACATATCATTAGTTCATAATAAGTTTAATACTATGCTATAACTGTATCAATCGGAAACATTGATACACATGTGGTATTAAATAAATTAGAGTCCCTAGTAACCCTCTAATTGCTAGTTCATTGGGCAACTAATGATTGATGTTTCCAGATCATGGAGCATTTATGCCAATTGACAATAAGATCATGCCATTAAGATAATACCATGGTGGATATACCCAATATTAATATTGCAACACGATCGAGTCATGATATTCATGTTGTGATTATAAGAAAGCGTTTTCACTAAAAAATGTGTTGACTAGCAACCCTCTATTCTCGTCACTAGATCGTCACAATGGTTGATCTATGATGATTTTATGACTAAAAAATGATCGTGAAAAATGGGGCATTGTTGATTAACGAGTGTGACAAATCTGCTGAAATCGTCATAATCGTCTATGATGATGTTGGACTGTCATAACGATTATGACGAAATATCTTCATGAGTACTTTGAGGAGGCCACATCAACAATCTGATGTGGCAGCCACGTGGTAGACATTGTGATGATTTTGAATTGGTCGTAAGTCGAAATCTACCTGGACCACTTCATCCAGTTATATGGGCTAAGCCCAACAATTCAGTCCATCAAAAAAATTTGTTCAGGTCTGCTACTTGGGCCAAGCCCAACATTTGCACATTCTGATTTACAAGGCAGCCCTTTTCACATTCCATTTGTTTTTTATTTTTAACCGTTTTATTTTGAATTCGAAGCCCAAGATTGTTTGGGCCGTGATGCTTTTATAGCCCAATATTGCTTGGGTTGTTATGCTTTTAAGACCCAACTAACATTTGTTTCATTTCAGGTGTATAGGCTGTAAATAACCAATATTTCAGGGAAAAGAGCCCAAATCGCATTAATATTAACAAACATAACCAAAATTAGCACATATATTACAATTCATAGTTCAGATCACCCATAGTATAATTACAACATTTCCATAGTTCAAATCACAGTAACATATAGCTAGCTACAAAAATATTACAACTATTTGCTGCGTATGAAGACTCCGGTTCTTCCAACTTCTTCAGCATGGAGCTCCTGTAAAAGAGAGGTAATGATAGGTGATGGATGTCAGTGAGAAAGAACACTCAATATTCTAAAAAGAATATGCTTGTATGCAAACTGAAAAGTTGCAACCTAAAACAAAAAACAGAGATACCAAGTAGTTGGACACTCATTAATTATTATTACCATATAATAGCAGCTACATATACCGCTATGGAAGCAAAGCAAAAGTATAAATGCAAACTTTGATAGCCTCCAAGTGCAGGAGATCACTGTAGCACATCTCAATGTGGAAGTATGAGTATCGATCTGAAGGAGCAAAAAGGAAAAGCTATTACTCTCTCCAACTAGAGTGTCACAATTCTAGTTGTTTATGCACTAAACAATTTAAAGTAATAAGGGAGGTTGATTTAATGCAATAAAGTAAAAGGTAAAAAATAGTAAAAAAGTGTTCCAATCCTCTAAATGCAAGAGGACAAGACAAGGGGTTTGCGCTAATTGGAACAATGGACCTAGGTTCATGGTTCACTCAATCCTCTCTCTCTCTCTATGGTGATGATCATGTATTAGATGATAAAAGTAAATACAAGTGTAATGCTTTAACTATATGGCGGCTATATGTCCTAAAACACATAGTTGAAAGAAGTACCAATATGTGTTCTGGTGTCACCTTAGAGCTTGGACTATCACTCCACCATGTCATACTTCTCCCTTTTTACCCCCAGATAAAGGATGCTTTCTACACCGTTGCTATCGCCCGATGCTTATGTCGGCTATCACCTCGGATACCACTTTACCCACATACATCATACTCTATAGGAAATTCATATCCTAAGATACTAGTGCAATGATTTATAAATTTATGTGCTTTCACAACTCTCCCATCTACCAACACTCGGTGGTGTCAAGCACCTCATTACATGATAGCCAAGGCATTATGAATAGATAAATTCATTGCATGTATCATAGGTGCAATCCCAAAGTATGACAAACCATAAAGTCTCAACACAACAGTAGATGCATAACAAATAGGGATTTCTATTTTCGTGCCCTCAGGTCCTTAGTTGTACTCAGTTTTCCCTAGCTCGTTAGTTTTTCCTCAGTTTTCCCCAAGCCCTTGTCTGAAACCCTCAGAAGGAGCTCGGACGGGAGGATTCCCATTTAGTTGACCGTTCCATGCTAACATGTGGGGCTGCGTCGTGTGGGGCCGCGTCGCGTGGGGCTGGTAGAAAGGGACCGCATGGGACAGGACGAGACCGCGTTTGGTTGTACGTGAGAGCTCGGTTCTGTCTCTCTCGGCCCAAATTGGCATTTTTCAGAGCGCCTTTTTCCCCTCTCTCTCTGTAACAGTTCTCTCTCTTTTCACCAAATTAGTATCAAATCTAGAGAAGCTTCTATTTCTGTCTTTCTTCAATGATTGTTGCCTTTTGGCCCTCGTTTTTTTGCCCAATATGGTAACAAATCTAGTAGCAAATCTAGAAGCTAGTATAGGATAAATTCACAACAGCATAACAAATCGAGAAAAATAAGTATAATACATAAACTGCATACAGCAGCCAAAAGCAGCCAATAACGATGTTAATGTTCATGACAAACTAAGCTGAAAATAATACAAGACGCAATGTATGGCCAACATAAAGATTAGGATACCCCAGGATGAATGAATCTGTTCTTCATTCATCATATATATCGTCGTCGCTCCATCCTCTGGTCTGAAAGAAATATTCATTGAACTCCTTCCATCTGCAGTGTGCAGCCAATACATCCTCCAAACGGTATGGCCTTTGTTCATTTCTCATACCGTACTTTCCTAATCTATCCACACGTAGTGGCCACTCATCCCAGGCCTTTATATCATCAAAGTACTCTCTTATTAAACCCAAATCTGCGTAGTAGATGCAGCCAGGTCGAAGTGTCGGGTACACTCTAGTGTCGATGGAGATACACCGGACATGATGGACGAAGAAGGCAGGACTGCCAATGTTACTGACGGCATGGAGAGAGCGGCTCTCAGTGTCCATACGGTACACCAATGTTTGACCTTCCTCCAAATGACCGCCCAACAACACAAGCAGCAGATCACCATCCAACTTCACAAGGTAGAACTTATCATTTCCAAGTTCTGGAACTGAAAATAGTGTCTCCATGTTGATAGTGCTCGCGCGCTGCTCTAACTGGACATTGTTGGTGCACACTAATGTTCTGAACTCAAAATTGTTCACAGCCATTGCATACAATTCACCATTGAACGGGGTAATACAACGCATAGAACGGTGCTCGATCGAAAATCTTCCTTCTCCCCAATCTTCATCTATACCCTTAGTTGGAGTGCTCTCATCGACCCAAGCAATTTCCGCCGGGTAATATGTGGAAACGAAGACCATAGTCGGAGACTTCGTTATAGCAACTGACTCTAGAATAACAGATGGCATCTGCGCCTCAAACTTAGTGTTCAATGTCTTTGTGAGTGGGTTCAGAAGCCGTATCTTGTGCGGCTGGTTCTTCTGGGCAAGCACGATGACTCCACGGCAAAAGCCGACGAAGTAGAATCTAAAATATATTGATGAAGATAACATTCAGCACTAAGATGTTTACGATTGAAAATAAAAATAGATTAACTCAATAGATATGGAGGAATTTGAACCTTGCATAAACTTCCGTTAGATTGATGGTGACGTAGCAGGATGTGCGGAGGTGGAGGAAGGAGAACTCAGCGGCGCGTGGAAGAGCGTGTTCTACCATGATCCATTCATGCAGGTGCACGTCGTGCTCAGGTAAATCTGAGCGCCAATTTGTACAAACTTGCCTCAAAGCAGAGTAGGTGTCCACGTACTCCTCGTTCGCCAGTAAGCAGTCGCCGATCTTGTGAAGTGATCCGTCAGCCCTGAGAGAGGCCCAGCTCACGGAGGCGTCGCGCTTGGATGCGCCGCCCTCGGAGGCGACAGGCTCGGCGGCGACGGCCTCGGATGCGACGGGCTCGGCGGCGACGGGCTCAGATGCGACAGACTCGGAGGCGATGGGCTTGGAGGCGACGGGCTCGGAGGCGATGGGCTCGGAGGCGACGGGCTCGGGGACGACGGCCGCCGGTGCATTATTCTTCTCCATCGCCGGCAGGGGAGCGCGCGTAGGGCGGTTGGGGTTTTTTGGAGATGGTGATGGGACATGAGAGGCGTGGTTGCGTGCGTGAGTGAGAATAAGACTGTGTGCAGAGGGAGGGAGAGAGGGGCTCTGTACAGGCAAAGTGACGATTCGTCTCAGCAGTTTCTCAAAAAAACTAGACGTTTGGTCTCAACACGCGCACCGCGACACACGTCCGTGGTACTACACGTCTGCACCGTTACGTGTACTCAGTTCTACCCTCGAGTCTTACACTGGAAAAATATATGTACTCAGTTTTCCCCTCGAGTACTAATACTGGCTAGTGCAATATACTCAGTTTTACCCTCAAGTGGCTGGTCAACAGAGAGTCAACAAATGAGATTAAGCTATCTAATTGAGTCATTTCATGCGCAAAAAAATTCAAAAAAATAAAATCATAGTGTCTCCTACTTATGGAGTCTTGTTACGCGACCTGCCACGTAGACAATCATATATAAATCAAGTTTTAACACAAATGGCCACTTCTCAAATCACTAGTAGCTATGAAGGTTCATGACTTTCCACTCAAACCCCTTCTCAAAATATCTATACCCAAAACATAGTTTGTCTGAATGAGGCCATAATTTTCACACTCATGTATATTTGAATTGCAAATACTTTGAGGTCGAGCTGTTTTACCCCTTGGATCCTTGATACTACTCAGTTTTACCCTCTCTCTTCTCACAGAAGCCCAAACTTGGCCTGATTGGTCGAGCTGTTGTCACATGGATCGTGCCCACCTACCGTCGATCCTATGATCTAACGGGCAGGATAACCCCTCTTTCTCTCTCATCGTGGCCACCCTCTCTCTATCTGTCGGTGGCAAACTACTACCCCTCTAAGTATGCTAAATAACGAGTTTGCCACCGGATTCAACAAGTTTGGTAATCACGAATTTCTGGTAGGCATTACTTTTCACGGTAAAATGATAAACTATCATGAATTTCCATTTCTTGTAGGCATTACTTACGGTAAAATGATAAACTATCACGAATTTCCATTTCTTGTAGGCATTACTTTTCACAGTAAAATGATAAACTATCACGAATTTCCATTTCTTGTAGGCATTACTTTTCACGGTAAAATGATAAACTATCACGAATTTCCATTTCTTGTAGGCATTACTTTTTATGGTAAAATGATAAACTATCACGAATTTCCATTTCTTGTAGGCATTACTTTTCACGGTAAAATGATAAACTATCACGAATTTCCATTTCTTTTAGGCATTACTTTTTATGGTAAAATGCCATCATGAATTTCCATTTCTTTTAGGCATTACTTTTTTGTTGAGATATAAACCCCCACAACGGTCATCTCCTCCTTAATTTATTGTGTAAACCCCACAATGGTCATCTCTACCTTAATTTATGGTGTAAACCCCACAACGGTCATCTCTCCCTTATAAACCCCCACAACGGCCATCCCTCATGTCAATAGGTTATGCCTCTCTCTTCTTCGTTCACATACACTTGATCCATTGCCATGGCTTCCACGTCTCGGAGGCCGACCAGAAGGGGAAGGGGAAGGGGAAGGGGCGGCCGGGGTGGTGGATCATCATCATTGCCACCACCACCGTCAACACTGCCATTGATCATAGAGGAGTTCTTCATCGTCATCTATGAAGACCCTTTGGCCAAGAAGGTACATACGCGTTCCCACATATATGATGCATGTGATTAATTATGTGCATGTTCTAAAAAACCTTTAATTTCAAACGATTGGCGCTCGATCTCTTTGCAGGCACTCCCAGAAAAATTTGCGGACTATCTTGACGGCCAGGAGCCCGCAAAGGTGTATCTGTGAGTAGCTGACTGCGGTCCTCGTCTCTGGACCGTGGAGGTCCTATTTGACGGACAAGGCCGGATGTACCTCGACAAGGGCTGGGAGAATTTCGCCATCGCGCATGGTGTGGATTTTGGCTACTTCCTACACTTCAAATATGAAGGCGATTATGTGCTCACAGTGAAGGTGTTCGACGGAACAACGTGCAGGAAGTACTACTACACGGACGACGAAGATACTGACGATGAAAGCGACGACGACGTGAAGATATGCATCCATCCCCTTTAGATAAGGGGATTATGACCAAGAATATATATGTAGCTTCATATGCATCGATTTAGAGATCTAGCTATTTTCTATATATTATGCATGTAAAAATAATAGGGAATCGCAATTTCCACCATGATTCGAGCACCATAGCCTCTAAACGATGCCGATGTCGATATCGGCATGGTCAGAACGGCTATGCTCGCCGCCACTGCTAGGTCACCGTCGGGATGCACCCTCAATCCCGTCCCCTCATTCGATCACAGACACACCAGAGATACCGCCGAGGCCAATGACGAACGTACATGCTGATGCCAATGCCGAACATGCACGCCGCTGTGGGCACGGCCACGCCGCCCCGCTATGCTGGACGCCACAGACCACCGCGAGGTCTTTCCCTTCGCCACCATACTCCCCTAGCACCCATCTATACATGCCATAAAGGAGAGACACTAGTTTTCTCTACATTGCTCGCATTCGTGTCCGACACGGTCAGTCAAAGTGTTGAGGTCGTCGTCGATGTCCTCGACCATTTCTTCTCTTCTATGCATGGTTAAACGCATCTAGTTCATATCTATCTAATGCGTCTGGTCTCGCCTCATGCAGTTCTTTGTGTACGTCGATCTCATCTTGGCACCCCGCAGGCCACTCCTCCGTGCCATCGCTGTAGAGCTCCGTTTAAAAATCTAATCCTACCCGTGTATTGCCCCTTGTATCAGCGTCATGGCCCCACTTGTTATTCGATATACCGAAGCCCCACTCGTCCGTCTTTTGGTCAGGGATACGGCAATGCTTACGGTCAAACAAAGATGGATGGTCTGGCGTGTCTTTGCAGGCTCTACGTGGCCCCACTAGTCAGTAGATAACGGTCAAAGTTGTTGACCCGTCGGGCAACCGGCTGTTCCAGCACTTGTGACGGTTTCAGACAAGGGCTTGGACAAAACTGAGGAAAAACTAAGGAGTTGGGGAAAACTGAGTACAACTAAGGACCCGAGGGCACGAAAATAGAAATCCCTAACAAATATCATCTCATAACACAATAACCACCATATGAATTACATAGATAGTTCTATAATCATGCAAGACCCGTCATATGGACTTCAACAATTGCAATACATAGAGAGATTAGACTAAGTTACCACCACAAATGCATAGTCCAGGGGGGTGAATTACTCCAACCTCATGGTGGAGAGCAAGGAGGAGGTGTTGGTGAAGGAGGAGAGGTGGACGGAGGTGACTCCGGCTCTGTTTCCCCCTCCGATCTTCCTCCAGTGACTCGCTGCAGACCCCGTTTTGTGTTTTTTGTGTTTCTCCATGGCCTCCTTTTGCAAACTCCTAGGGGACCCTTTATATAGTTGGTTTTAGGTCAACACAAATAGAAACACATGAAAACGGATGACATCGGAGGCTATAAGCCCAAACAAGACATGGTGGTGCGGTCTGGCTTGCTGACTGTGCCACCTGGTCTCATTTGAGGCCTGTTGACCTCCTTGTGGCCCACTTCATCTCATATCATTCGTCTCAAAATTTCCAAACCGTGCTCGCTGACCTTGCCCTTTTTCAAGCCCCGTAGCTCCTGGAAAGTCAAAAACGCTAAAAAGGCCTTTTCTGATAAAGAGAGTTAGAACCAAAAGAGAGGGGATTGTTTAGAAAATCCCCAAAATCAATGCAAAACATGATTATAACATCTCATAATATGTAAATATGTTGGAATATGTAACAATAAACTGCAAAGTTCATGCATGAATTTTGCATGCATCGGACACACATTATTTTTAAGATAACCTAGCCTTCTCCCACATAAAGGATGCTGATGAGGTTGGAACTCGACAATTTCCTAGATGAAGGACTTACAATTGGGGGAAGACGGCGTTCGATGAACTTGAAGGTAGGGATTCAAACAAACAAGGCGAAACTTGATGTGTATTGAGAATAAGCTTAGATTTGTTAGCTCAATCTCGATGTGCCCTTGGCCGGCCTCTCCTAGCCCCTATTTTTATAGGTGGCCAGGTCTCGAGGATCCCGTCGGGTTCAATATAGACTCGTCGTATATGGCGGTTTATAATACAGTTTCCTTACGCGAATATGATTATACTTCGACTCTTATCTCGGGCCTATGTTTCTATGGGCCTCTACCTAACCATCCCTCATGGGTACTGATATCACGGGCCTTGGTAGTCATACCCTTGTCAGTAGCCCCCGAGATTCTATTGAATCGCAGATTCGGGTCGAATCTCGAATCTTCAAATCTTTGTCTTATATAATCTTCGACTGGAACAAATCTTTGACTGTTGTAAATCTTCGACTGAAGTAAATCTTTGGATTCTTTATTTTCAATAATTCATTTATTTTTCTATTTTTCATGGGGATTTTCGTGGATGAGCCTAATGCTTCTGATGGATCGGGAACCAGCTAATTGCTTGGGCAAATACTCATTACCTACTTCAAACTCGAGTCCCCGGACTCGAATTCGGGACCTGGCGTAATCTAGCTTGTGCCGCATTTAGGACTTACCAAACCATGAATTCCAGTATTTCTTAGGGTACCTAGTGCGTCCACTGGGATTTTCTTCATATTGTGGATATGGAAATGTTACTAGCAGAGCACATTCGTGTGCAAATACTAGGCCATGTAGGACAGATCCTGAGGTCTTACCTTCATGATCTTTGCGACCACAGCATTCAAACATGTTATCGCGACAAACGCGGTCTGAGAATATGAATTTATCGAGAGCCTTGTTTGGTTGTTATAATACCCAAAATTGTTGGGTTGCTTTTTTATTTACTCACAAATTCCTCCCGATAGGAGTAAAATGTCGAGTATATTATCTGGTGTTTACCACCAATGATGAAGTCAAGTTATTACTCCTCCATAGTAATCGAGTCTTGGAATCATCGGGTGCACGCGTAGCGCTCCCAATGGGAGTAGCCCCCGAGGCTATAGTCGAATATTATTTATTTGAGTATAGGCTCAAATTTTCTTTGAGTTGATTATGATCTTCGTCTTGCATATTTTTTTTTTCACTTTGTAACTGTTCTATCACGTGCGCTACTAGTGCTCCCGATGAGAGTAGCCCCCGAGGCTATCACGGGGTGCTTGCAGCCGATTATAGGCTCAAAAGTAATTTCCTTTCACTTGTTATGCCTTATTCATCCCCTATTGCTGACATAATATGACTACATTGCTGATATATTTTTGTCTTTTCTATTACAGCCTGCTGACTTGAACCTCTTCCTTGGGCTGACAGTTTCCACCAATGTCTTGATACTAGGCTGTGATCTTTGATAATCTAGCCCAAAGCCTGATTCTTTTATTATAAAAGGGGAGCTATTTTTACCCTTTTTACCCAATTCCTTTACTGTTAAAAACCACCGCCATCTCATCTCCTTCCTCACATATCTAGTGTTTCTTATTCCCTCTTCCAATTCTAATTTGCCGATTACCATGGTTGATACTGATGTGTGATACGTCCAATTTGCATCACTATTGTGTATCATAATTTACTGTTATTCATTGATATATTTCATATTTAGATATGATACTTATGTTATTTCCTTTGCTTTCACATGTTTGATGATCATCGGAGGAGTTGCTGCCGGAGTCAGGATTCTGCTGGAAAAAGGACCATCAAGAGACCATATTTTGAAGATCAGGAAAATTCCAGAAAAATACCCAGAAATTATATTTTCCCAGAAGACTCAGGAAGCCAAAAGGATGAGTCAAGAGGAGCCAGGGGGCCCCACACGCCAGGGTGGCGCGGCCAGCCCCTGGCCGCGCCAGCCCTGTGTGAGGCCGCCCTGGCCCACTTCTGGTCTCGTCCCTCCGTGTACATCATCGTCCCCAAAAACCTAAGTCAAGGGGGGGCTTAGAGTTAGACACCGCCGCCTCTGCGGGGCGGAAAACACTAGAGAGAGAAAAGCTCTCCGGTAGGCAGAAATCTGTCGGGGAAATTCCTTCCCGGAGAGGGGAGATCGTCGCCATCGTCATCACCATCGCACCGGACTTCATCGGGAGCATCATCATCATCTCCATCACCAGCACCTTCATCTCCACCATCACCACGCCATCCCGCTGTAACATCTTGAGTTGGATCTTGTTATATTCATAGGGGAAACTTTCCCGGTGTTGATTACTCTTGTAGTTGATGCTATTGAGTGGAACCGTTGAGTTAAGGTCTATGTTCAGATTGTTATTTACTATTATTTCACCTCTGATCATGATCCATATGATGTCTTGTGAGTAGTTCGTTTAGTTCTTGAGGACATGGGAGAAGTCAAGATGTTAGTAGTGAATTATTGTTGAGAAATATTTAATGGTTTGATATTGTTGTGGTGCTATTTCACTAGTGGTGTCATGTGAACATCGACTACATGATACTTCACCATTTATGGGCCTAGTGAGAAGCATTGTGTATTTGGCTACCGATTGTGGGGTTGCTGGAGTGACAAAAACCTAAACCTCCGTTGGAAAACCATTGCACCAGGGAGCGTAGGATCTTAGAGTTTAAGGCTGTGGTTAGATTTATCTTAATTACTTTCTTGTATTTGCGGATGCTTGCAAGGGGTATAATCACAAGTGTGTATTTATCCTAGTAAGGGTAGTACGCTAGCACAGGTTCACCCCCATAACACCTATCAAACCAATAAAGACTATTGGCTTTATGAAGCGAAAGCTCTTGACAGAAACTCCCGTGTGTCCTCGAGAACGTTTGGTTATTATAAGTACACAACCGGCTTGTCCTTTGCTGAAGAAAGGATTGGGCCACTTGCTGCAATTGTTACTACTGTCTTTTATTTACTCGCACTTTATTTACTCGTATTACCAAATACCCCTGAAAACCTGTTTGCTAGTATTTACAGTGATTCCTTGATCAAAACCGCTCATCAACACCTTCTGCTCCTCGTTGGGTTCGACACTCTTATTTATCGAAAGTACTACGATACACCCCCTATACTTGTGGGTCATCAAGACTATTTTCGGGCGCCGTTGCCGGGGAGTGTAGCGCTATTGAAGAGTGGAATTGGTATAGGTAACCGTATCTGTGAGTATCATTTTTATTTTGTCTTTTATTTTTATTTTACTCTGCTATGGAGAACTCTCCATTTGGTTTCCTATTTGGAAACACATCTACTACTACTGCTGCACATGCGGAGGAACCACCACCGCCACCGCCTGCTGAAATTGATCCTTTTAAAATACCTATGAAAATTGTTGGGCGAATTATGGATAACTGCTATTCAGGAGATGGAACTGTCCATCCGGGTGATCACTTATTATTTATACATGAATTATGCGAGTTGTTCAGATGTGCAGGTATTTCACCAAGCCAGGTTAAGAAGAAATTATTCTCATTATCATTGAAAGGCAAAGCTGAAGAGTGGTATCGGCTACTCCAAGATGGTCCATCTATGGCATGGGAGGATATTGTACCTCTCTTTTATTCCAAGTTTTATCCTCCAAGTGAAATTCATAAAGACCGTAACCGGATATATAATTTTTGGCCTCATGATGGAGAGAGTATTGCCCAAGCGTGGGGGAGATTGAAGTTACTAATGCTCAAATGCCCCATTCATGAGCTCCCCAATAATATTGTTATTGATAATTTTTATGCGCGGCTTACTCTTCCTGATAAGGATTATTTGGATGCTTCTTGCTTTGGATCATTTACTCATATGAAAGAAGATGCTAAGTGGAAACTTCTTGACCGTATACAAGAGAATGCTGAAGGTTGGGAAAATGACAAAGGTAGGAAGTCGGGTATAAACTATGATTATGAATGCATTAAATCTTTTATGGGGACCGATGACTTTCATAGTGTTAGCACTGCTTATGGTCTTGATTCTCAAATACTTGCTAATTGTCTTAAGGCTTTTGCCTCTTATCTTGATGTTCCAAAGAAAGATTGGAACAAATATCATGCGCCTTATAAAGATTCTATTAGTCATATTCCTGCTGCAGCTACTGAAGTTTGTACTGTTGATAGCATTGTGCCTGAACCTTATTTTGAGAAGACACCTTTCCTTGCTAAGGTAAAGAAGTATTCTACTTTGGTAAGTGTGTCTAATAAAAGTACTAAGAAAGCTGCAGAACCTGATGAGCAAATTACTATTAAGTCTCCTGTAGCTATATTGAAGGATCTTGTTACTAAAGATGTAGGGGATGAATATATTCTTTTTTGTGAAGATGCTTCTAACATTCTCTCACATCCTAAAAAGCATAGGAAAACAAGTGTTCCTGTTATTTCTGTCAGGATTGGAGATCATTGCTATTATGGTTTATGTGATATTGGTGCTAGTGCAAGTGCTATTCCTTTAGAGCTTTACAAAGAAATCATGCACGAGATTGGCGCTTGTGAACTTGAAGATATTGATGTGGTTGTTCAGCTTGCTAATAGAGAGACTGTGTGGCCTCTCGGTATTGTTCGAGATGTGGAAGTCCTTTGTGGTAAGACTAAATACCCTACTGATTTTCTAGTACTTGGTAAGGAGGCTAGTAAAACTTGTCCTATTATTTTTGGTAGACCATTTTTGAACACTTGTGGCGCCGTGATAGATTGTAAGAAGGAGAATTTTTTTACTAAGTTTAATGGAGAGTCTTATGAGTTTAATTTTTCCAAGTTTGCTAAGACTTCTTATGAAAATGAAACGCCTAATGAAAAATTTCGAGTTGAACAACTTGCTTCTATTGCTCTTGCTCCTAATAATGCCTTGCAGCAATTCATGGAAGATCACGAGAGTGATGTTTTCAGCAAGGAAAGAGAAGATATTGACGACATTCTTCTTCGTCAACCACCGTTACTCAAACATAATCTACATGTGGAGGATCTTGGTACCACTTTGCCGCCTAAAGAAGATCCCGTGTTTGAATTAAAGCCTTTGCCTGATAATCTTAAATATGCTTATATTGATGATAAGAAAATATATCCTGTTATTATTAGTTCTAAACTTTCAGGGAAGGAAGAAGAAAGATTATTGGAGATATTGAGGAAACACCGAGGAGCTATGGGATATACTCTGGATGATTTAAAAGGGATTTCTCCCACTTTATGTCAGCATGCCATTAATATGGAGAAAGACCCGAAGCCAGTCGTGGAGCATCAATGCCGCCTAATTCCCAAGATGAAGGATGTGGTAAAAAATGAGGTATTAAAACTCCTTGATGCTGGTATCATTTATCCTATTGCTGATAGTAGATGGGTTAATCCTGTTCATTGTGTTCCTAAGAAAGGAGGTATGACTGTTGTGCCTAATGAGAATAACGCGCTTATTCCTCAAAGGGTAGTAGTTGGTTATAGAATGTGCATTGATTATAGGAAGGTAAACAAAGTTACTAAGAAAGATCATTACCCTTTACCGTTTATAGATCAAATGCTAGAAAGGTTGTCTAAGAAGACTCATTTTTGTTTCCTTGATGGTTATTCTGGTTTCTCTCAAATTGCTGTTAAGAAGGATGATCAAGAGAAAACCACTTTTACTTGTCCTTATGGAACTTATGCTTATAGACGTATGCCGTTTGGTTTATGCAATGCTCCTGCTACTTTTCAAAGATGCATGTCTGCTATTTTTCATGGCTTTTGTGAAGAAATTGTGGAGGTCTTCATGGACGATTTCTCCGTCTATGGAACTTCTTTTGATAATTGTTTGCACAACCTTGATAAAGTTTTGCAAAGGTGCGAAGAAACTAACCTTGTTCTTAATTGGGAGAAATGCCACTTTATGGTGAATGAAGGAATTGTCCTTGGACATAAAATTTCTGAAAGAGGTATTGAAGTTGACAGAGCAAAAGTGGAGGCAATTGAGAAAATGCCTTGTCCAAGAGATGTTAACGGTATTCGTAGTATTCTTGGTCATGCTGGTTTCTATAGGAGGTTTATTAAAGATTTCTCTAAGATTTCAAAGCCTCTTACCAATCTTCTTCAAAAGGATGTACCATTTGTCTTTGATGATGATTGTAAGGAAGCTTTTGAAACTCTTAAGAAGGCTTTAACTACTGCTCCTATTGTTCAACCACCTGATTGGAATTTACCTTTTGAAATTATGTGCAATGCTAGTGATTTTGCTGTTGGTGCTGTTCTTGGACAGTGCATAGATAACAAGTTGAATGTTATTCATTATGCTAGTAAGACTCTTGATGCTGCTCAGAAGAATTATGCTACTACTGAGAAAGAGTTTCTTGCTGTTGTTTTTGCATGTGATAAGTTTAGATCTTACATTGTTGATTCTAAAGTTACTATTCATACTGATCACGCAGCTATTAGATATCTTATGACTAAGAAGGATGCTAAGCCTAGGCTTATTAGATGGGTGTTGCTTTTACAAGAGTTTGATTTGCATATCGTAGATAGGAAAGGTGCTGAAAATCCTGTGGCTGACAACTTGTCTAGATTGGAAAACATTTCTTTTGATCCTATTCCTGTTAATGATAGTTTTCCAAACGAACAGTTGGCTGCAATAAATGTAACTTCGCGAGACCTTCCTTGGTATGCTGATTATGCTAACTTTATTGTTTCCAAGTATTTGCCTCCAACCTTTACAGCTCAGCAAAGAAGAAAATTCTTTTATGATTTGAGGTATTATTTTTGGGATGACCCACATCTATATAAAGAAGGAGTTGATGGTATTATGAGAAGATGTGTACCAGAATATGAGCAACAAGAGATATTAAGGAAATGCCATAGCAGTGCCTATGGAGGGCATCATGCTGGAGACAGAACCGCACAAAAGGTTCTACAGTCAGGTTTTTATTGGCCAACCCTCTTTAAAGATGCCAGAAGGTATGTTTTATCTTGCGATGAATGTCAAAGAGTTGGTAATATTTCTAGACGCAATGAGATGCCTATGAATTACACTCTTGTTATTGAACCGTTTGATTGTTGGGGATTTGACTTTATGGGTCATTTTCCTCCTTCAAAAGGCTATACCCATATACTTGTTGCTGTTGATTATGTTACTAAATGGGTAGAAGCCATACCTACAAAGAGCGCCGATGGTGAGACCTCGTTAAAAATGCTTAAGGATGTTATTTTTCCTAGGTTCGGAGTGCCTAGATATCTTATGACTGACAGAGGTTCTCATTTTATTCACGGTGGTTTTAGAAAAACTGTTGCTAAATATGATGTCAATCATAGAATTGCTTCTGCTTATCATCCCCAAACTAGTGGGCAGGTGGAGCTTTCAAATAGGGAGATTAAGTCTATCTTGCAGAAGACTGTCAATAGATCTAGGAAAAACTGGGCTAGTAAGTTAAACAACGCTTTATGGGCTTATAGAACTGCTTATAAGAATCCCATGGGTATGTCTCCTTATAAGATGGTTTACGGAAAAGCATGTCACTTGCCCTTAGAATTAGAACACAAAGCTTTTTGGGCAGTGAGAGAGCTTAACAGAGATTTTAAACTAGCCGGTAAGAAAAGGTTGTTAGATTTGAGTTCTCTAGATGAGTGGAGAAACGAAGCGTATGAGAATGCCAGACTTTTCAAAGAGAAAGTCAAGCAATGGCATGATAAGAGAATTCTTAAGAGAGAGTTTCATGTTGGTGAGAAAGTTCTATTGTATAGGTCTTGTCTCAGATTTTTTGCAGGAAAATTACTTTCGAAATGGGAAGGACCATATGTTATTGTGGAAGTGTACCGCTCAGGTGCTATTAAGATTGCTTCATTGAAAGATGATTCTACACAAGTGGTGAATGGGCAAAGACTCAAGCATTATATTTCTGGAGATTCTTATAATGAAGATGTTGATGTTATTGAAACAGTTTCTCCGGAAGAATTCATCCAAGACAAATTGCAGGTACCTGCAGAGTTCGTTTTTGAATAGGTAACAGTTCTAGTCAGAGAAGTTTCGCGAAAAGTTCTTCCTTTAATATTCTTGCTGTTTTTACTAAATATGAAAAATCACGAGACGAAAACGGGCAGGAAAAAGAGTCCGTGTGTGTCTCACACATAGGTGGCGCGGGCCCACCCCTGGCCGCGCCACCTAGGTGTGAGAACACCCCGGAACTCGTTTCCGTCCCGGTTTCCTCCTGTGACTTCGTTTCGATGTATAATTTTCGCCTATTTAACCCCCCGGAGTCCCCGAGGTCTGTATATCGTTTTCTCGTCGTGTTTTGTTTCGAGCTGTTTCTGTCAGGAGTTGATCTTAAGCTTGGGGGAGTCATGGCCTCTTCAAGCGGTGACAAGGAGAAGACACCTCTGGAAGATGACACCAAAGATTTCCGGCTGAAAGAAGAGGTTGAAAGCGAAGACGAGGAGGAAGATCAAAGTCCAAGGCCAAACACCGTGATTGCCAGCATAGGGGTGGTGACAGATCATGACAAGTTCAAGAAGAGTGCTCGCATAAGGACCGGAGGGGGTGTGCCGCGTCACACCTTAGCTCCACGGACATCTCCGCCAAGCCTAAATCCTTTTCATACTCTAATTCATGAACGTCAGTTCCAAAAGGTGCCCAAATCACGATTACCCTCTAGCTGGGATTTAGATCGTTCTAACAATGCAGGGATAGAAAGCTCCAAGAGTGAAGAAGGATGGGGAAATAGTTCCAAAAGCTGGGATTCTCTTGCCGACAGGTTCATGAATCGTGTTGAGCACAATTCTGAGATGATTCGCAACCTTGAGTACAAGATTGATGAGCTAAAGGATTTGATTGAGAAGCTTATTAAAGATTATCCACCGCCACCGCCAAAGGAGTAATTCGTCATCGGTATAGGCATCCCGTTGGCTTGTTCCAAGCTTGGGGGAGTACCGCGGTATCACATCATTACCTTTTGCTCATTTACTTTTCAAAGTAGAGTCATATCATGAATAGAGAAGTTATCGTATAGAATAGTTTGCAGTTCGGAAGTATCCTCCTTAGTTAGTTATCTATGTATCCCTTGGTGTGAGTTGCGGTAATAAAATATTAATGAGAAGTTTTATCGTTTACTTTTCGCACACTTTATGTTAGTTTGCAATCTCTCATGTATGACTAGTCTTGTTGATTGGTATTGGTATCACATTGGGAGCATGAGTAGATTTAGTTGGTTTTGGCAAACCTAGCTTGGTCAGTAGCAACTTTACCTTGAGGTTTGAGTAGAAAAGAATAAAGAAGTGCTTGCAGTTACATCACTTCAGTTTTCCCTTATGTTTGGCTTATAAGCATTGTTATTTTTAAAGTTAAAATCGCTGTACCTTCAAGGGAGTTTGCATGATTGTTCTTATTATATGTGTGTTTGTTTGTTTCATGCAATTCTTATGCTTGCTACCCAGCTGTGCTAGCCAAAAACCTGTACTGAGAGGAAATACTTCTCGTGCATCCAATTCCCAAAAGCCAAGTCACTTCCAAAGAGTCCACTATAAATTCCTATGCATGGTATTTCAAGCCATTCCAAGTAAATTTTCATGTGCTACCTTTCAAAAACCTTCAAACACTTCTCATTTTGTGCCACTGTTTTTAGCTCATGAGGACATAGTGGATGGGTTTGTTATCTTCCATACTAAATTAAGTACCCCTCGACTAGGCAGCTTCATCTGCTCGTCATTAATTTTGCAAGGGAGCTGGTCAGACCATTATAATCTCAAAAAGAAAACGAAAAGAAAAGAAAAGCACTCCTCCATGGAATGTGAAAGCTGGTCGGCACCCGATGGAATCGGTTAGCCATGGTTTGAGAAAGGAAAAAGGTGGGGAGGAGTGCAAAGCTATAAAAGAGCACCAAAGTGCCAATTAATCAAACATCTCGGAACCGCTCTCACTTGTTTAGTATGGAAGATATCAAGAACTCCGTTGCTAGTCGTTGACAAAAGCAACCACCTCTCAAAATAACTTTTTACCTCTGTTTTACAAATGAAAAGCTCTAGCACATGTTTAATCCCTGCTTCCCTCTGCGAAGGGCCTTTCTTTTACTTTTATGTTGAGTCAACCTATTTCCCTCTGTCTCAAGCAAGCATTTGAGTTGATATGTTTCACTCATCCATATGTTGATCCGTTTAATCATGTTTATTATCTTCCTTGTTTTGTATAATGCTTTTGTCTGGAGGAATATATCTTTGAAAGCTTTCTATGAATGCAAAAGTTTACTTTGTTGAGCATATAGTCTTTGCTATATTAGCTCTGTTTTAAAAGGCTCCGTTTAAAAGAGAGAATAGTTTGTTCTCCATTCTTTGACCAAGAACTAAGGTTTGCCATTGCCAATTATAGTTTACCTTGTGCATCTTTACATGTGATTCCCTTTTACCTATTGCAAGTCTATATCTTATAAAGGGAAGTTGCTGTTTATTATAATTTGTGCCTTGGTAATTGTGATGCTTCTTGTCCGTATTTTGATTATCGACACTTCACTCCATAAACCCGTGGTCATGTTTACCGAGTTTAGTTTTCGCTTGGGGACAAGCGAGGTCTAAGCTTGGGGGGTTGATACGTCCAATTTGCATCACTATTGTGTATCATAATTTACTGTTATTCATTGATATATTTCATATTTAGATATGATACTTATGTTATTTCCTTTGCTTTCACATGTTTGATGATCATCGGAGGAGTTGCTGCCGGAGTCAGGATTCTGCTGGAAAAAGGACCATCAAGAGACCATATTTTGAAGATTAGGAAAATTCCAGAAAAATACCCAAAAATTATATTTTCACAGAAGACTCAGGAAGCCAGAAGGATGAGTCGAGAGGAGCTAGGGGGGCCCCACACGCCAGGGTGGCGCGGCCAGCCCCCTGGCCGCGCCAGCCCTGCGTGAGGCCACCCTGGCCCACTTCTGGTCTCGTCCCTCTGCGTACATCATCGTCCCCGAAAACCTAAGTCAAGGGGGGGCTCAGAGTTAGACACCGCCGCCTCTGCGGGGCGGAAAACACCAGAGAGAGAAAAGCTCTCCGACAGGCAGAAATCTGCCGGGGAAATTCCTTCTCGGAGAAGGGAGATCGTCGCCATCGTCATCACCATCGCACCGGACTTCATCGGGATCATCATCATCATCGTCTCCATCACCAGCACCTTCATCTCCACCATCACCACGCCATCCCGTTGTAACATCTTGAGTTGGATCTTGTTATATTCATAGGGGAAACTTTCCCGGTGTTGATTACTCTTGTAGTTGATGCTATTGAGTGGAACCGTTGAGTTAAGGTCTATGTTCAGATTGTTATTTACTATTATTTCACCTCTGATCATGATCCATATGATGTCTTGTGAGTAGTTCGTTTAGTTCTTGAGGACATGGGAGAAGTCAAGATGTTAGTAGTGAATTATTGTTGAGAAATATTTAATGGTTTGATATTGTTGTGGTGCTATTTCACTAGTGGTGTCATGTGAACGTCGACTACATGATACTTCACCATTTATGGGCCTAGTGAGAAGCATTGTGTATTTGTCTACCGATTGTGGGGTTGCTGGAGTGACAGAAACCTAAACCTCCGTTGGAAAACCATTGCACCAGGGAGCGTAGGATCTTAGAGTTTAAGGCTGTGGTTAGATTTATCTTAATTACTTTCTTGTATTTGCGGATGCTTGCAAGGGGTATAATCACAAGTGTGTATTTATCCTAGTAAGGGTAGTGCGCTAGCACAGGTTCACCCCCATAACACCTATCAAACCAATAAAGACTATTGGCTTTATGAAGCGAAAGCTCTTGACAGAAACTCCCGTGTGTCCTCGAGAACGTTTGGTTATTATAAGTACACAACCGGCTTGTCCTTTGCTGAAGAAAGGATTGGGCCACTTGCTGCAATTGTTACTACTATCTTTTATTTACTCGCACTTTATTTACTCGTATTATCAAATACCCCTGAAAACCTGTTTGCTAGTATTTACAGTGATTCCTTGATCAAAACCGCTCGTCAACACCTTCTGCTCCTCGTTGGGTTCGACACTCTTATTTATCGAAAGTACTACGATACACCCCCTATACTTGTGGGTCATCAATGTGATCAATCTAGATGACACTCCGGTCACTATTAAGAAGCATCATCGCGGCCGCCCTAGAGGAAGTAAGAACAAGCCCAATATCGCCATTGCTCCTTCATCATTGATGGTGCCAGCGAAATGCCACTATGGTCGCCCATTAGGATGCAAAAACAAGAAATCATCTGCTATGGATGCAGATGCTTCCCTTCATCCAGATATAGGTTTGGACCAACCTATCTTGTCACATGCATCTGCTAAATATATCTTATGCTTCTTTTTGTTTGCTGGCGCACAATGTCACAAACATCAGCGCCTTCCCCTGAAGTTTGCTGAATTCATAGATGTCCATGAGCTCCGTGAAGCTAATCTCTGAGAAGTTTCTAGTGATGGGCCACCGTATGAATTGGAAGTATATTATGATGGTGATGGTGATGTGTTCTTCAAAGGAGGTTGGCCATGCTTTGCTGAAGATTACGATCTGCACCAAGGCTGGTTCTTGCTGTTTAACTATCATTGTGGTACTTCAAAGTTTGATGTCAAGATCTTCGATGGTCCCAATGCCAGAAGAAGTACAATCCTGCACCCAACTGAAGACACAAGATTTCTAGGGTTACTCTGTTTCATGTTATAGTTATGTAATCTTCACTCTTTTGCTGCCAAGAATTGCACCCTTTTGTCCAAACTTGTTGCTCTTAAATATCATAATGCTCTTTTCCCATATATTGCCGCAGAAAAACCAAGGGAACTATGGTTCCGAGGTTTTCCTTTTGCATATCTCATGTATTGCCTTCTCGTGTTTATGATGCAATTCGTGTTAATCTGGCGCCTTTGCGGTTGTGCCAATGATATGATGATTATGTCGCGTTTGTCACGATCTTTCTTGAGAACTCAAATTTATAATATATTTAACCTTGAAACCGTGGGACGGAGCCCCCGAGTGCAAATATAGGGAACAATTTCTCTTTATATAAACAAGTACACACCTTGACCCAAAAAACCCGACCTGTGGCCTGTGTTCTGGGTTTAGAGGGTCTGAACTTTATTTCAAATATCGACTTACTAATTCTGGCTAAAAAGCCTATATTTTATCGCCTAGATGCTTATGCATAGAAACGTCAAAGCTGTTCCACGTCTCATGGGTTGCCTTCATCTTTGCCGGTTTTTTATCCTTTAATCAGTAAGCTCCTCCTGGGATTACTTCTATGACTACGTATGGTCCTGATGACCAACAAGTATAGGGGATCGCAACAGTCTTTGAGGGAAGTAAAACCCAAATTTATTAATTCGACACAAGGGGAGCCAAAGGATATTTATAAGCCTTAACAGATGAGTTGTCAATTCAGCTGCACCTAGAAACAGACTTGCTCGCAGCGGTTTACCAGTAGCAACAGTTTTATAGTGGTGATAGTAGTAAAATAGTAGCAACAATAATAAAGTAAAGAAGATAACGGTATCAATAGTAAACAGTAGGATTAAATACTGTAGGCACAGGGATGGATGTACGGGCATTGCATGGATAAGATAATTCATGTAATAAACAAGATATGGGCAATTGCAATAAATAATGATAAAACATCCTAGCACTAAACAACCATAGGCATGTGTTCCGTAAATAGTCATACGTGCTCGCAATGAGAAACTTGCACGACATCTTCTGTCCTACCAGCCCGTTTGCAGCGGGGCCTCAAGGGAAACTACTGGTAATTAAGGTACTCCTTTTATTAGAGTACCGGAGCAAAACATTAACACTCAGTGAACACATGTGATCCTCACATCACAGCCATCCCCTCCGGTTATCCCAATTGCTATCACTTTGGAGCCTCGGGTTCCGGACAACAATATGTGTATACAACTTGCAGGTAAGATCATAAACAACAAGTATCATCATAAAACAATAACAAGTTTAGATCTAAGATCATGGCACTCGGGCCCAAAGTGACAAGCATTAAGCACAACAAGTTGCAACAATGTCATAAGCACTAATAATAGATACTAGGCACCATGCCCTAACAATCTCATAGCAAATTACATGAATGATCTTATCCAATCCCTACCATCCCCTTCGCCTACAGCGGGAATTACTCACACATGGATGGGGGAATCATGGATGGTTGATGGAGAGACATCGATGATGACGGTGATGAAGATCTCCTCCAAATCCCCGTCCTGGCAGGGTGCCAGAACAGAGTTTTTGGTTCCGAATTGCGGTTTCTGATGGTGGCAGCGCAGCGGAAGTCTATCTAGGAAAAACGCCCAACCCCCTGATGTTTTCAGGTCAAAGGGTATATGTAGGCGGAAGGAGGGGTCGAGGCGATGGCCGAGGCGGCCTCACCACCCCCTGGCGCGGCCAGGCCTGGGCCGCGCCACCAGGGGGTGTGAGCCCCTCGTGGCCCCTCTCCGTCTTGTGTTCTGGCTCCGTGGGTATTCTGGTAAAATAGGATTTTTGCAATATTTTCTGGGGTTTTTCCTGAAAGTTGGATTTCTATACAAAAACAAGACACCAGGGAAATTCTGCTGAAAACAGCGTTAGTCCATGTTAGTTGTATTCAAAACACACAAATTAGAGGAGAAACAACAGCAAAAGTGTTTGAGAAAGTATATACGTTTTGGACGTGTCAGGTCCCAACCATGGCGATTCTAGCTTGCCATGGCCATCCTATTTTAATCGAAGTACCAGATCTCCAACCATAAAATATCGAGGTCGTACTCGATGGCTGTGATAATTTCAAAGATTCAGTTGATACTGCGTGGATCTAGCCAACACGACATATCTTGCTTCATCTAGTGCGTCAACATCATCTTGTAGAGTTTCATTTGAGTTTGCTTCATCGTATTTAGATATTTTCAGGGCCTCATGAGTTATTTCAACTGGAAGCACGGCTTCTGCACCATGGACCAGAAAGAAAGGCGTTTCCTAAGTTGATGCGTTTGGAATACTACTTAGACTCCAAAGCACGGAGGGTAACTCATCTACCCAAGCATGTTTGGATTTATTTTGCCCACCCGTCAGCTAATGGGACCCGCCCGTCAGCCAATGGGACCTGCCCGTCAGCCCATGGGACCCGCATATCAGCTAGTGGGACCCGCCCGCTAGGTTGATCGGTAGGTGGGACCCATCTATCAGGTCCATTAGACCTCGCTCATGGGACCCATTATCAGGATTGATTAGTGGGACCCCTGTGGGACCCGCCCGTTAGCGCGTGGGACCCGCCTGCCAGGTCAATTGGTTGGTGGGACCCGCGTGCCAGTTTGATTGGTTGGTAGGACCCGCCTGCCTGGTCAGTTGGTTGGTGGGACCCGCCTGTCAGTCCATTGGACCTGCACGTGGGAGCGATTTGTGGGACATGGTTGTTAGGCTAAAACTTTCTAATTTAAATAGCCACATAGACATAACACGTAGGTCAATTGCTGAGGTGTCAGTTCAGTCACCCTGTTCTATAAGAAAAATATGATAATAGCAGTGTTATGATGATCTAAATTTGTGGTAAACGGCTCCAGATAAGGCCCTTAACTGCATGGGATAGGTTATGATGATTTGATGCCTATTGGAATATGACGTTCTTTGTTGAAATCATCGTAATTCTTAAGTCTTTTGGCATCTCCAATTAGCCCATGACTGGGATTTATTTTGCCCACCTGTCGGCTAATAGGACCCACCCATCAGCCAATGGGACCTGCCTATCAGCCCATGGGACCTGCCTGTCAGCCAGTGGGACCCGCCCGCTAGGTCAATCGGTAGGTGGGACACGTCTATCAGGTCCATTGGACCCCGCCGGTGGGACCCGTTATCAGGATCGGTTGGTGGGACCCCTGTGGGACCCGCCCGTTAGCGCGTGAGACCAGCCTTCCAGGTCGATTGGTTGGTAGGACCCGCATGCCAGGTCGATTGGTTGGTGGGACCCGCCTGCTAGGTTAATTGGTTCGTGGGACCCGCCTTTCAGTCCATTGGAATTGCACGTGGGACCGATTTGTGGGACATGGTTGTTAGGCTGAAACTTGCTAATTTAAATAGCCACATAGACATAACACGTAGGTCAATTGCTGAGGTATCAGTTCGGTCACCCTGTTCTATAAGAAAAATATGATAATAGCAGTGTTATGATGATCTAAATTTGTGGTAAACGGCTCCAGATAAGGCCCTTAACCGCATGGGATAGGTTATGACGATTTGGTGCCTATAGGAATATGATGTTCTTTGTTCAAATTGTCGTAATTCTTAAGGCTTTTGGCCTCTCCAATTAGCCCATGATGATTTGGTACAAAACCATCATAGATTTATGACACTTTTCTTCAGGGTCACAAAGAAAAGGTCACTAGTCAACACATTTGTTTTAGTGTTTAACCTAATCCTTAGGCCGTGAGGTCATATCGAATCACTACTTTTCGGTGGCTGCTTTGATTGCATCAACCGTCATTTCGTAAAAGGGTGACTGAAAAGGTGTCTTTAGGTATTACAATGGAGTAGGTTGAGGCATATGTACCGATAGCGGGATTTGTTCTTCTGCATGACAAAAAGATACTCCGAGCCCACTCGATGAGATTACATCCAAAGTTGCGCAGCCTGTGACTAGGTCATGGGGATGGAATATCACAGGACGAGTTAAGTAGCAAACGTTGGTTACGAGATTGAACAAGGTATGGTGATATCGATGATCAGATCTCGAACATTGCTAGTATCAATGAAACAAAGGGATAGGACATTGAAGTTTATGGTTCAACGACAAAAGATCTTCGTATAATGCAGAGGGATCATTATGGCCCTAAGGTCCCCCTGATGATCATTTACCAGAGAGGGTTCTCGGTAATGTTTAGAGTGTTCTCGAACCATGGGTAACACGCTTAACAGATTAAATTTTTTTAAGATGATTTTGGTAATATTTGGAAACATCGGAGTGTTGACGGAAGAGAGACGAAAAAGTTCTGATTTTTTTTGAATGTTAGCAGGAGAACTGCTAAATCTATTGATTAGAAAGAAGATGGTCAAAGACCCAAACTGCTCGGCTTATTTGAGGAAAACCGGGCAAAAACCTTAACAATGGCAAAGACACACTTAGAGCACCACACGGCATACAAGACGCCGGCAAGGCAAACCACTCAACACACACAGCCGGGCACCCGAGCATTGCTCCGCTCCCAAGGTGCACACCGAAAACTGTCGCATTGACCTGATCTGACATAAGCATTTTCGCCAACCTCGACGACGTCGAAGAGGAACGCCATGCCCGAAAGAAGAGGACATGTGCCTCTCAAAACCCGCGAGCCAAGACCAAAGTGCTCATCTGACGTTCCTCGCATGTGGAGGGTGCTCCCATAGGACACCCGTCGCCACACCTCCACGAACCACAGGTCCCACTGGACGAGAACATCTCCAAGAACAATGCCCTCAAGAGGGAACACGACGCAAAAATGCGCCGCCATTGTTCGATCTGGAATACCAAATCTAGGGTTCCCCCCGAAGCATGTCGAGAAGGGAGGTGAGAGCTACAAATCGATGCCTCCAACAAGGTAGTGATGCCCATAGGCACCGCCATCAACCACTCCGGCCAGAGCCGGAGTAAGGCTTTCACCGGGAGCCTCACCTACCCAAACCGAAGACTCAGCCAGCCCACCACGCCCTCCTCCAAGGCCGCCCACTGCCACCTCCCAGGCTAGCCCAGCGCACTGCCGGCCCTGCTTTCTCTTCCCCACATTGCGCGAAAGGATGCAACACCCTCACAGCGGTGCCAGTCATCTTCCGCAGCTCGGAAGGATGCAACATCCACCCGGTGCCATTCATCTTGCGCAACTCGGAAGGATGCAACACCCTCACAGCTATGCCATTCCTCTTCCGCAGCTTGCAGATCCGAGAAAGTAGAATCACACAACACGCCGCACTCGCACCGCCAATCCCTCCTACACACACCTGCCTCCATGGCAGCTCTCCCAGATCCCTGCGGCGTCACGAAGCAGATAGACATGGCCCAGATCAACCCCGCCCATGTGCAGTGCCGGCCGCACCACCTTTCCCTCCTTCGCAGCCAGTCAGGCCGGCCGCACCACCTTCCCCTCCTCTGTAGCCAGTCAGGCCGGCCGCCGCCAACTCCGTGCGGACCGGATCGCCATGCTGCCCAGCCTCCACCTGCTCGACTGCGCCGTCGCCCTGACGGCCCAGAACGGGCCCAGATCGAGCTTGCACAGCCATCGGTGATGCTCTGCCATGTGTCTGTCCGCCTCTCCCAGCACCACCGCATCTCCCAGTTCGCCCTGCGCCAGATCACCTTCCTCTAGGCTGTTCCGCCGCCGCGCCGCCGACGACCTCCGGTACCCTGCGAGATGGCCCTCCTCCAAGCCGCGGTGCTGGGAGCCGAGAGGATCTAGAACCCCGTCGCCCCTGATGGCGCCGGTGGATATATAGATCACCGACCAGTTGGGAACCCCAAGAGGAAGGTATGATGAGCACAGCAGTAAGTTTTTCTCTCAGTAAGAAACCAAGGTTTATCATATCCAGGAAAAAGCCAAACTCCAGAAGGTGATGCTTGCTAGCCTAGTGACTTCCAACAAGGGCGCCATTTACGATACTTGTTAGTGCGTCTTCAACTAGTAGCAACGCGGAACCTGCACACAACAAAACCAAATACTTTACTCCCAACTTACGATGAGGTTGTCAATCTCACCGGTTTGCTGTAAACAAAGGAATGAGCGTATCGAGTGGAAAGCAATAGTAGTATACGAGAAAGTAAACAATACGAGTAAAGTAAACAGGTGATAGCAATATAAAGGAAATTGGACGGGTCTACAGTTCACTAGTGGTGTCTCTCCATAAGATAAATAACACATGCTGGGTAAACAAATTACAGTTGGGCAATTGATAGAATAAAGATAACATCCATATGTCACGAGGATCACTATGAGATTTACCCTGGGCATTACAACAAAATACATAGACCGCCATCCAACTGCATCTATGACTAATAATCCATCCACGGGGATATCGTCCAAACACCCCATGAGTATTAAGTTGCAAACAACAGATAACTGCATTAAGCAAAGTGTGTAATGTAAACAAAGCATATGCCCTTGGACATAAGAATGTTGATTTCTCCCTAGTGGCAACAGCACATCTACAACCTTAGAGGTTTCTATCACTCCCCCAGATTAAATAGAGGCATGAACCCAACTATCGAGCATAAATACCCCTCTTGGAGTCACTAGTATCTACTTGGCCAAGATAGCTACTAACAACGGAGAGCATGCAAGATCGTAAACAACATAGACATAACATAAGATATATGATTCAGCACATCAACTCAACATAACACCAATATTCATCGGATCCCAACAAACACAACATGTAGAATTACATAACGGTGATCTCGATCATGTAAGGCAGCTCACGAGATCTAAACATGAAGCACATGGTGGAGAAGACAACCATCTAGCTACTGCTATGGATCCATAGTCTAAGGTAGACTACTCACTCATCGCGCCGGAGGCAAGCATGGCGATGAAGAAGACCTCCGGTGGTGATTCCCCTCTCCGGCAGGGTGCCGGGAAGAGCTTCTGGACCCTCCCGATCTCGGGTCGACGACAGCGGCAGATCGCGATGTGTTTCTTGAAAATTGATCGGGTACTTAGGTTTTTCCCGTCGGGGGGTCTTTATAGGTGAAGGGGCAGCGTCAGAGGTGGACCAGGGGGGTCTCACCCATAGGGGGCACGACCAGGGGCTGGGCCGTGCCCCCTCATGGTGAGGCTGGCCCCTGGCTCGGCTCCATCTCCTCTTCGGTGTTCTGGAAGCTTCGTTTAATATCTAGATGTTCGGCTTTTGTTTCGTCCAATTCCGAGAATATTTCTTGTGTAACTTTTCTGAAACACAAAAATAGCAGAAAACAGGGAACTGGCACTGTGGCATCTTGTTAATAGGTTAGTTCCGGAAAATGCATAAAAACGCCACGAAGTGTAACAAAACACTAAGCAAATGGTGTAAAAACAAGCATAGAGCATCAAAAATTATAGATACGTTTGAGACGTATCAGCATCCCCAAGCTTAACTCCTGCTCGTCCTCGAGTAGGTAAGTGATAACAAAAGAAATAATTTTTGAGGTGGCATGCACCTACACAATCTTGATCATCTATGTAAGGCATTGAGTGCTGGGATCAAAAGAACTTAAAACATGGGCATGAAAGATATAATCTTGATAGAAGAAACTTAGCAACCATGTTATAACATGAAAAAGAACACAAACGAAAGATCATGAAAATGAAACAATGAAAGTCAAACGTGTGTTCAAATTATGTGAAAAAACATACAAATGGTTTTCAGCTTGTCCTTCATGAGAGAGCAAAACATAAATGCATAGGACACCTTCAAGTTTAAGAGGGCGACTAGATACAAGTAATTTAAGAACAAGTGAAACCAACATCATGAATCAATCAATGAAAACTTTGGGACAATGCATATTATACTCAGAATGACAACTATGCTCTCTTAGACGGTGCATAAAGATAGAAGGTGTCGACTCAACATAAAAGTAAAAGAAAGGCCCTTCGCAGAGGGAAGCAGTGATTGCAAGTTTTGTAAACCTTTAAAAATTATGGTACTTACTAGCTTTGAGCTCTTATTGCCCCCATCATAAGCATCTTGAATGGTTAAAGTTAATGCGAATACACTTATGATGCATATGCTTGACAAATCATAAGTTGAAAACCTCATGTCCCGTGAAGTACAAATACCCAAACCTTATGCTACTCGACTTAGAGTCCCAAGCAAGCTCTTGTCATTGTAAGTATACATGTATCATCAGAACCGCCAACGGGGTACCTCCGTGCCCGATGACATGGAACAAGCCCACATCAAAATGACAGGACAAACAGACAATGAACACCTCGGCATCTCTTTTATTTACCATTGGTATAGCTTTTTATTGTGAGATGCGTCATCGAATGTTCACTATAGGCATGCTGTAAATTTCCACCACGAATTATGCATGGCTTAGATTAGCGGCCCAGGCGTTTCTCTAACATGTATACAAACTCCATGATCCCGCATGATTCCCAAATTATTTCACATCGCGAGTATCCATAAACAAAAGATCACGATATCAACTCAAATAAGAAGTGCAATGTTGAAAGCTTGCCCCATCACGGCATGACTGGGCTAATTTACAACTTACAACTTGCAAGCATAACAACTCAACATAAGAGAGCCACAATGTCAAATTTTTAAGAACGAGAAAAGTAAAGTGTGCCATCCGGTTCATGAGAGCTTTACTGACCAATTTTCGCATAACACCAAAAAGAGTTTAATTTGAAGGATAGATAAAAGCAAGTCAAATGTACTTTGGAATAGCAAATTGCTAATAGGTATGTATGGTGGACACATTGGAACAACTTGGTATTTAGGAGTTGGATGCATGAGTAGAGCTCATACTCAGTACAAAATGAGGGCTAGCAAAAGACTGGGAGCGACCAACTAAGAGAGCAATAATGGCCATAATCATGCAAAGCGACAAAGCAACATTAAAAGAAGAATAAGATGACATCAAAAGTAAAAAACTAAATGATCATAGAGGCTTATGGCGACTTTTTATGAGTCTAACATGTGTGAGCATGCGCCAAGTCAACCCAAATAAAGCATCAAAGGAGAAAACCAAAATAGTGCTTCCAAATAATAAAAACAATGCATGATTTTTTCAAAGGCTCATTAAGCAATCTCAGTCGTTTGAGACAAGTCATGCTACAGCAAAACCACTAAGCACACTATCAAAACGATATCAAGCACGACATGAAAAAGTCTAAGCCGCAGTCTAAACAAGCTCCTTTTTGTACCACTTTTTTGCATAAATTTTTGGGATTTCTATTTCCGTGCCCTCAGGTCCTTAGTTGTGCTCAGTTTTCCCCAGCCGCTTAGTTTTTCCTCAGTTTTGCCCAAGCCCTTGTCTGAAACCCTCACAAGGAGCTCAGACGGGAGGATTTCCGTTTAGTTGACCGTTGGTTGGTGCTGGCAAGTGGGGCCGCTGTTGGTGCCCCGCAGTGGACACGCCTCCACTTATCCAGATCATCGTGGGACCCACAACTTATCCACATTAGCGCGCCGTACCCACAGCTTACCCAGGTGCCCGTTGCAAAATGGGAGCCTGAGCCAGCCCCGTGCCCGTGCCATTGCTTCCCCTTTCTTTCCCCGCGGCCCATTATTCTTCTTCTCCGCCAGCGGCAGCCCTTCTCCGGCAGGCGGGTGATGTCTAGTTTCTCTTCGACCTCCCGTTCTTCATGGCCGCAGTATGGACCCGTGCCTTTGACAAGATGCCCTGACTGCCCACGCCATGAGCCTCTCAAGCGGTCGATATGTAAGACGAACGACAATGACAACCGTGGACGTGAGTTCCTTGCATGCGAGAGCTTGCCATATAGAGAGGGGGATAAGGTTAGATCTCGGTCCAATTGCTCTATTTTCTATCGATTTTCTTGTTATTCCCTTGAATTTGGGATTTAGGGTTCACGTTGTTATTTTCAGATCCTAAAGAAATGCAGGTATTTCGAGTGGATCGATGTGTACGTTCAGAGGCTTCAATTGCAGGAATCAATTGGCGCTATTGGGGAGCGCAATTTGGGAGGGGGGACTTGCTATAGAGAATGTGTCGGAGAGAGGAGCCGTTCCGATTGTGCCTAATGCTCCCAATGCAGAACTGGTGGAAGTGAAGGGAGAACTGAAGAAAATGAACAAGCAGTTAAGGCAGCTGATTGAGTTGAAGAAGCAAGCTAACTGATGGCTGGTTGTTTTATTTGTTGTATAATTGCGATCGGATTCTTATCATTGCTCATCAAGCGCTAGAAGTTGTTACAAGGGATTCCTTGTTGCAAATCCATTATTCAGTTACATGTATTTGTAGTTGTTTTCAAAGTTAGTGTGTGCATACACCAAAATTACCAAAAAAAATTAGTGTTAGCGAATATAGGAATGCTAAAGATAGTTGATAATTGTTAGAGGGGTGACAAATAATGCATTCACCAAAATTCCACAAATATGCCAAATATGTATGTCTCATGTTTCTACCAAAATTATACCACTTTTGGGACTCAAATAACCAAAACTATATCCCAAACTATATTCCCTAAAAGAAAAGGAATGCTAAAGAAAGTTGATAATTGTTAGAGGGGTGATAAATAATCCATTCACCAAAATCCCCCAAATATGCCAAATATGTATGTCTCATGTTTCTACCAAAATTATACCACTTTTGGGACTCAAATAACCAAAACTATATCCCAAACTATATTCCCTAAAAGAAAAGGAATGCTAAAGAAAGTTGATAATTGTTAGAGGGGTGATAAATAATCCATTCACCGAAATCCCCCAAATATGCCAAATATGTACGTCTCATGTTTCTACCAAAATTATACCACTTTTGGGCCGTTTCAAATTACCAAAACTATATTCCCTAATAGAAATGGAATGCTAAAGATAGTTGATAATTGTTAGAGGGGTGATAAATAATCCATTCACCGAAATCCCTCAAATATGTATGCCTCATGTTTATACCAAAATTATACCACTTTTGGGCCGTTTCAAATTACCAAAACTATATTCCACCGACAGAGAGAGAGAGAGGGGTGGCCATGAAGAGAGAGAGAGAGGGGTGGCCACGAAGAGACGGAGAGGGGTATACTGCCCGTTAGATCAGTGGATCAACGGTTGGTGGAGTTGATCCGTGTGACAATGGCTCAACCAATCAGGATAAGTTTGGGCTTCTGTGAGTATTTGTGACAGTACTTGAGGGCAAAACTGAGTAGTACTAAGAAACCAAGGGCACGTAAATAGTAAATAGACTAAGGGATTCAAACAAAAGAATTACAAAATGAAAAATGCGTATTTTGTACAATATAATTCATATTGGGCTACATCAAATTATTTGCAATTCAAATATACATGAGTGTGACAATTATAGCCTCATTTAGACAAACTATGTTTTGGGGAAGATGTTTTGCAAAGGGGTTTGAGTGGAAAACCATGCATCTTCATAGCTACTAGTGATTCTGAAAAGTGGCAATTTGTGGTACAACTTGATTTATCTATGTTTGTTAAGGTGGAAGGTTGCGTAGGAAGACTCCATGAGTAGGTGCCACTATGTTTTTATTTTTTTAGATTTTTTTTGTGCATGAAATGACTCAATTAGCTATGTTAATCTCACTTGTTGACTCTCTGTTGACCAGCTACTTGAGGGTAGAACTGAGTATATTGCACTTGTCAGTCTAAGTACTCGAGGGGAAAACTGAGTACATATAAAATTTTTGTATAAGGCCTGAGGGTAGAACTGAGTACACCAAACGTCGAAGGGTTAGCCTCGTGTCGCGGTGCACGCTGCAGCCGTGCATAGCGGACGCGTGTTGCGGTACACCAAACGACACCTTCGTCTTTATAGAGCCCATCTTTCTCTCTCTCGACGCTCGCCCACTCTCTCATTCTCACTGCAACCGCCTCTCCTGTCCCATCATCCTCTCCACTTTGCATCAAAAAAACCCCAAAGAAAAACCCCGGCGATGGAGAAGAATGAGATGCCCATTGCCGACGTAGCCGCCGGCGCATCAGCCTCCGGCGCATCGGCCGCTGGCGCATCGGCCGCCGGCGCATCGGCCGCTGGCCCATCGTCCGCCGGCGCATCGTCTGCCGGCGCATCGTCCGCCGGTGCATCGTCCGCCGGCGCATTGGGCGCCGCCCCGTCCAGGCACCCATCCAGGCCCCCGTCGATTGGGACCTGTACGAAGACCCGTACGAACCAGTGCCGTACGTCGCGCCGGCGAACCCCTACGACACCAGCATCATCGACGACTACCCGGAGGTAACCCTTTGTTCCCTTGTTCTTATCCCATTTCAATCCTTTTGTGTTAGATCTAGCGTTATTAGGGTTCGTCTGTTCCTAGTTCAATCCTTTTATGATAGATCTAGCGTTATTAGGGTTAGTCTGTTCCTAGTTCAATCCTTTTATGATAGATCTAGCATTATTATGATAGATCTAGCATTATTAGTGTTTGTGATTTGCTTTTGTTTAAGATTCGGTTAACTTATGTGAATAATCAATCCCATCCGGTTAATTTGTGCTAATGATGATGAATATTTGGGCACAAATTGATTCAGGGTTTGGTCTGTGAACAATTGGTGTGTACAAATTTGTTGTGCATGATCTTTGGTTCACTGACCCAAATCCTGGATATAAGTGTGTCCAATGTAACTGAGGCTGCTTTTTTTCGTGCCCATATTATCATGCATGATCTTTTGTTCACTCTCTGTTCCATCATCGCTGCAATTGACTCCGTGTTTTTCGATCTTTGGTGCTACATGACAGGTGCAGAGCAGCGACGTCGACAGCGACGACGAGTCCTTCCACACCAAGACTCGTCACGTCCTCAGGAGGCTGCAGTCTGACCATTACGATTGCTACTTTGCTCGAGGCGTTTACAGGTGCCCCTTCTGCAACAGGAGGCTCCGCGCCACCGACTTCAACTGCCTGGTGAACCATGCCGAATCCATTGGCAGAGCCCCTGGCGGCGCTAGAGTTGGAACGACCGTGAACGTGCATGCGTTCATGGCCAAACACAAAGCACTTGGGATTCACCTGCGCAGCCTCCAAGCTTAATCCCATGTAAAATGTAGCTTATGTTGGATCTAGGGATCGGTAGTACTGTTGGATATGTCCTGAATATATATATATGCTATGTTGGCTGCTGTATGCAGCTTATCCTATATTTTCTCGATTTATTATGCTGCTGTGAATTTATCCTATACTAGCTTCTAGATTTGCTACTAGATTTGTTAACATATTGGGCAAAAAACGAGGGCCAAAAGGCAACAATCATTAAAGAAAGACAGAAATAGAAGCTTCTCTAGATTTGATACTAATTTGGTGAAAAGAGAGAGAACTGTTACAGAGAGAGAGGGGAAAAAGGCGCTCTGAAAAATGCCAATTTGGGTCGAGAGAGACAGAACCGAGCTCTCATGTACAACCAAACGCGGTCTCGTCCTGTCCCACGCGGTCCCGTTCTACCAGCCCCACGCGACGCGGCCCCACACGATGCGGCCCCACACGACGCGGCCCCACACGTTAGCACGGAACGGTCAACTAAACGGCAACCCTCCCGTCCGAGCGTCGGTGAGGGGTTTCAAACTAGACCGAGGGGAAAACTGAGGAAAAGTTAAGCGGCTGGGGAAAACTGAGTACAACTAATGACCCACGGGCACGAAAATAGAAATCCCTAATTTTTTTTATCTTTTCCAACACCATTCGAACCTTTTTGAAACAACTCTTTTGATGAAAACCAACATGGACCAGAGATCAAAATACACCTTGATATAAATATATAACAAGATCTGAACAAAAATAAAGGCGAAAAACAAAAGCTAAACGCAGTTCTAGAAAAAGAGAACACTCGTTGAACAATAAGAGTGAAAAACGGAGTGTTCTTGGCAAATGAAAAGCAAGGCAACTTCTCTAAAAGAAATTTGTTGGGGTCCAACCATTTATTGCAGCAATCAAAACTAAACAAAACTGAAAACTAAAAAACTGACGCTCCAAGAAAAATGCATAATGCATGAAGCAATAAAAATATAGTGTGTTGAAAGGTGACCTGATTTTTGCCGATGAAGAAGGGGTGCATCGAGGGCATCCCCAAGCTTTGACGCTTGTACTTCTTGGATATTTCTTGGGGTGACATGGGCATCCCCAAGCTTAAGCTTTTGTCCATTCTTCAACTCATCTCATCATTCTCCAATCCCTACACTTGAAAACTTCCTTCATACAAAACTAAACACAATCTATTATATACTAAAAGCACAATACGAGGTTTTAAAATAGAGATACCACGTTAACCCACATCATCTTAATTATTTTGATCATTAGATTAAAAAGTTATGGCTAGGATTTAAAGGAGATTAATTGTTACATACCTAACTATGTCTCAGTTGACACATTTTATCCCTAAAAAAACCTGAAGACATATCTCTATATATAAACCAGATGTGTCCATTCAAATAATGTGCAAGGACCGGACCTGGACTACCTTAATTAAATGTATCTGCGCGTTAAAGTAGAAGCTGCCGTTTTAGTCCTTTTTTTAAAAAAAAAGCTAGCTGGTCGTGCTGTAGTTGTGAATTATCACTGCCTCTATTTAAAATAAAACTGTAAACGTGACTTGATATATTGAAACAGGCTAGAACGTGATAGCATGCGACTAATGCCAAACGGGCCCATAATAGCTACAAGTGAAAAAGAAACAGGCTAGAACGCGTGATAGCTAGAAGAAAATAGAATCCTAGCTCAAATGATGTGGCCATAGGACACGCTAAATATGGGTACGGGAAATTTACAATTTTGTTTTTACAAAGTCCGAATTGATCAGTACGTATGATTATTTTTATAATTAAGTAGACATAAATAAAATATTTATTCAATTGGTATCCGACCAACATACTTATAAAACGCCTGCAAAAGTTTGGAATTCTGAAATTTTAAGATTAATGAAGTCGTAACATTAGTCGCACAATCAATGGACATCTCTCCCATTAAAAATAGTTATCGACCTAATGATATACAAAGGCTGAGTCAACGCGGATTCTCTCAAGGATGAAAATGTTTCTAGACTGAAGGAATATTCTTTACCCCTAAAATTGATGAAGATACGACATTAGTAGATGCATGCGAAACGTCCCTCACACTTTAAACTTTTTTATCATAATATTATGATACACAAAGCTAAGTTATCATAGATTCGTACTTGATATGTTAATCTACATCATCTGAATTATTTAAATAGTTAGATCTATAATTAAAGGATAAGATACAAATATATAGTATGATTTATATGTACCATGATCAGTTAGGATACTACATATTTTGATCTTAAAAAATAAAAGTCATCCAAAAATTGAAAAGATAACAAATAATAGGACATGTACATGAGAGACTCTACTAAGGACTAGGGGAACGTATACCGGATAACTCGCGCTCGTATCGGCCGGATCATGTTTTCTTTGTGTGCGCCCCCCGATCATGGTAAAGACACCAGCTAGCAGCTTAATTATATGTCCAAATTTTAACTAAATCAACCCCATAGAGATGCAATGAGTTGTATATCATCAATGGTACATGTTCAATTAAAGAGATATATGCATCCGTCGTACATACGTTAGATGGTGTCTCCGTCTTGCCATAGGGGTAAAATACGAGCTAGAATATTGGGAACGTGACAGGTAAAAGTGGCACTAAAGTTTGATGTGAAATTATTTGTTTAAACTGAAATATAGTGTAAACTTATTTATGGATGTATAAAAAACGACTTCACAAAAACAATTAAGACATAATTAGGTTATTAGTTAAGACTGCATGTAAATTCACCTCATGTAGTCTTATTATAGGACAAGTTTGAAAAAGGAAATGTAGAGATAACAACGGATGATGCTATGCCATAGTTTTTTAAGGTAAAATATTGCATGTTTAGCATTATAAATATAAATAACTAAGTCCATCAAATTCTAATGTTTTTTGGAATAAGATCTATATAACCATCTTTTAAAGTAAGCGTTTTATAAGGTCACATACTCGAACCAATAATAGTACTGCAAGGAAATAATCATCAAGTAATTTGTGGATCATGATTATTAGTTAGAAAACAAGAAACAAATGAATGCATGTCACACCCGATCAAAAGAGACATTGTGCCTGACGTTAGACACACCAGTCCAACCTTGCCGCTTTCGACGGATACACATGTTGACACATGTATCCATCACTCCAAATTATTGATATACTATGTAGATGACTAAGACGATCAATAAGCTAGCTACTCAGGTGAGCATTAGTCGAGGTGTACACAAAAAAGGTTAAAAACTGAAAGCTTGAAGCCAAGCATGTGATTGATTAGTTTAGATTTTATGGAATATTTTGTTTATATAAATTTATGTAAGCTGCCTTGCAATTGCGATAGAGTGCGACCTGCATGTGCTTGGACAAATACTTTGAGACTACCATAGAAATATACATAACAAATATGGAAATTGTTCCCAGGATAATTTTCCCATAAAATTTAATGTTATCTATCCAAAATATAGATCTCAAGAAAGTACAACAACTTACTATTTGGCTTATCAGTTTGTCGTGGTAATAGGTTTTAACCCACAATATTAAGCAAATTTATCTTGGTGGTCTATTAGAAATATCACCTAAACATCTTACACTGCTCACTTGGATCATAATTATTATTTTTTGACTATATTGAATGACAACGTGAACATTTACATTGCATAATAATCCAACGTCACGTAAAAACTTATTCAATTTATTGATCAAATATAATTTACAAAGGATATATGTGGTCATTAATATGATGTCTCTAAAAATACCAAAATTATTATACGTCCATAAATGTAGAAGATGTTTCACAAGCTGGTGGCATCTTTTGGGATAATATTTATTTTTATATAGATTTATTTAATTTCCTCAAAATAAATACATTTAAAACTATATACTTATTTCTCGATCATTTTTCGAAAACGCAAAGACGATGCCCTCGCATTTGCGAGGGCCACATTGCTAGTTCTATTAACAACATTAGTGTAAGCATAATAATGAATCGAACCCTTTTTGCTTCAGATTTCAACTTAAAACCACCACATATAAAGCATATACTACTGCAACTTCCCCAAAAGTTCCGTGATCAAAAGAACTAAAAAATAAAGCGATAAAGAGGCAAACACAAACAGTGGCAGAAATCTGTCAAAACAGAACAGCTGACAAAGGTCGATTTTTTCGAGGGTTTTCTGTTGCTCAAATAAAAAAGCGTATAACTAATGAAAGTTTGGATATAACCTGGGGCATATGCACAAGAAATCACAGGTCAAAAAGATATCCTGAGAATTTTCACGAATTTTTATGGAGCAGCACCGAAATCTGTTTTAGGACAGCAACATCCCCAAATCTTACCTCACTCAAATTAGAGGCTTCTCTTGGCACAAAAACGAAATAAAAAGGATAAGGAGCGGTTATTACAGTAGTAATAACTTCCAAGACTCAAATAAAAGAAAAAGTACTGAAAGTAAAACAATGTGTTATCTCCCAAGAGTGCTTTTCTTTAACGCCTTTGAGATGGGCGCAGAAAGTGCAAATCAAGTATTTTCGAAAGAGGCATTAAGATCAACGGGTGCCTTACGTCTTTCTTTCTTACCTTTGCTCTTGACTCTAGGAAAGACGTGACTATTGCAAGGTGGAGAGATGAATCTTATATTGCCTTTTCCCACATCTATAACGGCGCCCAGGAGCTTCAGTAGAGACCTTCCAAGTGTGATTTGTCCTTTTCCTACACATTCAATAACAAGATAATCAGTAGATACCATTCTTCCTAGGACTTTTGTATAAACTCTGTCACCTATTCCAACGGGAAATATAGTGGCATTATTAGTAAGAGAAATTTCTTCTCGCCCCTCAGAAAGTTTCCAAAGACTCAAAGATTCATAAACATCCTTTGGCATAAGACAAAATTCAGACATAATATCACAACGAGCATGAAAAGTTTCACCATTAATGGTGATTTTTACCGTAGTGTACCAACTCGAAGGTTCAGAATTTGTTGGCACATAATCAAAATGCTGACGCAAAGTACTATAGCAAGTATTCAAACTAGCAGTGTGAGTCTCAAGAGTATTCAGTCTATTAAAAATGCTCACAAGAGAGGAATCAAAATAAGTTGGCATGCTATAAATTGTAATCAACTTTTTTATAATATTGAAAGCTTGATCTTCATCACAATGAAGGAAATCTCCTTCTGCTGTAGCATCCAAAGCATATCTTTAACAAAGAGCAAGTCCAAAGTAAAAGCAACTAAGAAGCAAAATCAAAGTCATTTTTGGTTCAGTTTTTCCATGCCAATCATAAATCCTAGACCAAGCTTCTTTGAAACTTTCCTCACTCTTTTGTTTGAAAGTGAAAATCATATCCTCGGGCGACAAAGTAGTAGCAACTAAACTAGACATAATAAACAACTACAAAGGAAACTATTTTTTTTGTATTTTGGATAAAATGATGCAAGTAAAAATAAAGTAAAAGCAAAACTTGAAACAAAGTAAAAGATGTGTGTGCGAAACTCCCGTTGCAGAAGTCTTATTTTTCCCCAGAAACGGCTCCAAAAAAATTCTTGATGGCGCCGGTGGATATATAGATCACCGACCAGTTGGGAACCCCAAGAGGAAGGTATGATGAGCACAACAGCAAGTTTTTCCCTCAGTAAGAAACCAAGGTTTATCATATCCAGGAAAAAGCCAAACTCCAGAAGGTGATGCTTGCTAGCCTAGTGACTTCCAACAAGGGCGCCGTTTACGATACTTGTTAGTGCATCTTCAACTAGTAGCAACGCAGAACCTGCACACAACACAACCAAATACTTTGCTCCTAACTTACGATGAGGTTGTCAATCTCACCGGTTTGATGTAAACAAAGGAATGAGCGTATCGAGTGGAAAGCAATAGTAGTATGCGAGAAAGTAAACAATGCGAGTAAAGTAAACATGTGATAGCAATATAAAGGAAATTGGACCAGGGTCCACAGTTCACTAGTGGTGTCTCTCCATAAGATAAATAACACATGCTAGGTAAACAAATTACAGTTGGGCAATTGATAGAATAAAGATAACGTGCATATATCGCGAGGATCACTATGAGATTTACTCTGGGCATTACAACAAAATACATAGACCGCATCCAACTGCATCTATGACCAATAATCCACCCATGGGGATATCGTCCGAACACCCCATGAGTATTAAGTTGCGAACAACAGATAACTGCATTAAGCAAAGTGTGTAATATAAACAAAGCATATGCCCTTGGACATAAGAATGTTGTTTTCTCCCTAGTGGCAACAGCACATCTACAACCTTAGAGGTTTCTGTCACTCTCCCAGATTAAATAGAGGCATGAACCCAACTATCGAGCATAAATACCCCCTCTTGGAGTCACTAGTATCTACTTGGCCAAGATAGCTACTAACAACGGAGAGCAAGCAAGATCATAAACAACATAGAGATAACATAAGATATATGATTCAGCACATCAACTCAACATAACACCAATATTCATCGGATCCCAACAAACACAACATGTAGAATTACATAACGGTGATCTCGATCATGTAAGGCAGCTCACGAGATCTACACATGAAGCACATGGTGGAGAAGACAACCATCTAGCTACTGCTATGGACCCATAGTCCAAGGTAGACTACTCACTCATCGCGCCGGAGGCAAGCATGGTGATGAAGAAGACCTCCGGTGGCGATTCCCATCTCCGGCAGGGTGCCGGGAAGAGCTTCTGGACCCTCTCGATCTTGGGTCGACGATGGCGGCGGATCGCGATGTGTTTCTGGAAAATTGATCGGGTACTTAAGTTTTTCCCGTCGAGGGGTCTTTATAGGCGAAGGGGCAGCGTCAGAGGTGGACCAGGGGGGTCTCACCCATACGGGGCGCGGCCAGGGGCTGGGCCGCGCCCCCTCATGGTGAGGCTGGCCCCTGGCTCGGCTCCGTCTCCTCTTCGGTGTTCTGGAAGCTTCGTTTAATATCTGGACGTTCGACTTTTGTTTCGTCCAATTCCAAGAATATTTCCTGTGTAACTTTTCTGAAATACAAAAACAGTAGAAAATAGGGAACTAGCACTGTGGCATCTTGTTAATAGGTTAGTTCCGGAAAATGCATATAAAACACCATGAAGTGTAACAAAACACTAAGCAAATGGTGTAAAAACAAGCATGGAGCATCAAAAATTATAGATACGTTTGAGACGTATCAGCCCCCTTCACTGGCGTCGCCCGGCTTTGTCCGGCGGCGGCCTCAGGAGGCGATGAGGGGAGGGAGCACGGGGTGGCGGCGAGGGGGGATTAGGTTTTCACTCCTCGGTCGCCCGGAGGAGGACAACGCGAGGAGCACTTAGGGATATAGTCTGATAGTAGGGGTTTTAGGAGAAGCGGGTAATTAAATAATGAGTAATTGATATTAATTAATTGAATTAATATTTAATTAATATTATTTAATAAATAAAAGGTGCAGCCACCATAATGGGCCCCTCCTGGAGGGGAGCCCATTAAACCCTACACGCCCTCCTTATTTAGATAAGGGTTGGTGGGGGCGCAATGGGCTTGGGCCTTAGGGCTAGTCGGCTAGGGTTTCCCTAGCCGCCGCCCTATCCCCCCTATCCGCCGGCCCTAGACCTCCCCTTGGCTGTCGCCCTTGGTGCCTTGGTGGAGGGGCAAGGGTGCACCCCTCCCCCTATATAAAGGAGGGCCCTAGGGGAGAGGAGAGCAGACAATAGCTACGTGACTCCTCCTCCTCCCTGGCATGCCGCCCTCATCCACCCTCTCTCTCTTCTCTCTCACGTGGCTCCCCGAAGGGCTATGAAGGAGTTGAGTCTTCACCACTACTGCACGCCGTCGTGCTGTGGAGTTTCTGGATCTGGTCCCAAGCCATCTACTTACGCAATCTTGGCTGGATCGGAGATTCCGGGGGTCGTCTTGATCACCGTACATATGTGAGCACGCGGAGATGCTGCCCGTTGTGGTACCGGAGTCGTTGCGCCAAGTTCTTCATGACCTTGAGGTCGGCTACGTTATCAATCCTTGTGTGGGAGCGTAATCTCCGCGTTTGGTCGGGTATGTTATCGAAGCTCTGATCGTTACAACATTACAAGTAAATAGATCTTGGGCAATTCGGGTTGCGTAGATAATTGAATTTTTGTTATTAGCATCGAACCCCAATAGGAGCCGCTTGAGATCCGCCTCCTGCATCCGCAACGTGCTCTAAGGTGGCGACGGGCGGTGACATGCTATGCGGCAACAGCGGCGCATGAAGCGTGAGAACGAGGGATTAAGGAACTTAGATTAGATGATTTTTTTGACCGGTATAATTTTTAAAAAATATTTTGTTTTAAAATATGAAGTCGGTAAATAAGAAGTCAAAGTTTAAGCTTAAATGCAGCGACATCACGTTAAATCATCAGGTCACCACATCGATTGAGAAAATAACAAGGTTAGAATGAGTGTAGCACACCTGGCCACGAGGAGTAAAAATTCCATTTTTATTTTTCCATACGAATTAGATTTGTTTTATGCATTTATCTATGAGAAAATCCGAGAGCAAAAATTCCTTCCAATTTTAAAGTCCCAAATGATCTGAGGGAGCGAAAGAGAGGAATTCAAACCCTTGGTACAAAAAAAGGGTTTACGGTAATATCGATTGATGTATTGTACCATGGTCAAGGGAGGTTTTAAAAAGTTGGTTTTAAGAAAGTATAGAGCGGTTAATCTACATGAAATAATTTGGATCACCACACCATTCGAAAATTAACAAGGAATAGAGAACCGCCACTGTTAGCAAGGTCATCCAAAGCTACCTGTGAGTAGAGCACACCTATTATAGATAGACATGTCAATCACGTGTGGCACTATGTCACATATCACAATCAAGGTAGGTTTTTCATTTGTTGGTGCCAAGATGATATAGCTGGATTGATCTAAAACAAAATCGTCACCAAATTTGTTCCACATACCTAGAAGTAAGAGATAAAGAGGATAGACTAGGTACCGACAGTGATATAGTTGGTCGCATTGACAAGTCAATTTTAGTTAGTTGCTCCTGACATGCAGTTTTATTTTTTAAAATCATTTTTCTATGCTATATGTCAACATGGCTTTGAATTTTTGTGACATGATAAAATACAAATTGTACTAATGTCGTAATATTCTTTAAAAAGGCAAAAAGTTAGATTTTACAAGTCCCCCAACTATTAGGTGAGGCCGTGAGTGTAGATTCTCTTAACCCCATGTCCTTTGATATCATTGTTTTCTTTTTATAACCAATGTCAAACCTGCGTCTATGCCACATCACCTATTTTCTTTCATTACTTCCATATTTTTATTTGAATAGCAGAAGAATCAAGGAGAATAGGACCTGAATTTCAGGACAAAAGATCCAGTAGAAAAAAGGAAAAATTTCTGAAAGACGATTTATTTTATTTACTTGCAATCCTTTTTTTTAGAATAACCAAAACAATAGAATAAATAAATGATAAGCTAAAATATTATGTAGAATTATTCCATAATTTTGTGTGTACCTAAAACTTGAGTACTAAGAAAGCATTTACGTGTACACCTCACCATATATGCACATCTGTAAATAAAACGCCTAAAACATACGCCGTGCCAATCTATAAATCTGCTCAAAGTTTCCTAGCTTATGAATTATCGTAAGCTATAAGTTTTTTAGACACTTCGATACTATAAAACTAGTCACAATGGGAGTATCATAGTTAGTATCATGCATGCCATCTAAGCAAAAATCTGATGTGGCCTGACAATCAATGAAGAGAGATGTGGGAGTGGTATCATAACATAATATGCTATCATGACACACAAAACAAGAAAGTCTACTAGCAATTATACTACATATTTACCTTAAGATTCTATAAAATATTAAATATAATGCAACTATGATAGTACCATATGATACTAGTATGTATTATAGAAGTGATATCATATAGTAGTCTCATATACATGATACTAGTATTTAATACTATGCATTGTGACTAGTCTAAAGTGTTGGCCTTGCATTTATGAGGGCTACTGAGCTAGAACAGCTCACAAACATTTAATGTAGTTAGTAGGGATCAACTTTATAAATATTACTTGAAAAGAAAGTAGTAGTACCAATTATAGCCAGTCTTAACGTTCACACACTTAGCGATAGTACTAGTATGGTTAAAGACATCACATGGCTACTAAGCCTATAAATGACTCTTTAATTTTGCGACGACTGAGAGTACAGTTGACTTGCCGTCAGAGAGTTGTTAGCATAGAACTACCATATTTTGGGCGAAATGTACCAAATGGTACCACTTTACGTTTTCGGAACAAAAATCTACCACTTTCTCGCAAATTATTTGCAATTCGCGCAAATCAGAAATTTAAATCCAATTGACACCGAATCTGATAGCAGGGCCCACTTGTCAAAGCTGACATGGCAATAACAGAATTATTTTTTGGTGATATGGACATGGGCCCACATGTCAGACCAATTAAAACCCCCAAAAAAAACTATTACAAAAGTCAACCCGGGCGCCTGGCACATACTCATCGCCGTCCAGCCCCGCCGCCGGCCAACCCGCGCCGACTAGACCAGCCGTCGGCCAGCCCCTTCTCTTCCCCGTCTGAGACGCCCCCTCCTCATCCCCGCGCCACCCTCCCTCGCGTCCTAGCGTCGCCGTCCTCGAGTTCCTCCGATGTCTAGGAACTCCCGCGAGCAATTCTTGCCAGAGTACCCGTCTGGAGCCACTCCGATGACCTTAGGAGCATGACAGAGGCAAGGCTCAACCTTCCTGCTACCGCATCAACTTCGGCGAGCACTAGAGCAAGGTCGACTGACCCTTTCTTCTTCAATTCCGGTGAGGTTGCGCGCGAGTTCCCGATGGCCTCCTCCTTCCTTGCACTTTGGCGCCTGCCCCGGTCCCCCGCACTATGGTTCCCGCATCGGTTCCCCTCCTTTCACCGCACTCTGGCGCCCGCCTCGCCTGCTGGCCGGCCGGCGGCGTGCCTGACAGGCAACATGCGGAGATGCGGCGTGCCTGAACAGTGATGTTTGATTTTTTTGGGGTTTTAATTGGTCTGACATGTGGGCCCATATCCATATCACCAAAAAATAATCATGTTATTGCCATGTCAGCTCTGACAAGTGGGCCCTATTTCAGTGTCAATTGAATTTAAATCTCTGATTTGCGTGAATTGCAAATAATTTGCGAGAAAGTGGTAGATTTTCGTCCCGAAAACGTAAAGTGATACCATTCGGTACATTTCGCCCAAAATATGGTAGTCTATCTATTATATACTAAAAGCACAATACGGGGTTATAAAATAGAGTCATCATGTTAATCCACATCATTTAAATTAATTTAGACAGTTAGATCTAAAATAGATGGCTAAGATTTTATGAAATAAATTATACTTACGTAACATGTGTGTCATGTTTTATATTGAGGTGTCACGTTTGAGACCTGGCCGTGAGACCGAATATATAGAACGTTTCCATTTTGAAAAAGACATGTGTAAAAGACTCCTAGGTAAACACGATGTGGCATGCAAAATAAAATACTGATATGTGGTGGTAGAGGGAAGTCAGTACAATTGGGCTAGGAAAAAATAAAGTGAAACTACATATTTCCTCTATTTTTATTTGCACCCTATTCTAAGTTCAGTAAAAGCGGCCGCTTTGTTCTGATTTATATTTTTAGCTGTAATGATTTTTCCTATTTATTTCATTAATCTTTATAAAATTTAATCTGACTAACCTAGAATACAACGTAACTAAGAAGGGAGGGATTAGGTTGTTTATAGAATCAAGCACATATAGATAATTAACAACTTTATACGACTGCCATCACAGCTACATACTCATAAAATGTAAATAAATTAAGTCATGACATTGGCCGCATTACAGATACGTTGTTTTTATGATTAAGTACACTTCAATGACAAATTGATTCGACTACCTTCAAACCAACACTCTCACAAAACATCTTGGAAGTTTGGAGTTGTGGAATTTTAAAATTAAATAAGATTCTCACAAAACGCTTGCGAAATTTCAAAGTTCGAAGTCATGAAAATTAAAAATTAATAAAGTCTCGACGTTTGTCACACTATCGACATGAGCGTCCCTCATGTTAAAATACATTACGGGCTACACATATGGCTGAGTTAACACATGATGAAAATATCCCTCGATCGACTAAATGAATATTTCGACTTAATGAGACACAAAACTTCAAACCCTAAAAACTACTAAGATACAACATTAGTCGACATGCTATTGAAGGGAATGTCCCTCGAATATTTTGACATAGTGATACAACAAAGCTAAGTCACCATAAATCCCCCTTGGTATGTTTAAATTTATTTAGTATTCATGGTGTGTCAATACTATTTCAATCAGAAGACATGGAAAAAGTACACTTAATTCTTATGATTTGTTTTGGTGGATACTTGGTTTGTATAGTTGATGTACTTGGACTATTGTATGTGTGTTTCTCTCACTTAGAAAAATCAACATAAGAGTGCATGTCACTCCAACTGCTCAGTAAAATTGACGATTGATTAATGGTCTTAAACTATGTTATCAAAGCGGCGTAGTCATTTTGTGTAACACGGAAAATACATTGACCAGGTGTGTAGAAACAATGAATCAAGATCAGGATAAATTAAGAGTCTAGAAAACTTAGAGTCATAATTCTCTAACTTTGATTATTGATATATACACATTTTAATTAATATGCCTAAAGTAAATAATTTAGTTTCAGCGGAATATTCATAAAAGTAATAGAAAAAGCTTCACCATATTCATGTTTCTAAAAACGTTGGACATTATGATATGAAGTGAGCAAACGTGGGGAAGAAACATCAGAATAGGAAATTCTCAATATCTAATATGACCTACCTACTACATTCAGAAGGACAAGCCGTTTTCTTAGATAAATATCACTTACGTTATGCAAGAACTGTAGTTCGCATTTGCGAGGGCCACCGTGCTAGTTCTATGCTAACAACGCCTAAAGAGTTAGTTTGTCAACTGTCTCGCTGGTTGCACGATGCCAAGAGTTAGTCACGGCTCAGCTTGCAGTTGACTTAACAGCAGTTGAATTGTTCAAACTGTCTCGCTGGTTCCACGGTATATGCACATGATCTCTCTTTGCGGGTTATTATTCTAGTGTGGTAGTAATTAATTGTGAACTAAGGGCATCCCAACGGACGCCAAACATGAATGCTAGGGTGGATGTCTCAGCCGTTTTCTCCCAGTTCTAGCCAAGCCACAGATTATGGCTAGCGTCTATGCAACATGTATCGCTGGGTTCTAGAACCTTTTTTCATGCTAATGCTCGGACTTAACTAGATATTTTTAAATAAAGGGGTCGCTCGCCTGTTTCATTAACGAAACATAGTGAACTACGTACAGCAGTTTGTTCAAGTCAGGTTCTCTCCCTTGCCAGGATTATTACAGAAGCCATCGAACTTAACCGGATAAGCGTCTAGAATTTGTAATTAGCATTGGGGCCCAAGACGCTAACATTAATGGTCCAATCCAGTTTTACTTATATTTCCTTAAGCACCCTGTCAAGGGCCTATGTGTTGTACATGCCCTAAGCCTGGGCTATTTTTCTCAAGATACTCGAAGCTTTATTACCTTGGGCTAAGCTTGGAGACTTGTACACAGAAAATTTAAAATGAACACAATGACATTGCACGTGTATTTTTACGTAGCGATGTAGAATTGATTATTCAATATTTTTAGTAACCAAAGTTTAGTCTGTTCTTACATGTGCGGTGTTGAAGACATGTATATTAGCTCTTTTCGTATAGAAATAGAGGTATTGATCGAGAAGAAGAAGCATCGATGAAGACTGTGAAGAACAGACCTAGTATGTGTGGTTAGTACGCAAAATACAAGAGCACGGTAAAAGAGTAACCGGCGCCGGTGGTAATCAATCTAGTTATGAAACAAATGAAGTATTAAGGTTTATATTGGGTAGAACGAAATATGATAGAACTGAGCAATATCATAATCATGCATCAAGTACTATTGACTCTAATTTCAAGAAAACTAGCGACTTAGATTTCGCAACTAAATCAGTTAGTTAAAAGGCAAACGTCACAAAATAACTGACCAATAAAATACTTAGTTCAGTAATATTATTGAAATGATTAAATACATTTCCAAAGAAAAGTCCAACATAAATTATGTTCGCATTGGCTCAGGACTAGCAAGTCTTATCGGGCAGCAGGGCCCATGTCCATTGTTGGCACCCTCCCAATATTATGCTCCATCTCAAATGTAGTGTTGTTCCTACTCATGTCCATGGATCGATTAGTAGTGTAACCATCATATCTCAAGTCTAGGTCGTCGCTTTTGATGGCAGTGTAGAATTCGTTATTGGTGCCACCGTCATCGTGGTCCTCCTCTAGCTTGAGGCACTCCTGTAGCTGCGCCACAACATCGGTCATGGTGGGACGATGTGATGATGCCTTCGCAGTGCACTTCAGTGCGATGTCAGCAACCTTCCATGTACCATTAATGTTGTGGTCTCCATGCATGCGCACATCTACCACACCTTCAATGTTGCCTTGTCCCAACCGTTGTTGCACCCACTCACTGATACTCATAGTTTGTGGATTATTTAGGGTAGGTAGCTTTCCCGTGACAAGCACTAGCAACACGATGCCAAAGCTATACACGTCACTCTTGGTTGTCGGCCTCCCTATTGTTTGGTACCTGCAAAAACAATTTCGATCTACCTAATATTTAGAGCATGATAAACTATAGAAAGATTTGGGGGCATAGGTTGAGGGATAGACATACTCAGGATCCATGTATCCAAGTGTGCCAACCACCGCATTTGTGGACACATGGGTTTCATTGTCACGATTGAAAGCCTTGGACAACCCGAAATCAGCAATTTTAGCTTCAAGCCTTGAGTTTAAAAGGATGTTGGTGGCCTTCACATCCCTGTGAATCAAAGGTGGGTTGCACCCCTTGTGTAGGTACTCTAGACCTGCACCCCAATACTGAATATTATGAGAAAAACAGTTTTTAGAAACATATCCCTACTCTGCATCAAAGTGCATACCTTGAGCAGACTCGACAGCTATTCGGAGTCTTTGTTTCCAACGTAAGCATACTCCATTACAGTCTATTCCTGCATATAAATAGGCATTTTGATTTTCATATACTAATGCATTGTCCGCAATAGATGCACTACGGCTACATGATGTCAGTTTGAAGTCCCCAAATTACATGGCACCAATCACCTTAAAGTCATCGAATATATGTTGTGAACAACTTATGTACGTTGAACTTAAAAAAAATATGTACCTTTAATGTGCTCTTGCAGGGTTCCCTCCGACATGAACTCATAAACGAGTGCCATGTGCTCCCCATCCTTGCAGTAACCGATCATGTTGACAAGATTCTTATGATGAATCCGGGTTAAGATATGAACCTAAACAAGTGATTGTGACTTGACTATATAAATATCATTTATCAATAAATTTATGTTTGAAAACTTATTCATTTCCAAAATTTAGATGAAAACATTGTAAACCTACCTTCACCACATATTTAGCGAGAGGAAGAGTACAACGGAGTACATATGATTAGATACAAATAGAAGTGATGACATTAAGAGATGAGGTGAAATTTCAGTGCATTTAAATAAACTTTACCTCTGCAAGAAATTCCTTGTCACCTTGATTGGAAGACTGTGACCGTATCTTTACCGCAACTTGAGTGCCATCATCCAAGAACCCATTATAAACATAACCGAACCCTCCCTTGCCTAGGACTCGTTGGAGGTTGTTGGTTATCTTCTTGATTTCAATGTACGTGAACTGACGAGTCTCAAGTCCAAGTGAACTATGGTCATCATTTATTGTTTCATTCCGCGGATTTACCGAGTTGTTCACTGATCCTTTTGTATATATAGGACGAACGGAATAATGACTAAGGTTAGTAGTTTTCATGGATGCGGAAACATATCAGATAATCGATGTGCTCATGCGGAAGAGATTCACCTGGATTTTTCCGTCTTAGCAAGCATAGGAGTGTTATCGTCAGTGATGCTAACAGCGCAATGACAACTATAGGGACAACAACGTAGATGGCCAGCTTGCTCTTTATTTTAGCAGGGTAACATGACTTACTGTTGGTGCAAAGGTTTGAGTTGTTGCCGTATCTACAAAAAAAAGGTTAAACGAGATGCTTAGTGGACTTTATCTGGTATCATAGATTTTAACTAGTGTGTAAACACTTAGTTTTCATTTTCTAAAATAAGACAATAACCTTAGTAATCAATTTCTAAATTAAAAGAACCTTAGATTTAGGGAGCCATCTTGAATCCTTTTGAGAAATCCAGAGGGAATTGGTCCACTGAGCTGATTGCCTGACAAATCTCTATAGGAAGGAAATACCTTTAGCACTAGTAAGACTAATGCAAGGGAAACACACAATTAGATATCGCAGTTGCCAGACTTACAAATATGTCAACAAATGTAACTGCGATAGGGTATCTGGAATTGTGCCCGTCAGGTTGTTGTTTGACAGGTCCCTACAAGAGTGCAAGATATATATGGACTAATATTAGTACTCCTTTATGTACCATACTTTAGCTCTATAAATTACAAACAAAAAGGCCAAATTAGATCCAGGACACAGAACATACAAGTAATGGAGAGCCTTGAGGTTCGCAAAAGAAGGCGATATATCACCGGTCAAACCACTAAAGGACATGTTTCTACACAGAGCAAATATCCAGCGGATCAGTTTCTATATAAGTATATAGTTATATAACTGTGCTAATTCCTACTCAGCAATAAAGGTGATAAATCAGTGTAATGTATAGATCTGAAAAACTCACAGGCTTGTGATCCTTGGAGGGGTGGCAATGGCATAGCTGCACGTCAACCTTTCCCATGCCATAGTCTTAGGGACGCATGGGTCACCCCTCCAGTTCTTCTTCACACGATGCTTCGTTTTGATCACCGTGACGGCCGATACTGGAGTTAACCGCACCCAGTTTTTCAGTAGCGCGCACGATATAAGTGTGATGAATATGCATATGTAGGAGTAGCTGCGTGTAAGAAATGTGCGTACCGTCCCGGGAATCCGTGGCAACGTTGGTGGTTGACATGGCAAAGAACAACTCGAGGGCGTTTAGTACCGGTGGCAGCGTCGAGTTGGCGGTGGCGTCGAGGGAGATGTTATAGTGGTTATCCCGGTAGGGGTTTGGATTGGAGACGACGCCGACCCCGTGGTATAATAGCCTAACGTCATCAGACAACTTGAGGCCATTGATGCTGAGGTAGAACTCGCGCAGGGCGTCGCTTGGGAGGATCTGGAACTCGGAGAGATGCATGATGAGGAAGTGTCCCGGCGAGGGGTCACGAGGCTGAGGCACGGGCTCCCAGGAAATCTCCAGCTTCATGGAGCCGTTCAATGGCATGACCGCCGTCTGCAACACCACCGTCGGCACCTCGTAGTCGTCGTAGTCGCTCTTCACCCTCCGCGTCGTCGATATCTCCGTCCACTCTTTCGGGTCCGCCCAAGGGGTCCATATTCTGTCATGTGGATCTTCAGGGTACCTGATCGACCAATATAATCGAGTTTGTGTTGTGAGTTTCCAATTGCTGGAAGCGAATTAAACAGGGGAAATCAAACAACTGAAGGTCTTTTTACTCACCTGACGATGCCGGTTGCCTGACCGAAGTTGAACCTGTAGTCGAGGAGGAGCCCCCGCGTCAAGTTGGCCTGCGGGTAGGCCTTCATCTTGAGCGGCCTCAGCTCCAGCGCGGACACGAACGGCGTCCCGGAGCCGGTGTTCACGAGGCAGACCTGCACGAAGTCATCCGGCAGCACGACCACAGCCTCCGCGGTCACCTCTACGCCTAGCTTTGAGATGTTCACGGTGTACCAGTAGTTGACGCCGAAGTGGAGGTCAAAGACGGGCGGCCTGCCGAGGCCGTCGTAGTCCCCGTAGAGGAAGGCGGCGCGGAGGAGGTATTTATGCCCGGACACCAGGGAGCGGAGAGTGTAGCAGTTGCGCCCGCCGTCCGGGAAGCTGCGGACGTCGTGGTAGCGCCGCGAGAGCTCAGGCGTGATGTGCTCGGCCGAGATGTTGTGGCTGGTGCCGGCGTCGTCGTCCGTGAAACCGGTGTCCGGGACATAGTAGAGCTTGGTGACGGCGTCCTCGTAGCTCGCCTTCCCAGGAAGCCCGCAGTCTATGCTGATAAACCCTGCAATATCATGCGTGTGTGCGTGCACGATAACTGTTAGTCGCGCGCGTCGGACATTGTGGTCCTCCCTGAGCTAATTTTGTGCATACGTACCTTTGCTGTCAGTCTGAGCGAGAGCGCCGCCGGTGGCAACGGCGGCAAGGCAGAGAAGCATCAGCCACGGACTTGCCGCCGTTGATTGCTCCATTGCACATGCACGAGCAGTTAGTCAGTGGAGCATATACCATGGGAGTACAATTGACTTTAAGCTAGCGTTCAATGCCTCAGTGTGTATCTGTCCAGGCTTGGTAGCCTAATGATACTTTGACATCAACGCTTACACTGCCATGATTAGATTAGCCACGTAAGCTGCACGTCGGCATCTCTCTATGTCTACACTTTCCTCCAGTACAGAAATTGCACGGCTCCGTACCTCTCAGGCTCTCACTCCCATCGTTCGGATCAATCCTATTAATGAGGGTGGACTTTCTTTCCAGCTCGTTAAGGCTAGCCATAGTGCTAGTACTTCCTCCGTCCCGGTGTATAGGTCTTGCGCGTACCTTTAGATTGTCATTTGACAAATATAATATAAATTTCACAACACAAAAATTATACCATTAGAAAGTACATAATCTGTAGTTTCTAGTGATATATATTTTATAGTATATATTTTATATTACTTTGGTCAAAATAAGGATCTAGGGATACGCGCAAGACCTATACACCGGGACGGAGGGAGTATCATAGATAGTATCATGCAAACTAGGTCTACAAAATTGCTGATGTGGCAATTAATTAATGAAGAGAGGAGAATAGAGTATCATAGGTACTCCCTCCGTCCCGGTGTATAGGTCCTACGCGTATCCCTAGATTGCAATTTTGACCAACGTAATATAAGTTATATACTGCAAAATATATATCACTGGAAACTTCAAACTTTGTACTTTCTAATGGTATAATTTTTATATTATAAAATTTAGATTATATTGGTCAAAATGACAACATAGGGATACGCGCAAGACTTATACACCGGGACAAAGGGAGTAGATACTATATCATAGCGCGTATTACGAGAAACATTAAGCTCAAGTAAATCTTGTACACACATTTATATTGAGATACTACAAAACATTAAATACAATGAATATATGATACTACTTTATGATATCATGCATTATGGACATAGTATCATACACAAGTATTATATGCATAATACTACTATATGGTACTCCCCACTATGAAGTCATAGTGTGGATAGTAGCACACCATCATGCATGCATGATAGTACTATATCATGTTACCGGAAATTTAAAACGTAGACCGAGCTATATGTAGACTTTTATTTTTAAACATGCAAAATTCATATTTCAAAGTTTTAAAAAATTATAAATAAAAATTCTAGAGGTAGCAAATGTTGAAATTTCAAATTCTGCAAAGTCTTAATATGAAATACTTTATATTCTAGCATAAATAAAAATGACAAAACCTGACATATTATATAGTAAATAGTACACATAGAAACACTATTTAATTCCCGGGGTGTAGAATAGTTATTTTGCACCAACGTAATTTTACTTTATTATAATTAATAATTTTATATTTGTATACTAAGAATCATGTTTATACTAACTCACAATAAAATATTGACATAAAAATATATCGTATGAGTTATTACAGTGTGAAATAACACAAAAATACATATTTACGTCATATTTTTATAAGTTATGTAAACAAAAAAATTATGTCATTTATATATTTTTTATGTTCTTCTTGACTTCGAAAGTAAGTACAAATTTACGTGACGTAAAAATAATATACGGTTATAACGATAGGGGGTGGGTGTAGAATAAGCTATTCTGCACCAAGGGAGCATAGTTTTAAAAACCAAACCGATCTGGTGGTTCAACCAGAAAAAATCTAGACCGACGTCCTCTCCGGTTTTTTAAGAGTTACTGGTCCAACTAACAAAAAAATCAGAAAAAATGCATAAAAATAATGTGTTTTCGTGAGGATATGATCCTAAAACATAGAATCTTGCTCCAAATAGCCCGCATAAGACAAAATATACTATAAAAGTAAATACAAAATATATGAAAAGCTTGGTTCTCAGGCATTCATTCTTGTCGTTCGTGGCACCGCGCGGTATGTGAAAATCTTGGTTTCCCTTTTGGATTTTGAAGCACAGAGGTAAAGCTGTTGTGCTTATTTAGTTTGAAGTTGTGTTCTATTCTTCTTATTTTCTACATGTAATTTTCATGGTTTTCATGTGGAGCCTGAAGAAAGAAGACGAAACAGGCTTTCGCCCCGCTTTATAAATAAAGCCACACGGCCGAACTGATACAAAGTGATGAGGCAACCCTCTTAAAAAGCAAAGCAAAGAAAAGATAGAAAGAAAACAGGAGTAGCTACACCCTACAAGAAGGACTTGCGAAGACTGACAAGAGGTAACTCAACGCCTTCTTGTGAAACCACCGGACATCGTCGCACCGCACCCACCAAGCCATCGCTAGAGAAGACCACCTGTCCTCTCGCTCCGGTCCGTGGAGCGCCGATCCTGCTAGCTGACAGCGAGGACGGGAGCGGTGGCAACTCAATCACGGGTAAAAGATATGTCCGTTGAGACCACCACACGCCAGCACCGAAGGGCTTCGAGATAGGATCTAAACTTGCTTGTCGATGACAACGAGCCGTGACCCAAGGTACCTTAGCTCCACGGCGACGCCCCCAAGAGGGTAATGACGCTATACGCCACCGTCGCCGAGACTGAGACAGTCTAGGGCTTTCACCCGGAGCCCGGACATAGGGGAGGTGACCACAACGACGCCCTCAAGAGGGACACGGCACCCGCAGGTGTCGTCGCCGCTGGCGCCAAAGCGCTGAACTTTCGTCCGAAATCACAACCACACCACACCGAGGTACCATGGCAACACGTCGTCAACAAACCAAGCCTCCAGGACGTGCTTTGGGAGCCTCCATTGCCGAAACACCGATGACCCCAAGGTCCCCCGCCGTCCGCTCCTCGCCACCCACGCAGCCAAAGAGACGAACCACCACCAACGCAACGTTGCTCGCCGAAGAGCTAACCGAGCGCTCCACTTTCCAGGGCCGCCACCCCGGCATCCCGGCTCGAACCGAAACTAGCAGATACCACTCCAGCAGGGCCACCGGCAAGATCACGAGATGTCGACGACTGCGAGGGTGGCGAGCAAGATGGACACGGCACCTCCGCACCATCCACAAGCCGCACCTAGCACGCGGTGGCGGCCGGACCTAAGCCCACCTAGCCCAGATCTGGCCCACAGAAGGCTGACCGCAGTGCCCAGATCAGGCCCAGATCGGGCCCAGATCTGGCCCGCGCCGCCCCTGCCACGCGCGCCGCCGTGAGCCGCCGATGCCACTGCGGTCACCTCCAACCTCGGACGCCACCGTTGGCACTGGCGGAGGCCGCACTGCCAAGATCCGGGTCGAGCCCGCGCCGCCCGCAGCCGGAAATCGCGTCCGCCCGAGAGCAGTCGCCGCCTCCACCACGGACACGCGAACCTGCTGCAAAGCCACCACGCCGCCGCCGAGACAGCCGCGCCGACGCGCCCCTCGCCCAGCGCGCCGCCTCACCGGCCGCATCGACCCGCGCCGAGTCCTCCGCGTGAGGGGGAGAGGGACCCCGCCGCCGCTAGCGCCCGGGCTTCGCCCGGCAACGCTGTTTGGCGGCGGCGAGGAGGGGGAGGAGGAGAAGGGAGGGGGCCTGGCGGCTAGCGGCTAGGGTTCCCTCCCCGTCGCCCACGGGAGCGACGAGGGAGGGAGGACGAGGGGGTTATTTTGGAGCAATTCGAGCCGGAGCCTGAAGAAAGACAGAAGGCAAATTTAATCAAATTGATTGATGTGGTTTTCTAGCACACATTAAGTTGTGGTGGTCGAAGACGTGAGTACTGATAGTTTAATCTGCGTTTCATTTGTTAGCCTGGGAGTATGTTTTGGCGTATCCCCTGGCCGTGGAGTATGTTTCGGCGTATCTCCTACACAAATGATTTGCACTGCCTAGATTAGCAACAGGATCCTGGCTAGGCTGCTTTGTGTTAGCACATAGCACTTTTATCTATTTTCTCAGTCCTACCATTTGCACAAATAATTTTGTACTGATTAGGATTTTTTCGTAGTCGATGTGCGTACCCTAAACAAAATGCCCTTCAATATAATTGAACCTGTGTTATTCATGAAAGATTAGACAAATCTTATAGACGACAGGGAGGAGTGTGTTACCCAAGAGGACGGCCATGTCGGTACCGTAGGCGGCATCGGTCAAAGGGCGGCACCTCAAAAGCTCGTGCTGCAGCTGCATGCGTGCAACGACACCATTGTCAGGCAGTGTGGCTTCAACGAGGGCAAAGAGATGGGGACCGATGTATTTTTGTTTTAGTTATGTTTTGTTGATGAATTGCCTATGTAATTTTGATACTCGTTACTTCATATGTACACGCATCAGAATTAGTGCAGCAACGAACCCAGCCTGGGATATTCGAAATCAATCTTCTTCTTGACTTTTAAAATGTGCTTTATATTACTCTTATAGTCTTACTTAACTTAAGGCAATACTAAACCCATAAAAGAGATGAGGATAAGAGGAAGGTAGAAAAATTAGTACATCTATTATATACTAAAAGCACAATACGAGGTTTTAAAATAGAGATACCACGTTAACCCACATCATCTTAATTATTTTGATCATTAGATTAAAAAGTTATGGCTAGGATTTAAAGGAGATTAATTGTTACATACCTAACTATGTCTCAGTTGACACGTTTTATCCCTAAAAAAACCTGAAGACATATCTCTATATATAAACCAGATGTGTCCATTCAAATAATGTGCAAGGACCGGACCTGGACTACCTTAATTAAATGTATCTGCGCGTTAAAGTAGAAGCTGCCGTTTTAGTCCTTTTTTTAAAAAAAAAGCTAGCTGGTCGTGCTGTAGTTGTGAATTATCACTGCCTCTGTTTAAAATAAAACTGTAAACGTGACTTGATATATTGAAACAGGCTAGAACGTGATAGCATGCGACTAATGCCAAACGGGCCCATAATAGCTACAAGTGAAAAAGAAACAGGCTAGAACGCGTGATAGCTAGAAGAAAATAGAATCCTAGCTCAAATGATGTGGCCATAGGACACGCTAAATATGGGTACGGGAAATTTACAATTTTGTTTTTACAAAGTCCGAATTGATCAGTACGTATGATTATTTTTATAATTAAGTAGACATAAATAAAATATTTATTCAATTGGTATCCGACCAACATACTTATAAAACGCCTGCAAAAGTTTGGAATTCTGAAATTTTAAGATTAATGAAGTCGTAACATTAGTCGCACAATCAATGGACATCTCTCCCATTAAAAATAGTTATCGACCTAATGATATACAAAGGCTGAGTCAACGCGGATTCTCTCAAGGATGAAAATGTTTCTAGACTGAAGGAATATTCTTTACCCCTAAAATTGATGAAGATACGACATTAGTAGATGCATGCGAAACGTCCCTCACACTTTAAACTTTTTTATCATAATATTATGATACACAAAGCTAAGTTATCATAGATTCGTACTTGATATGTTAATCTACATCATCTGAATTATTTAAATAGTTAGATCTATAATTAAAGGATAAGATACAAATATATAGTATGATTTATATGTACCATGATCAGTTAGGATACTACATATTTTGATCTTAAAAAATAAAAGTCATCCAAAAATTGAAAAGATAACAAATAATAGGACATGTACATGAGAGACTCTACTAAGGACTAGGGGAACGTATACCGGATAACTCGCGCTCGTATCGGCCGGATCATGTTTTCTTTGTGTGCGCCCCCCGATCATGGTAAAGACACCAGCTAGCAGCTTAATTATATGTCCAAATTTTAACTAAATCAACCCCATAGAGATGCAATGAGTTGTATATCATCAATGGTACATGTTCAATTAAAGAGATATATGCATCCGTCGTACATACGTTAGATGGTGTCTCCGTCTTGCCATAGGGGTAAAATACGAGCTAGAATATTGGGAACGTGACAGGTAAAAGTGGCACTAAAGTTTGATGTGAAATTATTTGTTTAAACTGAAATATAGTGTAAACTTATTTATGGATGTATAAAAAACGACTTCACAAAAACAATTAAGACATAATTAGGTTATTAGTTAAGACTGCATGTAAATTCACCTCATGTAGTCTTATTATAGGACAAGTTTGAAAAAGGAAATGTAGAGATAACAACGAATGATGCTATGCCATAGTTTTTTAAGGTAAAATATTGCATGTTTAGCATTATAAATATAAATAACTAAGTCCATCAAATTCTAATGTTTTTTGGAATAAGATCTATATAACCATCTTTTAAAGTAAGCGTTTTATAAGGTCACATACTCGAACCAATAATAGTACTGCAAGGAAATAATCATCAAGTAATTTGTGGATCATGATTATTAGTTAGAAAACAAGAAACAAATGAATGCATGTCACACCCGATCAAAAGAGACATTGTGCCTGACGTTAGACACACCAGTCCAACCTTGCCGCTTTCGACGGATACACATGTTGACACATGTATCCATCACTCCAAATTATTGATATACTATGTAGATGACTAAGACGATCAATAAGCTAGCTACTCAGGTGAGCATTAGTCGAGGTGTACACAAAAAAGGTTAAAAACTGAAAGCTTGAAGCCAAGCATGTGATTGATTAGTTTAGATTTTATGGAATATTTTGTTTATATAAATTTATGTAAGCTGCCTTGCAATTGCGATAGAGTGCGACCTGCATGTGCTTGGACAAATACTTTGAGACTACCATAGAAATATACATAACAAATATGGAAATTGTTCCCAGGATAATTTTCCCATAAAATTTAATGTTATCTATCCAAAATATAGATCTCAAGAAAGTACAACAACTTACTATTTGGCTTATCAGTTTGTCATGGTAATAGGTTTTAACCCACAATATTAAGCAAATTTATCTTGGTGGTCTATTAGAAATATCACCTAAACATCTTACACTGCTCACTTGGATCATAATTATTATTTTTTGACTATATTGAATGACAACGTGAACATTTACATTGCATAATAATCCAACGTCACGTAAAAACTTATTCAATTTATTGATCAAATATAATTTACAAAGGATATATGTGGTCATTAATATGATGTCTCTAAAAATACCAAAATTATTATACGTCCATAAATGTAGAAGATGTTTCACAAGCTGGTGGCATCTTTTGGGATAATATTTATTTTTATATAGATTTATTTAATTTCCTCAAAATAAATACATTTAAAACTATATACTTATTTCTCGATCATTTTTCGAAAACGCAAAGACGATGCCCTCGCATTTGCGAGGGCCACATTGCTAGTTATAATATTAAATATAACTAGCAACGTGGCCCTCGCAAATGTGAGAGCATCACCTTTATCTTTTTATTATAGTGAGAGAGAGAGAGAGTAGCATATTATTCAATATGTCAAAAGTGACCAAGAAACACATTTACATATTCATGCATTTTTGTGATGGACAATGATACGTCTCAAACGTATCTATAATTTTTGATGCTCCATGCTTGTTTTTACACCATTTGCCTTGTGTTTCGTTACACTTCGTGGCACTTTTATGCGATTTCCGGAACTAACCTATTGACAAGATGCCACAGTGTCAGTTCCCTGTTTTCTGCTGTTTTGTGTTTCAGAAAAGCTACACAGGAAATATTCTCGGAATTGGACGAAACAAGTTCTAGAAGTCTTATTTTTCTCGGAAGCTTCCCGAAGACCGAAAGAGAGCCGGAGGGGGGCCAGAGGCCGCCCTCACATGTAGGGGGCGCGGCCTAGCCCCTGGCCGCGCCCACCTGGTGTGAGGAGCCCCTGGCTGCCCCTGACGACGCCCCTTCGCCTATATAAAGCCTCGGGACGGAAAACCCTAGGAGAGTCGGCGAAATTTCCAGAACAGTTCCGCAGCGCCGCCGCCATCGAAGCCAAATTTCAGAGGACAGAAGTCACTGTTCCGGCACCCTGCCGGGACGGGGAAGTGCCCCCGGAGCCATCTCCATCGGTCTCCATCGCCGTCTCCGCCGTCTCCATCGACCTCACCGCCATCTCCATCAACCTTGCTGTCTCCTATGATGAGGAGGGAGTAGTTCATCCCCGGGGCTGAGGGCTCTACCGGTAGCTATGTGGTTCACCTCTCTCTCCCATGATATGATCTTTATGTGATCGTGAGCTTTGTATCATGTTGAATAAGTAGATGTTACGCTTCTTCATTATGTGTACTCTAGTGTGTTATTGAAGTGATCTATTCCTCCTTTCATGGTGTAATGTTGACAGTGTGTGCACCGTGTTAGTACTTGGTCTAAGTTGCAATAATATCTATCTTGAGTTGTGATTTGATTTGGATATCTCTATGAGTGGTGTTTGTCAAGTACTTGATGAACTTTGAGGAGTGCTTCGTAGCCCTACGCAATGATTAGCGTTATTCAATAGGAGAGTAATTCAGAGTACCATAGTGAAGAGAAGTTATTTATTTGTTCAATTATGTTATATTTGTTGGGAGTGTGTCCACTAGTGAAAGTATGATCCCAAGGCCTTGTTTCCAAGCATTGCACACCGTTTACTTACTGTTTTGTTACATGTTTGCTCGTAGCGATATTTATTTCAGATCACATTTGCTACTTATAATCATCTATACCACTTGTATTTCACTATCTCTTCACCGAACTAGTGCACCTATATATCTGACAAGTGTATTGGGTGTGTTGGGGACACAAGAGACTTTCTGTATCGTAATTGCAGGGTTGTTTGAGAGGGATAGCTTTGACCTCTTCCTCCCTGAGTTCGATAAACCTTGGGTGATCCACTTAAGGGAAACTTGCTGCTGTTCTACAAACCTCTGCACTTGGAGGCCCAACACTGTCTATAAGAACAGACGCGTGCGTAGACATCAAGCTCTTTTCTGGCGCCGTTGCCGGGGAGGTAAGGTAAAACGTACTCGCATCCTCCTGTGTGAGTGCTCGAAGTTATTTCATTTAGATTCTGTAATTATATCTTTTTGTTTCTTATTTTTATTTTCACTAGTTAGGCTTAATAGAAAATAAAGAGTTCTTTAGTCTTTTTTCTGAGTTTAGATTTGAAGAAAAAATTGAAAAACCTTTGGAGCTTATTTCGCATAGCAATGTTATTAGTATGAATGCTTTGAATCCCGTTATTGCTAATGCTATGGAAAAGTCTAAGCTTGGGGAAGCTGGTTTTGTTAAGCATGATATTTTTAGTTCCCCAGCTTTAGTGGAGAAAGTTTGTTCTGATAATATTTTATCTTCCATATGTGATGTTTCTAATGATGCTTGTGCTCCTCATCCTTTTAAAATACCTACGAAGATTATTGAACGTGTTAGGGATAACTGCTATTTAGGAGATGGAACTGTCCATCCTGGTGATCATTTGCTCTTTATACATGAATTATGTGAGTTGTTCCACTGTGCAGGTATTTCAATGAACCAAGTTAAGAAGAAGCTATTCTCTTTATCACTGAAAGGCAGAGCTGAGGAATGGTATAAAACACTGAAGGATAGTCGATCTATTGACTGGGAGGAAATTGTGCCTCTCTTTTATTCCAAGTTTTATCCTCCAAGTGAAATTCATAAAGATCGTAATTGGATATATAACTTTTGGCCTCATGAGAGAGAAATCATTGCCCAAGCATGGGGAAGATTGAAGTTACTAATGCACAAATGTCCTATTCATGATCTTCCCCGTAATATTGTTATTAATAATTTTTATGCAAGGCTTTCAGGATATTACAAGGATTATCTAGATGCATGCTTTGATGGGTCTTTCACAAGCAAGGATGTTGACACCAAGTGGGATCTGCTTGAAACAATTCAAAACAATATTGAAGGTTGGGATAGCGACAAAGGTAAAGGATCGGGTATGAATTACGAGTTTGATTGCATTAAGTCTTTCGCTGAAACTGCTAATTTTCAAGAGCTTAGTGCTAAATATGGTCTTGATCCTCAAATTATGGTTGATTGCTTTAAAGCCTTTGCTTTCCATATGAATGTTCCTAAAGGAAATGGGGACGTGTATCATGAACCTTTTAAGGACACTTGCATAGAAAGTGATATTGCTATTGATGATTGCAATAAACATGCTCAAACTTCTAAGAGTCCTATTTCTTATAAGCATGTTAATTTTTGTGGAATACATAGACCTTGTGAACAGAGTTACAACAAGGAAGATTATTGCATCACCCACGCAAATGAAGAAACCAGTATGTGGCTCAAGGATCTAGATGTGCTTGGTGAAAGGGTTTGTGAGCTTTATCCTTTTCTTTGTGAATTTTGCGGTGAAAAGGGTCACTTTAATTTTCAATGCCCAATTAATCGAACGAGTACTGCAGATTTGTATTGTGATGATAAGATTACTTTCAATCAGTATGATGAGCTTACTTTGATTTTGAATTGTGAAGAGATATCTAGAAATATTTCTTTGGTTGATATCAGAGATGCTGATATTAATAGTACCATTCGTGGTTGTTGTCTCTATTGTGCTAAAGATTGCCTCACAAATACTTACTTACAAGATCTTATAAAGCATGATGTTTTGCCAAGCTATGACAGACTAATAGATGTTTTGATCTTATTAATAGAGAGGAGGAATCCTCCAAAGTTTCTTCTGTTGTTCCTGTCAGCAAACCAGATTATGTGGAGAAGATGCCTTTCCCTCCTAGAATATGTGGAGAAGATGCCCTTCAAGTCTCTCCCTCCTAAAGGAGAGAGTAAGAAGAGTATGAAGAAGAAGAAGAGTAAAAGGCGAGAGGACATGGTATCTTCCCCTAAGCTTTATGATCCTGCTATAGATTATGATAATTCTGATTGGGATGATGTTCCTATGCCTGTTACCTATGTTAGTGATCATGATTGGGAAAAGCACTCTACTTTTGATATTGAAAATATTTTTGGTACCAATTCTAAGGTTAATAATTGTTGTACCATTAGTACTATCCATGCTCCTTCTTATGATGATATGTTTGATGAATATGCTTTGCGAAATAGTTGTTCTCTAGCTTGTGATGATACTAAACCTCTAGTTTATGATGGTTATGATGATGGGTATAATATTTTCAGTTCACCTACTATTGAGGATAAAATTAGTTATGATTACAATATCCCTCCTATTTTTGATGATTATGGTGATGAGAATAATTATTCTGTTGAATCTGCTCCTACCACGATTGTTCATGTGGGGAGTATTAATCCTTTTATGCATGTGGCTCATGATAGGGATGCTTTATGTGATAGTTATATTATTAGTTCTATTCATGATGCTACTGAAAGTTATTATGAGAGAGGGAAACATGGTTTGATGGATCTCAACAATATTGAGTTTCCCCTCTTTTTGTTGCAATTCTTGAAGTTGTACTTGTTTTGCCTTCCTATGCTTTTTGCTTTAAGCTTTCATGACTTGTCTCTTTACAAGACTATTTTTCATAGGAAGTGGTTTAGATTTAAATGTGTTCCATACTTGCTTTTTGATGCTCTCTATTGCTTTAAGTTCCTATATGGCGCCTTCGCCTCAAGCTCTTATACGGCGCCCACATGAGCATCTTTGCAAATTACTGCGCCTAGCTCAAAGGCGTTAAAGAAAAGCACTCTTGGGAGATAACTCATTGTTTTATTTTTAGTACTTTTTCTTTTATTTGAGTCTTGGAAGTCATTACTACTGTAATGACCGCTCCTTATCCTTTTTATTTCGTTTTTGTGCCAAGAGAAGCCTCTAATTTGAGTGAGATAAGATTTGGGGATGTTGCTGTCCTGAAACAGTTTTTGGTGCTGCACCGTAAACATTCGTGAAAATTCTCTGTATACCTTTTGGACCTGCGATTTCTTGTGCATATGCCCCAGGTTATATCCAAACTTTCGTTAGTTGAACACTTTTTGATTTGAGCAACAGAAAACCCTCAAAAATTCGACCTTTGTCAGCTGTTCTGTTTTGACAGATTTCTGCCAATATTTGTGTTTGCCGCTTTATCGCTTTCTTTTGAGTTCTTTTGATCATGGAACTTTTGGGGAAGTTGCTACAGTAGTATATGCTATATATGTGGTGGTTTTAGGTTGAAACCTGAAGCAAAAAGGGTTGATTCAATGTTATGCTTACACTAATGTTGCTAATAGAATTGTGTTTAGTTTTGTATGAAGGAAGTTTTCAAGTGTAGGGATTGGAGAATGATGAGATGAGATGAAGCATGGACAAAAGCTCAAGCTTGGGGATTCCCATGCAACCCCCAAGAAATATCCAAGAGGTACAATCATCAAAGCTTGGGGATGCCCCCGAGGCACCCCCTTCTTCATCGGCAAAAATCAGGTCACCTTTCAAAACACTATATTTTTATTGCTTCATGCGCTATGCGTTTTTCTTGGAGCGTCAGTTGTTTTTGTTTTTAGTATTAGTTTAGTTTAGTTTGCTGCAATAAATGGTTAGATCACATCATGTTTCTTTTGGAGGAGATGAACTCGTTTTTCATTGCCAAGAACGCTCTAGTTTTCATTCTTATCAAAAACCGAGTGTTCTTCTTTTTCCGCTACTGCTTTTGGTTTTCGTTTTCGCCTTGATTTGCGTTCAGACCTTGTCATATCTTTTCATCAAGGTGTATTTTTGCCTCTGATCTTTATTGGTTTTCATCAAAAGAGGTGTCTTAAAAAATTTCAAATTGTGTTAGAAAAGAGAAAAAGCTTTGTGCAAAAAAGTAGTACAAGAAGGAGCTTGTGTAGACTACGGCTTAGGCTTTTTCATGTCATGCTTGATGTCTTTTTAATAGTATGCTTAGTGGTTTTGCTGTAGCATGACTTGTCTCAAATAACTAAGATTGCTTAATGAGCCTTTGAAAAAAATCATGCGTTGTTTTTATTGTTTGGAAGCATTATTTTGGTTTTCTCCTTGATGCTTTATTTGGGTTGACTTGGCGCATGCTCACACATGTTAGACTCTTACAAAGTCGCCAATAGCCACTATGATCATTTAGTTTTTGACTTTTGATGCCATCTTATGCTTCTTTTAATGTCGCTTTGTCGCTTTGCATGATTATGGCCATTATTGCTCTCTTAGTTGGTCGCTCCCAGTCTTTTGCTAGCCCTCGCCTTGTACTGAGTATGAGCTCTACTCGTGCATCCAACTCCTAAAAGCCAAAGTTTTCCAAAGTGTCCACCATACATACCTACTAGCAATTTGCTATTCCAAAAAAATTTGACTTGCTTTTATCTTCTCTTCAAATTAAACTCTTACCAGTGTTATGCAAAAATTGGTCAGTAAAGCTCTCACGAACCGGAAGGCACACTTTACTTTTTCTTGTTCTTAAAAATTTGACATTGTGGTCTCTTATGTTGAGTTGTTATGCTTGCAAGTTGTAAGTTGGATTCTAGCCCAACCATGCTGTCATGGGGCAAGCTTTCAACATTGCACTTCTTATTTGAGTTGATATCGTGATCTTTTGTTTATGGATGCCCGTGGTGTGAAATGAATTGGAAATCTTGTGGGGATCATGGAGTTTGTATATGTGTTAGGGAAATGTCTGGGCCGCCAATCTAAGCCATGCATAATTCATGGTGGAAATTTGCAACATACCCATGGTGGACATTCGACGACGCATCTCACAATAAAAAGCTAAACAAATGTCAAATAAAAGAGATGTTGAGGTGTTCATTGTCTACTTGTCCTGTCATTTTGATGTGGGCTTGTTCCATGTCATCGGGCACGGAGGTACCCCATTGGCGGTTCTCAATGAGACATATATACTTACAATGACAAGAGCCTTGCTTGGGACTCTAAGTTGAGTAGCATGAGGTTTGGGTACTCGTATTCACGGGACACGAGGTTTTCAACTTATGATTTGTCAAGCATATGCATCATAATTGTTCTCAGATTAACTCTAACCATTCAAGATGCTTATGATGGGGGCAATGAGAGCTAAAAGCCGGTAAGTACCATAATTTTTGAAGGTTATAAAACTTGCAATCACTGCTTCCCTCTTCGAAGGGCCTTTCTTTTACTTTTATGTTGAGTCACCATCTTCTATCTTTATGCACCATTAAGAGAGCATAGTTGTCATTCTTAGTATAATGTGCATTGTCCCAAAGTTTTCATTGATTGATTCATATTGTTGGTTTCACTTGTTCTCAAATTATTTGTATCTAGTCGCCCTCTTAAACTTGAAGGTGTCCTATGCATTTATGTTTTGATCTCTTTTAAGGACAAGCTGAAAACCATTTGTATGTTTTTCCATATGATTTGAACACACGTTTGACTTTCATTGTTTCATTATTCATGATCTTTTGTTTGTGTTCTTTTTCATGTTATAACATAGTTGCTAAGTTTCTATTATCAAGATTTTGTCTTTCATGCCCATGTTTTAAGTTCTTTGATCTCAGCACTCAATGCTTTACCTATATGATCAAGATTGTGATGGTGCATGTCACCTCAAAAATTATTTCTTTTGTTATCACTTACCTACTCGAGGACGAGCAGGAGTTAAGCTTGGGGATGCTGATACGTCTCAAACGTATCTATAATTTTTGATGCTCCATGCTTGTTTTTACACCATTTGCCTTGTGTTTTGTTACACTTCGTGGCACTTTTATGCGATTTCCGGAACTAACCTATTGACAAGATGCCACAGTGCCAGTTCCCTGTTTTCTGCTGTTTTGTGTTTCAGAAAAGCTACACAGGAAATATTCTCGGAATTGGACGAAACAAGTTCTAGAAGTCTTATTTTTCCCGGAAGCTTTCCGAAGACCGAAAGAGAGCCGGAGGGGGGCCAGAGGCCGCCCTCACATGTAGGGGGCGCGGCCCAGCCCCTGGCCGCACCCACCTGGTGTGAGGAGCCCCTGGCTGCCCCCTGACGACGCCCCTTCGCCTATATAAAGCCTCGGGACGAAAACCCTAGGAGAGTCGACGAAATTTCTAGAACAGTTCCGCAGCGCCGCCGCCGTCGAAGCCAAATTTCAGGGGACAGAAGTCTCTGTTCCGGCACCCTGCCGGGACGGGGAAGTGCCCCCGGAGCCATCTCCATCGGTCTCCATCGCCGTCTCCATCGACCTCACCGCCATCTCCATCAACCTTGCTGTCTCCTATGATGAGGAGGGAGTAGTTCATCCCCGGGGCTGAGGGCTCTACCGGTAGCTATGTGGTTCACCTCTCTCTCTCATGATGTGATCTTTATGTGATTGTGAGCTTTGTATCATGTTGAATAAGTAGATGTTACTCTTCTTCATTATGTGTACTCTAGTGTGTTATTGAAGTGATCTATTCCTCCTTTCATGGTGTAATGTTGACAGTGTGTGCACCGTGTTAGTACTTGGTCTAAGTTGCAATAATATCTATCTTGAGTTGTGTTTTGATTTGGATATCTCTATGAGTGGTGTTTGTCAAGTACTTGATGAACTTTGAGGAGTGCTTCGTAGCCCTACGCAATGATTAGCGTTATTCAATAGGAGAGTAATTCAGAGTACCATAGTGAAGAGAAGTTATTTATTTGTTCAATTATGTTATATTTGTTGGGAGTGTATCCACTAGTGAAAGTATGATCCCTAGGCCTTGTTTCCAAGCATTGCACACCGTTTACTTACTGTTTTGTTACATGTTTGCTCGCAGCGATATTTATTTCAGATCACATTTGCTACTTATAATCATCTATACCACTTGTATTTCACTATCTCTTCGCCGAACTAGTGCACCTATACATCTGACAAGTGTATTGGGTGTGTTGGGGACACAAGAGACTTTCTGTATCGTAATTGCAGGGTTGTTTGAGAGGGATAGCTTTGACCTCTTCCTCCCTGAGTTCGATAAACCTTGGGTGATCCACTTAAGAGAAACTTGCTGCTGTTCTACAAACCTCTGCACTTGGAGGCCCAACACTGTCTACAAGAACAGACGCGTGCGTAGACATCAGACAATAGAAAATAAACCATAGGAACTCATCAGCCAAATATCCTTTTCTAAAATTTTATCCTCAAAGAAAAAATCAAACTAATAAAGCTTTCAGAGATTGATAAACCTCAAAATTAGGCAGTCCCCATAAGAATTTCTAAAAATCCAAAAAATTCTTTAAAAATAAATGGTTGCAGCTTGCTATGGACTGAAGGGCAAATTATTGAGGAGTTCTCTGAGTAATTACCCCATTTGTTTTTATTAATAATTTTATAGTGATATCACTACCATCATTTTACTTTAAAAGCGTATGACTAATAAATGATTCTCAACCTCCATTCACATCTTTTGCTTTATATTTTTAGATTAATCCAACTGTGCCAATAGATTATGTATTGATGTGTCATAAAGCTCAAAATCAATTAAGGAGCACCAATCTAGTTGACCTTGTTACACTGCTTGTTGAGCTTGTTTAGGATAAAATGAACCAATAGATTCATATCATCTTCATAATGTTTAGGATAAAATGAACAAATTAACTGCTTGTTGAGCTTTCATCCATTAAATTTAGCAAGCATTGAGTCTTGCATACTCCTCCACTGACTTTCATGTGGGTGCCTGTCCAACCGACGCTGGTAATTTCTTGTATCCACAAGAGTCATCGAGTTTGGGTTAGTGTGTCTATCATTAAGTGCAACATTATTACACCATGTGCAACATGTATATTGTTGCAGTGCAAGTATCCAACTAATAGTTAGGATCTATTATGGTTTACACTTATGAAATTATTCAGTTGTATTATATTGTTATATTATTAATAATTGTTATTGGAAACAATATGATTTATGAAGATCTACCGTTGCGATACGCGTATAATTATATTTATGACTATCTATGATTGTGAATGACTAAGTACAACTGTCAAAATATTTTGATTGGGATCTACTTGGATATATTAATACTGGTCTATATAGTACTTTTGATTATATAGTTCACAATTATGATAATCTTCTTTTGTGGTCTACTAATCAAAAGATGATCCGCCAAACTAATGATATTAGATCTTTGTCGTGCGAACTTCTTGCATGCATGTCTTTCCTCTGCCACATTGTGCTTTTAAAATATTTCTGTTTTTGTGATATGAGTACTTCAAGTTATGATGCTGAATCAAGAATTATTTGTTCAGGAGAACTTGTGAATATCTAGCGAGTTTTGGTCCACTGATAAAAATGGGTCAATTAGATTGTTGGTGGGATGACTCTTTATGAGAATTTCTAGTATGTCTCACTTTTTTAGTGTAATGTAATTTACGTACATATTTGATAAATGCGAGAAATTCATATTGCAGCAGATATTGACAATTCTCAGTTTGTTTTTTGGTATTAATAATCAATTTGGTGTGCATGACCAGCTGCTTGAGTGAGAAGTTGTAGATTCGTCCATGAATAATGATTGGCTATATTACATTAGATTGATGGTGGAAGTTTTTTATTTCTGTGATAATTCCCATGTATAATGCTTTTTGTATTGTACTATTTTTTGAGACAGTTGTAGAACATGGGGATTTACGGTGTTTGTCAAATATTTCAGGTAATATTAATCAGTTTGTTGTATTTGTGACCATATGAACCCAAACGTCCGATATGAGAAAAATGTTCTTTCAGGAGTTTAATTTTTCATTGTCACTGGAAGTAAGAAAGATTTTGTTTGTTTTCTTCAATTATGGAGAAAGTTTTTCAATCATACAAAAAAGATATACGGCCAAATATGATCATCTACAGTTTCACTGGTTCCATTCTCTGGTTGTTCAACTTAAACTGGTAAAGGTGGCTATAGAGGTACTAATCAATTTCTCGTTTGTAATTTAGTTATGCTAGATTTGTGTGTTCTTCACAACTTCACATCAATGCATTTGGCGTGCTTCCTTTATTTGATGTCTTTTAATATGTCATAAAAGTGTAAACAAAAAATTCGCACACCCGTAGCACAAAGTCGCTTCACAAAAAATTGACTTGTAGTGTGGTCAGTGTAAAAAAAAAGATAAACTTTTAACGCTAAAATATACGTGCGCGCAAAGATGTCGAGATATACATACTCAATTTAAATGCATGGTTAATTAAACTTTTTTCATGTTTTTCTTTTTTGTATATTTGATATTCAGATGCGTAAATCATTGAAATTGTTGACCAGAAGTTATATTTATGAAAATCAGCTAAAAATATTAATTTTATGTAGGCCACGTCATAAATTGGATAATCACCTTTTTTAAAAGCAAATTAGTTTATGAGTTGTACGTCATCTAGGCTCCTTTTTTTTGGATGGTCTCACGTATATTCTATGGACTCTTTTTTTCCCTATGCTCTCACATACGTCACTAGTGGAAACTTGGGCATTAGCACCGGTTCGTAACTCCATTTTGCACCGGTTTTGCAACCGGTGCAACGCATCCGGGACTAATGCCCTAACCCTTTAGCACCGGTTGCGTTACGAACCAGTGCTAAAGGGTCTCCACGTGGCCGTGTAGACCAGCTCCGGCCGATGGACCTTTAGCACCGGTTTGTAATATGAACCGGTGCTAGAGGATGGCGACGTGGCAGCCCCTGCCGTGTTTGGCTAAAACCCTAATCCCTAGCCTTTTGAAATACGGTTTTTTCGGGTATTTGAAAAATGTTGATGCACATATAAAAGAAACCATCATATATATTACACAATATCGTCATACATATAGAACATTGTACACGTTCATGAATATATACAATATAATTTCAGCTACGATTTTCCAAAATCGTAATGCCGATGGTATTCACCGGTTGGTGCTATGACATCATCAAGTAAGAATCCCGCCAGTTCCTCTTGAATTGCTCGTATACGCTCGGTTGCTAGAAGACGATCCCGCTTCAGTTCGATCTAATGTAAAGAAGGGGATCAATATATATGAATGAAGAAACTCAACATAAATGATGGTAATAAAATAAAATTGTGAATATTGTTTACGTACATCTAGTTGTTCTAGTCTTCTCTTCTCACGACAAGTCTCTCGCATGAACTCGCAGACATAGAATCCACATAAATTATTCCCGTCTTCTTGCTTCAAGCACTTTATGAGAATAGAGTTCAATCAAAATAATAATCAAGGATGATAATGGTATTGAAACTAGAACCAAAGAGATGCGCGGACCTAGCTAGTAGTACTTACCGGTACTTGTTTAAATTCAAGCTCATTTCTCCAGGGACCCGGTGCCTTAGCCATGAACCGTTTCCAAGCACTGTCCCGCAAAGAAAATGAATAAAGAAGTTAGTAATTACTTGATATCGGGAAATGAACGAAAGTAGCTGATATAGTGCCATGCATAATGATTGAAATTACCGCTGGAGTGTATCAATCATGTCCCCGAATGTCTCAAGGGATTTTTTTTTCGAGTCCATGACTAGTACTCGTCCTCTATCAAGTTCAATAACTAGCAGAATAAAATGACAGCTGCGCACACACATAACACACACTTAACATCGAGTAACCAAAATATATAGTAATGTGTATAAGACAGTTAACACACTCACTTGAAATTGTAAGGAAATAGTATTTTCGTCATGGTTTCTTGTTTCCTTAACGCCCGTACCAAGTTATCCTCCGTGTCCTTGATATGGTTATGGAGAGTTACCTCGTTCACGGTATATGGGTCAATGAACCAAATATCATAGATTTGTCCTCTTTTGCATTCGAGTTTCTTCAATCTGCATAATATAGTGAGTAAAATTATGCATGCAATAAACGAGATGAGATAAAGACTTATAGTTACAAGGAAAAATAATACTTACAAACAATAGGCACTGATCATCGATTTGTCGAGGGCATCATGATTGTATAACTGAAATAATTCAGCAAATTCGATGTTTATGTCGTCGGTTCCACGAAAGTAATGCTCATCATTAATTCCTATTACGATCCAATTCTGCCCACGCTGCGAGGCTTCCAAGTACCACTTATGCAATTTTCGCATTCTTGTTGGTAGATTCGGAATCTCCTCAGGTCTGATGAGAGGGCTCCCATACCGGTATTTGTATGCTACTACTTCAGCCGTGGGGAAATCACACCTGCTTAAGTATTGAGCAACAGACATACCTGCAGCTTCGGCCTCCTCTTTGTACAGTGCTATGATCTCTGGATCATACTGGACATCGGGAAACACTTGGAGCGGGGGGCAAGAGTTCATCTGTTCTCCGAGCTGAGGAACTGATTTACCTTTCGACCGCTTTGCTGCATCTGACTTGAGAATAGTGCGGTCATAATCTGATGCAAGCCTTGGCTCGGGTTGCTGAAGGTTCTTCAACATTTTTAACACTTTTGGATCTAGAGGAGGCTGCTCGGCGGACTGCTCGGTCTTCTTTCTCTTCAAATTTTCAAAGTTCTTTGATTTCTCTTGTACCTTCGCCGCGTTTTCCTCCGGAGTATAGTCGTAAGGTCTCTTTGGAGGAACCTTAGGTACTCTTGGAAGGGGCTCCTGTCGACGGATCGGTGATCGTTTACTCTTGGGAGCGGCGATGGTACGCTTCTGCTTTTGGCTCTGAGCCTCAGTGGGTGGAGGTGGCGGAGACGGCTCACTAGCTGGCGAAGGCTGGTATGCTGGAGAAGGCTGACGTGGAGATGGCGGAGAAGGCTGACGCGGAGATGGCGGAGAAGGCTGATGTGGCAGGGGAGAAGGGTGACGTGCTGGAGACCTTGGCGTCCAATTTGGAAGCACGATTAATTCCTTTAGCCATAGAACGGTGGTCTTCTTGGCTTCTCCCAGCTCGTACAAATCCCCTTCACCCGCAGGGTGGTCAAGCTTCAGCTGCTCAAATCCGCCCATAACTTCATCCACCCCGGCAACAGCATAGCCAGGTGGAATCGGACGGCAATGATAAGTTGAATCAGGTCCAATGGGTAAGGCATAGCCGACCGCCACCTTCATGGTTATGTTCACGACCTTCACATGTAGCTCGCAAGATGTCGACTCCGTGATATCATCCACTGGGTAGCGGATCGCCGGTTCATCATCATCCGCTGGGAGGTCCGTGGAAGCCACGCTGCTTTTCCGCTGAGATGGTGGGCCGGTAGCATCATATCCGGCTTCTATCTGTGGCTGAGATGCGGCGGTTCCTTGCTGACTTATCCGATTTAACAAGTCTGATTGCCGCTTCAGCTCTTGTTCTATCTGAGACATGCGGTCTGCTTCCCTTTCCTTTCTTCTCTGACGGCTTCTATCGGGAAATTTCTACATTTCCACGGGAAACCCGAGTTTCCACGGTTTGGAGCCCGGAGTGGTTCGTGTTCGTCCTGGGTGTTCATCATTCCCAAGGGCGCGCGTGAGCTCGTCCTTCTCTCTTTCGGGATGGAACCTTCCCTCTTCAACATCCTTTGATGCGCTTCTAAGGGCATCAATGGGAAGAGGGTCTTCGTCATGCTTTTTTGTATATACACACTTCCCTTCCGAGTCCAACTTCCCTCCATGCCCGTAAAACCAATCCCTTGACCGATCATTCCATTTCAATGTCTCCGGAATGACCCCTTTGGCAATTAGATCGTCCTCCATCTTCTTCCACTTAGGCTTGCCAGTCTTGTAGCCTCCTTGCCCCATAGTATGGTGATACTTCTTTTTAGCAGCATTTTTCTTATTTATTTCTGACCTTCGCTTAGCTGCCTTTGAAGTCTTGTACTCCACGAATGCATCCCAGTGATCTTTTATCTTCTCATATTGTCCAGTGAACACCGGAGTCTTTTGTTGGTCGACAAAATCCTTGTACAATCTTTTCTTCCAGGTGTTGAATTGTATTGCCATCCTCGAAAGAGTCCACTTCTTGACTTTCCGCTCTATGATATTCAGATGACGATCATCGTCATCTGAATCCTCCTCATTTGAATCCTCCTCATTTGGATCCACCTCAGTTCGATCCACCTGTGGCGCCTCTGGTAGGGTAAAATTAACCATGAGCTTCTTCCAAAGAATATTCTTCAATCTGTTGCGGACATATTTAACTGGTTCCGTCTTTGTCTTCTTCCATTCTCGAAGGGTGATCGGAATGTTGTCCCTAACAAGAACTCCGCATTGTCTTATAAATTTACTTGCGTGAGCCGCGGGAGCAATCGGTTCGCCATCTTCACCGATTTCTTCTATTCGGTACCTTTCATGTTCTTCCAACCTTCTGGCCGGACCTCTTCTATTTACAGAAGAGTGGCTCGATCCAGAGGGCTAAAAGAAGAAGGAGCGTTAATATATGTATATACACAAATCAAATAATCCAACTATACAACAAATGCTTAATTTATTATTAATACACATCTACCTCGCTGGCGCCTTCTCCCTCATCTTCGGCACCTTCTCCCTCCCCGGCACCTTCTCCTTTGTAACAACTCAGAAATTGTAATCCACTTCTTATTAATTAAAAGACCAAATTCTGGACCCAGATAAAACTTTTTATCTATTATTTTATGCATACATGTATTTTCTTTTATATGTATTTCATGATTTCATGTGTGTTTCTTTTGGTTGTGAAATAGTTAGTTAATGCTAAGTTAACCAACAGAAGCAAATGAGAAAGATTATAAGAATCAAAGAAACCAGAAATAAAAAAATAAGAAAGAAAAAAGAGAAGATTGAGATGATCTAGGAAATCTGTTTGACTACACCACTTTGAGCCCTTAGATTAAGAAATCTGTAAACCACCTTCATGTTTGGCCAGTTAGTTGAGCTTAACCAAGTTACAAACTTACTCAACCAACAAGATTCTACTCAAAACTCAAATCAGAGCATCACTCAAACTTCAACCAAAGTTTGAATCTGAAACAGTGACCATACCCAATTTTGAAATATAAACTTCTGCAAAACCGACCCATCCTTGGTAACAAAAATATATTTGGAAACCTTGGTCAATATGTTGATCACCCAAAGTGGAAAATTTCAAATTTTCAAATTTCAAACTCTTGCGGGCATTTTGTCGAACACTGGCAGAGAAAATCAAACCAAATCTGAGTTCACTGTGTTGATCACTGTGCTTGCTCGCCCAAGCGCTGTAGCCATGCTCCTGGGAGACGCCGCGGTCGAGCCCAGCGCCCCCAGCCCCGACCCAAGCCAGGAGAAGCGGAGGGAAGAAGAGGTTTGCGCCCAGGGCCCCCTCCCAGTCATCTTCTTCTCTGCTCGATGCCGACCGCCCTGCCCTCGCCAGAGCAGACCCACAGCACCCCGCAGCCGAGCCGACACCCTCCCAGCACACCCCCGAGGCCGCCGTGACCGGAGCGAGCTCCAAACGCCGCCAGGACCCCCGTACTGGCCACCCTCTGGTCGCCTTGCTCCCGGCCTCCCGAGGCTATAAAAACCCCCCCGTCGACGCTCCCAGAAGACACACACCACCACCGCAACCAACCCCAGCTCTTCTCTCTTCCTCTCTCCATCGGAAGCATCCGATCTCTGCACGGGAGCGCCGCCGCGTTCGGGAAGATTCCGGCCACCACAGGAGCTGCTGCTGGTGCAAGGTGGAGGAGTTGAGCAACCGCGGCCGATCTGCGTCATCACCGTCAAGCTCTGCATCCTCTACGACACTCCCTCGCCGTCGAACACTCTTCACTGCAACGCCGGTGAGCTCCGCCCTGACTAAGGAAGACGACGCGTAACAGCCGTTCGATCTTGATCCAACGCTAGCATACCGATTCGGGATTCTAATTAGATCTGACGCGTGGACCCCAACTGTCAGGATTCGTTTTTATTCTTTCCCGCCGAAGCGGACCGTTTTCTGGGCCGGCCCGTTCGGGTTCTGTTCAGATTCGGCCCAGCTAGTTTAGATTCGGTCCGTTTCCTTTTTATTTATTTTTCCCGCCTTTTTTGAATTAGTTCAAAACTGTTTCAGATATGTTTTTCAAATTAAATTTCCAAGAGATTTACAAATCCTTTTCCAGCAAATAAATATGCGTTGGAAAGCTTGTAAAATACTCTACACCGTAGAACTGGTTAGAATTCAAAATAAGTTAGGAATTTAATTAGATATGAATAGTGTGACCATAACTTTAGTAATCTTAGAATATTTCTAGAAAATTATTTAAGCCTCCATAAATCATGAAATTTAAATTGTGAACTCACCAATGACATTCCTTACTGTTAGTCAACCTCAATCAACTTCAAACCCTAAATAGTGTTATCAATTAGACCCTAACCCAACCCTAGTTAGTAACATAAAATGATAGAGTCCTATTGCACACTTAGAATTAAATTGCCCTCTTACCAATTCACTTAGTTGATCCCTCCCACTTGAACTAGTATTAGTACCCCTAAACCAATACCAATGCTTAGCAAGTGAACAATCTATGACACTTAGTAGAGAATCTAACTTGCACACTTGAAGAAAACTTAGAAGAAAAACTTACCATCCAACACCATAAAATGCAACATGAATGCTATTATTAACAAACAAAGATGTGTGCTTGGTGTGTTGTTAGCATTGTGTAGTGATTGTGTGCTTTGTGTCTATTCGTTATTAGGCGCTAGTATTGTCGAGGAGGATATTGGAGGGGATTATTATCAAGAAGAAGAAGAATACCCCGGACACTTTGCCAACCAAGGCAAGCCATCTTTTGATTCATACTCCCAATGCCTAGTTTTAATATTGTATTCTACTTGTTTTAAGTAAATTGCATGATTGAATTGCTAGAGTAGAATGATAGGAGTATATTGATGTCTTGTTTATCAAGAGCATCAAGTTGAGTTTATCCAACCCTATTTAGTAGTATCATCACTCAATGTAGTTGCTTAGTCGCTAATAAAAGTTGATGCTATCTCTGGAGGAACCCCATTTGAAAGGTGGTGACTTGAACTTGAAACTTGAAATGGGAGATTGCTCCTACATAATGGCTTTATGAAAGAAATTAATCTTGACTAAGAACTATGAAATATATTTCTCAAATGACAACGAGTGATGTACATGGGAGCCAACCATACCGTACGACCACATTACCCCTATATGGGAAGGGGCTTAGTCCGTAGCTTGTTTATCTTAGTATGGGAGACCTTGTATCAAATAGTTATGGAAGGACACCGTGCGCGGCTACTTCTGAACCAGGTGGATTTCCACTAACCCGGCATCCGGGATGGCCAGAACTAGAGGCACCGGAGCGGGGATTCCGTATCCCGGGCTCTAGGGAAGGATCCTATACTAGGGTGAGCAAGTGAAAGAGTTTGTTTGATTATCTGAACCCCGCATACTTGTGTATGACGATCCGTGGATTTCTCCCGGCAGATGTATCGAATCTTGTGGGTAAAGTGTACCCCTCTGCAGAGGTTTTCAAACTATTCGAATAGCCGCGTCCGCGGTCATGGACAGTTGGCTAACTCTACTTGACTTTTGTCAAAGATAAAAATCACAATGGTGAGCATGGTGAATGACGTGACTTGACCATGATGTTGACACACTTGAAGTTCCTTTAGATTGAACTTAGAGAACTAAACCTCTTTTCTACCAATGAACATTCTTGGGAAATAAAACTAGCTTTTGCAAATAAACTTAGTGCTTAGTCCACTATACCAAACTTGCATACCTACTTCATCATTTCATTTATAAGATGGTTTGCGAGTGCATCCAATGTACTCACGGCTGTGTCCCTGGCTATCAACTTGGCCAGACTATGGGGAAGAATACCAGGAGGAAGGGTATGAAGAAGAGTACCAGAACTAAGCTCGTCTCCATGAGTCGCCATTGCCTGTAGGGTGAAGGCATGGACCCGAAGACGTTATTTTCCGCTGCTATATTGTGTTGTAATATGACTTGGTCTATATGACCATTGTATTTGAACCATCGTATTGTAATGTCTATGGAACTGGTTACCAACTACGTTATGTATATCGCAAACAATGGTTCTGGGATTGCGGTGGAATACATAACGGGCACTTCGAATTTGTTATCAAATTGGAGGTTGTCACATCCTTCACCGGTGCCTCCATCCACTCCGGCACCTTCTCCCTCTCTGGCACCTTCTACTTCACCGGTGCCATCCTCTCCGGCACCTTCTCCCTCATCGAAGCCATCTCTACGATTTTGTTCGTCTCCCTCACCGGAGTTGTTTAGAAACAACGAGGTGACATCGTCATCATTATTATCGCGGATGATGTCCTCGATAATATTTTCCTGGAAGTCGTCTCTTCCGAGATCCATAGTTTCTGCAAAGAATTATTACAAATTATTATAATGATACGGAGACCAAAAAAAGGGGGCGTTGGCCGAGCGCAAGTAAATTTTATAAAATGATTAGGTCTTCCCTCCCCACCACGCCGGCGCCCGGCCAACGCCCCCATTTTATAACCTAAAATAACTAAAGTAATAAAAGACCTAAAAAAATTAAAGACCTAAAAAAATGTTCACGAGTTTGATGCATGTAAAATGTCCTCGATCAAGTTTCATGGCAAATCAATATTTGTAGTGTTGTGAGTAAAAAAAAAAAAAATCTCGTGCAAACCCTAAATAACTAAATAATTAATTAAATACCCTATAATGAACTAACTACTGTTAGAATTAATCCTATAATGAACTAACTAATATTAGAATTAATTAAATACCCTAAATAACTAAATAATTAATTAACTAAAAAAACATAACTAAAAAAACCTAACTAAATAACTAAATAACTAAAAAATAGCTAACTAAATAACTAAATAATGTTAGAATTAATCCTATAATGAACTAACTAATGTTAGAATTAATTAAATACCCTAAATAACTAAATAATTAATTAACTAAAAAAAACATAACTAAAAAAACATAACTAAAAAAAACCTAACTACATAACTAAATAACTAAATAACTAAAAACATAGCTAACTAAATAACTAAATAACTAAATAACTAAAAAAACATAACTAAATAACTAAAAAAACTAAAAAAAATACCCTAAATAACTAAAAAAAACATAACTAAATAACTAAATAACTAAAAAAAACATAAAAATATTACCTTCACAATCAGTACTGCAGGGGTACGTGGCTGGGCCGGTGGCAGGGCGGCCGGCGAGCCGGTGGCAGGGCGGCCGGTGAGCCGGTGGCAGGGCGGCCGGCGAGCGCGGCGGGCGCGGGCGCGGGCGGCGCGCGGGCGGTTGGCGCAGGTGGCGCCGGCGCGGGTGGCGGGTGGCACGGGTGGCGCAGGAGGCGCGGGCGCGGCGCGGACGGCGGCGGCGACGACGGCGGCGGCGGTGGAAAAATCCGGCAGCCTGACGGCGTCCTCGAGCTCCTACGCGCGAGTCCTTAGCAGTTTCAACGATGCGGGCAGAGGAAGAAGATGGGAGTTATAAAGGCAGGCACCTTTAGCACCGGTTCGTGGCTTGAACCGGTGCTAAAGACCCTTTAGCACCGGTTGAAGCCACCAACCGGTGCTAAAGGTCAGACCTTTAGCACCGGTTGATGGCTTCAACCGGTGCTAAAGGCTGCTTTCTGGGAACTGCACCGCCACCCCCTTTAGCACCGGTTTGAGCCACGAACCGGTGCTAAAGGGTGTTTTAAAATTTTCAGTTGTTCCCGCCAAATTCGATATTGAAGCTATCATCAACATTCCATTTGATTAGATATATTTGATTTTCTTTTTGATTAGTTATATTTGATTTTCTATTTTCTTTTGATTAGTTATATTTGATTTTCTATTTTCTTTTGATTAGATATATTTGATTTTCTTTTTTTCTTTTGATTAGTTATATTTGATTTTCTATTTTCTTTTGATTAGTTATATTTGATTTTCTATTTTCTTTTGGTTAGATATATTTGATTTTCTATTTTCTTTTTGATTAGTTATATTTGATTTTCTATTTTCTTTTGATTAGTTATATTTGATTTTCTATTTTCTTTTGATTAGTTATATTTGATTTTCTATTTTCTTTTGATTAGATATATTTGATTTTCTATTTTCTTTTTGATTAGTTATATTTGATTTTATTTTTGATTAGTTATATTTGATTTTCTATTTTCTTATGATTAGTTATATTTGATTTTCTATTTTCTTTTGATTAGTTATATTTGATTTTCTTTTTGATTAGTTATATTTGATTTTCTATTTTCTTTTGATTAGTTATATTTGATTTTCTATTTTCTTTTGATTAGTTATATTTGATTTTCTATTTTCTTTTGATTAGTTATATTTGATTTTCTATTTTCTTTTGATTAGTTATATTTGATTTTCTATTTTCTTTTGATTAGATATATTTGATTTTCTATTTTCTTTTTGATTAGTTATATTTGATTTTATTTTTGATTAGTTATATTTGATTTTCTATTTTCTTTTGATTAGTTTAGGGTTTAGGGTTTAGGGCGGAAAGAAACAGGGTGGAAAGAAAAAGGGCGGGAAAACGATTGAACAGGAAAAGAAGTACATATCTCAACTGAAAATTAAGATACATGGCCAGATTAAGTCACAATCGGCCGAGCTTGTTTTTGAATGTTGGATGATTCAGTCATAGTCGTGCCTAGCCCTATAAACGTCGCCACTGTAGTCGTCGTAGTCGCCGGTGTCATCGTCGCTGGCATCGGGGTCGCGGTAGTCGAACCTCGACTGGTGAGCACGCGTGGGCTGAGAGTGAGGGTAGCGCAGGCGGGGGCCACGGTAGGCCATGACGCTCTGGAGAGTCCGGCCGCGCCACCATAGCCGACGGCCGGCCTCGTTGAAGTTCGAACGAGGCGAGCCGTCCTCCTCGTGCCTGGCAAGCGCACTCTCACGCCGATTGATGAAGAAGGCGTCCCAAGTCGGGCTGTAGTCGGGATGCCACTGAGGATTCCTCCGCTGCTCTGGCGTGAGCTCAAAGTAGTAGTGGTTCGTGATGGCCATCTGGCGCGCCACACCTACAGGGACAGGAGGGACCGGTACGCCTCCGACGCTCAGCATCCAGCCGGTGGGGACGTGGTAGCCCGGCGGGCAGGGGTAGTTTGAGGCGCAAAGCGCCTCCGCCTCCTGGGGGTTAGAGATACGATGGAAGCCATGGAAGAGAGTGATGAGGTTTGCAGATATGAGTCTAGATGCGATATGTAAATGGAGGCCAAGCCTACATATATATAGTGAAAAATGGCGGGAAGACGGAGGCGGGAAGTGGTCGAAAGCGCGGGAAGAAAATAGGCGGGAACACAGTGGCGCGGGGAACCATCTAACCTTTAGTCCCGGCTGGTGGGTACAACCGGGACTAAAGGTTGGTTTTGTGTCATCTAACAAAACTGTCGGTGGGATAAGGACGTGTGGGTAACCTTTAGTCCTGGTTGGTGGGTGCAACCGAGACTAAAGATATCGGCAGGATAAGGACGCATGGTTGGTTGGTGCTCACGCCCTACGATATCTTTGGAAGCTCCGTCTCGGAAAAATTTCCCTCATACAATAACATCATTACACAAAAAATAAATGGGAAAGTGATTTCCATATTGAGATACACAAGTTATGATCCCTATCTAGTCTTCTGAGTTTTCTTCTTGTGTTTCCCTTTCTTCTGATTTTTCGTCTTGGAGGCCATGAACCTCCCTTCGCGTATCTCCCTTGATTAGGATCGCTTCGGTCGTAACCATGGAGTATGTTCACCATTTAACGCGATGATTGGGTCAATATTCACTCTGAAGGGCGGAATTTCATCAAACTTATTATAATCTTCTGACATGTCTGTCTTATCCTCAACTCCCACGATGTTTCTTTTCCCTGAAAGAACTATGTGACGCTTTGGCTCGTCGTATGATGTATTCATTGTCTTATCTTTTCTTTTTTTTTGGTTTGGAGGACATGTCTTTCACATAGAAAACTTGAGCCACATCATTGGCTAGGACGAATGGTTCGTCTCTGTAACCAAGATTGTTGAGATCCACTGTTGTCATTCCATATAGCTGGTCAACCTTTACCCCTACTCCATCTAGCTTGACCCATTTGCACCGAAACAAAGGGACTTTAAAAGAAGGTCCATAGTCAAGTTCCCATATCTCCTCTATGTAACCATAATAGGTGTCCTTTTGCTCGTTGTTGTTTGTTGCATCAATGCGGACACCACTGTTTTGGTTGGTGCTCTTTTTATCTTGGGCGATCATGTAGAATGTGTTCCCATTGATCTCGTACCCTTGGAAAGTCAATATAGTCGAAGATGGTGACCCGGCCAACAAGTATAGCTGATCTCCAACAATGTTGTCATTTATGAGATGTGTCCGGAACCAACCGCCGAAAGTCGCCATATGTTTATGTGTAATCCAGGAGTCAGACTGAGCCGGGTGTTGGGAGCGTACAATATTCTTGTGTTCAATGATATACGGGGCCACCAAGGCGGAACTTTGTAGAACTGTGTAGTGTGCTTGAGTGAAAGAAATCCCGTCCATACAATACATTGATTTCTTTCCTAGCGTGCCTTTTCCACGTAGTCTCCCTTCATGCCGCGATTCAGGAACACCAATCGACTTAATGTCAGGGATAAAGTCAACACAGAACTCAATGACCTCCTCTGTTCCGTAGCCCTTGGAGATGCTTCCTTCTGGCCTAGCACGGTTATGAACATATTTCTTTAAGACTCCCATGAATCTCTCAAAGGGGAACATGTTGTGTAGAAATACAGGACCGAGAATGGCAATCTCTTCGACAAGGTGAACCAGGAGATGCGTCATAATATTAAAGAAGGATGGCGGGAACACCAACTCAAAACTAACAAGACATTGGGCCACATCCTTCTGTAACCTTGGTAGCATATCTGGATTGATTACCTTCTGAGAAATTGCATTGAGGAATGCACATAGCTTAACAATGGGTACGCGAACATTTTCCGGTAGAAGCCCCCTTAATGCAACTGGAAGCAACTGCGTCATAATCACGTGACAGTCATGAGACTTCAGGTTTTGGAATTTTTTCTCTGTCATATTTATTATTCCCTTTATATTTGACGAGAAGCCAGACGGCACTTTAATACTTGAAAGGACATCAAAAAAGATTTCCTTCTCTGCTTTTGTAAGAGCGTAGCTGGCAGGACTTAAGTGACGCCCTTTATCCGTCTTGCTCTGTGGATGCATGTTGTTTGGGTCTTTCATACGTTGTTGATCCTCCCGTGCTTCTGGTGTATCTTTTGTTTTTCCATACACGCCCAGAAAGCCTAGCAGGTTCACGCAAACATTCTTCGTAACGTGCATCACGTCGATTGAAGAGCGAACCTCTAGGTGTTTCCAATACTCAAGCTCCCAAAATATAGATTTCTTCTTCCACATGGGTGCGTGTCCGGTAGCGACGTCATTTGGAACAGATTGACCACCAGGACCCTTTCCAAAGATTACTTCTAGGTCCCTGACCATATCAAATAAATCATCACCAGTACGGAGATCAGGCTTTTGCCGGTGATCTGCCACACCTCTAAAATGCTTGCCTTTCTTTCTTACGGAATGCGTGGTCGTAAGAAATCGATGATGCCCCAAGTACACAATCTTCTTGCATTTTTCCAAATATATAGCGTCAGTCTTATCTAAATAGTGCGTGCATGCATTGTATCCCTTGTTTGTTTGTCCTGAAAGGTTACTAAGAGCAGGCCAATCATTGATGGTTACGAAAAGCAATGCTCGTAGGTCAAACGGCTCCTGTTTGTGCTCATCCCATGCACGTACACCTGGTTTGGTCCATAACTGCAAGAGTTCATCAACTAATGGTCTTAGATACACATCAATGTCATTGCCGGGTTGCTTCGGACCTTGGATGAGCACTGGCATCATAATGAACTTCCGCTTCATGCACAACCAAGGAGGAAGGTTATAGATACATAGAGTTACAGGCCAGGTGCTATGACTGTAGCTCTGCTCCCCAAAAGGATTCATGCCATCTGTACTCAGACCAAACCTTAAGTTCCTTGCGTCGCCTGCAAAGTCCGGGTAGTCTCTCTCAATTTTTCTCCACTGCGACCCATCAGCGGGGTGTCTCAACATCGCGTCTTTCTTACGGTCTTCTTTGTGCCATCGTAACAACCTGTCATGCTCTTTGTTTCTAAACAGACGTTTCAACCGTGGTATTATAGGAGCATACCACATGACCTTGGCAGGAACCCTCTTTCTGGGGGGCTCGCCATCAACATCACCAGGGTCATCTCGTCTGATCTTATATCGCAGTGCAGTGCATACCGGGCATGCTTCTAAATTCTCGTACTCCTCACCGCAGTAGAGGATGCAGTCATTAATGCATGCATGAATCTTCTGAACCTCTAATCCTAGAGGGCAGAGAACCTTCTTTGCTTCGTACGTACTGTCAGGCAATTCATTATCCTTTGGAAGCTTCTTCTTCATTATTTTCAGTAATTTCTCAAATCCCTTATCAGATAAACCAGTCTCTGCCTTCCATTGCAGCAACTCCAGTGTGGTACCGAGCTTTGTGTTCCCATCTTCACAGTCTGGGTACAACTTCTTTTTGTGATCCTCTAACATACCTTTTAACTTTCGCTTCTCATTCACACTTTCTGCTTCTCTGTGTGCATCTACGATGGCCCGACGAAGATCATCATCAGGCTCATCTGATGCCTCTACATCTTCAGCTTCTCCTGTCCCTTCAGCTTCAGCTTCCCCCGTTGCAGTATCACCATATTCAGGGTGCATATCATCATCCTGTTCTTCTTCATTGTCTTCCATTATAACCCCTCTTTCTCCGTGCTTGGTCCAACAATTATAGCTAGGCATGAAACCTTTCCGAAGCAGGTGGGCGTGAATGATTTTCCAGGAAGAGTACTCCTTCTTGTTTCCACAGTGAACACATGGACAACACATAAAACCATTCTGAATATTTGCCCGAGCCACATCGCCAAAATTACGAAGACCTTCAATGAACTCGGAAGTGCGTCGGTCACCATACATCCATTGTCGTTCGTTCATCTGCGTCATATAATTAGGTTTACTAATACTATTACCGAACATCATAAATAGTAAAATGATGAAACATGCATTTGTATCAATGACAAATGAAAGGATAGAGTTGCTAACCTCGATCGAGGAGGAAAGAACAAGGACAAGACCTAAGTATCGCTCGGGCACCTCATATCATATTTATTTTGTGTGAGCTTAAGTAGCTTCATGCTCTTAGGCATTTCATCAAACACCTCTTGTGCATAAGGAAAAAAAATCAAACTAGCACACCCCCTCACACCTTCCACAGGAAAAAAACAGAGGAGAGGGCCGGTGGGTGGCTGTATTTATAGGCAGGACCTCTAGCACCGGTCCATGCCCAAAACCGGTGCAATAGGGTAGCCTTTAGCACCGGTTCGTGCCACGAACCGGTGCTAAAGGTCTGGCGCCTGCCACGCGGCAGACGCGACACCTTTAGCACCGGTTCGTGCCACGAACCGGTGCTAATGGTTCCTAACGAACCGGTGCTAGAGCTCCACGGGCTCCATTTAGCTTTCTGGCAGCTCGAACCGGTGCTAAAGCACCCCTTTAGTCTGGGTTCGTAAGCCAACCGGTGCTAATGCCATTTGCAGCTCCAAACGAATGCCCTATTTTCTACTAGTGCGTGTCAAACTGTCTATACAATATGTACTCATACATGTTACGTAAAATCTTTCAATCTTGATCATTAAAATATAGATCTAACGGCTAATATAATTTTAATGATGTGGATCAACATGGTGTCTCTGTTTTAGACCACCGCATTGTGCTTTTAGTATATAGTAGATTATATTAAGATTTTAAAAGTCTTGGTAGATTAAGTAAAAATAAAAAAAGTACTAAAAGAGTAGATCAAACAAAAGATAATAGAAATGAAAGATTAGGATGAAAGGCCAAAGTGAGACTAGAGTTATCTGGTCGGCCGATTTTGGTACGAAATTTGGGTTCATTTTTTGTTCAAAAGTTGATTTTTGTTATCCCGTTTGCAACGCGCGGGCACTTTTGCTAGTTCATACTCATCTACAACTGAATTTTTTGAATTTATTTATATTACAATGCGTCCGTGGAAGGGAGCTCTCTAAACTCAAATTATTCAAATCATACTTGCCTTGTACCAGATGGATTGATGACTATACCACTCCGAAAAAATGTCTTTGAGAAGATTAATCGTAACATTATAATTGACGATTTTATTTCAAAAAATACCAAATAGTGATGCCTTTTGGTAGAACAAGATATTTCATTATTTTAGTGCCATTGTTTACACTATTCACTAATATTTGACATATTTTAGGTTTAATTTTATTTCTGGAGACAGCCCTGGTGGTATCAGCCATGGGCGTGCCACTACTAGATCCGGTGCACCAAGACTCGGGCCGACAACTACTCGGACCCTAGTCGTTGTCAGCCGGCAAACGTCTAAGACGAGTCGGTGTGGTATGTTGAGTGTGGTTTCATCAGCATCATATTCAACCGAGCAATGTGTGTACCCATCGATCATGCTCTTGATCCACATGCATATGATTTTATCAGCCCCTAGACCCTAGTTTAAGGTGAAAAGTAGTCGAGTTTTCTCTCAATGTCCCTGGCGGTTCTCTCTGCTGGTGCTGGGCCATTTCCTACTGATCTAACCATCAGCAAGATAGCTAGCTCTTTAAAAAAAGGAAAATGCAACTCAAGCCAAAAACTATAACGCAAACATGAGGAAGTTGCACTCGAATTAGAAGAAAAAAGGAGGAAGTATCATCTTTTCTTTCAATAGCAGGAAATTCAAATACGAGAAGGGTAGAGATGCTGTGAAAGGACGATTCCCCCTTTTCCGTTAATGTTTGGAAGGGGTGATTGATATATTTTTAAATCAGTCTTACTGGCCAAGTGGTGGTATAATAAGCTTCATTGCAGGATTCTCTCTATCAACTGACGGAGCTCTTTCTCGAAGTTTTGAGTCCGGTTGTGTGCACACAGAAGCGGGGGCTCCTTGCATAATCACCTACCGTCATGTACCTCCAGCTCAGCTCTCTCTGTCTTCGTCAAAAAAAAAATGTATCCAGCTGCATAGCAAAAGTCAGAGCATACAAAGGGTGGACGACGACGCCGAACTCGATCGGGCCTCGAAGTGGTATCCTCAATCAGGAAAAGGAGCGCACAGCGAGGACATTGACCAGCTCGAAGGGAAGTGAACTGTTCGCCAATGTTACCTATTCGTCTCTTTATAATGATGATGACGCCAAATTGACTCGTCAGCCGCTACCGTACTACGCTACGCAAGTTGTGTACCAGAATACTGGGTAGACGGACGTGCTGACATGCTAAATCGTGGTGGTGTTGATGTAATCACTACTTCATTAGGCTAGCTAATGACAGCCCGATCGAAGAGTGGGTTTTCTTCCTTATTTACCAGCTGATTAGACTTGCAAAGCTTATGCATGTACATGAGGCGCCGGGGACATGGATGGAGCGCTCAGAGCCAATATATATAGCCGCTTCCATGTGTGTGATGGAGCCATCAAAGCAGCGAACAATGGCGGCCAGTTTATGGCTGCTGCTCCTCTGCGTCACCGCCGGCCTCCTACTTCAAGCTCGCGCCCAGCCCGACAGCAAAGGTATGCATTTTTCTTCTTCAGTATTTCCGGGAAGATCATGAGATCGAAAGATCGATAGTTGCATATATGAATATGATGTATTCACATATGACAACGTTCTGGACCATATGCACTGTCCATGGGTTCATTCCTTCACCAAGCTCTCTAACTAAAACTACGCGTTCTTGTTCGTGCAATGTTTCCACGCTGCAGGGTTCATAAGCGTAGACTGCGGCCTCACGGGGGAGAAGGGCCACGTGGACGACAACACCAAGCTTTCCTACCTCCCGGACAACGGAGATTTCACCGACGATGCCGGCACCTGCTACAACATCTCGGCCGAGTACGTGACCCAGTCCATGGCTAAGACCTGGTTCAACGTTCGCAGCTTCGGCGCCGGCGCCGGTGTGCGGAACTGCTACACGCTCCGGTCTCTCAATCCCGGGCTCAAGTACATCGTCAGGGCCAGGTTCAAGTACGGCAACTACGATCGCCTCGACTCCCTCCCGGTGTTCGACCTCTACATCGGCGTCAACTACTGGAAGACCGTGAACATCTCGCTTCCGGAGGAGGTGTTGTTCGTGGAGGCTATCGTGGTGGTGCCGGACGACTTCTTGCAGGTGTGCCTGGTGAACACCGGCGCTGGAACACCCTTCATATCTGGCCTTGACCTGAGGCCGCTGAAGAGGACGCTCTACCCGCAGGTGACCGCGGAGCAGGGGCTGGCCCTGGTAACCAGAGTCAACTTCGGCACGACCAACGAAAGTTTGTTCCTCAGGTATCCCGATGATCCACACGACCGGATATGGTTCCCTATGGTCGACACGGAAACCTGGTCCTCTGCATCGACGACCAAGGAGGTGCAGAACGTCGATTTGTATGCGACGCCGTCGGTGGTGTTGCAGACGGCGATCATGCCGCGGAACGTCTCTCAAAACTTAGAGTTCACATGGTTCTCCGACCCCACCCCTATCGACTCGTCACCAGGGTACATCATCATCCTGCACTTCGCCGAATTGCAGGTCCTCGGCAACCAGGTGCGCGAGCTGAACGTCACCCTCAACGACGATCCGTGGTATACCACCGGCTTCACGCCGAGTTACCTCTATGAATTCGTCGCCTACAACAATCGCCCCTTCCAACACACAAGCTACAATCTGTCCGTCAAGGCCACCAGTAACGCGACGCTGCCGCCCAGCATCAACGCTGCCGAGATCTTCACCATCTTCCCCACCACGAACCTTGGCACGGACTCCCAGGACGGTATGTCATGCAATAACGTATCGTGGCGATTAATCGCGTAATGTGATGATGATTAACAACATCCATGAGATTAACTGCAGTATCTGCAATCACGGCGATCAAGGCGAAGTATCAGGTGACGATGAACTGGATGGGTGATCCTTGCGCTCCCAAGACCATGGCGTGGGATAGGTTGACCTGCAGCTACGGCGCCATTGGCAGCCGTCCAAGGATCACAAGCGTGTAAGTATTTCATATCTGTACGGAAGATGTGTGCTGACTGTTGACGTGTCAGTGTTCATGACATAACTAAAAGAGAATCGTGAAGTTGCACAGCATGTGGTCATCAAGCTGAACCACTTGAATTTTTCTCTCTCTGCAGAAACCTGTCTTCCTGTGGTCTGAGTGGTGATATATCGTCTTCTTTCACCAACCTCAAGACAATCCAGTACTTGTACGTAATTTTGGATCTACCTTGGCCTAGTTTGTAGTAGCATTTTTTTGCAACAAAATGTTAAGAACAGTGATTTGTTTCATATCTTGCAGGGACCTGTCAAACAATAACTTGACAGGATTAATTCCAGATGCCCTTTCGCTATTACCTTCATTGACAGCTCTGTATGTCCGGAAACTTATGTCAAAATTTACCCAATGTGCATGAGCTTTGATTTGAACCACTGCTACTGGCTTGTTTCCGTAGAGATTTGTCAGGCAACCAACTCAATGGATCAATCCCGTCCGGACTCCTCAAAAGAATTCAAGATGGTTCATTGAATCTAAGGTACTACTCCCCATTCTACTTCCCTTCTATCTTACATATTGCTTGAAGAATCTCATTAATTAGCATCTCCCTTTGATACTTTGTCAGATATGGCAACAATCCAGACCTCTGCACCAATGGCAATTCGTGCCAACTGCATAGTAAGAAGAACAGCAAGCTGGCACTCTACATTGCTGTCCCTGCAGTTTTGCTTGTGGTGATAGTATTAGTGGTAGTACTACTCATTTGCTGGCCAAAACCAAATAAGCCAAGTGAGGCTTCTGCGTGAGCAAACAATTTTTTCTGATAAGTGTTGTGATAGTGACCGCCACTAATGATAGCTAGTTACATTCTTCGCTACCTATGAAGGACCAACAAACGACTCCATAACACCGAAGAATGAGACGATCACGAGCCAAACATCGGGAAACGATGTCGCTGATGACAGTTCCCTGCAACGTCTTGAGAGCCGTCGGTTCACATACAAGGAGCTTGAGATGATCACAACCAACTTCCAGCGAGTGCTCGGCCGGGGAGGGTTTGGGTACGTCTACAGCGGCTTACTGGAGGATGGCACCCAGGTTGCAGTGAAGCTGCGATCACATTCATCCAATCAAGGAGTCAAGGAGTTTCTTGCAGAGGTAAACTTTCTTTCATTGTAGTTGATGTTTCAGGATTTAAGAGAACACGGAGTAAAATTTGAGGGCTTTTTTCGAACATTTGTGCAGGCTCAGATTTTGACCCGAATTCATCACACGAATCTTGTCTCCATGATTGGTTACTGCAAGGATGGGGAGTACATGGCCCTTGTCTATGAGTTTATGTCAGAAGGAACCTTGCAAGAGCATATTGAGGGTATCTCTACTCCCTATGTTTCTCAATATTATAATGTGTATTAGTTTTTTTAAGGTTCAACTTTTTAAAGTTTGACCAAGTATATAGAAAAAATATTTTTGCAATATCATGCATAGTATATTTAAGAATATGTCATGAGGATCTGATAATATCGATTTGATATCATAGATGTTGATGGTTTTTGGTATATGTATATACTTAACCAAACTTTGCAAAGTTTAACTTTAACCGATACCAATACACAATGTATTGGGAAACATAGGGATCGCAGTAATGTTCCATCAAAGAAAACACTATCTTATGTCTTCAGCAAGTAAATTTAGTGATACTTGATCACTTTGAACTGACAAAATCAGTCGTCATTGATTTTACACTCTCCATTACTTCCAGGAAGCAACCGCAGTGGAGCATGTCTTCCTTGGACAAAAGACTCCGAATCGCCCTTGAATCTGCGCAAGGTATGCCCTTGAATGCACAATTAAAAACTTTGCCGCAATTACTAAGTGCTTAATGTGTCAAAATATCTTAGCACCAACCGGTTTGGTAATCTGTAGGGCTGGAGTACCTACACAGGGGTTGCAATCCACCCCTCATCCATAGAGACGTGAAGGCCACCAATATCCTTTTGAACACGAGGTTGGAGGCTAGGATCGCTGACTTCGGCTTGTCCAAGGCCTTCAGTAGCGATGACACCCACGTGTATACAAACACAATTGTCGGCACACCCGGATACGTCGATCCTGAGTACCAAACGACAATGCAGTTAACAACCAAGAGCGATGTGTATAGCTTCGGGGTCGTGCTGCTGGAGCTGGTAACAGGAAAGCCGGCTATTTTGCGTGATCCGGTGCCCATCAACATCATCCAGTGGGTGCGACAGCGGCTGGCACAGGGCAACATTGAGGCTGTGGTAGATGCACGCATGCATGGTAACTATGATGTTAATACAGTGTGGAAGGTTGCAGACATCGCCCTCAAGTGCACTGAACAGTACTCAGAGCAGCGTCCCAACATGACCGATGTGGTGGCTCAGTTGCGGGAATGCATTGCGCTGGAGACTGGGCGTTCTCAAGATGATACAAATAATGGCTTCTACGGCGGTAGCAGGGGGAATGACCCAAACATGAGTTATGATTCTTACACCACTGATCCATCCACTAATGTGAGCCAGAACAGCCCTGCCTCTGAGATGGAGCAAAGTCTTATGAGGGTGCCAACAATGCCCACCGGCCCTGCTGCACGCTGAGGACTTCTGTGTTTCATTATCAGTTTGTACCAACTGCAACCGTTGATTGTATAGTTATATCCTTCAAGTGGTATTTTTTTTACAATGGGCATTTTATTACTTAAAGAGTATTAATCATTATTATATCCGGCCTCTGCATAACAAGATGCACACAGCCACACCACAAAAAGTCTAAAAAGTAAAATAGGCAAAATACGTATCATGACGAGAAATTGTAAGACGCCTAGATAGCAGGTGGCCCAATCCGAAGATTATGTTGTCAACCATGACGAGAGAAGAGATATCTCGTCGTATCCTCCATCCTTATGCATACCTCCGTAAATAGGTCTCGATCCTCCAAACAATGAAGCTGTGACCAAATACGAAGTGTACTTGTGCACCGATAGATCACCTACAAAAGAGTACAATTCTTGTCATTAAACACTTTTTCATTTCTACATAGCGAGAGTGATCAAATCAAAGCCATTACTCCCACCCTAAGTAGAATACTGTACTTGTAATCTATACCATGTAGCCAATTCCCAAAGATATTGGCAATACTAGTAGGAGTAGACAAGCCTGAAGCTGCTCAGATGACTAACCATATAGAACGGACAAAGTTGCATTTGAAGAATAAATGTTTTATTGTCTCATCTAGTGAACAAAATACACATATTTGACTACCATGCCAATCCCGCTTGATAAGATTGTCTTTAGTAAGAATAACTCCACGACGTAAATACCATGCGGAAACTTTATTTTTAAGGGGCATTTTCATCTTTCAGATCTTCTTATTGTTGTAGACTGGTGCGTCTGGTAGAATCAAAGCATTGTACATGGAAGCCACCGAGAATTTTCTATTCTCGTGAAGGTTCCATCAGAATATATCTTTCCCTGTGGTTAATTGGATATTGGCCATCCTTTGGATTAAAGCCTCCCAATTAGCCACTCTAGGGCCAAATAAAGTCCTTCTAAACGTCACATTTGGGGGACTAGATCCTAAAACATGAGCAAGAGTGTCGCCCTTATGACGCACAACTGAATACAATGCGGGATACTGTTCTCGGGGAGTAGTGTTTCCAAGCCACTTATCCTCTCAAAACCGAATCTCTGATCCATCCCTAATCGAAAATGAACCATGACCAAAGAAATATTTCTTCGTTGCCATTAGTCCATCCAAAAAGTGTGAATCACCTGGTTTCCATAATACATGTGATAACGCCTTTGACCCAACATATTTTCGATTAAGTATTGTTTGCCAAATCCCGTCCGCAGTAAGCAATCTGAAGAGCCATTTACCAAGAAGGCTGTATTTTTGACTTCGAGGTCCTGAATACCTAGCCCCCCTTGGTCTTTGGGACTACAAACAACACTCCACTTAGCCAGCCTATATTTTTTCTTTTCGCTATCACCCTGCCAAAAGAATCTTGATCGGAAGAAATCCAATATGTTCAAGACTCCTTTTGGAGAAGGATAACATATACAGTACCATGTTAGACAGGACTAAATTTATTAGAACCAACCTCCCGCCAATGGACAATAGCTTTCCTTTCCAACTACTTAAATGTAACTGCAGTCTTTCCTCAACAATTTTCCATTCAGCATTTGTAAGTCTCCGAAAATGAATTGGGATGCCCAGATACCTAATTGCAAATTGACCTGGATTGCATCCAAACAGCTCGGCGTATAAAGGAGCATGTTCTTGGGCCTCACCAAAACAAAACAATTCGCTTTTATACAAATTAATTTTAAGACCAGAAAGGTGCTCACAAGCCGAAAGTATCAATTTCAAATTCTTTGCCTTTTCTAAGTAATGTTCGATGAAAAGAATTGTATCGTCGGCATATTGAAGAATAGATAAGCCCCCATCAACAAGGTGTGGAATCACTCCCTCAAATTGACCATCAAATTTTGCACGCTCGATCAAAATAGCTAACATATCAGCCACTGTATTAAATAGGATGGGTGATAATGGGTCGCCTTGCCGAAGCCCTTTCTTTGTCTGAAAGTAGGGGCCAATATCGTCATTGATTTTTATTGCCACACCATCTCCCGACAGAAATCTATGGATGAGAGCGCACCACTCAGGTGAAAAACCTTTCATTCTGAGTGTTTGCTGGAGGAAAGACCACTTGACTTTATCATAGGCCTTCTCAAAATCAATTTTTAAAATTACCCCATTCAAATCTTGCTATGTAGTTTGTGGACCGTTTCATGAAAAGTGGCAACTCCGTCAAGGATATTTCTACCTTGCATGAAAGCTGTCCGAGAGGGCCAAACTACATGATCAGCCATCATGTTAAGTCTGATTGTGGCCACTTTAGTGAATATCTTAAAACTAACATTAAGGAGGTAGATAGGCCATTGCTGGATCCTTTCTGCATCGTTAACCTTAGGTAGTAAAATAATCTCACCAAAATTCAGACAAAACAACTCTAGTTGTCCAGAATGCAAGAAACTGAACAATTCGAGTAGGTCACCCTTGATTACTTCCCAGAAGTTTTGGTAAAATTCTGTAGGAAAGCCATCCAGATCTGGTGCTTTGTTGTGTTCCATTTGGAAAATAGCTTTCTTAACTTCCTCTTCAGAATAGAGAGCAGTTAGAAAGTTGTTTTCCTCAATAGAAACTTGAGGTATATCGGCTGTATGGGTCTCATCCATTGACGAGGTTTATCCCCGGCAATGCCCATGTCGAAGGGCTTTCGATCTAGGAAGCGTATTGGGGACCTGGCGAACTCGACGGCGATCAGACGAAAGCAAAGGAACACGAGATTTTACCCAGGTTCGGCCCCCTTAGAAGGTAAAAGGCCTACGTCCTTCTTGTCTGACTTTGTATTGACGGGGTGGCTTTGACGATGGGGTTACAATGGAGGCGTAGATTGGATCTAGCCAAACCAGAGAGCTCTAAGTCGTCGAGCACTCCGGCGTGAGGTGGGTGGAAAAAGCATCTAGGGTTTCGAGGCCTCCCTCCCAGCCTTTTATATGCGAAGGCTGGGTCTCGGGATGGTCTCTCAAGCCAGATACAGATTGGATCGGTACTCAAAAAAACGAAACCTAATCCAATTCCAATTCTTTGGGTCCTTGCTTGCACGCCAAGTTTAGCTCCTGGGCCACGCTAGACCGCTGCCTTGATGGGCCTCAAGAGCCTTTCGAGAGAGACTTTCCTGAACCGAATACCAGGTAGGCAAATATCGGGGGCCCGTTTGTCATTCCTTCGTCAGTAGCCCCTGAGTGCCTGGGATAGCCGAAGACTATGGCAGGGACTCCGCCCGGAAATCTTCCTAGCCGCACCCGATATGCGCACCTGGTCTGTAAATCGCAAAAATAGAGAGCATTCGAGTAATACACTTGTTAGATACGAGATTTTCGAGCCACGCTCATCCAGAGCCTCGAAAGTGCTAAGTCGGGTTTGCAGAGGGATGCGCATAACCGGCCTGAGACTCACGCCGGGTCTCAGTTAATTGCACAGCAGCAAAAACATTCGGTTAGCTTACTCAGATTCGAGTCCCCCAACTCGAACCCGCGTGGGCTGGCGCTACCCCAACCTGAGCCGCGTCGGACTTACCAGGTCGGAGCCCAGTTCATTGTGAAGCATCCGATGCGTCCATCGATGCAAACTTCATACCGTAGGTATGGAAAATTTCCAGCAGAGCGTGTTTGATACGAATACCGGGCCATCAGGTGTTGCAAACCGTGGACTTACCTTCGTATTTGACATACGGCATCCGAACAGGTATATGGCCACCAATATTCGGGCATGTTGAATGAGGAGCGTTGATAGCCCAAAAGAAAGGTTCAAAAAGGCATCAGCCCACACTCGAACAGAATGAAGACGCTGGCGGCCTAAGGATGCGTTTCAAGGGTTCGGACACGCATACCCGAATAGCATAGTGGCACTGCCGGCTCGAAAGTGATAATTCGAAGATCCGTAGTTCGGACTCGAACATTTTGAAGGCGTTGCTAAGCCGAAAAAGACAATTCGAGGGACCGAAGTCCAGCCTCAAATAACCTGAAGGCACTGCCGGCCCGAAAAGGACAATTCGAGGGACCGAAGCCCAGCCTCGAATAACTTGAAGGCTCTGCCGGCCCGAATATGAAAATTCGAGGGACCGAAGCCCGGCCTCGAATAACTTGAAGGCACTGCTAGCCCGAAAAAGAAAATTCGAGGGACCGAAGCCCGGCCTCGAATAACTTGAAGGCACTGCTAGCCCGAATATGAAAATTCGAGGGACCGAAGCCCAGCATCGAATGAGCAGGCATTCCTCGCTCAAAAAACCCAATTCGAAGCAAAAAACAGAGTCGTCGAAAAACCTTGAGTGTGTTTGGGTAACACAAGAAGGAGGAGTACCAAAACCCCAAAGAAAGCTCGGTCGAGAAATCATCTGACTGCAAGTAGTGCGTACCTTTAATGTCCGAAAAAACCCTTGTTAGCTTTGCCCTTTGAGTCGAAAAAGGATCAGCTTGCCCAGAGAATCGCGTCATTGCTGACGATATGCTTCCTCGAGTTGTCACGCCATCCTCTGCAGGGATGGCCTGACTCTGATAGGACTAGACACATAGTGGGTCCACCGGCCGCACGCCCCGGCCGTTGACAGCGTTTGACCGCACGTCCCCCGCGTGAGTGAGAAAAAACCGGCGCGGTCTCCTTGATTACCGTGCATAGTGGACACCGTGGTTTCCGCGGTATTGACACGTGGACGACTGGATCCGCTCTACCGTTCCCACTTCACCGTAGACGGCCAAGATCTGTCACAGACTTTCAGAGGAGAAATAAATAACAGCGGCGGGGTAAACAGTCCGTCCCACTCCGCCGCCATCGTCTTCTTCCTTGCGCACTGCTCCTGTAGCTCTGCTCCCTCATCTCCATTCTCAAAGCTTCTGCCGTGCGCTGAGCCCATGGGCAAGAGGAGTTCCTCCGTGACCGGTGCCGCCGCCGGCGCCGCCACCAAGAAACCCAAGACTGGAGATGCCGATGCCTCCACCGTCGGCCGTTGGGTTCAGACCAAAGTCGGAGACAAAGAGCTATCCCAGGCCGAGAAGATGGGCCTGTTGAAGAACACGCCGGTGGAATCGCTCGCCGCCGGCCCTGAGATCATTCCCCGGCCTCCCCCTGGATTCCGGGTAATATTCATCGCTTTCCTGTTACGGGGTTTGTCTCTTCCTCCACATCCTTTCCTCCGCGGCCTTCTATTTGCATACGGGATTCAGCTCCATGACCTGAATCCCAACACAATTCTACACATTATGTGTTTCATCACGCTTTGTGAATGCTTTCTGGGGATCGAACCCCATTGGGCACTTTGGCGCCGGATCTTTGTTGTCCGACGTCCCCTTCCTTTCCAGACCGGTGGTTTTGGCTGCTCAGTGCGCCCAGACGTTGAATACTTTAATCTTCAAACACCCGAAAACAATTCCGGCTGGAGGACGAAATGGTACTACGCCAAGGACCAATCCTCCAACGACGAAAATTTCGGACTTGAGGAATTTCAGCCCACTGGCATCCTCCGACCTCGCGTGTCTTGGAAGCATGACCTTTCTGACGAGGAGATGAAGATTACAGAGCCGCTGATGGAGAAGATCCAACAACTTCGTGCTACTCTGAAGAGACAACTTTCGGGCATCCATCTGATCCGAACCTTTATCGAGCGTCGAATCCAGCCTCTCGCTGCTCGAGCCCACTGTATGTGGGACTACAGTGATCGTCGGGATTCGACCCGCATCTCCCAAGATGAGCTGTGCGAGGCTGAAATCGACGAGTGCGTGCGCACCGTCACGAACATTAAGAAGAAGTCTCCCGTACCGAAAATCTTCGGCGCGGTGGCCTTCCGCAAAGCCTTTCCCCGCACCGAGGTACGATGTTGATCTTAATCGCGTACCACTTTTATTCTGTAGCTGTATCGACCAATATTGAATGCGATTTATATCCCTGTATAGGTAATCGAGGTAGCTCGATGCTATCCGCCCCAGCCCGAGATGGGTGAGTATCCGGGGCGCGATTTTACCGAAGTGCCGGAGGGATCGACCTCCGCTGCTCCATCTCCGTCGAGAGCCCCGAAGAGACAGCGAATTACAAATGTTGTCGATGACTCGGAAGACTTCGATGACACCCGTTTCACTTCGGGCGATGACGGCAACAGCGTGATCCCTGCCTCGCCTTTGAGCTGCCGTCCACCTCCTCGAACAGAGAAGAAGATCATTCCCAAATTCGGGATCGACGCGTCGTAAGTTTTCCTTGCAGATCTCATACATCCTGTGAACTTGCTTCGAATCCGTTGCTTTGTTTTGACATCAATATTTGCTTCAGATCCTCTTCCGAGGGGACATCGACGTGTCCGGGAGACCAGGACCAATATCGAGTCCAGCCCCATGATGGCGCCCTCGAAGAAACAGCGGACTCACAGGAGAAGGCCACCGATGTCGCCACCCCCGAAGCCGTTCTTACAAAGCCTTCGACCTCTTCGAAGAAGAAAATGATGGAGCACGAGTTCGTCCTTGTTTCTTCGTCTGGCAAACCTTCCGGTCCTAACAACCATGTAAGTCCGAAGATTCCAAATTTGCGTTTCACGTGTTTGACTATCAGTAGCCCCCGAGGGTGAGTCTAAGTGTTTACACTTAGGCTCGCCCTCCGAACGATGACTCGAGGGTTGATCTCTTGTTGTGCCTTCCTTTAGCCCGTTGTTAGGGATCTATCGAAAGTTTGTAGGAGCTTCTTCGCCTTGGAAGAAGAAAACCGAAAACTGTCCGAGCAGCTCGAGGACATACGATGTGAGTACTGCCTCTTCTTCCTTAACCTCCAGCTCTGATTGTAGCCCTGCTTCTTTTTATCCATAACACTGCTCTTTTCCAAATGATTAGGGATCGCCACGCAAGCTGCCGCTGACAAGACGTCCTTGAAGGCGCAGCTGGATGACCTCGCGGCGGAGAATTCGGGACTGAAAGCCAAGACCAATGAGTTAGCCGACGAGGTCGCCCAGCTGAAGTCTGAGTCGACCAAGGCCCTGGAGCTTGCCAGAACACGTCGCATAGAGGCCGAAGCGAAGGAAAAGGACATGCAGCAACGTCTGCAATCTTCGCTCGATGCTTTGCGTGGTGAGTTCCCGACCTTGTCTGGATTGGTTTTTCGTGCCAAAGAGTTCTATTGTTGATCTGGCAGTTTGTTCTTTTGTGTAGCCGCTGCCGAATTGGACGTCGGAGCTATGAAGGAGCCCGCAGGGCTCGAATCCAGTGTCAGCCTCGCCGAGCGCCTGAGTCGAGAGGTTGGCAACCTCTTGGTGAGGGTGCAGGCGACGCTTGTTCGCGTTCGGGATACGTCTGTACCTGACTCGGTCAGCGACACCATTGCGGGGATCATCGAAGCTCTGGCGGTGAAAGCGGACGACGAAGACCCGTTAGTTGCCGCGGTTTGCCGACAGGTAACCATCGGCTCCGAGTCAGTCTTTTCCATGATGATGATGCACAATGTGGAGTTCGATGCTGACAAGATCACGAGTACATATCCAAAAGACTAGGACGGACGCGACAAGTCCACCAAGAGTTATGTTGCTCGTGCTCGTGATCTGGCTGCCCGAATGACGAGCTTCTTGGCAGAGAGGAACGAGAAGCGCGCGGCGGCGAGGGCTCGAAAGCGTGGTGCCTCCGGCGCACCGTCTAGCAAGGCTGGTAGCTCAGCGTAGCACGAATAGTGCCCCTGCCGCACCTTTGTAATTAACTTTTGTAGTACCGCCGAGGGCTTTTAATTTATTTTGGACCCCTCCATGCTGTAAAACTTGTTCCTCTTTTTTATTATTCTTTTTGATATTTGGTTGGCGATGCTTGTATGTGATGCCGGACCTCTTATGCAGGAGCCCTCCGCAACCTCTAGCGCCTGGCCTGTTGAGTATGAAACAGTTGGTAGTACCTCTGGTGCCGTTGAGCGGAGGGCGCCTGCTTCGAGCGAATTGACTCTGATTCGATCTCTGCGCGACCAGCTCAAGGACACACAGCGTCAACTGAAGGTAGTTACTGCTAGGGTCGACGTTGCTCTGTCGAAGGTGTCGCTGGCTGCCGACGCCGAGAAGTTTCTGCTTGATGAAGTTGAGAACTTAGGAAAGGCTCTAAAATGTGAGTTTTCGGTGTCCTTGTTTCGCTGGTCGATTTTGTTGAATTTAACCTTCCTCTTTCTTCTGCAGATGTGTGCCTCGACAGCGCAGCTGAAGCCCGATGTGTGAACGCGCACCTTCTTGCTGCTCAGACGCACGCCAATTCTATTGCAGACAATTTCTGGGCAGACCGGTCGAAGGCGATGAAGCTGACACTTCTTCAGGACAGGATCGCCCAAGCCGGAGTGTTGGCTGAGATGAGCCGAGGCGCTCTTGCTCTGGTGCACCAGGTGATGTTCCCTTTGAACAAACAGCCCGAAGATCTGCCAGCGCTGCTCGACCGGTTCGAGAACGGAAATGCCGTGTACTCCTTTGTCTGGGAGCATCTGCGCTGCGGAGCCGTGGTTGCCCTTGCTTTCGCACGTGCACATTATCCTGAGATCGACCTGGAGCTTCTGAAGACGCTTCCTCCGTCCCCTAGTGGTCGCTATGATATGGAGCACCACTATGCTGCTTGCAGAGGCACAGGCGACTGTATCGCTCAACAGATTATCACCGAAAGTGATCGTCAGAGAGCAAACCAGGGCGCCGCGGCGCCATGAACTAACCATGTGGCCGCATCTGTACCTCTGCTTTATGTATATATTGTATATGTGTGTCTTGTTTGTCTGGGGCGAAAAAGCGAAGCTCCCGAGCGTAGGTCAAGAGGGCGCAGCCCCCGAGCGTAGAGTGGAGCCCCCGAGCGTGGGCGAGGACCTTGAGCGTGTGTCGAAAGGCGGAGCTCCCAAGCATAGGGCGGAGCCCTCGAGCGTAGGCGAAGCCCTCGAGCGTGTGTCGAAAGGCGGAGCCCCCGAGCGTAGGGCGGAGCCCCCGAGCGCGGGTCGAAAGGCAAAAACCCCCGAACGTGGGTCGAAAGGCAAAGCCCCCGAGCGCGGGTCGAAAGGCAAAGCCCCCGAGCGTGGGCGAAGCCCCCGAGCGTGGGTCGAAAGGTAAAGCCCCCGAGCGTGGGTCGAAAGGCAAAGCCCCCGAGCGTGGGCGAAGCCCCCGAGCGCGGGTCAAAAGGCAAAGCCCCCGAGCATGGGCGAAGCCCTCGAGCGCGGGTCGAAAGGTAAAGCCCCCGAGCGTGGGTCGAAAGGCAAAGCCCCCGAGCGTAAGTATACAGAGATGTCGATTCATGAAGTGAGGAACTCGAACTTTATTGCTTGGTGCCGAAGGCACAATGTTGAGCGCAGACTACTGCCGGCGTTTGATTACATAGTAGAGGGGGTAGAGGAAACAGCTTTGCTAGCTAAGGATAGAAGCGGCGCAGCTGCACAGCGTTCCATGGGTTTTCTACATCTTTTCCCGTTTTCGGGTTGCGTAGGCGATATGCTCCTCCTGGGATGACCTCGTGAATGAGGTACGGCCCTTCCCATGGCGGTTCCAGCTTCGACGTGCTTGTCTGCTTGAGGCGGAGCACAAGGTTGCCCGGTTCGAATGAGCGTCCGCGTACCCGCCTGCTGTGGTAGTTGCGGAGGCTCTGCTGATAAACCGCCGATCGAACGAGGGCGACATCTCGAGCTTCGTCTAGTAGATCTTGGGCGTCTGCTAACGCCTTGTCCGCATCTTCCTCGATGTAGGCGACCACGCGGGGCGCACTATAGCGCACATCCGTTGGTAGTACTGCTTCTGCTCCGAAGAGCAGAAAGAAAGGTGTATAGCCCGTCGAAGAATTGGGCGTTGTTCGCAAACTCCAGAGCACCGAAGGCAATTCCTCGACCCAGGCGCCTGCTGCGCGTTTGAGAGGTCGAAGTAGTCGTTTCTTCAGACCTCCGCATACAAGTCCGTTGGCTTTTTCGACCTGGCCATTAGACTTGGGGTGCGCCACCGAAGCATACTTGAGCTTGATGCCGAGGTTTTTAGCGAAGTCCTAAAATTCGCCCGAAGTGAAGTTGGTGCCGTTGTCGGTGATAATGCTGTTCGGGACGCCGTATCGGTAGACAATGGATTCAAAGAACCTGACTGCCGTGGTCGCCTCTTGGTTGGTGACCGGAATAGCCTCTATCCACTTGGAGAACTTGTCCACTGCGACTAGCAGGTAAGTATGACCTCCTCGGGACGATTTGGGAAGAGGCCCTACTTGATCGAGCCCCCATTGTGCGAAGGGCCAGGCCACGGGGATGGTGTGCAGTTCGGACGCAGGTGCGTGAGGCTTGGTGGCGAATAACTGGCATGCTTCGTAGTGCTGGACAATGTTCCTGGCGTCGTAGAGGGCGGATAACCAGTAGAATCCCGACCGAAAATCCTTGGCCACGAGGGTTCGGCTGCAAGCATGGTGCCCACAGGTTCCTTCATGGATTTCTCGAAGGAGAGCGATCCCATCTTCCTGCGCTATGCACCGCTGGAGCACTCCTGTGGTGCTGCGCTTGTAGAGCTCCCCGTTGATTATCGTGAAGGCCTTGGAACGCCGCATGACTTGGCGGCGATGGATAGGATCTTCCGGGAGCTCGCCCCGCATCAGGTAGGCCAGATATGGCTTTGTCCATGTTGCTTCGACGAGCATGACTACGATCGCGTCTTTCGGGAGCTCTTCTGTTGCTGGGGCAGTGCTGGCCTGCCGAGCCCCCGAACATGTTGCTAACGCCGGGTCGGTCACTGGTTTGATCTTGACGGAGCGCTCGGCTATCTCTTCGAAGAAGACTCTGGGTGGTATTGGGAGGCACCTTGACCCAATGTTGGCCAGGTTGTCTGCCTCTTCATTGCTTTCCCTGCCGATGTGCGTCACTTCGCAGCCCTCGAATTCGCCTTCGAGCTTATCGTACATGGCTCGATATGCAATCATGTTTGCACAGGTTGCGTCGCACTCCTTCATGACTTGCTGGGCGATAAGGTTTGAATCTCCATGGATCTTTATGCGGGTAGCCCCGCAGGCTTTTGACATGCGCATACCATGAAGAACAGCTTCGTACTCGGCCTTGTTGTTCGAGGGATTTGGGAAACGCATGCGGAGAACATAGCACATCCTGTCCCCCTGTGGTGATACGAGAACCACTCCTGCTCCTGCTCCCGAAACCTGCTTGGATCCGTCGACAAATATGGTCCAGTTGTTTGACAGGTCTGGGAGTTCGGGCATCTGAGCTTCCGTCCATTCGGCTATGAAATTTGGTAGGACTTGGGACTTGATTGCGGACTGGCGCTTGTACGTGATCTCGCAGGGTCCCAGCGTGAGTCCCCATAGCGATACACGCCCTGTGGCGTCTGGGTTGTTGAGGATGCTGGAAACTGGATTCGAGGCCACCACTATGATGGAGTGGCATTCGAAGTAGTGTGGCAATTTCTTCCCCGTCATATAAATGGCGTATGCTAGCTTCTGATAATGAGGGTATCTTTGCTTGGTCAGAGATAAAACTTCGCTTAGGTAGTACACGGGCCTCTGTACTCCGTGCTCCTTCCCTTCCTCTGCGCGTTCGACCACAAGTACTGAGCTGACCACTTGATTTGTAGCCGCGATGTATAGCAACATCGGCTCTTTCTCTCGAGGTGTGACGAGAACTGGGGAGGTCGACAGACGACGTTTGAGGTCATCAAACGTGGTTTGCGCCTCTTCGGTCCACGTGAAGTTGTCCGTTTTCCGGAGCAGCCGATAAAAATGGAGTGCTTTTTCGCCGAGCTTGCTGATGAAGCGGCTAAGCGCTGCGAGTTGACCTATCAACTATTGGATGTGTCGAAGCGTCCTCGGAGGCTGCATGTTAATGATGGCCTGTATCTTCTCTGGATTGCCTTCGATCCCTCTCTCGGAGATGAGGTAGCCCAGCAGTTGGCCGGTGGGTACCCCGAAAGAGCACTTCTTCGGGTTAAGCTTGATGCTATATCTGTCGAGGTTGGCGAAGGTTTCTCGAAGGTCATCGAGCAGGCTATCTGCTTTCGCGGTCTTGATGACAATGTCGTCTACATAGACTTCGATATTGCGGCCAATTTGTTCCTTCAGGCACGCCTGCATGCACCGTTGATAGGTGGCTCCGGCGTTCTTGAGCCCGAAGGGCATCGTCATGTAGCAGTATACCCCGTGCGGGGTGATGAATGCCGTTTTGTCTTCATCTTCTACCTTTAGCCGTATCTGGTTATATCCGGAGTAGGCGTCGAGGAACGACAGGCGCTCGCATCCTGCCGTGGAATCGATTATCTGGTCGATTCGAGGCAGGGGGAAGTAGTCCTTCGGGCAGTGCTTGTTTAGGGCCGTGAAGTCGATGCACATCCTGTAGATCTTGGTGTCCTTCTTCTCCACCATGAATGGTGGCGAGAGCCATGTGGCTTCCTTGATCTCTCTGATGAACTTGGCTTCGAGGAGGCGGTTGATTTCTTCGCCCATCGATTTGGCCTTCTCTGGATTATATCGGCGCATGGACTGCTTGACCGGTTTCGTGTTGGGAAAGATCTCAAGCTCGTGCTCGGCGAGTTCCCTGGGGATGCCTGGCATATCTGCTGGACACCAAGCGAACATCCTCCAGTGCTCACAGAGGAACTCGATGAGCGCGCTTTCCTATGCGGGAGAGAGGGAGTTCGACACCCGCGCCGTCTTGGTTGGATCCGTCGGGTGGATCTGGTGCTCTCGGGTATCCTTGGTGGCATCGAACGACAATTCTGGAGCGTTCTGCTGCGCCGGTGGATCGATGTCCGTCATAGTGGCTTCCCGAATATGGTGCAGCTCCTCGTGCACCCCGAAGGTTTGGGACATGGTGTTGAAGTCCTTGTCGCAGTTTTCGGATCGGGCGAAGCTGCCGCTGATCGTTAGTGGTCCTCTGTTTGCGGGCATCCGCAGCTTGAGGTAAGCGTAGTGCGGTACCGCCATGAACCGGGTGAACGCTGGTCGTCCGAGGATGGCGTGGTATTGCGAAGGCCAGTCGACGACCTCGAATTTGATCTTCTCCTTTCTAAAATTTGCTGGCATGCCGAAGATGACGTCAAGATGTATCGCTCCTAACGGGTACGTCGGCTTTCCTGGGATGATTCCGTGGAAGGAGGTCTCCGTTGGCAGGAGATTGTTTAGCAGGATCTTGATCTTTCGCAGTGTATCTGCGTAGATGAGGTTCAAGCTGCTGTCTCCGTCCATGAACACCTTTTTCGAGGTGAAACCCCCTATCTGCACCTCGAGAACCAAGGCATGGTGTCCTGGGCGTGGGATCTTCGGTGGATGATCTGACCTGTCGAAACCGATCGAATGTTTGGACCAGTTCAGATATTCGGGAGTGGCCGGTGGCGCATGTTCGGCGTGAAACACTTCTCTTGCGCGCTTCCGCTGAACTTTATTTGTCGGGCACCCTCTCTGAATCATGGGCATGAAACCTCTCAGCGGCGGGAACTCTTCTTCCTCGTTGGCCGGCTGTCGCAGCTCGACTTGCTGGATCGTGGCGGCCTGGTGGCCCTGCTGTACGACGTTCGCTGGTGGGTTAGGCGGTGGTGGAGGAGCGTTGAAGGCTATTGCCCCTGCCACTGGCTGCTCGGTGCCCATCCTTTCCTGAAGTGCCCGGTTGAGACGAAGGAATTCTCTGCACTCGATGAGGAGGTGCGCAGGTCTTCGTACTCCATCCTTGTCGAGGTACGTATGCCATGGGCATCCGCTATCAAGCATCTCTTCTGCTGATAGCTGTGGCTATCGTCGGCGCCACTCCTTGCTTGGCTTCGAGTCACGACTGGTAGCTCTGCTGCTGCTGCCATAGTAATTGTTTCCTTGCCGCGGTAAGTCGCGGTTGTCGTCACGATCTTCGTGCACGTAGCCTGCTGCTACCATGTTTGTGTTCTCCGTGTTGTCGTAGCGGTTCCTACGACCCTTCTTTCGGGACCCGGAGTGGAACTGGTCTTTCGCGTCGACGTCGCGTTCTGCTGATCGACGGCGGCTTCTGGGAGCTGCGATGGAGTCTTCGCCATCGGCCCATTCATTTGCCAAGCTCATGAGGTGGTCGACGGTCCTCAGCTTGCAGCGTCCGAGCTCTTACTTGAAATCGCGTCGGAAGAGGCCGTCGCGAAAGGCATCGATGGCCCTTTCGGGCGAGATGTTTTCCGTCGTGTTCCGGAGGCTGATCCACCATGAGATGTATGACCTCAGGTTTTCTCCAGTTCTCTGCACGCATAGGCGTAGTTCTTCGAACGACGTAGGTCGTCGTGAAGTGCCTCGGAAGTTGGCGATAAACGCTTGCCGAAATTATTCCCAAGAGCGGATGCTATCTGGGGCGAGATTATTCAGCCATGCCCTTGCGTTATCCTTTAGATGCAGCGACAGCAACTGGAGGGCGTTGTCTCTAGATCCGCCGCTGATTTTGACAGCAGTTATGAAGTCATCGAGCCAAATTCGGGGGTCCTTCTGCCCGTTGAACTGGACTATGCCGTCGCTGAGCTTGATTCCCTTCGGCAACGGTGCGGAGCGGATCAAAAGGCTAAAGCAATCTGCCCCGCACAGTCCATCGTTGGTGCCGCCAAATGTTTCCGCCTCGTGATCTCCCTCTAAGCGGCGCGCCTCGCGCCGCGCTCGCCCTTGGTCGACTCTGTTCTGGGCCAGACCGTGCCGGAGTTCTCCGTTGATGGGTTCAACCACTTGCGTCCGAGGCGCTACGGCTGGCACCGGTGCTGGGTGTCTGGCCTGCTCCACTGGTGGGGCGGTTCTCCTTGCTGTCGCATCTTGTCCTGAGTCGGGTGTGCCTTGAAGTACCCTTACTCCTTCGAGTGCCAGGTTTCTCAGGTGTCGCATATGCTCGTCGCCATTGGATGCGTTCGCTGCAATGTAAGCTGCCGCGGCCATGATTGCCGCCTCCTTGGTCTTGGGCATCAATTCAGCCTCGTTGAACTCTGCCTCTAGATTTCGGGTGATATTGTGCATATCACCCCCCGGCTGAGTGCGTGACCTCGATCTGTGCTGGACGCTTGACGAATAATGGGACGATCTTTCGGCCCGTCTTCTGCTGGACGCATCGGCCTCCTCTCTTCGCCGTTCCAGTACTCGCCTGTCAGCACTAATCTGGTCCTTCTGCTCCTGGACGACGAACCGGAGTGCAGCCATGTCGCTCGGGCTTGGGTTAGGACCAAAGTTCACCTCACCCGCGTAGACCCTTCTTGCGAACCGGATCTGGTCATGCGTGACCACCTGGCGGCCGCTGTCTGCCCGGTTTTGGCCGTCGTTGTCTCTGTTCTCGTTTCCGTCGCCGTGCGATGCCATCATGCAATGACCCCCAGACCACGGGGTCGAATCGTCGCTGATTTCGCCCAGCGGTGGAGGGTAGACGTCGTCGCTTTCGACGTAGGGCCCGACTTCGATCATGAAGTCAGAATTGTAATCAGCTACATAGTCGTCGCTGGATGCGGCGGATTCGCACTGTGAGGCGGAACTTGCCGAATTGCCGATTTTCCCCTTAGCTTCGGGGTAGATGTCATCGTCGTCATCTGAACATGTGTAGTCCGAGTATAACCCTTCAACGTAGTCAGGGTCATACGGTGCAGTGCGGAGCGTAAGGACGTTGAGAGCCCGATCGCATTCAGATATCGTCGGGTAGACAGCTGCTGTGCCCCCCCGAGGATCTTCATAGCCGGCAATTTCATGGGACGAGAAATCTCCAGCGCCCACGTAGTGGTATGCGTCACACTCGGCGCAGTATGCGGTGGTCGGGGATGGAGGTGGATCTTCGAAATCGTTCGACCCGACTGATGGGGTCGAAGTTCTCGGCTTCGGTTCTTCCTTCGATGGTGCCAGTGGCGTGCTTGTCGAGGGTTTGCCCCCGATGGCTAGTGGTGTTGTCATTTCGGCCACGCGCGGAGCCGATTCGCTGATGGAGAGTAACTCCATCGCCCCGTTGTTGTCCACGTGGAAGTTGAACAATCCGAAGGCCATGTCATAACCTCCGGACACTGTGGCTGTCGCGCCTGAGGTGGGGTCGATGATGTTCATCGCTGGAGTGGACTTGGCAGCGTTGGGCAAAACGTTGTCGACGATGATCGAATCGGCGGCGTCGACCTCCAGTTCCGCCAACTTGGCGTCGACGATGGCCAGCACAGCGATGCCGACGATGGTGTCGATGTCGATCTTGGCGGTGACATCGACGTTGGCCGGCGTAGTGGTGCTGTTGATAGTGTCGATGTCAATCTTGGCGGTGGTTGATGATGGAGCCGGCGAATCCATAGATCCAGATCCCGTCGTCCCCACGGTCGGTGCCAATTGACGAGGTTTATCCCCGGCAATGCCCATGTCGAAGGGCTTTCGATCTAGGAAGTGTATTGGGGACCCGGCGAAATCGACGGCGATCAGACGAAAGCAAAGGAACACGAGATTTTACCCAGGTTCGGCCCCCTTAGAAGGTAAAAGGCCTACGTCCTGCTTGTCTGACTTTGTATTGACGGGGTGGCTTTGACGATGGGGTTACAATGGAGGCGTAGATTGGATCTAGCCGAACCAGAGAGCTCTAAGTAGTCGAGCACTCCGGCGTGAGGTGGGTGGAAAAAGCTTCTAGAGTTTCGAGGCCTCCCTCCCAGCCTTTTATATGCGAAGGCTGGGTCTCGGGATGGTCTCTCAAGCCAGATACAGATTGGATCGGTACTCAAACAAACGAAACCTAATCCAATTCCAATTCTTTGGGTCCTTGCTTGCACGCCAAGTTTAGCTCCTGGGCCACGCTAGACCGCTGCCTTGATGGGCCTCAAGAGCCTTTCGAGAGAGACTTTCCTGAACCGAAAACCAGGTAGGCAAATATCGGGGGCCCGTTTGTCATTCCTTCGTCATCCATAGTAAAGTTTCCTTCTTCAGGGGACCGAACAGACCTTTATAATAATTTGTAATGTAAGACTTAAGATTTTTGTGGCCTTCAATTGTCCCTTCATCTTGGATTAGTGAATGAATCAGCTTCTTTCGGTGTCTCCATTAGCAACACTGTGGAAGTATCTTGTGTTCGATTCACCCTCCAAAATGAATTGACTTTTGGATCTTTGGTACCATTTAATTTCCTCTTGTCGTAAAAGTTGAGCTATTTCCTCATTTGAATGGCTCTTAAGCTCAATCTCATGAGGCAAAAGCGGTCGAATTTCAGCGATCGCTTCAAGGTAATCAATGGTACTTGAAAGTCTTCATTTTTCTTTTTTAAGGATGCCGTGTGCCTCGCCCAACCTCCCAGGTGTTTACGAACAGCTCCTATTTTGTTATTCCACCTTTCTATTGGGGTTTAATTTCCTTCAAGTGGTATCCACTGTATTTTAAGAATATTGATATTACACCTCTAAAGTGTTTAGTTTAAATTTCTGAATGAAACCCTTTGGGTTGATGCAAGTTTTTGTTCAAAAGGCCACTTTGTATTGCATGTCCTGATAAAAGAAGGCGTTGGTTGTTCATTACTATTGTTGCACGCCTTATGAAATTATTATTATTTATTTCAAAGGTAGTGGTCAACAAATGTTAAGGTAATTAATTTTGTATTAGACCATCTTCGATAGAATGATACTCATCTAGTGCCACTCTAGGGAGACCTAATCTCGTGAAAGGTCACGCGCCCCCGCTAGCTGCAAGAGAAGGATCACTCCCTCCCATCATGAACCATGTCGAAATCTCGTTCCCATCTTGTCCTCCTCGCACGTGGATTACAGGAACACGACGTATCAGCTCGACGGGATGGGGTAGATCTGGGAGCATATGGTGGTGGAACGCTCCTTCGAATCTCTCTGGGACGAGTAGGTGTGCTCCAAGAAGAAGGAGGTTGTCCATGTAGAGGCCTCTCCATGTGTACATGTTTGCACATTGCGCTTTCCGGGAGTTTCCCACCGAAATATTCGGCAATTTTGTGTGGATTTTGAAAGCAGCCATGGCAAGGCGTAAGGCCTTAGCGGACGGGGCAACATGCTCCAAGAAGGGGCAAAGCCGCTGCCCCCAACATCATCATCATCTCCTATGATAAGTAGCTTAAGTTAGAAAAGTGTTTTAGGGTTTCGTGGGGCAATGTCTCTCCACTTATCTTCTATTTATAAACTTGGCAGGACAACATGACCGACTCATCTAATACACACCCCCTCAATCTAAACTACTATTACGTACAAGGTTTAGATTGGACTTGAATCGGTCTAACATCTGCCCTGTGGCTAGTTTAGTAAACACATCAGCCAACTGATCACTAGAAGAGATGAACTTCACCTGCAAGGCTCCTTCAGCAACACGCTCGCGCACAAAGTGAAAGTCTATCTCTATGTGCTTCGTTCAAGCATCGAAAACAGGATTCGCTGTTAGGCAGGTTGCCCCTAAGTTGTCACACCAAAGAACATGCGCACGCCGCTGTGTGACTCCAAGTTCTTTAAGCAAAGAACTGATCCATATTGCTTTAGCTGCTCCATTAGCAAGTGCTTTATACTCTGCCTCGGTACTGGATCTCGAGACTGTGGGTTGCTTCTTCGAACTCCAAGATACTAAGTTCGGACTCACAAAGACTGCATATCCTCCTGTGGAGCGCCGATCATCAACACATGCGGCCCAGTCTGCATCAGTGGAGATACTAACGTCCAGAAGTGAAGACCTACAAAAACGTAAGTCAGTGTCTATTGTGCCCTTCACATAATGTAATATACGCTTGACTGCTTCCCAGTGCACCTCAGTAGGCCGGGAGAGAAACGGACATACTTTGTTCACCGCAAAAGAAATATCTGGATGTGTGTGAGTCAAATACTGCAAGCTACCCACCACGCTATGATGCCGAGAGGAATCCTCGGGACCCAACAATGCTCTTGTGTATCGTGCAAGGAGCTCAGAGGGAACCAGTGGAGTAGGAGTAGGATTGCAATTCTCCATATTAACACGAAATAAAAGATCTAGCACATACTTGCGCTGAGTGAGTATCATGCCCCCAGAATTGTAAGACGCTTCTAGTCCAAGAAAGTACTCCAATGGACCAAGATCCTTGATTGGAAAAGTGTCTGACAAGGACCAAACCAGGCGGTCAACAACAGCGGGAGTATACCCGGCAATAACAATATCATTGACGTAGACCAGCATAAAGATCTGAACACCATCGTGCTGGAAAATGAAGAGAGATGTATCCACCTTGGAAGGAACATAACCAAGCTGAGAGAGGCGATCACTGAGCCTCGCGTACCATGCTCGAGGGGACTGCTTCAGGCCGTAAAGAGAGTGCCGCAACTTGCAAACATGGGACGGATACCGAGGGTCTTCAAAACCGAGCGGCTGCTGCATGTAGACATCCTCCGACAAAAAAACTATGGAGAAACACATTGCTCACATCAACCTGACGGAGAGCCCACCCACGGAAGACAACAATGGAGAGAACCAGGCAAATGGTAGAATGCTTCAAAACCGGACTAAAGGTGTCATCATAGTCAATACCGTGCTGCGGGGTGAAGCCACGAGCAACGAGACAAGCCTTTTGCTTCTAAACGGAACCATCCGGACGATGCATGGTTTTAAAAATCCACTTGATGCCAACAATATTTGTGCCAGGTGGACGAGGAACCAGGATCCACGTATTTGTCTGAAAGAGAGCCAAAAACTCCTCAGACATTGCATTGCGCTAGGCAGGTTCGCGAAGGGCATCATGATGAGACACCGGAGAGGCGAAGAGGGCATGCCGTTGAGGATTGTACCGGACTGTACCATCGGTGTATTGCTTCTCGCAACGAGTATTATCTCGGAGGTGAATGACCATGCCATGACCGGGAGGAGCAGCCGGAGGAGTCGCGGCTGGAGTAGGAGGGCTACCGGTAGGAGGCGACTGGGCTGCTCGGGCGCTTCAGGCATATGCGAAGGAGAGCCAGGAGGCGATGGGACACTGCGGGCTGCCGGGGCAGGAGAAGTCACCGTGGGCTCTGCTGCGGCAGGAGAAACTGCAACATCGTTTGCCGCGGCGCTACCGCGACGGGAGCAAATGCCAGGTCGGCTACCGTGGCAGGCGAGGGCAGAGCGGCAGCATGCGGTGCCGAAGCGACCTGCATAGGTGTAGCATCATCACCTAACAGAGGCGGGTTAGTGAACAGGTAAGATAAGTCATATTGATGAACATGGTCATGTTTATTCGGTTCATTAGACAAAAAAGTGATGGCCTCCTGAAGTGTAGGAATATCAACAGAGACTCCAGGAGTGGCGTATGGAAAAACAGATTCATCGAACACGACATCACGCGAGATGTAAATACACCTAGAGGATTTATCCAAGAACTTATACCCTTTATTCATAGGACTGTAGCCGAGGAAGACACACTGCTTAGACCGGAACGCAAGTTTATGAGAATTATACTTGCAAAGACTAGGCCAGCATGCACAATCAAACATGCGGAGACACTCATAGTTTGGATGAACACCGAAGCGGCGATGCACCGGTGTGTCCTTCTGGAGTACTGGTGTGGGAATGTTGTTAACAAGATAACACGTGGTAAGAAAAGCTTCATCCCAGTAGCGCAATGGCAAGGAGGAGTGAGCAAGGAGAGCAAGACCAGTTTCAACAAGATGGCGGTGCTTGCGTTCGGCAATGTTGTTTTGCTAGGAGGTGTGAGGACAAGACACACGGTGAGAGATGCCCGTGCACTGAAAATAGCGATGCATCTTATGATATTCATCGCCCCAATCAGATTGAATTGACTTGATTTTGGCATCTAAAAGATGCTCAACATGAGCCTGGAACATATAGAAAACTTGCTCAACATCAGACTTGTGTTTCAAGAGATAAATCCAGCAAAAATGTGAATAGTCATCTATAAAACTCACATAATACTTAAAACCACCAGAGGAAGCAATAGCAGGACCCCAAACATCAGAGTGAATTAACTCAAGTGGCATAGTGGAAACACGATGGGATGAAGTATAAGGTAATTTATGACTTTTTGCATGTTGACATGCATCACAAACAGACGAGGAAGTATCAAACGGAGCACAAGATAAATCATGTGTCTTAACAATAGTTTGCACTATATTATTTGTGGGATGACCAGGACGCTGATGCCACTAAGAGGGCAAAGCCGTAACACCGGCGAGAGCTCGGCGTGGCGTAGAGGATGAAGCACGGCTGAGCGGGATGGGGTAGAGGCCGCCTTAACTTCTACCGTGAAGCAGAATTTTCCGTGTGGCCTTGTCCTTAACACAGAAAAAATGACAGTGAAATTCAACAAAGACATCATTATCCCAACAAAGGCGATTGACAGGCAAGAGGTGTGTGCTAAGATGCGGAACATGGAGAATATTTTTCAAGTGGATAGAAGAACTGGCAAACGAAGAATGACCAATGTGCGTAATAGACAAACCTGCACCATTGGCCACTTGGACGTGATCCGTCCCGCCATAGCGCTCCTAGAGGTGAAGACGAGCTAGATCGCTCGTCAAGTGATCCATGGCACCGGAGTCGAGATGCCAGACAGGGGCGTCGGTGTTGTAGCTGGTAGATGTCGCGTTCCCGACGTGCTGGTTGTTGTTGTTGCGGGGCTGAAACTCAGGATTGAACCGGTTCCTGCAGTCCGATGCAACATGCCCCCAATAGTTGCAGATTTGACACTGGGGCGTTGCGGCGGCGGTTATTCTGACGGTTACCACCATCATTGCTGATGTAGTTCTGGCGACCACCATTTTGGCCACCGGTAGGTTGGCCGCTATAGGGAGAAGCGTTGCCCTGGCCACCGTACGGGAGGCCGTTGTCGTCTATGCTAGGGCTAGGTTGATAGGCGACGGGCTAGCGAGGAGCACCAGCTGGGAAATTGGGAGTGCGCTGCCGACCAGGGTTGGAGTAGAGGCCCGGACGCGAGACAGCATTCGCCAAGGAGGACCAGTCTACTGACTGATCTTGCTGCTCCTAAAGGGCCCCGAATGACAAGATGTGAGAATAAAATTCATCATAAGACACGGACTTGTTACCGAGCATAAGAGTCATTGTGATGGCATTGAATTCTTTGCCGAGTCTGGTGATGATATAGTCGACAAGCTCTTCATTGGAGAGAGGAGAACCGGCTGCTGCCATGACATCACTGAGGGCCTTCATCTGCTGCATGTACTGGGAAGCGGGCATCCCCTCCTTGCGAAGAGACTGGAGTTGGCGACGAACATGAAGAACATTGGTGCGACTCTGCGCTCCGTACAACCGGTGCATGGTGGCCCAGACGTCCATGGCCGACGTGCAGCCAATGAGAGCTGGCTGGCGATGACTGGCTCCATGGAGCCGAGGAGGAAGCTGAGGACCCTCTGGTCCGTGACCCACCAGCGAGAGTACTCCGGGTTCGGGACGTCCACGGCGGCATTGCCAGTGCCATCCTCGATGGTCTGTGTGGGGGCCACATCGGTGCCTTCAAGATGGCCATGAAGGCCGGCGCCGACGAGAGCGGGCACGGTGAGCCTCTTCCACAACATGAAGTTGTGGGTGTCGAGGCGCACGGAGACGACAGACGATGAGGAGAGGCCGATGCAGGTGGAGGCATTGAGGACGGAGACGGTCGCCCCCGATAGCGAAGCGAGCGCGAGGGCCGAGGTGGAAGACATCGTGGCGGCGCGGAGATGGTCTCGCGACGGCGTGGGCAAAATCTTGCGGCGGCGGCGGCGCGGGCGACTTGCGCGGCGGCGGAGGAGCCCTAGGTTTTGGGCTCTGATACCAAGTTAGAAAAGTTTTTTAGGGTTTCGTGGGGCAATGCCTCTCCACGTCTCTTCTATTTATATACTTGGCAGGAATACATGTACAATACAACGTACGTTATGTACGGTAGACCGACTCATCTAATAGGGTAGTGCTATTAATAAGCTAGTGTGTAGTGAGATTAATAAGTATGTAGTGTTAAGTTGGCAGCCTTTTATTTGGAGCCCTTAGTCTGGCTTATAGCTAAATAATAGTATCTCAATTTTTTATTTATTAGATAGAATTTAGCTTGCCAAGTCAGTTATACCAAATGTTATGGGGAAACCCAATTGAAGAGGGGAGGAGGTGTTTTGACTCATCGGACTAGATGCACCTATTCACAGAAAATGCATTTTAAATACATTTTAAAATGTCAAAAAAATAGACAAAAAATTCTTAGTGTACATCTAAACAATTTATGTTCACCCTGATGCGGGCAGACAACCACCCAGTTGGGAACCCCAAGAGGAAGGTATGATGATCATAGTAGCAAGTTTTCCCTCAGTAAGAAACCGAGGTTTATCGAACCAGTAGGAAAAAAGCCAAACTTAAGAAGGTGATGCCTGCTAGCTTCGCGATAGCTCCGGACAATTTATAAGGCGCCTCGTCCAGGGCTTTGCTTTGCACCAGCAGCAACGTGGAACCGGCACACAACACAACCAAGAACTTTGCTCCCAACTTACGATGAGGTTGTCAATCTCACCGGTTTACTGTAAACAAAGGATTGAGCGTATCGAGTGTAAAAACAGTAGTAGTATGCGAGAAAGTAAACAGTGCGAGTAAAATTAAACAGTAATATCAATGTAAAGGAAATTGGACCGGGGTCCATAGTTCACTAGTGATGCTTGCTAGTTTGCGACAGCAGCGGACAATTTATATATGGCGCCTCGTCCAAGCTTTGCTTGCTAGCTGCAACGTGGAACCTGCACACACACAAACAAATACTTTGTTCCCAACTTGCGATGAGGTTGTCAATCTCACCGGTTTGCTTGAAACAAAGGTTATAAGTGTATCGAGTGGAAAACAGTAATAATGTGCGAGTAAAGTAAACAGTACGAGTAAAGTAAACAGGTGATAGCAATATGATTAAAATAGGACCGGGGTCCACAGTTCACTAGTGGTGTCTCTCCATAGATAAAATAACATGCTGGGTAAACAAATTACAGTTGGGCAATTGATAGAATAAAGATAACGTGATATGTCAAGAAGATCACTATGAGATTTACTCTGGCATTACAACAAAATACATAGACCGCCATCCAACTGCATCTATGACTAATAATCTACTCCTGGGGATATCATCCGAACACCCTAGAAGTATTAAGTTGCGAACAACAGATAATTGCATTAAGCAAAGTGTGTAATGTAAACAAAGCATATGCCCTTGAGCATATGAATGTTGTTTTCTCCCTAGTAGCAACAGCACATCTACCACCTTAGAGGTTTCTGTCACTCCCCCAGGTGAAATAGAGGCATGAACCCACTATCGAGCATAAATACCCCCTCTTGGAGTCACTAGCAACTACTCGGCCAAGATAGCTACTAACAACGGAGAGCATGCAAGATCATAAACAACATAGAGATAACAAAAGATATAATTCAGTACAGCAACTTAATCATAAACACCAATATTCATCGGATCCCAACAAACCAACATCATAGAATTACATAACGGTGATCTCAATCATGTAGGGCAGCTCATGAGATCTAAACATGAAGCACATGGTGGAGATGACAACCATCTAGCTACTGCTATGGACCCATAGTCCAAGGTAGACTACTCACTCATCGCTCCGGAGGCAAGCATGGCGATGAAGAAGACCTCCGGTGGCGATTCCCCTCTCCGGCTGGGTGCCGGGAAGAGCTTCTGGACCCTCCCGATCTTCGGGTCGACGGCGGCGGCGGATCGCGATGTATTCTGGAAAACTGATCGGGCCTTAGGTTTTTCTCGTCGGGGGGTCTTTATAGGCGAAGGGGCGATGTCAGAGGAGGGACCAGACCCCCTCACACAGGGGTGGCGCGGCCAGGGGCCTGGCCGCGCCGCCTGTGCGTGTGGGGCCCACGTGGCCCTCCTCCGTCTCTTCTTCGGATGTCTGGAAGCTTCCCCGTGATATAAGTCTTCAGGAACTTGTTTCGTCCAATTCCGAGAATATTTCCTGTGTATCACTTCTGAAACACAAAAACAGCAGAAAACAGGAAACTGGCACTGTGGCACTTCGTTAATAGGTTAGTTCCGGAAAATGTATAAAAGTGCCACTAAGTGTAACGAAACAGTAGGCAAATGGTGTAAAAACAAGCATGGAGCATCAAAAATTATAGATACGTTTGAGACGTATCAAGCATCCCCAAGCTTAACTCCTGCTCGTCCTCGAGTAGGTAAGTGATAACAAAGAATAATTTTTGAGGTGACATGCACCTACACAATCTTGATCATATATGCAAGCATTGATGAGCTGGGATCAATAGAACTTAAAACATGGGCATGAAGATATAATCATGACAATAAGAACTTAGCAACCATGTTGTAAACATGAAAATGAACACAAACAAAAGATCATGAAAATGAAACAATGAAAGTCAAACGTGTGTTCAAATCATAAGGAAAAACATACGAATGGTTTTCAGCTTGTCCTTCATGTAGAGCAAAACATAAATGCATAGGACACCTTCAAGTTTAAGAGGGTGACTAGATACAAGTAATTTAAGAACAAGTGAAACCAACAATATGAATCAATCAATGAACTTTGGGACAATGCATATCACACTAAGAATAACAACTATGCTCTCTTAATGGTGCATAAAGAAAGAAGGTGGTGACTCAACATAAAAGTAAAAGAAAGGCCCTTCGCATAGGGAAGCAGTGATTTAAACATGTGCTAGAGCTTTTCATTTGTAAAACAGAGAGATAAAACTTGATTTTGAGAGGTGGTTGTCTTTGTCAACGACTGGCAATGGGGTTCTTACTATCTTCCATACAAAAATAAAGCAAGTTTTTGAGAGAGAGATTGGCACTCTTGTGCTCTTTTTATAAAACTTGGCACTCCTCCCCACCTTTTCCTTTCACATACCATGGCTAACCGATTCCATCGGGTGCCCACCAACATTCACATTCTTTGGAGGAGTGCCTTTTTTTCTTTCTTTTTTTCCTTTTTTTTCTTTTTGGAATAAGCAATATGGAAGATAGCAAATCCGACCATTACGTCCCCATGAGCTGAAAACAGTGTCACAAAACGAGAAGTGTTTTGAAGGTTTTTGAAAGGTAGCACACGAAAATTTTACTTTGGAATGGCTTACAAATACCATGCATAGGAATTTATAGTGGACACAATGGCAAACTTGGCTTTTAGGAGTTGGATGCACGAGTAGAGCTCATACTCAGTACAAGGCGAGGGCTAGCAAAAGACTGGGAGCGACCAACTAAGAGAGCAGTAATGGCCATAATCATGCAAAGCGACAAAGCGACATTAAAAGAAGCATACAATGGCGTCAAAAGTCAGAAACTAAATGATCATGAAGGCTAATGGCGACTTTGTAAGAGTCTATCATGTGTGAGCATGCGCCAAGTCAACCCAAATAAAGCATCAAGGAGAAGACCAAAATAATGCTTCCATACAATAAAAACAACGCATGATTTTCTCAAAGGCTCATTAAGCAATCTCAGTTATTTGAGACAAGTCATGCTACAGCAAAACCACTAAGCATACTATCAAAAAGACATCAAGCATGACATGAAAAAGCCTAAGCCGCAGTCTACACAAGCTCCTTCTTGTACCACTATTTTGCACAAAGCTTTTTCTCTTTTCCAACACCATTTGAAATTTTTATAAACACCTCTTTTGATGAAAACCAATAAAGATCAGAGGCAAAAATACACCTTGATGAAAAGATATGACAAGATCTGAACGCAAATCAAGGCGAAAACGAAAACCAAAAGCAGTAGCAGAAAAAGTAGAACACTCGATTTTTAATAAGAGTGAAAACTAGAGCGTTCTTTGCAAATGAAAACGAGTAACTTCTCCAAAAGAAATTTGTTGGGGTCCAACCATTTATTGCAGCAAACAAACAAACTAAACCAACTAAGAAAACTAAAACAACTGACGCTCCAAGAAAAACACATAGTGCATGAAGCAATAAAAATATAGTGTTTTGAAAGGTGACCTGATTTTTGCCGATGAAGAAGGGGTGCCTCGGGGGCATCCCCAAGCTTTGACGCTTGTACTTCTTGGATATTTCTTGGGGTGATGCATGGGCATCCCCAAGCTTGAGTTTTTGTCCATTCTTCAACTCATCTCATCATTCTCCAATCCCTACACTTGAAAACTTTCTTCATACAAAACTAAACACAATTCTATTAGCAACATTAGTGTAAGCATAAAATATATTCAACCTCCTTTAGCTTCAGGTTTCAACCCAAAACCACCACATATAAAGTATATACTACTGTAGCAACTTCCACAAGAGTTCCATGATCAAAAAAGAACTCAAAAGAAAGCGATAAAGTGGCAAAAACAAATATTGGCAGAAATCTGTCAAAACTGGACAGCTGACAAAGGACGAATTTTTGAGGGATTTTCCGTTGCTCAAATCAAAAAGTGTTCGACTAAGAAAAGTTTGGATATAACCTGGGGCATATGCACAAGAAATCGCAGGTCCAAAAGATAAACAGAGAATTGTCACGAATTTTTACGGTGCAGCACCGAAAACAGTTTCAGGACAGCAACATCCCCAAATCTTTACCTCACTCAAATTAGAGGCTTCTCTTGGCACAAAAACGAAATAAACAAGATAAGGAGCAGTCATTACAGTAGTAATGACTTCCAAGACTCAAATAAAATAAAAAGTACTGAAAAGTAAACAATGGGTTATCTCCCAAGAGTGCTTTTCTTTAACGCCTTTGAGCTAGGCGCAGAAAATTGCGAATCAAGTACCTTCAGAAGAAGCATTAAGATCAACAGAAGAGGTCTTGTCAATAAGGCATTGTATTTCATCCACATAAGTTTTTGAAGACCCTTGGTGATCATGCTTTGGTACACTATTCTCATCAAAAAGATTTTCAGGACAAATCCAGGCAAAATTGTTTTCGAAAGCATCATTCAATCCCAAAAGCTTGCAAGGTATAGGTATCTCGGTCCCCTCATCATTAGTATCAATAACCTTTATAGGTGAACCGAGTTTATTAAAACGTTTAAGAACTTTCCTAGCTTCAATAACTACATCCTTAAATTCTAGGCGCAAGGTTTCCAAGATAAAAGCCTTCTTTTCGGGATCCTCAATTTCATGAAGCTTAAGGAACATGTATTGCATAAAAGGATTAAGACTAGCAAACCTAGTTTCCAACATGTCAATTAAATAAATAGAAGCAACTTCAATACTAGGAGCAAGCTCAACCCAAGACTTTTCCTCATCTTCATCGTGCATACTAATGTGATTAAAGAACTCCTCAATGTTACTTTTGCCAATAATCGAACCACTCCCTACAGAGAGGTCCTTCAGAACGAACTTAGGGAACAACATGATAAACTAAAGTAAAGAAATAACAACTACCAAGGATTCTAATTTTTTGGGTTTTTGATATAAAGCAATGCAGGTAAAATAAAATAAAGTAAAGCAAAACAAATAACAAAGTAAAGAATGTGTGTGCGAAGAACTCCCCTCGCAGAAGTCTTCTCTCTTCCTCCCCGGCAACGGCGCCAGAAAAGTAGCTGCTACTCCAAGTTGATGTGGGAGCAAACTGTCCTTGTGCGTGGTGAATGACCAGCCCGTTGGGAACCCCAAGAGGAAGGTATGATGAGTGTAGCGGCTAGTTTTCCCTCAATTAAGAAACCAAGGTTTATCGAACAGGAGAAGAGAGACGGTGACGACTGAAGGTGATGCTTGCTAGTTTGCGACAGCAGCGGACAATTTATATATGGCGCCTCGTCCAAGCTTTGCTTGCTAGCTGCAACGTGGAACCTTCACACACACAAACAAATACTTTGTTCCCAACTTGCGATGAGGTTGTCAATCTCACCGGTTTGCTTGAAACAAAGGTTATGAGTGTATCGAGTGGAAAACAGTAATAATATGCGAGTAAAGTAAACAGTACGAGTAAAGTAAACAGGTGATAGCAATATGATTAAAATAGGACCGGGGTCCACAGTTCACTAGTGGTGTCTCTCCATAGATAAAATAACATGCTGGGTAAACAAATTACAGTTGGGCAATTGATAGAATAAAGATAACGTGATATGTCAAGAAGATCACTATGAGATTTACTCTGGGCATTACAACAAAATACATAGACCGCCATCCAACTGCATCTATGACTAATAATCCACTCCCGGGGATATCATCCGAACACCCTAGAAGTATTAAGTTGCGAACAACAGATAATTGCATTAAGCAAAGTGTGTAATGTAAACAAAGCATATGCCCTTGAGCATATGAATGTTGTTTTCTCCCTAGTAGCAACAGCACATCTACCACCTTAGAGGTTTCTGTCACTCCCCCAGGTGAAATAGAGGCATGAACCCACTATCGAGCATAAATACCCCCTCTTGGAGTCACTAGCAACTACTCGGCCAAGATAGCTACTAACAACGGAGAGCATGCAAGATCATAAACAACATAGAGATAACAAAAGATATAATTTAGTACAGCAACTTAATCATAAACACCAATATTCATCGGATCCCAACAAACCAACATCATAGAATTACATAACGGTGATCTCAATCATGTAGGGCAGATCATGAGATCTAAACATGAAGCACATGGTGGAGAGGACAACCATCTAGCTACTGCTATGGACCCATAGTCCAAGGTAGACTACTCACTCATCGCTCCGGAGGCAAGCATGGCGATGAAGAAGACCTCCGGTGGCGATTCCCCTCTCCGGCAGGGTGCCGGGAAGAGCTTCTGGACCCTCCCGATCTTCGGGTCGACGGCGGCGGCGGATCGCGATGTATTCTGGAAAACTGATCGGGCCTTAGGTTTTTCTCGTCGGGGGGTCTTTATAGGCGAAGGGGCGATGTCAGAGGACGGACCAGACCCCCTCACACAAGGGTGGCGCGGCCAGGGGCCTGGCCGCGCCGCCTGTGCGTGTGGGGCCCATGTGGCCCTCCTCCGTCTCTTCTTCGGATGTCTGGAAGCTTCCCCGTGATATAAGTCTTCAGGAACTTGTTTCGTCCAATTCCGAGAATATTTCCTGTGTATCACTTCTGAAACACAAAAACAGCAGAAAACAGGAAACTGGCACTGTGGCACTTCGTTAATAGGTTAGTTCCGGAAAATGTATAAAAGTGCCACTAAGTGTAACGAAACAATAGGCAAATGGTGTAAAAACAAGCATGGAGCATCAAAAATTATAGATACGTTTGAGACGTATCAGTAAACAAATTACAGTTGGGCAAGTGATAGAATAAAGATAACATGCATATGTCACGAGGATCACTATGCGATTTACTCTGGGCATTACAATAAAATACATAGACCGCCATCCAACTGCATCTATGACTAATAATCCACTCATGGGGATATTGTCCGAACACCCCTCGTAAGTTGCGAACAATAGATAACTGCATTAAGCAAAGTGTGTAATGTAAACAAAACGAATGTTTTGGACACAAGAATGTTGTTTTTCCCTAGTGGCAACAACACATCTACAACCTTAGAGGTTTCTGTCACTCCCCCAGATTAAATAGAGGCATGAACCCAACTATTGAGTATAAATACCCCCTCTTGGAGTCACTAGTATCTACTTGGCCAAGATAGCTACTAACAATGGAGAGCATGCAAGATCATAAACAACATAGAGATAACATAAGATAATATTCAACACATCAACTTAACATAACACCAATATTCATCGGATCCCAACAAACACAACATGTAGAATTACATAAAGATGATCTCGATCATGTAAGGCAGCTCACGAGATCTAAACATGAAGCACATGGTGGAGAAGACAACCATCTAGCTACTGGTATGGACCCATAGTCCAAGGTAGACTACTCACTCATCGCGCAGGAGGCAAGCATGGCGATGAAGAAGACCTCTGGTGGCGATTCCCCTCTTCGGCAGGGTGCCGGGAAGAGCTTCTGGACCCTCCCAATCTCGGGTCGACGACGGTGGCGGATCACGATGTGTTTCTAGAAAATTGATCGGGTGTTTAGGTTTTTCCCGTCGGGGGGTCTTTATAGGCGAAGGGGCAGTGTCAGAAGTGCACCAGGGGGCCCTCACCATAGGGCGGCGCGGCCAGGGGCTGGGCCGCGCCCCCTGGTGGTGAGGCTGGCCCCTGGGCCCTCTCCGTCTCCTCTTCGGTCTTTTGGAAGCTTCGATAAATATTAGGAGGTTCGGTTTTTGTTTCGTCCAATTTCGAGAATATTTCCTGTGTAACTTTTCTGAAACACAAAAACAGCAGAAAACAGGGAACTGGCACTATGACATCTTGTTAATAGGTTAGTTCAAGAAAATGGATAAAAATGCCACGAAGTGTAACAAAACACTAAGCAAATGGTGTAAGAACAAGCATGGAGCATCAAAAGTTATAGATACATTTGAGACGTATCAAGCATCCCTAAGCTTAACTCCTGCTCGTCCTCGAGTAGGTAAGTGATAACAAAGAATAATTTTTTAGGTGACATGCAGCAACACAATCTTGATCATCTATGTAAGCATTGAGTGCTGGGATCAAAAGAACTTAAAACATGGGCATGAAAGACATAATCTTGATAGAAGAAACTTAGCAACCATGTTATAACACGAAAAAGAACACAAACGAAAGATCATGAAAATGAAACAATGAAAGTCAAATGTGTGTTCAAATCATATGAAAAAACATAGCAAATGGTTTTCATCTTGTCCTTCATGGAATAGCAAAACATAAATGCATAGGACACCTTCAAGTTTAAGAGGGCGACTAGATATAAATAATTTAAGAACAAGTGGAACCAAATTCATGAATCAATCAATGATAAACTTTGGGACTATGCACATTAAACTCAGAATGACAACTATGCTCTCTTAGACGGTGCATAAAGGTAGAAGGTGGTGACTCAACATAAAAGTAAAAGAAAGGCCCTTCGCAGAGGGAAGCAGTGATTGCAAGTTTTATAAACCTTCAAAAATTATGGTACTTACTAGCTTTGAGCTCTCATTTCCCCCATCATAGGCATCTTGAATGCTTAAAGTTAATGCGAGTACAATTATGAAGCATATGCTTGACAAATCATAAGTTGAAAACCTCGTGTCCCGTGAATACGAATACCCAAACCTCATGCTACTCGACTTAGAGTCCCAAGCGAGCTCTTGTCATTGTAAGTATATGCGTATCATCGAGAACCGCCAACGGGGTACCTTCATGCCCGATGACATGGAACAAGCCCACATCAAAATGACAGGACAAACAGACAATGAACACCTCAGCATCTCTTTTATTTACCATTGGTATAGCTTTTTATTTTGAGATGCGTCATCGAATGTTCACTATGGGCATGCTGTAAATTTCCACCATGAATTATGCATGGATTAGATTAGCGGCCCAGGTGTTTCTCTAACACATATAAAAACTCCATGATCCCGCAAGATTCCCAACTTATTTCACATTGCGAGTATCCATAAACAAAAGATCACGATATCAACTCAAATAAGAAGTGCAATGTTGAAAGCTTACCCCATGATGGCATGGTTTGGCTAATTTCCAACTTAAAACTTGCAAGCATAACAACTCAACATAAGAGAGCCACAATGTCAAATTTTAAGAATGAGAAAAATAAAGTGTGCCATCGGGTTCGTGAGAGCTTTACTGACCAATTTTTGCATAACACCGAAAGAGTTTAATTTGAAGGATAGATAAAAGCAAGTCAAATGTACTTTGGAATAGCAAATTTCTAATAGGTATGTATGGTGGACACATTGGAATAACTTGGTTTTGAGGAGTTGGATGCACGAGTAGAGCTCATACTCAGTACAAAATCAGGGCTAGCAAAAGACTGGGAGCGACCAACTAAGAGAGCAATAACGGCCATAATCATGCATAGCGACAAAACATCATTAAGAGAAACATAAAATGGCATGAAAAGTCAAAAACTAAATGATCATAGAGGCTTATTGTGACTTTGTATGAGTTAAACATGTGTAAGCATGCGCCAAGTCACCCCAAATAAAGCATCAAGGAGAAAACCAAATTAATGCTTCCAAATAATAAAAACAACGCATGATTTTTTCAAAGGCTCATTAAGCAATCTCAGTCATTTGAGACAATTCATGCTACAGCAAAACCACTAAGCATACTATCAAAACGACATCAAGCACGACATGCAAAAGTCTAAGCCGCGGTCTAAACAAGCTCCTTTTTGTACCACTTTTTTTGCATGAAACTTGTTCTCTTTTCCAACACCATTCGAACCTTTTTGAAATAACTCTTTTGATGAAAACCAACATGGACCAGAGGTCAAAATACACCTTGATATAAAGATAAAACAAGATCTGAACAAAAATCAAGGCTAAAAACGAAAGCTAAACGCAGTTCTAGAAAAAGAGAACACTCGTTGAACGATAAGAGTGAAAAACGGAGTGTTCTTGGCAAATGAAAAGCAAGGCAACTTCTCCAAAAGAAATTTGTTGGGGTCCAAACATTTATTGCTGCAAACAAAGCTAAACAAAACTGAAAACTAAAGTAAATACGCTCCAAGAAAAATGCATAGTGCATGAAGCAATAAAAATATAGTGTGTTGAAAGGTGACCTGATTTTTGCCGATGAAGAAGGGGTGCCTCGGGGGAATCCCCAGGCTTTGACGCTTGTACCTCTTGGATATTTCTTGGGGTGCGTGGGCATCCCCAATCTTGAGCTTTTGTCCATTCTTCAACTCATCTCATCATTCTCCAATCCCTACATTTGAAAACTTCCTTCATAAAAAACTCAAGACAATTCTATTAGCAACATTAGTGTAAGCATAATAATAAATCAACCCCTTTTTGCTTCAGATTTCAACTCAAAACCACCACATATAAAGCATATACTACTGTAGCAACTTCCCCGAAAGTTTTGTGATCAAAATAACTCAAAAAGAAAGCGATCGAGAGGCAAACACAAATAGTGGCAGAAATCTGTCAAAATCGAACAGCTGACAAAGGTTGATTTTTTCGAGGATTTTCTGTTGCTCAAATAAAAAAGTGTAAAACTAATGAAAGTTTGGATATAACCTGGGGCATATGCACAAGAAATCGCAGGTCAAAAAGATATACCTAGAATTTTCACGAATTTTTACGGTGCAGCACGGAAATCTATTTCAGGACAGCAACATCCCCAAATCTTACCTCACTCAAATTAGAGGTTTCTCTTGGCACAAAAACGAAATAAAAAGGATAATGAGCAGTCATTACAGTAGTAATAACTTCCAAGACTCAAATAAAAGAAAAAAACTGAAAGTAAAACAATGGGTTATCTCCCAAGAGTGCTTTTCTTTAACGCCTTGGAGCTAGACGCAGAAAGTGCAAATCAAGTAATATCACGTGATGAAGCATCAAGTTCATAATTTTCTCTAAGAATAGAGTCAAAAAGTAATTTCTTCCTCTTTCTAGGGAAGTGTTCCATACCTTTCTTGAGTGGTAATTGATATTTAATGGTGCCTTCCCTCATATCAATGATGGCACCTACAGTTCGAAGAAAGGGTCTTCCCAAAATAATAGGATATGAAGCATTGCATTCAACATCCATAATAAGAAAATCAACGGGAACAAGGTTATTGTTAACCATAATAAGAACATCATTAATCCTTCCCAACGGTTTCTTCTTAGCAACATCAGCAATAGGAACATCATAATAACACTTTTCAAGCGGTGGTAAATCAAGCATGTCATAAATTTTTCTAGGCATAATAGAAATACTAGCACCTAGATCACATAAAGCTTGGCAATCAAAACCACTAACATGCATATCAATGATGAGTTCCCAACCATCTTCTAACTTCTTGGGAATAGAAGCTTTTTGCTTCAACTTTTCATACCTACTTTTCTTGAGAGCATTGGTAATATGCTTAGTAAAAGCAACATTTATAGAACTAGCATTGGGACTCAAAGAAAGCTTTTGCAAGAACAAAATAACTTCAGATATATTGCAGCCATCAACATCAAAATCATTGAAAGAAATAGAGCTATCATTTCCTACACTCCGAAAAATTTCAGCACTCTTTTGAGAAAAAGTTTTTGCAGTTTTGGGCTTTTTAACACAAGGAGTAGGAGTTTTCTCTACACCAATCAAAGTAAGGGGATTGCTAGCATTTGGAACAACATCATTAGAGGTAGTAATGGTACATACCTTCATCTTTCTAGCAATATCATCTTCTCTTTCCCACCTGGCATGCAATTCTGCTAACATCCTAACATTTTCATCAATTCTAAGTTGGATAGCATTAGAAGTGGCAAAAGGATTAGGCTTAGCGGACATTCTGTTAATAAAAAAAGATTGCACATTAGATAAAGATGAAATATCAGTTTCAGCTTTGGAAACCTTAGCTTGCAACTCAGGAATATCCTTGTTTAAATTTTCAAGTTGATGACTAATAGTCCTCAACAGAGCTGATTGCTCCTCCATGGTCTTGGTGAAGGCCCTGTTCTGCTCATATTGCACCTGCATAAAATTCTTGGTAGCCTTTTCAAGTTCTAAAATCCTTTCTTCACTAGGCATTTTAGGTCTACCAAGATAGCTATTATCACCATTAGAAGGAAACGGCCTATAATTGTTACTAGCAAAATTATTCCTATAAGCATTGTTGTTGAAATTATTATTTCTAATGAAGTTTACATCAACATGCTCTTCTTGAGCAACCAAAGAGGCCAAAGGAACATTATTAGGATCAACATGAGTTCTATCATTAGAAAGCTGTAATATCCCTGGATTTGAGACAAGAAATAGAGAGGAAACTGATGTGTGCATTGCATTCATGCATTAGAGAATCCGGGAAATTTTCGCGCAACTAGTTCCAAACGAAAAGTGATCGAAGTTTCTCCCGCTCTGATGATCTAGTTTAGTACATTAGAGTGAGTGTGATAAATTTTGGCACGACCTTCACAGAATTGTTTGTTTGGGGGAGAATAAGTTTTAGTTCATGATTCAAAGTTGAAATATAAAGATTCAATAAAGATGAAGTGGAACTTAAACTTTTTAAAACAAAAGAAATTCCATAAAGTAAATAAATAATATACAATAAGGAATGAAGAAAAGATATTATTTAATGAATTTAACATCTTGCAAGTCATAAGTAATAACATAAGTTACTAAGTAATTGAAATACCAAAAGAAGTCAAGCAACTCACAAGAGAAAACATTGTACAATAAAGAAAACATTTCTTTATTGATATTAACACAATTATACAAAGTCGTTACAAAATGGAATAAAGGAAAAGAATATAATTACAATTACAAGTTCAAGAAAAGAAAAACAAATCCTAAAACTAAATCTTTTAAGATCTTCATCTTGATCCCTGCAAACAAAATAAACAGAGACAAAGGAAGATATGCTATTATGATTAAAAGTCACATATAATAAGTTAACCTCATCACAGCCTTGGACCATTAGTCAATAGGAGATATATATTAGGCAGTACAAATAAGGGGCAAGTGTTGATAAGCATCACAGCTGTGGCTTGCTTGTGAAGGTAAACAAGCCAAATAGGTATTTTGCACTGAGTGTAGATAAACATCACATAGGCAGCCGCACCTCACTCACCACCATCTCATTTACCTCACCACCAGCTTATCCACACCACGAGAACACCCAAGAAACCATCACCAAATCCCAGCCCAAGCAGTCAGTGATTATGGTCATCTAGTGGAGCACCAGGAGCTGACCCAGTGGAGGAGTAGAGCCGCCAGGAAGGAGGAGAAGAGCTACCAGCAGAACAAGATCAAGAGGAAGAAGGGCACCTGATCCAAAGATCTAGTACCAACCTCATCTCCCAGAAACTCCAGAAAAAGGTGAATAGCCAAAGATCAAGATCACGGTATCTATTCTTAGTATTGCATAACCATCTCTGGAAATAAAAGAAGTACATAAAAATCATCACATTAAAATACCCTTCAACTAGAAGTATACCTAGGAGGATAGAGTGATGGATTTCTCTCAGTCTTGCATAGAAGTGCTATGCAAATATCATCACAGAGAATAAAAGCCATAATTAGTATCTGCTCTTATGCAAATTGTGCCTCAGCCTTTGCATCATAGGCTAGGTCAAGAGCAAGCAAATGTCTGTACTTATCGGTTTATTTATCTAGCAACTATTCTGACCAAAGGCTGAACATTATCATTTTATATCACACCAACTCAAACACAATACCAGATTATGGATGCACATGATCTGGTGCTCAATAGTAGCATCCAGAATTAAAGCACCAACCTCATTTCCAAAATTTCAGCAATATGGTGAATACACCAAGAACAAGCAGTAGATTATGTTCATATTATCTGCAAAATAAAATAAGGGGGGGCAGCAGGATACTCTCAGATAGGCATAGAGGTGCTATGCTTAGATCCTCACAGAGTAGTAAAAATCCAACAAAATGAGTATCTGTTCTTATTAGAATCTTAAGCCTCAGTCTTTGCATCACAGGCCAGACCAAGATAGCAAGCTAGAATCTGTTCTTATCAATTTAACTCTATAGCAGTGCTCATTTTGCACATAACAGCAGCAACCAAAGGTTACTACAAGCATCAGAGAAGAATCACTGATCAAAGCAGCCAGCCAAACATCACCACTCACTAATATGCATACTCTCCTGGAGGCATCACATGAGCTAGATAAAGGATAGCAGCAGTCATTTGGGGAAACAAGCCTAATGTTCTAGAAGCAACTAGAAGAGGGGCTTGATTAAATCATCACTGAAAAGATTCAGTTCATATCTCCAAATATAATTCAGTTACGCATGTCACTGAATTATGGCCAAGCCTCGGAAATCATCTTAAGGATAACTCTATCCAAAACCAACAATTCATACATGAATTTCTCCAGTGACCATTCAGTTTCATCAGTAAGAGCACCACTGTAATTCACTCATGCTTGAATAATCCAAGCATTCAAAGGGAAGCACCACTGCACATAGCACAACCGAGCCATAGCTACACCAATACCACAACAAGCAACAGCCCAACATTAATTCACACACACATTAGGATCACATCATGTCGTGGCTCAGTGGCCAGGCCACCACTAGAGAGCAGCAGAGAAGGCTGGGAGGAGAGTAACTCACTGTGGGTATCATGATGGGGATACCAGAGTCGAGGAATCATAGTTGTCGCAGCCGAGCTTCATCGAGGTTGCGGTAGCAGTGCTATCACCGTCTCGTCCGCGTCCACACCGGGAGTAGCACGGCAACGACCGAGAGGTCATCGCCAGCACCACCACAGCTCCATCACCATGCCAGCAGGCAGTAGCACCTCACCAATAACCACACCACACCAACACCACCATAGCAGCAACACCTTGAGGTGGTGAATCAAAGGATGCTGGGGTTGCAAGCACTGCCATCCCGTCGGCGTCAAGGCATCAAGAGAGGAGCTAGAGGAGGCGCTGGTCAGAGGGGTGCCAGGTGAAGGAACCGAGCCAAGGCTCGAGGCTGAGGCCATGTCCGGGGAGCAAGGCAGCGGCATAGAGAAGCTAGAGGGGAAAGCAACAGCATCGGACTCGGCCGGCGGCGGCCGAACTACTTAACAGTAGCTAGGGTTCCGAAGTTGGGGGTGGATGAGGGAGACCCCAAGAAACAAATCGAGCGGGAGAGGTGGTAGAGAACGTCGAGACGGATCAGAGCCCCACCTCGCCAGAGCTAGAGAGGGCCGGGAGCACTCGGGGAAGAGCGGCAGCACGGCGGCGCCATGGGGTGTTCGGGAGCGTCTGTGCGTGAGGTGTGAGGAACGAGAGAGAGAGGGAGATGTGGGTCGGACCAGGGTCTTGCCCGAGCCAGAGGCCAGGCCGACTCGGTCGAATCGGCCAGGTCCGGCTGGACCAGTTGGGCTCAGCCCAACCAGATACTTTGACTCATTTTTGTATTTTTGTTTTAATGAAAATTACTTAAAAGTAAAATAAATAAAAACCAACTTATACAATTTATTTGATATAACAAGAAACTATTAATTATGTAGTAATTACTTAACCATGATATAATCTTTTGTGTGGTATTTTAAACATTGATTCTTAAATCTTGAGTAATTACGATTTAAGCCCTAAAAGGTATTCCCCTAATATACTTTTATAATAAATACAGGAAATAATAAATAAGTATTGAGTTGAATTACAAGTATAGTTCCTAATTTCAGTCCATTATTCAATAACTATTTTCTTCTAAGATTATCTTCAGTCTTGAGAAGTTCATAAATCAATTATATAATCACTTTAAAAGATGACTAAGTCCTAGAAATAATAATAGAAACTGTCATGCTTAATCAAATGTTTTAGAATTATTTTAAAATTTAAAATGGCACTAAGTGAATTTAAATACTACTTATTTACTAAGAATAATACCTTCAAAAGTTATCTTTCTAAATACATAGAAGGTAATCATTAAACCATCTCCTGAAGTCTTCAAGTCAATACTTGATCCATGTGTGATAATATTTCCACCCACTAAATGATCACCATATATTGCTACATCCTGGTTGTACTCTACCCATCAATCTTGCAAGATCACAATTACAAGTCTTAAGTGCAAACTAAATTCTTCCTTTCATGCAATACACACTTACTCAATGTTCTATTACAATAGTTAAGAATTATAGTAAACCCTAAAACACTAACTCTTATTTTTAGTACTTTCATTCATTAATAAATATGTTCTTCAAAAGTTAATCTTTTGAAGAAGATAGCAAGTAAACACTAAATGCCTTATAACCTTTGAAGTAAATACTTTTCTTGAGTGTGCCAACAATAAGCATTTATATGCTATTACATTGTTATGCTTTACCATTCAATTTCCAGAACATTCGCATGCTAACCTAAAACCCTAATAAAAACCTTGTTTGGGAATCCATTCTAAAATTGCTACACATCCTAAAGAAATCATCACAACTCACTAATCCTAAATCATCGGGGTTAGGCTACGCTTAGAACGATGCATAGCATATGATATGCATATCATGCTGAGTTCTTTTAACATCATCTTTACCAGATGATGGTGCTATTTCAGCATTTGGATTTCTTTCGTATCGAAGACCTTGACTTGCATAATCTTGCAGTCAACAAGGCAAGTTCACTCTTGCTCATGCCTTTTGATTATTTTTAGTAAATTACTTGCAAACTTATACATGTGGTATTACTACTGCATCTAAAAGCAAAAGTTTCTCTTTTCATAACTAATATGCTAGCTGGTTATCGATCCGAGTGGTGGTAACCTAGGATGGCTGGCAAATGGAACCACGGTATGATGGATGTGGTGGAGGTTCCATTTGCACGGGAAAGTAAACCCTAGGATTAGTAACAAATGTCGCCAGTGATTCTTGCACCGTACAATGCGCGTTAACCATGAGATCTGGAATGGGACGGGAAAGTCAGCTAGATCTTCTTCCTTTCGCATGTCAACGGATGTACCGTGTCGGAGCTGCCATTCCACGGGGATGGAGCAACATGGGTGGGACCCTTGAGTTTCCCCCGGTACCAGGTGTCTATGATGGATTGTAAGAATCTGGTCATGGGTAAAGCCGTGTATTCGGGAGATGTCTACCGGGGACCAGCCAGCTTACAAAAGGGTGGGCATGCGGGGTCACGGAGAAGGGTAGTGATTGGCTTGGATCTTATACTGGGCCCCATACCAAAGTGTGTGGACGGGAAAGTACGCCCGGTTGTGCAACAAGGATAAGGTCTCTCATGGGTAAAGCAACGCACCTCTGCAGAGTTATCAAATTGTGGCTTGTCACTCCTTGTTCCGGGCAGGAACTGCGAACGCAGTAGGAAAGGAACTCCATGAAGTTCTAATCGACCTGTGAAGGCTGACGGGCATAGTTCTTCAGAGTAAAAGCAACCTCTTGAAGAAATGTTTACGAAAACTTGCATTGCCAAATGACCCTTGGGTCTACGGCTGTAGATAGTGCATGAAAACACCTTATTCCCTATATGAACTTGCTGGGTAACGCTTGTTACTCACCCCACTCCCTCTTAACCCTTGCTTAGATTGGAGGCATCAGGAGGTGGCAATCCCAATGAACCGAAGCTGAAGAAGAAGTCTTGATCAAAGGTGGGAGCTATCAGTGGAGTCAATAACTATATCAAGCTTAGTGGAAAACTAGAATAGGAATAGAAGGGAACCAATTCCCCAATCCTAGAACCTAAGTAGTTAGGGTAATTCTGTAGTGAGTGATACGTCTCCAACGTATCCATAATTTTTGATGCTCCATGCTTGTTTTTACACCATTTGCTTAGTGTTTCGTTACACTTCGTGGCATTTTTATGCATTTTCCGGAACTAACCTATTAACGAGATGCCACAGTACCAGTTCCCTGGTTTCTGCTATTTTTGTGTTTTAGAAATGTTACACAGGAAATATTCTCAGAATTGGATGAAACAAAAGCCAGACGTCCAGATATTTCAAGGAGCTTCCAGAACACCGAAGAGGAGATGGAGCCGGACCAGAGGGTGGCCACACCACTAGGGGGCGCAGCCCACCCTTGGCCCACGCTAGCCTGTGGTGTGGGCCCCCTGGTCCACCTCTGACGCCGCCCCTTCGCCTATAAAGGCCCCCCGACGGGAAAAACCTAAATACCTGATCACTTTTCCAGAATACATCGCGATCCGCCGCCGCCGATGACCCGAAGATCGGGAGGGTCCAGAAGCTCTTCCCGGCACCCTGCCGGAGAGGGGAATCGCCACCGGAGGTCTTCTTCATTGCCATGCTTGCCTCCGGCGCGATGAGTGAGTAGTCTACCTTGACTATGGGTCCATAGCAGTAGCTAGATGGTTGTCTTCTCCACCATGTGCTTCATGTTTAGATCTCGTGAGCTGCTTTACATGATCGAGAATACCTTTATGTAATTCTACATGTCGTGTTTGTGGGAATCCGATGAATATTGGTGTTATGATTGAGTTGATATGCTGATTATTATCTTATGTTATCTCTATGTTGTTTATGATCTTGCATGCTCTTCGTTGTTAGTAGCTATTTTGGCCGAGTAGTTGCTAGTGACTCCAAGAGGGGTATTTATGCTCGATAGTGGGTTCATGCCTCTATTTAATCTGGAGGAGTGACAGAAACCTCTAAGGTTGTAGATGTGCTGTTGCTACTAGGGGGAAAACAACATTCATCTGCTCAAGGGCATATGCTTTGTTTACATTACACACTTTGCTTAATGCAGTTATCTGTTGTTTGCAACTTAATACTTGTGGAGTTCTCGGATTGATTCGCCACAAGTGGATTATTAGTCATAGATGCAGTTGGATGGTGGTCTATGTATCTATTTGTAATGCCCAGAGTAAATCTCATAGTGATCCTCTCGACATGCACATTGTCTTTATTCTATCAATTGCCCAACTGTAATTTGTTTACCCAGCATGTGTTATTTTATCATATGGAGAGACACCACTAGTGAACTGTGGACTGATACGTCTCAAACGTATCTATAATTTTTGATGCTCCATGCTTGTTTTTACACCATTTGCCTTGTGTTTCGTTACACTTTGTGGCGTTTTTATGCGATTTCCGGAACTAACCTATTGACAAGATGCCACAGTGCCAGTTCCCTGTTTTCTGCTGTTTTGTGTTTCAGAAGTGATACACAGGAAATATTCTTGGAATTGGACGAAACAAAAGCCAGAAGTCTTATTTTTCCCGGGAGCAACCAGACATCCGAAGAGAGGAAGGAGAGGGGCCACAGGCCTCCCTCACACAGGGCTGGCGCGGCCCAGGCCCTGGCCGCGCCGCCCCTGTGTGAGGAGGCCCTGGCAGCCCTCTGACATCGCCCCTTCGCCTATAAGAAGCCTCGGGACGGAAAACCCTAAAAGAGTCGGCAAATTTCCAAAAAGAGTTCCGCAGCTCCGCCGCCATCGCCGACGAATTTCGGGGGATAGAAGTCTCTATTCCGGCACCCTGCCGAGACGGGGAAGTGCCCCCGGAGCCATCTCCATTGGTCTCCATCGCCGTCTCCGCCGTCTCCGCCGTCTCCATCGACCTCACCGCCATCTCCATCAACCTTGTTGTCTCCTATGATGAGGAGGGAGTAGTTCATCCCCGGGGCTGAGGGCTCTACCGGTAGCTTTGTGGTTCACCTCTCTCTCCCATGATGTGATCTTTATGTGATTGTGAGCTTTGTATCATGTTGAACAAGTAGATGTTATTATTCAGATATTATGCTACTCCTATGCTTAATTGTTATAGTGTACTCTAGTGATGTTATTAAAGTAATCTATTCCTCCTGCCATGGTGTAACGGTGACAGTGCGTGCATCGTGGTGGTACTTGGTTTAGGCTATGATCGTGATCTCTTGTGGATTATGAGAGTAATTATTACTATGATAGTATTGAGTGATCTATTCCTCCTTTCATGGTGTAAAGTTGACAGTGTGTGCACCGTGTTAGTACTTGGTCTAAGTTGCAATGATTTCTATCTTGAATTGTGATCTGATTTGGATGTCTCTATGAGTGGTGTTTGTCAAGTACTTGATGAACTTTAAGGGGTGCTTCTGTAGCCACTACGCAATGATTAGTGTTATTCAATAAGGAGAGTAATTCAGAGTACCATAGTGGAGAAAAGTTGTTTATTTGTTCAATCATGTTATATTGTTGGGAGTGTGTCCACTAGCGAAAGTATGATCCCTAGGCCTTGTTTCCAAGCATTGCACACCGTTTACTTGCTATTTTGTTACTTGTTTGCTCGCAGCGATATTTATTTCATATCACATTTACTACTTATAATCATCACTACCGCTTGTATTTTACTATCTCTTCGCCGAACTAGTGCACCTATACATCTGACAAGTGTATTGGGTGTGTTGGGGACACAAGAGACTTTCTGTATCGTAATTGCAGGGTTGCTTGAGAGGGATAGCTTTGACCTCTAACCTCCCTGAGTTCGATAAACCTTGGGTGATCCACTTAAGGGAAACTTGCTGCTGTTCTACAAACCTCTGCACTTGGAGGCCCAACAAGTGTCTACAAGAATAGAAGTGCGTAGACATCAAGCTCTTTTCTGGCGCCGTTGCCGGGGAGGTAAGGTAAAAGGTACTCGCATCCTCCTGTGTGAGTGCTCGAAGTTATTTCCTTTAGATTCTGCAATTACATCTTTTTGTTTCTTGTTTTTATTTTCACTAGTTAGGCTTAATGGAAAACAATGAGTTCGTTAGTCTTTTTCCTGAGTTTAGATATGAAGTGTTTGAAGAGAAAATTGAAAAACCTTTGGAGCTTAATTTGCATGCTAATAGTGTTGTTAGTATGAATGCTTTGAACACCGTTATTGCTAATGCTATAGAAAAGTCTAAGCTTGGGGAAGCTGGTTTTGTTAAGCATGATATTTTTAGTTCCCCGGCTTTAGTGGAGAAAGTTTGTTCTGATAATATTTTATCTCCCATATGTGATGTTCCTTCTTATGATGATATGTTTGAAGAATATGCTTTGCGAAATAGCTGTTCTTTAGCTTGTGATGATACTAAACCTCTAGTTTATGATGGCTATGATGATGAGTATAATATTTTCAGTTCACCTACTTTTGAGGAGAAAATTAGTTATGATTACAATATGCCTCCTATTTATGATGATTATGGTGATGAGAATAATTATTCTGTTGAATTTGCTCCTACTACTATTGTTCCTGTGGTGAGTATTAATTCTTTTATGCATGTGGCTCATGATAGGGATGCTTTATGTGATAGTTATATTGTTAGTTCTATTCATGATGCTACTGAAAGTTATTATGAGAGAGGGAAACATGGTTTGATGGATCTCAACAATATTAAGTTTCCCCTCTTTATGTTGCAAATCTTGAAGTGGCACTTGTTTTATCTATCCATGCTTGCTACTATGTGCCTCGTTGATTTATTTTTTTACAAGATTCCTATGCATAGGAAGTGGTTCAGATATAAATGTCTTTCACATTCGCTTTTTGATGCTCTCTATTGCTTTAAGTTCCTATATGGCGTCTTTGCCTCAAGCTTTTATATGGCGCCCACATGAACATCTTTGCAAATTACTGCGCCTAGCTCAAAGGCGTTAAAGAAAAGCACTCTTGGGAGATAACCCATTGTTTTATTTTCAGTACTTTTTTTTATTTGAGTCTTGGAAGTTATTACTACTGTAATAACCGCTCCTTATCCTTTTTATTTTATTGTTGTGCCAAGAGAAGCCTCTAATTTGAGTGGGGTAAAGATTTGGGGATGTTGCTGTCCTGAAACTGTTTTCGGTGCTGCACCGTAAACATTCGGATAAATTCTCTGTATATCTTTTGGACCTGCGATTTCTTGTGCATATGCCTCAGGTTATATCCAAACTTTTGTTAGTTGAACACTTTTTTATTTGAGCAACAGAAAACCCCTCAAAAATTTGGCCTTTGTCAGCTGTTCAGTTTTGACAGATTTCTGCCAATATTTGTGTTTGCCACTTTATCGCTTTCTTTTGAGTTCTTTTGATCACGGAACTTTTGGGGAAGTTGCTACAGTAGTATACACTTTATATGTGGTAGTTTTGAGTTGAAACCTGAAGCAAAAAGGGGTTGAATATATGTTATGCTTACACTAATGTTGCTAATAGAATTTATGTTTAGTTTTGTATGAAGGAAGTTTTCAAGTGTAGGGATTGGAGAATGATGAGATGAGTTGAAGAATGGACAAAAGCTCAAGCTTGGGGATTCCCAGCACCCCAAGAAATATCCAAGAAGTACAAGCGTCAAAGCTTGGGGATGCCCCCGAGGCACCCCTTCTTCATCGGCAAAAATCAGGTCACCTTTCAAGACACTATATTTTTATTGCTTCATGTACTATGTGTTTTTCTTGGAGCGTCAGTTGTTTTAGTTTTCTTAGTTAGTTTAGTTTAGTTTTCTACAATAAATGGTTAGATCACATCATGTTTCTTTTGGAGGAGATGAACTCGTTTTTCATTTGTCAAGAACACTCTGTTTTTCACTCTTATCGTTTCAACGAGTGTTCTTCTTTTTCTGCTACTGCTTTTTGTTTTTCGTTTTCGCCTTGGTTTTTGTTCAGATCTTGTTTTATCTTTGAATCAAGGTGTATTTTTGCCTCTGATCTTTATTGGTTTTCATCAAAAGAGGTGTTTATTAAAAAAGTTTGAATGGTGTTGGAAAAGAGAAAAAGCTTTATGCAAAAAAGTGGTACAAGAAGGAGCTTGTGTAGACTGCGGCTTAGGCTTTTTCATGTCATGCTTGATGTCTTTTTGATAGTATGCTTAGTGGTTTTGCTGTAGCATGACTTGTCTCAAATAACTGAGATTGCTTAATGAGCCTTTGAAAAAAATCATGCGTTGTTTTTATTGTATGGAAGCATTATTTTGGTTTTCTCCTTGATGCTTTATTTGGGTTGACTTGGCGCATGCTCACACATGTTAGACTCTTACAAATTCGCTAATAGCCTCTATGATCATTTAGTTTTTGACTTTTGATGCCATCTTATGCTTCTTTTAATGTCGCTTTGTCGCTTTGCATGATTATGGCCATTATTGCTCTCTTAGTTGGTCGCTCCCAGTCTTTTGCTAGCCCTCGCCTTGTACTGAGTATGAGCTCTACTCGTGCATCCAACTCCCAAAAACCAAGTTTGCCATTGTGTCCACTATAAATTCCTATGCATGGTATTTGCAAGCCATTCCAAGTAAATTTTCATGTGCTACCTTTGAAAAAACCTTCAAAATACTTCTCGTTTTGTGACACTGTTTTCAGCTCATGGGGACGTAGTGGTCGGATTTGCTATCTTCCATATTGCTTATTCCAAAAAGAGAAAAAAAAGAGAAAAAAGAAAGAAAAAAAAGGCACTCCTCCAAGGAATATGAATATTGGTGGGCACCCGATGGAATCGGTTAGCCATGGTTTGTGAAAGGAAAAAAGGTGGGGAGGAGTGCCAAGCTTTATAAAAGAGCACAAAAGTGCCAATCTCTCTCTCAAAAACTTGCTTCATTTTTGTATGGAAGATAGTAAGAACCCCATTGCCAGTCATTGACAAAGACAACCACCTCTCAAAACCAATTTTTTATCTCTCTGTTTTACAAATGAAAAGCTCTAGCACATGTTTAATCACTGCTTCCCTCTGCGAAGGGCCTTTCTTCTACTTTTATGTTGAGTCACCACCTTCTATCTTTATGCACCATTAAGAGAGCATAGTTGTCATTCTTAGTGTAATATGCATTGTCCCAAAGTTCATTGATTGATTCATATTGTTGGTTTCACTTGTTCTTAAATTATTTGTATCTAGTCGCCCTCTTAAACTTGAAGGTGTCCTATGCATTTATGTTTTGCTCTCTTTGAAGGACAAGCTGAAAACCATTTGTATGTTTTTCCTTATGATTTGAACACACATTTGACTTTCATTGTTTCATTTTCATGATCTTTTGTTTGTGTTCATTTGCATGTTTACAACATGGTTGCTAAGTTCTTATTGTCAAGATTATATCTTTCATGCCCCTGTTTTAAGTTCTTATGATCCCAGCTCACAATGCTTACATATATGATCAAGATTGTGTAGGTGCATGTCACCTCAAAAATTATTCTTTTGTTATCACTTACCTACTCGAGGACGAGCAGCAGTTAAGCTTGGGGATGCTGATACGTCTCAAACGTATCTATAATTTTTGATGCTCCATGCTTGTTTTTACACCATTTGCCTTGTGTTTCGTTACACTTCGTGGCGTTTTTATGCGATTTCCGGAACTAACCTATTGACAAGATGCCACAGTGCCAGTTCCCTGTTTTCTGTTGTTTTGTGTTTCAGAAGTGATACACAGGAAATATTCTCGGAATTGGACGAAACAAAAGCTAGAAGTCTTATTTTTCCCGGGAGCATCCAGACATCCGAAGAGAGGAAGGAGAGGGGCCACAGGCCTCCCTCACACAGGGCTGGCGCGGCCCAGGCCCTGGCCGCGCCGCCCCTGTGTGAGGAGGCCCTGGCAGCCCTCTGACATCGCCCCTTCGCCTATAAGAAGCCTCGGGACGGAAAACCCTAAAAGAGTCGGCAATTTTCCAGAAAGAGTTCCGCAGCTCCGCCGCCATCGCCGACGAATTTCGGGGGACAGAAGTCTCTGTTCCGGCACCCTGCCGGGACGGGGAAGTGCCCCCGGAGCCATCTCCATTGGTCTCCATCGCCGTCTCCGCCGTCTCCGCCGTCTCCATCGACCTCACCGCCATCTCCATCAACCTTGTTGTCTCCTATGATGAGGAGGGAGTAGTTCATCCCCGGGGCTGAGGGCTCTACCGGTAGCTATGTGGTTCACCTCTCTCTCCCATGATGTGATCTTTATGTGATCGTGAGCTTTGTATCATGTTGAACAAGTAGATGTTATTATTCAGATATTATGCTACTCCTATGCTTAATTGTTATAGTGTACTCTAGTGATGTTATTAAAGTAATCTATTCCTCCTGCCATGGTGTAACGGTGACAGTGCGTGCATCGCGGTGGTACTTGGTTTAGGCTATGATCGTGATCTCTTGTGGATTATGAGAGTAATTATTACTATGATAGTATTGAGTGATCTATTCCTCCTTTCATGGTGTAAAGTTGACAGTGTGTGCACCGTGTTAGTACTTGGTCTAAGTTGCAATGATTTCTATCTTGAATTGTGATCTGATTTGGATGTCTCTATGAGTGGTGTTTGTCAAGTACTTGATGAACTTTAAGGGGTGCTTATGTAGCCACTGCGCAATGATTAGTGTTATTCAATAAGGAGAGCAATTCAGAGTACCATAGTGGAGAGAAGTTGTTTATTTGTTCAATCATGTTATATTGTTGGGAGTGTGTCCACTAGCGAAAGTATGATCCCTAGGCCTTGTTTCCAAGCATTGCACACCGTTTACTTGCTATTTTGTTACTTGTTTGCTCGCAGCGATATTTATTTCATATCACAGTTACTACTTATAATCATCACTACCACTTGTATTTTACTATCTCTTTGCCGAACTAGTGCACCTATACATCTGACAAGTGTATTGGGTGTGTTGGGGACACAAGAGACTTTCTGTATCGTAATTGCAGGGTTGCTTGAGAGGGATAGCTTTGACCTCTAACCTCCCTGAGTTCGATAAACCTTGGGTGATCCACTTAAGGGAAACTTGCTGCTGTTCTACAAACCTCTGCACTTGGAGGCCCAACAAGTGTCTACAAGAATAGAAGTGCGTAGACATCATGGACCCCGGTCCTATTTCCTTTATATTGCTATCACATGTTTACTTTACTCGCATACTATTACTATTTTCCACCCGATACGCTCATTCCTTTGTATCAAGCAAACCGGTGAGATTGACAACCTCATCGTAAGTTGGGAGCAAAGTATTTGGTTGTGTTTGTGCAGGTTCCACGTTGCTACTAGTTGAAGACGCGCTAACTCGTTTGATCATAAACGGTGCCCTTGTTGGAGTGTCACTAGACTAGCAAGCATCACCTTCTGGAGTTTGGCTTTTTCCTGGATTTGACATACCTTGGTTTCTTACTGAGGGAAAATTTGCTATTATACTCATCATACCTTCCTCTTGGGGTTCCCAACTGGGTGGTTATCCTGCCCGCATCAAGCATAATTTTCTGGCGCCGTTGCCGGGAAAAAATAAGACTTCTGCAAGGGGAGTTTTGCGCGCACATCCTTTACTTTGTTTTAAGTTTTGCTTTTACTTTATTTCTACTTGCATCGTTTTATAAAAACCCAAAAAAAATTAGTATCCTTTATAGTTGTTATTTCTTTACTCCAGTTCATTATGTTGTTCCCTAAGTACGTTTTGGAGGACCTCTCAGTAGGTAGTGGTTCAATTATTAGAAAAAGTAATATTGAGGAGTTCTTTAATCATATTAGTATGCATAAAGATGTTGAGGAAAAGTCTTTGGCTGAGCTTGCTCCTAGTTATGAAGTTGCTTCTGCTTATTTAATTCACATGTTGGAAGCTAGGTTTGCTAGCCTTAATCCTTTTATGCAACACATGTTCCTTAAGCTTCATGAAATTGAAGATCCTAAAAATAAAGCTTTTATCTTGGAAACTTTGTGCATAGAATTTAGAGATGTTGCTATTATGGCTAGGGAAGTTTTTAAGAAATTTAATAAGCTTGGCTCACCTGTTGAAGTTGTTGGTATACCAAATGATTCCAGAATGCCAATACCTTGTAAACTTGTAGGAATTCATGATGCCTTGGAAAATAATTTTTGTTGGATTTGTCCTGAAAATCTTTTTGGCGAAAGTAGTGTACCAAGGCGTGACTACAAGGGGTACTCAAAAACTCATTGGGACAGAATTCATTTCTTTTTTCCTACAATTGATCTTAATGATTCACTTGATATTACTTGATTCGCACTTTCTGTGCCTAGCTCAAATGCGTTAAAGAAAAGCACTCTTGGAAGATAACCCAATGTTTTTACATTCAGTTCTTTTTCTTTTATTTGAGTCTTGGAAGTTATTACTACTGTAATGACCTCTCCTTATCCTTTTAATTTCGTTTTTGTGCCAAGAGAAGCTGCTGGCGCGTGGGTGACGGCAGCAGGAGATTCCTTGTGCGTGGTGAATGACCAGCCAGTTGGGAACCCCAAGAGGAAGGTATGATGAGTATAGCAGCTAGTTTTCCCTCAGTTAAGAAACCAAGGTTTAATATCGGTCAGGAGAAAAGCAGACAATGCAACTGAAGGTGATGCAGGCTGGCTTAGTAACACTCCAACAAGGGCGCCGTTTAACGATACTTGTTGACTCGTCTTCGACTAGTAGCAACGCGGAACCTGCACACAACACAACCAAGTACTTTGTTCCCAACTTGCGATGAGGTTGTCAATCTCACCGGTTTGCTTGAAACAAAGGTTATGAGCGTATCAAGTGGAAAACAGTAGAGTATGTGAATAAAGTAAACAGTGCGAGTAAAGTAAACAGGTAATAGCAATATGATGGAAATAGGACCGGGATCCACAGTTCACTAGTGGTGTCTCTCCATAAGATAAATAACACATGCTGGGTAAACAAATTACAGTTGGGCAATTGATAGAATAAAGATAAACATGATATGTCAAGAAGATCACTATGAGACTTACTCTGGGCATTACAACAAAATACATAGACCGCCATCCAACTGCATCTATGACAAATAATCCACTCCCGGGGATATCAATCTGAACACCCCATGAGTATTAAGTTGCGAACAACAGATAATTGCATTAAGCAAAGTGTGTAATGTAAACAAAGCATATGCCCTTGAGCATATGAATGTTGTTTTCTCCCTAGTAGCAACAGCACATCTACAACCTTAGAGGTTTCTGTCACTCCCCCAGGTTAAATAGAGGCATGAACCCACTATCGAGCATAAATACCCCCTCTTGGAGTCACTAGCAACTACTCGGCCAAGATAGCTACTAACAACAGAGAGCATGCAAGATCATAAACAACATAGAGATAACATAAGATAATATTCAGTACAGCAACTCAATCATAAACACCAATATTCATCGGATCCCAACAAACCAAACATGTGGAATTACATAACGGTGATCTCAATCATGTAGGGCAGCTCATGAGATCTAAACATGAAGTACATGGTGGAGAAGACAACCATCTAGCTACTGCTATGGACCCATAGTCCAAGGTAGACTACTCACTCATCGCTCCGGAGGCAAGCATGGCGATGAAGAAGACCTCCGGTGGCGATTCCCCTCTCCGGCAGGGTGCCGGGAAGAGCTTCTGGACCCTCCCGATCTTCGGGTCGACGGCGGCGACGGATCGCGATGTGTTCTGGAAAATTGATCGGGTACTTAGGTTTTTTCCATCGGGGGGTCTTTATAGGCGAAGGGGCGATGTCAGAGGTGGGGCCAGGGGCCCTCACCCTATGGCGGCGCGGCCAGGCCCCTGGCCGCGCGAGCCTGGCGTGTGGGGCCCTGGTGGTCCCCCTCCTACTCTCCTTCGGATCTCTGGAAGCTTCCGGGTAAAATAAGACTTCAGGAACTTGTTTCGTCCAATTCCGAGAATATTTCCTGTGTATCACTCTGAAACACAAAAACAGCAGAAAACAGGGAACTGGCACTGTGGCAACTCATTAATAGGTTAGTTCCGGAAAATGCATAAAAGTGCCACGAAGTGTAACGAAACAATAGGCAAATGGTGTAAAAACAAGCATGGAGCATCAAAGATTATAGATACGTTGGAGACGTATCAAGCATCCCCAAGCTTAACTCCTGCTCGTCCTCAAGTAGGTAAGTGATAACAAAAGAATAATTTTTGAGGTGACATGCACCTACACAATCTTGATCATATATGTAAGCATTTGTGAGCTGGGATCATAAGAACTTAGAACATGGGCATGAAGATATAATCTTGACAATGAGAACTTAGCAACCATGTTGTAAACATGCAAATGAACACAAACAAAAGATCATGAAAATGAAACAATGAAAGTCAAACGTGTGTTCAAATCATAAGGAAAAACATACAAATGGTTTTCAGCTTGTCCTTCAAAGAGAGCAAAACATAAATGCATAGGACACCTTCAAGTTTAAGAGGGCGACTAGATACAAATAATTTAAGAACAAGTGAAACCAACAATATGAATCAATCAATGAACTTTGGGACAATGCATATCACACTAAGAATGACAACTATGCTCTCTTAATGGTGCATAAAGAAAGAAGGTGGTGACTCAACATAAAAGTAAAAGAAAGGCCCTTCGCAGAGGGAAGCAGTGATTGCAAGTTTTATAACCTTCAAAAATTGTGGTACTTACCGGCTTTGAGCTCTCATTGCCCCCATCATAAGCATCTTGAATGGTTAGAGTTAATGCGAGAACAATTATGATGCATATGCTTTGCGGTGACCCAGCATACCACTGCATGTTGTAGTACGCAAGTCATTGACATAACACTTATGAAACTCCATTTCACAAATATTACATCCCTCAGAGTGGTACAGCAGAAACATTGCGGGTCCACATACAAACCTTTATTATTACAAGCCAAATAAACAACAACTCCGAGGTCCTCTTAGGTTCATCGAGGATACCCCATTGACTCACAACTTACATTACTTGTTCGAGAATAACTGAAAGTACATCTAAGAACTATTATAGCTCAGCAACTTATTTAGTAGTGTTTTAGGTTGCTCGGCTAATCTAACGGTACTATCTCGTCTACTGCTCGGCTTCCTCTTCGGCACCATAGACGATCTTGTAATCTTCACCTTCTACACCACCGAACAGATCTGGCTCCTCATAGAAGATCTCCTCCTGGGTTGCATTGGCGTAGAGTGCCTCCTCTTCCCAGTCTTCAGAGTCTAAGAAAGGGCTAAGAGGGAGTGGGGTGAGTAACGACCGTTACCCAGCTAGTTCATTTAAAAGGGATAAGTGTTTGATGCACTAGCTACGACCCTAGACCAATGATCACAGGTCATGCAGGTTTTCATAAACATTTCTTCAAGAGATTGTTTTTATTCCGAAAAACTATGCCCGACAGCCTTCACAGTTTGACTAGAACTTCATGGAGTCCCTTTCCTGTCGTGTTCGCAGTTCCTTCCTGGAACAAGGAGTGACAAGCCACAATTTGATACACTCTGCAGAGGTGCGTTGCTTTACCCATAAGAGATCAAAGCCTTGTTGCACAACCGGGCGAATCTTTCCCGTCCATACACTTTGGTATGGGGCCCAGTCGTTGATCCAAGCCAATCAATACCCTTCTCCGCGACCTCGCATGCCCACCCTTTTGCTTCGCTCAGGCCACGGTAAGCCCCGAATTACGGCATAGCCCACGGCGAGCCCCGAATTATTGCCCAAACCCCACAATCCATCATAGACACCAGGTATCGGGGGAACTTAGGGGTCCCACCCATTGTCGTCAGGCCACGGCCAAGTCCGAATTACATCCTGACTCTCCGGTAAGGTACGTCCGTTGACATGCGAAAGGAAGAAGAACTAGCTGACTTTCCCGTCCCATTCCAAGTCTTATGGTTAACGCGTAATTTACGGCACAAGAATCACTGTCGACATTGGTTGTTAAGTCCTAGGGTTCACTTTCCTATGCTAATGGAACCTCCACCACATCCATCATACCGTGGTTCCATTTGCCAGCCATCCTAGGTTACCACCACTCGGGTCGATAACTCACTAGTCATATTTCTTATAAAAGAGAACCTTTTGCTTTTAGATGCAGTAGTAATACCACAGGTATATGTTTGCAAGTGTAACGACCCAAGATTTTATCAAATTTTGGGGGAAATTTTTTGTTTTTATTCTGCTTGTGTTGATTGGAAATTCACAAGGATTTAAAACTTTTTGAGTCTATTTGAAAACTATTTTAAACTTTCTATTATCTTCTCAAAGAACTTTCTTTGAGAAAGGTCAAGTATCAAAATACTATTTTGTGATTATTCAAAACTATGCAAGCTATCTTGCAAAGGGACATTTACAAAATGATTTATAAAGATTTCTATGCCAAAGGAATGTTCAAAGAACGTATTTCAAAAACTATTTTTGTAAAGTTTATCCTCTTATTTTAAAAGGATTATTTCAAAATCCTATTTCTACTTGGTTTATGCAAATAAACCCTTTGTCCAAATTATAGAGCTTTATTAGGAAATTTGTTTGAATTATAAAAATATGTTTGTTACTATTATGGATTGTTGTTTTGAATTTTAGGAACTTTACAAAGTTGGTTTGAATCAATTTGGACCAATTTTGAAAAAGATATGGAAGAAAAAGGAGAACAGAAAAAGAAAAGGAAGAAAAGAAATAAAAATAAGAAAATTGGACCCCGGGAAGCTTTTCGGCCCAGCAGAGAAAATAGCCCGCGGCCCAGGAAGCCTCGTACCCGAAACGGTACCCCAGAATCCTTCTTCCCCTCGCCGACAGGTGGGCCCAGGTCGTCAGTCATCTTCCTCCTCCGTCCGGAAACCTCGCCGGAGACCGTTTCACCTCCGATTTACTCCCCCTCTTAAAACCTCTTTAATCCCTGCCTTAATCTCGCCTAACCGTAGCTATAAATCCCCCGCACGCTCCTCTCTCATCTCTCTTTACTCCTTCTTGGAATCATCGACGAACCACCAAAAAATTCCTCGCCGGAGTCTGCAGCCGCCGCCGCCCTTGGTCGTCGATTCCGACGCCTGCAGGTGATCCCGCCGCCTCCTTTCGGACTCCATCTCTTCCCCGTAATCTGGCACGTCTTCTGATATCCCTTCTCGTCCAAATCCTGCAGCAGACCAAGCCCGACATCGAGTGGCCGAAGCTCACCGACGCGCGCCCGTCTCCAGCCGACCCTCCGAGCCGCTTCTGGACGCAATCGACCCCGACGACCACGCACCCGAACTCCCCTCGCCGTTATGCATCTCGTCCTAGTCTCCATCGCCACCAAGGACCATCGGAGCATCACCGACGTCGAGTTCCAGCACCGCACCCTCGCCGCCGACGACCTCACCGGAACCCTAATCAGTGAGATCTCCCTCCCCTTCTTCTGCATCGTCAGATCTTGATCGAACGGCCCAAACAAATCACTTATTCGAAAGGGTACTGGACGATCTGATCCGTCCAAATTCATTTTAATCCGACGCCCCACGATGGTGATCCGGTCGAACCGGTATGCACCAGTAGAAAAGAGCCACGTGGCCAGCCTCGGATCAAAACAGATTTCAATTAGGTTTTCAAACCAGAATTTAGTCCAATCTTACAAAAATCATATCTCTTGATCCCTACATCCAAAAATAGCAAATGAGATACCGTTGGAATCCTTAGGAAATCTAGAATCCATCAGTACCATAAAATCTTATATTTTATGGGTTCAATTTGAAACTATTTTCAAATTGGAATCAAACTCTCTGTTAGCTTGATAAATTCATATCTTTTGAACCAAGTGTCCAAAAATTATAAATTTGTAGTCTCTGGAATCCTCTCAACTTGTAGAACATCATAGGATCAAGAAAATCCAAATTTGATACGTGCACACACTTTGTGCATTCAAATTTGTCCAAATCACTATTCTGATCACAATTCAAATTCTATAACTTAGTTTGGGATAAATCCAATTGCAGTAGCTCTGTCTTGCTGCAAGCTATCCAGTAGCATCACTCCCTAATTTTATTAAGTCACTTCACTATTATTCAAATTCTAATATGTGGATTTGAGTAATTTCCATTATAAGAATAAATCTATATCTGTTCAGAAATGAATCCTTTCTACCTTAGCAAATCTTATGTTCATACCTAATCATCATTGTTATCTAAATAACATCTTGATCAAGATCATTTCACTTAGACCTATCTTGTACAGCTCACACATATTCAAATTACAATAGTGTTGTTTGAGTAAAGTGTGATGCATCTCAATCATAGGATTCTATCTTAGGTGTTGATCTAATCACCATTTCGGCACCTATCCGACACTCCTTGTACCTAATAGAAACCTTAACCCATAATCTCAAATGTTATCTACCCTACTCAATCACCTATCCACCTAATACTGATTTCATGTGTAGAACTATTCAATTAACAAATGAGTTAATTGAGTAACTCCATGTTTCATGAATCCTTGACCCATACCTTGTCCAACTAGACATATTTTGTCTAACTCATATTATACTCAAATTGCAATTGTGCTACTTGAGTAGAATATGAATTTATCTCAAACCTAGATTTTGTTAATATGGTGTTATTATAACCCATACCATAGTATGTTTTATACACCATGTTGATCAATGAACCATTTGAGCCATGTCCTCAAATATCAAATATTTATACCCACTCCAATGCCTAGTTAGTTATGGTTCACATGTATTGAACTATTCAACTTGCAAATGTGCTAATTGAGTACTTCAAGCATTCTTAAAACCCAGCCTAGTACCTAAGTGTGATATATACTACTTAAAGAATAAATGTTGTTACATTTATTCAAATAGTATAGTGGTTGCACTATCCCACACCTATGTGATCTATTTCACATGAACTTTTCTGAAGCTCACATATGCTTTAATAAAGCATAAAAGCGTCATCAATCATATTTGCCTAGTTCAATCCTCTCCCAGATCATATTGATCTCTCCCAACTAAGCTCTCCGATCCATATCTCACAGATCATGATCCTTTACCATATCTTTCTTGTCATAACATCTCAATAAATCTAAATTGTTAGACAAACACCTTTCAATTGTTTGATTGTTTGATTGCGTTTGTATGGTCTGTTTATGGTATGCTATTTCTGTGCTATAGTTTGTGCGAAGAGCTACGTGCTTAGTTGAGAGAAGCGGAACGTCGTGATCTTCAAAAAGGCAAGTGACACACATACTTCCACCTATCTTTTGTTATATGCATTAGTGGTTTCAATACTGTGCATGATATGAAATTTTCAAAGTGGTTATGAAATGCTTAGCACCTAGTAGTGATAGCTATCCCTTAAACCCCACCTGCTAGGATTGCAAACTTGCTTTGCAAAATGATGCCATGCCTTGTTTTCAAATTGATATGAAAATTTAACAACCCAATGAATCACCTGGGTGCAATCTTGTGGCTACTCAGGGCCACACACCTGGCTATCAACCCAGGACATGTGTGGTTGTCATCGCCTGAGGGTACACAACTCGGGGCTACACACCTGGCTATCAACCCAGGACATGTGTGGTGGTTATCACCTGAGAATACTTTGTATTGGTTGTACCTAGGAACAGAGAGAGGACATGTCGATCGAAAGGAATATCATCACCATTTCAGAATAATTAAAACTTGAATAGTGACTACTTAGGGCTACACACCTGACTATCAACTCAGGATATGTGTGGTTGTCATCGCCTAAGGGTCCTCACCAATCCCAAGACTAACTACTTAGGGCTACACACCTGACTATCAACTCAGGACATGTGTGGTTGTCATCGCCTAAGGGTTACCTTGGGGCTTAAATTGAGTAACTACTCAGGACTGCACACCTGGCTATCAACCCAGGATATGTGTGGTTGTCATCGCCTGAGGGTTATTCTGGTTTTAAATTGAGTAACTACTCAGGACTGCACACCTGGCTATCAACCCAGGATATGTGTGGTTGTCATCGCCTGAGGGTTATTCTAGTTTTAAATTGAGTAGCTACTCAGGACTGCACACCTGGCTATCAACCCAGGATATGTGTGGTTGTCATCGCCTGAGGGTTATTCATGTTTTGTTGAGTTACTACCCAGGGCTACACAACTTGGCTATCAACCCAAAGTTTGTGTGGTGGTTATCACCTGGGGGTTATCTTGACCTCAAAGAAAAACCAAAACGTTTTAAAAATGTTTTGATAGGATGAAACTTGCTCTATGCAATTCAGCCATGAGATCCACCAGCCAAATGTCATGTAGTATAGTCTTTCCACAAAATGCCACCAAAATATGTGTCATTTGCCAGTACATCATTGTACTGACCCCTTCGGGGCTGCATATTCAAACGTGCAGGTTTTATTCGAGTAAGGAACCAGGAGTAGGATCTCGAGCTTACATTCCAACATGTCTGCCTGTGGCACTTGATGAAGATGGAAGCTCACTGCAATCTATGCCTTATGCTGTGTACTCGTAAGGTTGAATACCTATGTAACTGGATTTACGTTATAATATTGATGCTATTGCAATGATTACTTATTTTGTACTGTGGTGCTATCTACTGATCCAGGGAATGGCACAGATACACAGGAGTTCTGCCTTTAGCAAAAGGTGGGGCGTTACAGCAAGTAATTTGATAAAAATAATCAAGAGATATGAGCAAGAGTGAACTTGCCTTGAGACTACAAGGTATTGCAATCGAAAGCTTCGGTTGAACCCTGAACCCCGGGTTCTAGAAAAATAGCATCATTCTCTAGTAAGACAATGTTTAAAGAGGCAAATTATGCTATGATGCATATATATGCTATGCATTAGGGTTTAAGTGGTTTACCCCATTTTGTGTGTTTTACCCAAGTATTAATTATGCATTAAGTATTTGGAATTTATTTAAATGGCATGTCACCAACATTATTATGAAACATGGGACTCACAAGTTAAGAGTTATGAAACTAGTTTAAGTGGAAGATGACTTTTAAGTTTAAGTGCTAATAATTTTATGACATTTGAATCATGGCAATGTTCAATTCATTCTAGGAATAGGTATTTGTCAGTATGATGAATAGAATTTAATTTAATTATTTACTTTGTTACTTCTATCAATTGCCAAATTACTGATAATACCACGAAATAATTTTTATCTTAATAATAAAGAGTGCTTAAGGTATTATATGAAATTACTAGTTGCAGAATTAGTTAAATTGTACTTTTTTTATTTTTTATTTTTTTAGACCAAAATGAATTGACCCAATTGGGCCGGCCTAATGGGCCGAGTCTAACCGGCCCAACCACCTAGCGAGCCCCCAGGTCAAACCGGACCGAATCGATCCACTCGATCGATCCGACCGCCTCCTTCCCCACGCTTGTGTTTCTCCGCTCGACCCTGACGCCGCTCTCTGCCGCCGCCTGCCGCCTCCGGCGAGTCCCGGCCACCCCGGTCGATGTCGTATGTCCCAGAGGAACGGGCACTCGCTGATCTACTCCGTCACCCTGCTCACACTGCCCCAGGCCGCCCCCGATTTCGGCGCCCGACCCTTCTGCGGCTAGGGTTCTAGCCCCGCTGTCACCGTGCTCCGGCGCTGCTCCGGTCGGCCTCCACCAATTGCTGGTGCGGGTGGTGCGGTGGCGCCCCCCCTCTGCCGCCACTACCGCCGAGTCACCGACTCGTTGGCGCTGACCCAACCTCGACGCCGGCGGAACGGCCTTGCCCCGACAACCCCGGCGACACCTCTACTTCTAATGTGAGCTAACACTTCTCTGTCTCTCTACTGTGATGACTATAAATTGGTGGCTATGTGCTCGTGTGTGATGGCTTGGTTGCGGTCTTAAGCTACTACTGCTAATTAAGTGCTTGCTGTGATGGTGTGGCCATAGCTCTCTTGGTTTGTCCCCTATATGTGCAATGATGCCTCAATTTGGATGATGTTTATCATCCACAGCATGTGTGGCTCAATTATCTCATTTGATGTATATAATCTAGGACTTTACTGCTGGGACAAAGAGGATTTAGTGATATGTGCTGTTGTTTGCTATCCATACTTATGAACTGAATAATTATTCAGTGATGATTTAATCAAGCTCCAACTTCTAGATGCTTCTAGAATGATATGCTTGATCTAATATGACTGCTGCAATCCTTTTATATAGCTCCTGTGGTGCTTCCAGGAGAATATGCATGTTAGTGTTGAAATGTTTGGTTGGCTGAGCTTTGATCTGGTATCCAATCTGATGCTTGTAGTAACCTTGGGTTGATGCTGCTATGTGCAAAATGAGCACTTCTATAAAGTTAAATTTATAAGAACAGATTCTAGCTTGCTATCTTGGTCTGGCCTATGATGCAAAGGCTGAGACTTCTATTGATAAGATAAGAACAGATACTTATTGTTGGGTTTTCTTTACTACTCCATGATGAGTTTAGCATAGCACTTCTATGCAAATCTGAGAGTACCCCTGCTGCCCCCTTTATTTCCTCATATAGATGATAAGAACAGATATTACTACTGGTTCTTGATTTATTCACCTTGTTGCTGAAATTTTAGAAGAAGGGAAGTTGGTATCAGGCTTGGTTCTGGTGCCCTTCTACTCCTTCTTGATCTGGATCTTGTGGTAGCCTTGTCCTGCTTGCCCTGGTTCGGATGTCCACCTTGCTCCTACTTCCTGGCAGCCCTGCTCCTCCTCTTGATCAGCTCCTGGTGATCTTCTAAGTGACCATAGTCACTTGTGTCTTAAGCTGGGCTCTTTGTGGTGATGTTTGCTTGAGTGTTCTTGAGCTGAGGTGAGAAAAGATGGTGGTGCTTGTGGTGTGTGCGGCTGCCTATGGTGGTGCTTATCTAGTCTAAGTGCAAAACTCTATTTTGCCTTGCTTACCTTCTAAAGCAAGGCACGGCTGTGCATGCTTATCTTGGATGGTGAATTATTTTGGTACTGCCGCTTGTAATTCTGGCTGTCCAAATAATACTGATTTTGCTAAATTGATTTTGGTGACTTTTTAATTCTGCTTAACCAATATCATGTTAAGTATGAATTTAATATTAATTGATTTGGATTTTATTAATTTAAACTTAGCTAGAATTAGAGGGTGTCATAATCTGCTTGTTTTATTTGATTTGGTTGCCTGCCGTTAAGATGCCTATCAATTCAAGTGTATGAATTATGGACCCTTTTTCCAGAGTTGGTTATTTATTTAAATGATGCCCTCTAGTTCTACGACATAGAATTTAGGAGTTCTTCCTAAATTCTTTTTCTGAGTTTAATAAATTAAATTGCCTCCACAAAATATGGAGGCAAACATTTTTAATCAAACAAACAAGTTTCCTTGTCTTTGTTACTTCTTATTTGCAGGAATGAAGACGATGGCAATATTAAAGATTAGTTAGGATTTTTGGTTTATTCCTTTTGTAATATTTATTCCTTTTTGTAATTAATCTCCCTATTTGAGATTTGTAATACAATACACTATGCAATTGTAATAAAGGCATTATTTCTAAACTATTTTCTATATTCAACTTGTGTGATTTTTATTATTCAATTGTTTATTTCAAAATTATTTGAATTATTATCTAGTTCCAATTTAAATGTTGAATTCAAATTCCTTCCCCCCAAATCAATGATTCAACAAAGGTCATGCCGAAATTCATCGCACTCACTCTGATGCACTAAACTTAAACATCAGAGTAAGAGGAATTTCAGTTGTTTTGTGTTTTAAATAATTTGCGCGAAAATTTTCCAGGTTTTCAGATGCATGAATGCAATGCACAAACCCTGATTCTACCCCCGTTTGATCCTAAACGCTGGGATGTTACAGCCTTCCCCCCTTAACAAAAACTTCGTCCCAAAGTTACGCACAGTGATACCTGAATAGCTCGGGATAAGCTTGTCTGAGGTCTTCTTCTTTCTCCCAAGTAGCTTCTCTTGCAGAATGATGCTTCCATTGCACCTTGCAATACTTGATAGCTCTGTTTCTTAATCTCTTCCAGTTTTCATCGAGAATCTTGGATGGATGTTCAATATAGGTCAAATCTGCTTGCAGTTCTAACTCTTCATGTGAAACTGGCTCATCTGGAGTTCTAAGACACTTCCGTAGTTGTGATATGTGAAAAACATTGTGGATTTGTGACAGTCTCTTCGGCAACTCTAATTCAAAAGCTACCTCCCTGTTCTGACTCAGATTCTTGAAAGGTCCAATATACCTCGGACTCAATTTCCCTATCACTCCAAATCTTTTGACTCCCTTCATTGGACTAACCTTAAGATAAACCATGTCTCCTACTTGAGGTTGCCATGATCTTCTCTTCTGATCTGCATAAATTTTCTGTCTGCTCAGTGCAATCTTGAGACGATCTCGGATGATGTCAATTGCCTCTTGTTTCTCTTTGATGTAGTCTGGTACAAATTCTTTGTTCCCTCCGACTTCATACCAACATATTGGTGATCTACACTTCCTTCTGTAGAGTGCTTCATAAGGTGCCATCTTGATACTGCTTTGATAGCTGTTATTATATGAAAACTCTGCCAATGGTAGATGTTCCTCCCAAGAACCTCCAAAGTTCAAAGCACATGCTCTAAGCATATCTTCAAGAATCTGGTTAGTTCTTTCTGTTTGCCCTCCAGTTTGTGGGTGATAGGCTGTGCTGAAGTCTAGCTTTGATCCTAAAGCTTCCTGAAGTTGTTTCCAAAATGCTGAGGTAAATATAGAACCTCGATCTGACACTATCTTCCTAGGAACTCCATGTTTACTGACAACTTCCTTCACATATAAGTTTATCAACTTCTCACCATTGTCCTTCTGGTTCACAGCAATAAATTGTGCACTCTTGGTCAATCGATCCACAATTACCCATATCATGTCCTTATTATTCTTGGTCTTCGGCAAACCTGTGATGAAATCCATACCGATCTCATCCCACTTCCATTCTGGAATCTCTAAAGGTTTTAGAAGCCCTGCGGGACTTTGATGTTCCGCCTTCACTCTTTGGCATGTGTGACACTCAGACACATACTTGGCAATTTCTCTCTTCATGTTATTCCACCAGAATATCTCCTTCAAATCCATGTACATCTTCGTACTCCCTGGATGTATTGAATAAGGTGTCTCGCGAGCTTCTTTGAGTATTATTTCCTTAATCTTCTCATCGTCAGGTACACAAATCCTCTTTTCAAACCATAGTGAATCAAACTCTCCTAAGTGGAACACTGATTGCCTTCCCTCAGTGATTCTTCTAACTTCTTCTTGTATGAAAGGATCATCATCTTGCTTCCGAATTATCTCATTCTTCAAGTCATTCTGTAGCTCCTCTATAACTCTCATAGTTGCTATGCTGCCTATAGCCTCTCCTTTCAGGAACATAATCTCCGCTTGCTCTAATTCTCTTTTCAACCCTTGAGGTAACTCAATGTCCACGGTCAGGTTGTCCGTACTCTTTCTGCTCAAAGCATCTGCTACTACATTCGCCTTCCCCGGTGTGTAATTGATGGTCAGATCATAATCTTTTATCAACTCTAACCATCTCCTTTGCCTCATATTTAGCTCCTTCTGAGTGAAGAAGTACTTGAGACTCTTGTGATCCGTGTATAACTCACATTTTGCACCATAAAGAAAATGTCTCCAGCTCTTCAATGCATACACCACGGCTGCTAGTTCAAGATCATGTGTTGGATAGTTGACTTCATTTGGTCTTAACTGCCTGGATCCATAAGCTATTACTTTCCTATCTTGCATGAGCACTGATACGTCTCAAACGTATCTATAATTTTTGAAGCTCCATGCTTGTTTTTACACCATTTGCCTATTGTTTCGTTACACTTAGTGGCACTTTTATACATTTTCCGGAACTAACCTATTAACGAAGTGCCACAGTGCCAGTTTCCTGTTTTCTGCTGTTTTTGTGTTTCAGAAGTGATACACAGGAAATATTCTCAGAATTGGACGAAACAAGTTCCTGAAGTCATATTTTATCCGGAAGCTTTCAGACATCCGAAGAAGTGTCGGAGGGGGGCCACCAGGGCCCCACACAAGGGGGCGGCGCGGCCTGGCCCCTGGCCGCGCCACCCCTGTGTGAGGGTGCCTGGTCCCTCTCCTGACATCGCCCCTTCGCCTATAAGTACCCCCCGACAAGAAAAACCTAAGGGCCCGATCAGTTTTCCAGAATACATCGCGATCCGCCGCCGCCGTCGACCCGAAGATCGGGAGGGTCCAGAAGCTCTTCCCGGCACCCTGCCGGAGAGGGGAATCGCCACCGGAGGTCTTCTTCATCGCCATGCTTGCCTCCGGAGCGATGAGTGAGTAGTCTACCTTGGACTATGGGTCCATAGCAGTAGCTAGCTGGTTGTCTTCTCCACCATGTGCTTCATGTTTAGATCTCATGAGCTGCCTTACATGATTGAGATCACCGTTATGAAATTCTATGATGTTGGTTTGTTGGGATCCGATGAATATTGGTGTTTATGATTAAGTTGCTGTACTGAATTATATCTTTTGTTATCTCTATGTTGTTTATGATCTTGCATGCTCTCCGTTGTTAGTAGCTATCTTGGCCGAGTAGTTGCTAGTGACTCCAAGAGGGGGTATTTATGCTCGATAGTGGGTTCATGCCTCTATTTCACCTGGGGGAGTGACAGAAACCTCTAAGGTGGTAGATGTGCTGTTGCTACTAGGGAGAAAACAACATTCATATGCTCAAGGGCATATGCTTTGTTTACATTACACACTTTGCTTAATGCAATTATCTGTTGTTCGCAACTTAATACTTCTAGGGTGTTCGGATGATATCCCCGGGGGTGGATTATTAGTCATAGATGCAGTTGGATGGCGGTCTATGTATTTTGTTGTAATGCCCAGAGTGAATCTCATAGTGATATTCTTGACATATCACGTTATCTTTATTCTATCAATTGCCCAACTGTAATTTGTTTACCCAGCATGTTATTTTATCTATGGAGAGACACCACTAGTGAACTGTGGACCCCGGTCCTATTTTAATCATATTGCAATCACCTGTTTACTTTTCCCACACTGTTTACTTTACTCGCATATACTCTACTGTTTTCCACTCGATACACTCATAACCTTTGTTTCAAGCAAACCGGTGAGATTGACAACCTCATCGCAAGTTGGGAACAAAGTATTTGTTTGTGTGTGTGCAGGTTCCACAAACACCTTCAGTCGTCACCGTCTCCCTTCTCCTGTTCGATATACCTTGGTTTCTTAACTGAGGGAAAACTTGCTGCTACACTCATCATTCCTTCCTCTTGGGGTTCCTGATACGTCTCAAACATATCTATAATTTTTGATGCTCCATGCTTGTTTTTACACCATTTGCCTATTGTTTCATTACACTTAGTGGCACTTTTATACATTTTCCGGAACTAACCTATTAACGAAGTGCCACAGTGCCAGTTTCCTGTTTTCTGCTGTTTTTGTGTTTCAGAAGTGATACACAGGAAATATTCTCGGAATTGGACGAAACAAGTTCCTGAAGTCATATTTTACCCGGAAGCTTCCAGACATCCGAAGAAGTGTCGGAGGGGGGCCACCAGGGCCCCACACAAGGGGGCGGCGCGGCCTGGCCCCTGGCCGCGCCACCCCTGTGTGAGGGTGCCTGGTCCCTCTCCTGACATCGCCCCTTCGCCTATAAGTACCCCCCGACGAGAAAAACCTAAGGGCCCGATCAGTTTTCCAGAATACATCGCGATCCGCCGCCGCCGTCGACCCGAAGATCGGGAGGGTCCAGAAGCTCTTCCCGGCACCCTGCCGGAGAGGGGAATCGACACCGGAGGTCTTCTTCATCGCCATGCTTGCCTCCGGAGCGATGAGTGAGTAGTCTACCTTGGACTATGGGTCCATAGCAGTAGCTAGCTGGTTGTCTTCTCCACCATGTGCTTCATGTTTAGATCTCATGAGCTGCCTTACATGATTGAGATCACCGTTATGAAATTCTATGATGTTGGTTTGTTGGGATCCGATGAATATTGGTGTTTATGATTAAGTTGCTGTACTGAATTATATCTTTTGTTATCTCTATGTTGTTTATGATCTTGCATGCTCTCCGTTGTTAGTAGCTATCTTGGCCGAGTAGTTGCTAGTGACTCCAAGAGGGGGTATTTATGCTCGATAGTGGGTTCATGCCTCTATTTCACCTGGGGGAGTGACAGAAACCTCTAAGGTGGTAGATGTGCTGTTGCTACTAGGGAGAAAACAACATTCATATGCTCAAGGGCATATGCTTTGTTTACATTACACACTTTGCTTAATGCAATTATCTGTTGTTCGCAACTTAATACTTCTAGGGTGTTCGGATGATATCCCCGGGGGTGGATTATTAGTCATAGATGCAGTTGGATGGCGGTCTATGTATTTTGTTGTAATGCCCAGAGTGAATCTCATAGTGATCTTCTTGACATATCACGTTATCTTTATTCTATCAATTGCCCAACTGTAATTTGTTTACCCAGCATGTTATTTTATCTATGGAGAGACACCACTAGTGAACTGTGGACCCCGGTCCTATTTTAATTATATTGCAATCACCTGTTTACTTTTCCCGCACTGTTTACTTTACTCGCATATTACTACTGTTTTCCACTCGATACACTCATAACCTTTGTTTCAAGCAAACCGGTGAGATTGACAACCTCATCGCATGTTGGGAACAAAGTATTTGTTTGTGTGTGTGCAGGTTCCACAAACACCTTCAGTCGTCACCGTCTCCCTTCTCCTGTTCGATATACCTTGGTTTCTTAACTGAGGGAAAACTTGCTGCTACACTCATCATACCTTCCTCTTGGGGTTCCCAACGGGCTGGTCATTCACCACGCACAAGGACTTACTGCTCCCACGTCAACTAAACGCCACAGCTCTTTTCTGGCGTCATCATCACACGAGTAGCAGCCTCTTTTCTGGCGCCGTTGCCGGGGAAGAGAGAAGACTTCTGCGAGGGGAGTTCTTCGCACACACATTCTTTACTTTGTTATTTGTTTTGCTTTACTTTATTTTATTTTACCTGCATTGCTTTTTATATCAAAAACCCAAAAAATTAGAATCCTTGGTAGTTGTTATTTCTTTACTTTAGTTTATCATGTTGTTCCCTGAGTTCGTTCTGGAGGACCTCTCTGTAGGGAGTGGTTCGATTATTGGCAAAAGTAACATTGAGGAGTTCTTTAATCACATTAGTATGCACGATGAAGATGAGGAACAGTCTTTGGTTGAGTTAGCACCTAGTTATGAAGTTGCTTATGCTCATTTAGTTCACATGTTAGAAGCTAGGTTTGCTAGTCTTAATCCTTCTATGCAATACATATTCCTTAAGCTTCATGAAATTGAGGATCCCGAAAAGAAAGCTTTTATCTTGGAAACTCTGCGCCTAGAATTTAAGGATGTCGTTGTTGAAGCTAGGAAGGTTCTTAAACGTTTTAATAAACTCGGTTCTCCTATAAATGTTATTAGTACAGATGATAAAGAGACCGAAATACCTATACCTTGCAAGCCTTTGGGATTGAATGATGCTTTCAAAAACAATTTTGCCTGGATTTGTCCTGAAAATCTTTTTGATGAGAATAGTGTACCAAAGCATGATCACAAAGGGTCTTCAAAAACTTATGTGGATGAAATACAATGCCTTATTGATAAGACCTCTTCTGTTGATCTTAATGCTTCTGCTGATATTACTTGATTCGCAATTTTCTGCGCCTAGCTCAAAGGCGTTAAAGAAAAGCACTCTTGGGAGATAACCCATTGTTTACTTTTCAGTACTTTTTTTTATTTGAGTCTTGGAAGTCATTACTACTGTAATGACCGCTCCTTATCTTGTTTATTTCGTTTTTGTGCCAAGAGAAGCCTCTAATTTGAGTGAGGTAAAGATTTGGGGATGTTGCTGTCCTGAAACTGTTTTCGGTGCTGCACCGTAAAAATTCGTTAAAATTCTCTGTATATCTTTTGGACCTGCGATTTCTTGTGCATATGCCCCAGGTTATATCCAAACTTTTCTTAGTTGAACACTTTTTGATTTGAGCAACGGAAAATCCCTCAAAAATTCGTCTTTTGTCAGCTGTCCAGTTTTGACAGATTTCTGCCAATATTTGTTTTTGCCACTTTATCGCTTTCTTTTGAGTTCTTTTTGATCATGGAACTCTTGTGGAAGTTGCTACAGTAGTATATACTTTATATGTGGTGGTTTTGGGTTGAAACCTGAAGCAAATAGAGGGTTGAATATATTTTATGCTTACACTAATGTTGCTAATAGAATTGTGTTTAGTTTTGTATGAAGGAAGTTTTCAAGTGTAGGGATTGGAGAATGATGAGATGAGTTGAAGAATGGACAAAAGCTCAAGCTTGGGGATGCCCATGCATCACCCCAAGAGATATCCAAGAAGTACAAGCGTCAAAGCTTGGGGATGCCCCCGAGGCACCCCTTCTTCATCGGCAAAAATCAGGTCACCTTTCAAGACACTATATTTTTATTGCTTCATGCACTATGTGTTTTTCTTGGAGCGTCAGTTGCTTTAGTTTTCTTAGTTGGTTTAGTTTGTTTGTTTGCTGCAATAAATGGTTGGACCCCAACAAATTTCCTTTGGAGGAGATGTACTCGTTTTCATTTGCAAAGAACGCTCAGTTTTTCACTCTTATCGTTTATCGAGTGTTCTACTTTTTCTGCTACTGCTTTTGGTTTTCGTTTTCGCCTTGATTTGCATTCAGATCTTGCCATATCTTTTCATCAAGGTGTATTTTTGCCTCTGATCTTCATTGGTTTTCATCAAAAGAGGTGTTTATAAAAATTTCAAATGGTGTTGGAAAAGAGAAAAAGCTTTGTGCAAAATAGTGGTACAAGAAGGAGCTTGTGTAGACTGCGGCTTAGGCTTTTTCATGTCATGCTTGATGTATTTTTGATAGTATGCTTAGTGGTTTTGCTGTAGCATGACTTGTCTCAAATAACTGAGATTGCTTAATGAGCCTTTGAAAAAAAATCATGCGTTGTTTTTATTGTATGGAAGCATTATTTTGGTTTTCTCCTTGATGCTTTATTTGGGTTGACTTGGCGCATGCTCACACATGTTAGACTCTTACAAAGTCGCCAATAGCCTTCATGATCATTTAGTTTTTGACTTTTGATGCCATCTTATGCTTCTTTTAATGTCGCTTTGTCGCTTTGCATGATTATGGCCATTATTGCTCTCTTAGTTGGTCGCTCCCAGTCTTTTGCTAGCCCTCGCCTTGTACTGAGTATGAGCTCTACTCGTGCATCCAACTCCTAAAAGCCAAGTTTGCCATTGTGTCCACTATAAATTCCTATGCATGGTATTTATAAGCCATTCCAAAGTAAAATTTTCGTGTGCTACCTTTCAAAAACCTTCAAAATACTTCTCGTTTTGTGACACTGTTTTCAGCTCATGGGGACGTAGTGGTCGGATTTGCTATCTTCCATATTGCTTATTCCAAAAAGAAAAAAAAAGAAAAAAGAAAGAAAAAAAGGCACTCCTCCAATGAATGTGAATGTTGGTGGGCACCCGATGGAATCGGTTAGCCATGGTATGTGAAAGGAAAAGGTGGGGAGGAGTGCCAAGTTTTATAAAAAGAGCACAAGAGTGCCAATCTCTCTCTCAAAAACTTGCTTCATTTTTGTATGGAAGATAGTAAGAACCCCATTGCCAGTCGTTGACAAAGACAACCACCTCTCAAAATCAAGTTTTATCTCTCTGTTTTACAAATGAAAAGCTCTAACACATGCTTAAATCACTGCTTCCCTCTGCGAAGGGCCTTTCTTTTACTTTTATGTTGAGTCACCACCTTCTTTCTTTATGCACCATTAAGAGAGCATAGTTGTCATTCTTAGTGTGATATGCATTGTCCCAAAGTTCATTGAATGACTCATATTGTTGGTTTCACTTGTTCTTAAATTATTTGTATCTAGTCGCCCTCTTAAACTTTGAGGTGTCCTATGCATTTATGTTTTGCTCTCTTTGAAGGACAAGCTGAAAACCATTTGTATGTTTTTCCTTATGATTTGAACACACGTTTGACTTTCATTGTTTCATTATCATGATCTTTTGTTTGTGTTCATTTGCATGTTTACAACATGGTTGCTAAGTTCTTATTGTCATGATTATATCTTCATGCCCATGTTTTAAGTTCTATTGATCCCAGCTCACCAATGCTTACATATATGATCAAGATTGTGTAGGTGCATGTCACCTCAAAAATTATTCTTCTGTTATCACTTACCTACTCGAGGATGAGCAGGAGTTAAGCTTGGGGATGCTTGATACGTCTCAAACATATCTATAATTTTTTATGCTCCATGCTTGTTTTTACACCATTTGCCTATTGTTTCGTTACACTTAGTGGCACTTTTATACATTTTCCGGAACTAACCTATTAACGAAGTGCCACAGTGCCAGTTTCCTGTTTTCTGCTGTTTTTGTGTTTCAGAAGTGATACACAGGAAATATTCTCGGAATTGGACGAACCAAGTTCCTGAAGTCATATTTTACCCGGAAGCTTCCAGACATCCGAAGAAGTGTCGGAGGGGGGCCACTAGGGCCCCACACAAGGGGGCGGCGCGGCCTGGCCCCTGGCCGCGCCACCCCTGTGTGAGGGTGCCTGGTCCCTCTCCTGACATCGCCCCTTCGCCTATAAGTACCCCCCGACGAGAAAAACCTAAGGGCCCGATCAGTTTTCCAGAATACATCGCGATCCGCCACCGCCGTCGACCCGAAGATCGGGAGGGTCCAGAAGCTCTTCCCGGCACCCTGCCGGAGAGGGGAATCGCCACCGGAGGTCTTCTTCATCGCCATGCTTGCCTCCGGAGCGATGAGTGAGTAGTCTACCTTGGACTATGGGTCCATAGCAGTAGCTAGCTGGTTGTCTTCTCCACCATGTGCTTCATGTTTAGATCTCATGAGCTGCCTTACATGATTGAGATCACCGTTATGTAATTCTATGATGTTGGTTTGTTGGGATCCGATGAATATTGGTGTTTATGATTAAGTTTCTGTACTGAATTATATCTTTTGTTATCTCTATGTTGTTTATGATCTTGCATGCTCTCCGTTGTTAGTAGCTATCTTGGCCGAGTAGTTGCTAGTGACTCCAAGAGGGGGTATTTATGCTCGATAGTGGGTTCATGCCTCTATTTCACCTGGGGGAGTGACAGAAACCTCTAAGGTGGTAGATGTGTTGTTGCTACTAGGGAGAAAACAACATTCATATGCTCAAGGGCATATGCTTTGTTTACATTACACACTTTGCTTAATGCAATTATCTGTTGTTCGCAACTTAATACTTCTAGGGTGTTCGGATGATATCCCCGGGGGTGGATTATTAGTCATAGATGCAGTTGGATGGCGGTCTATGTATTTTGTTGTAATGCCCAGAGTGAATCTCATAGTGATCTTCTTGACATATCACGTTATCTTTATTCTATCAATTGCCCAACTGTAATTTGTTTACCCAGCATGTTATTTTATCTATGGAGAGACACCACTAGTGAACTGTGGACCCCGGTCCTATTTTAATTATATTGCAATCACCTGTTTACTTTTCCCGCACTGTTTACTTTACTCGCATATTACTACTGTTTTCCACTCGATACACTCATAACCTTTGTTTCAAGCAAACCGGTGAGATTGACAACCTCATCGCAAGTTGGGAACAAAGTATTTGTTTGTGTGTGTGCAGGTTCCACAAACACCTTCAGTCGTCACCGTCTCCCTTCTCCTGTTCGATATACCTTGGTTTCTTAACTGAGGGAAAACTTGCTGCTACACTCATCATACCTTCCTCTTGGGGTTCCCAACGGGCTGGTCATTCACCACGCACAAGGACTTACTGCTCCCACGTCAACTAAACGCCACAGCTCTTTTCTGGCGTCATCATCACACGAGTAGCAGTTCCCAACGGGCTGGTCATCACCACGCACAAGGACTTACTGCTCCCACGTCAATTAAATGCCACAGCTCTTTTCTGGCGTCATCATCACACGAGTAGCAAGCACACATCCTATTCCCTGCTTGGATGCATCACAATAGACAATATAATCCTTGCCTGTTTCTGGGACTGCTAGCACTGGTGTGGTAGTTAACTTCTCTTTAAGTGTTTGGAAACTCTGTTCACACTGTTCTGACCACACGAATGGTGTATTCTTCCGTAGCAACTTAGTCATTGGTCCAGCTATCTTGGAGAACCCTTCTATGAATCTTCGATAATATCCAGCCATTCCTAAGAAACCTCGGATTTCCTTGGCACTTTTGGGTGATTTCCACTCCAGAACTGACTCAACCTTGCTTGGATTCACAGCTATGCCCTCTTTGGTGATTACATGTCCAAGAAACTCCACTTTATCTAGCCAAAATTCACACTTGCTAAATTTGGCATATAATTGATGTTCCCTCAATGTCTGTAGAACTATCTTCAAATGTTTAGCATGTTCAGACTTGTCCTTTCAGTATACCAGAATATCGTCAATAAACACTATCACAAATTTGTCCAGATAAGGCATAAAGATCTTGTTCATCAGATTCATGAATATAGCTGGTGCATTTGTCAATCCAAAAGGTACAACAAGGTACTCATGGTGTCCATACCTAGATACAAAAGTTGTCTTTGGAATATCTTCTGCTTTAATCTTAATTTGATGATAACCCGATCTCAGATCTATCTTGGAAAAGACTCCTGCTCCCTTCACTTGATCAAACAAATCTTGTATTCTAGGCAGTGGATACTTGTTTTTGATAGTCACATTGTTCAGGTTTCTATAATCTCCACACATCCTTCTGCCTCCATCTCGTTTATCAACAAAAATGACAGGTGATCCCCACGGTGATATACTTTCCTTGATGAATCCTTTCGTTTCCAATTCATCTAACTGTTCCTTCAACTCTTTCAGCTCCTTCAGACCCATCTTATAAGGTGCTTGTGCAATCGGTGTAGTTCCCGGTATCAAGTCTATTGTGAATTCTATCTCTCTATCAGGTGGCATTCCGGGTAATTCCTTTGGAAAAACATCCTTAAACTCCTTAACTATTGGTATCTCTTCAATCTTCACTTCCTTCATTGAGTTCAATTGCAGCTCTGCCTCAATTTGAGTATTCTTATCACCTTGATAAACTATTCTTCCACCTGTCTTTTCTTCACAGTCAATTTGAGCTCCATGATTTGACAACCAGTCCATTCCCAGTATCACTGCTATGTCTCCCATTGGAATCATGAATAGATCCGCAAAGTACACAAAGTTGCAAATCCTGATGATTTGTTCCTTCCTTATGTGGGTGACTACTAACGTACCCCCCGCGGATAAGACAGTAATAGGGGATTCTATCATAGAATATCTAATCCCATATTGCTCCATGAATTGCTTGGAAATAAAAGAAGTAGTTGCTCCAGTATCAAATAAAACTTTGCCGGGATGGGAAAGAATGCTTAGCGTACCTATCACAGCTTGATCTGAGTGGCCCACTTCCTCCAGTGTGGTACAATTCAGCTTCCCAAATGGCCTTCCTCGCTTTCCACTATTGTTCCCACCGAAATTCCTTCCTCCAGCTGATGATCCTCCTCCGGCAGTTCTACTTCCTCCGGCTGCTGGCCAACCTCCGGGAGGTTTGTTTGGACAGTCAGGCTTCATGTTGTCGGGGATATAACCCCAGGTATACCAAAGTACCCCTATATTATGACTAACATATACATTATATATTAGTTTATATATGCAGGAATATTAAAAAGCAATTTAACAGCAAGCTTGGGCCGGAATATATCTTCCCAGGCCGGCATACTGCAGCATAGGCCGGATTAAACTCTTCCCGGGCCGGCATATTGAGCTCCAGGCCGGGTTACCCCTAACCAGGCCGGGATAAAGCTTGCAGGCCGGCTGGGCCAGCACTTCTAACCCGGCATGGGCCGGTCAACCTTGTAACCCGGCTGGGCCGGATCCTGTCTCCCGGCTGGGCCTCCTGGCCAGTTCCCTGGCTGGGCCGAGCTACTTGCATCCCGGGCGGGCCGTCCTCCTCCCCCGGCAGGCTGCCCCGGCTGGGCCGTGGCCTGGCTCCCCGTCCCGGCTGGGCCACCGTCTTGCCTGCCCCGGCTGGGCCCGTTCTCCTGTGCACCCGGCTGGGCCAGGGCGAGCGCCCTCCGGCTGGGCCGGACCTCCCTCCAGGCCGGGACGCCAGCGACGCCAAGCTCCCAGGCCGGGACGCCAGCGACGCCAGGCTCCCTGGTCGGTACTCCCTTGACGCCAGGCAGCCAGCCGGATCACTCCCAGGCCGAGACTTCAGCGCCTTCAGCCGAATCATCCCAGGTCGGATCAAGACGAGGTCCCTGGCGCAGGGATCGATCCAGGCGGGATCGTCCCTGGCCGGGACACCAAGCCGAGACACCCCCGCCAGCATCTCCAGCTTCCTCGGCATTTGCATCAACCTGCGCCGTACCTCATCATCGTGTACCGATCTTGGGACGCCCCTAGCTCAGACCGGTATACCTTCCATTTAGTCTTATCCTCAGGAGGAGGGTAAGACTGATGACCAGCAGATCCATGGACAGCAGCTAGAAGACAAAGGCCAAGTACTCCAAGGATAGACATCGATGGGACTAGCCCACGACCGTGACGCAGCGCACAGTACCGAGGACGGTACCGTGCTGATGCAGGCTATAGTGTGACAAGACCCCAGTAGTCAACTCAGTTACAGTGCAGGTGCACTATGCAGTGGGGCATCCCTTGTCCCCTGGGCTCCCTATATAAAGGGCACTAGGGGGATCGATCACCCCAGCCTCCAGAGGAGGCTCATTCTCTCTCGCTCCATGGGAGCTCTCTAGCACTAGCTCTTTAGCTCCTGCCTAGTGCAGCCTCAGATAGGCAGATGAACAGCTCAAGGAGCACCATTGTAGCTCTCATGTGAAGCTCATATAGATCAGACATGCAGGAGTAGGGGTGTTACCTCCTCACGAGGGCCCCGAACCTGGGTAGCTCGATGTGTTAGCAGTGCGCTCTGTGCTCGGTCTCTACCGAGCCTTCCCTCTCCCGGATCCACCAGTGTACAGTCGGCCCCCATTTAAGCCACCCTGTGGCATATGTTGTTTCACCACGACGACATTTGGCGCCCACCGTGGGGCTGATCAAGGCGCTGGTAGGAGTACATCCGGACGGGGTCTTCTTCATCTGCTCGGGGGCTCGACATCAGCAACACCTCCGAGCACAGCAGGTCTTCTTCAACTCTCGGGCTGACCTCAACTCGCCCGGGCCAGCATACGGCTATCCCGGATTTACATCGGCATATCCGGGCCGGCACTCGATTTCTCCTGGCCAGCATATCCTGTGTCCCGGCCAGCATATTCTGTGTCCTGACCAGCATATCCTGTGTCCTGGCAAGCATATTCTGTGTCCTGGCCAGCATATCCTGTGTCCTGGCCAGTATATTCTGTGTCCTGGCCAGCATATCCTGCGTCCTGGCCAGCATATCCTTTGTCCTGGCCAGCATATTCTGTGTCCTGGCCAGCATATCCTGTGTCCTGGCCAGCATATCCTGCGTCCTGGCCAGCATATCCTGCGTCCTGGCCAGCATATCCTGTGTCCTAGCCAGCATATTCTGTGTTCTGGCCAGTATATCATGTGTCCTGGCCAGCATATTATGTGTCCTGGCCAGCATATCCTGTGTTCTGGCCAGCATATCTTGTGTCCCGGCCGGCATATTCTATGTTTGTGGTACCAGGGACTGTTCGGCCTTCGCCTCGAGCATCTGCTGGTACTTCAAACTTCTTCAACGGTGCAAGTAAGTATTTATGCTGGTTTACTCCATATCCTGGTCAGCTTATCTGAAAGTTAATGTCCCCGTAATAGAAAAAATAGCTCGGGGGCTAGGCTAAAGCCCAGCAAGTTGCTTCTTAAATATTGTTTCAATATATATTAGTTCGCATGCTAGCATATCAGCTTCTCAGTTTCCTCCTGTATGTCTGTCTATATGCCAAATTGCTACATATGCCTGCTACAGATAGTATCCTTAGTATCAGTTTGTATGTCTACAGTCTTATGCAAAGTTTCATCTGGGCATGTTATATGCCGGTTTTATATGCCAATAATAGCAGGTCAAGTTCTATGACTTAGAGGATATCTCATATCTTAGACTTAGGTCTGTTACTATAAGCAAATTACTATGTGATGTATGCCGGCTTATATGCCAAACTTCCAGTATGCCAAATCCTATGTCTTTGCATATATCAATTATTATATCTACTGCAGTGCTATAGTCAGTATGCCAGTTAACATATCAAGTTCAGTATATATGCTATATGCCAAATGCTATGAGTACCACCTTGCATAGAGACTACTATTGCTATTCACTGTGACAAGTTTAGTATCTATTTTGACCATATGCTATATGTTATATGCCGGCTGTCATATGCCAAGGCTCATATGCCGGTTTTTGTATGCTGAGTGCCATGTGCTAGCTGTTGCAAGTTTACAGTCAGATCAGTTATATGCCTATCTCAGTACCAGTTTCTGCATGCTATAAGTCAAATCTCATATGCCAGTTGCAGTATGTCTACATTTATATGCCGGCACATGAGTGCCAAATATCTGTTGTAAGATGCCAAGTAGGCTTATATGCCAATCTAGGTTGTTTTATGTCAAACTGCTATCTCTCGGTCAACATGCCAAGTGCGTTATTTCAAGAGTTATATGTTGAATGCTATGTGTTATATGTCAAATATCATATGCCAGTTACAGTATACTTGCATTTATATGCCGGCACATGAGTGCCAAATATCTGTTGTGAGATGCCAAGTTTGCTTATATGCCAGTTGCAGTAGGTCTACATTTATATGCCGGCACATGAGTGCCTAGTTCTTCCTTGTGAGTTGCCAAGTTAGCGTATATGCCAAGTGCTTTATGTCAAGTGCTATATGTCAAATGCTATGGGCTATATGCCAAACTCCATATGCTAGATTGAAATATGCCAAATGCTATGACTATTGCTATGTCTTTTAGTATAACTACAGAACAGGTTGGATATCTCATTGTATATATGTCTATTGCCCGGCTATGACTCTCCATATTGCCGGTACAGAGGAGAAATTACTATTATACCATCAGGGCTTCAGTTTATATCTCAAAGTCTCAGGTATTTCAGTATGCCGGCATATCATGGCAAGAGTAAGATTTTAGTATGCCAACATATCATGGCATGAGCAAAGTTTCAGTATGCCGGTATATCATGGCATGAGAAAAGTTTCAGTATGACGGTATATCATGGCATGAGAAAAGTTTCAGTATGCCGGTATATCATGGCATGAGCAAAGTTTCAGTATGCCGGTATATCATGGCATGAGAAAAGTTTCAGTATGCCAACATATCATGGCATGAGAAAAGTTTCAGTATGCCGGTATATCATGGCATGAGAAAAGTTTCAGTATGCCGGTATATCATGGCATGAGCAAAGTTTCAGTATGCCGGTATATCATGGCACGAGAAAAGTTTCAGTATGCCGGTATATCATGGCATGAGCAAAGTTTCAGTATGCCGGTATATCATGGCATGAGAAAAGTTTCAGTATGCCGGTATATCATGGCATGAGAAAAGTTTCAGTATGCCGGTATATCATGGCATGAGCAAAGTTTCAGTATGCCAATATATCATGGCAAGAGCAAAATTTCAGTATGCCAGCATACCATGGCATCGACCAAAATCCCCAATCACCGTTTATTTCGGTTCGCCAGCATATCAAGGCATCTATCAATAACTCATATCGCCATTTATTTCGGCATGCCAGCATATCGCGGCATTCTGTAATCCTTTCAGTTATCGCCAATTTTGGCTCAGTAATATATCGAGACATCGATCTCAAAACTAACAAGCATCATATCTCTTATCATATCCGATTTCACAGAGTATCCCGGTTTAGCATATTAACATGTCTTATCATTTTTGCATACTAACAAGTGCCCAGTGATGGCACAGCCCAAGAGGCATATCAGTATACCGGCATTGTCAAAGCAGACAATGTCGATGAGACATAGCCTGAGAGGCTAAGTGTCGATATAAAGCCCAAAGAGGCAAAATAGCTCAAAAGGCAAAAGCAGCCCAAGAGGCATATCAGTATACCGGCATTGTCAAAGCAGACAATGTCGATGAGACATAGCCTGAGAGGCAAAGTGTTGATATAAAGCCCGAGAGGCAAAAGTGGCCAAGAGGCAAAGTAGCCCGAGAGGCAAAAGTAGCCCAAGAGGCAGAGTAGCCCAAGAGGCAAATAGCTCAAGAGGTAAAGTATCGATATGGCCAAAGAAGGCAAAGCAGTATTCCGGCATTGTCGAAGCAGACGATGTCGATGAGACATAGCCCAAGAGGCGAAATGTCGATATAGCCAAAGAAGGCAGAATAGTATTCTGGGATAACCCATAAAAACCAGCATATATGCCAAACAGGACATTGCCTGTGATGGCATGAGATAGAATTTGGCCAGTGCAGGCCAGCATATCAGCTTCATGAGTGTGAGTTTAGGACTTTGGTATATTTCTTGTTAAAGCCTGTGCACGACTCTGCGAGTCCTCCACAGCCTCGGGGGCTAATGTCGGGGATATAACCCCAGGTATACCAAAGTACCCCTATATTATGACTAACATATACATTATATATCAGTTTATATATGCAGGAATATTAAAAAGCAATTTAACAGCAAGCTTGGGCCGGAATATATCTTCCCAGGCCGGCATACTGCAGCATTGGCCGGATTAAACTCTTCCCGGGCCGGCATATTGAGCTCCAGGCCGGGTTACCCCTAACTAGGCCGGGATAAAGCTTGCAGGCCGGCTGGGCCAGCACTTCTAACCCGGCATGGGCCGGTCAACCTTGTAACCCGGCTGGGCCGGATCCTGTCTCCCGGCTGGGCCTCCTGGCCAGTTCCCCGGCTGGGCCGAGCTACTTGCATCCCGGGCGGGCTGTCCTCCTCCCCCGGCAGGCTGCCCCGGCTGGGCCGTGGCCTGGCTCCCTGCCCCGGCTGGGCCACCGTCTTGCCTGCCCCGGCTGGGCCCGTTCTCCTGTGCACCCGGCTGGGCCAGGGCGAGCGCCCTCCGGCTGGGCCGGACCTCCCTCCAGGCCGGGACACCAGCGACGCCAAGCTCCCAGGCCGGGACGCCAGCGACGCCAGGCTCCCTGGCTGGTACTCCCTCGACGCCAGGCAGCCAGCCGGATCACTCCCAGGCCGAGACTTCAGCGCCTTCAGCCGAATCATCCCAGGTCGGATCAAGACGAGGTCCCTAGCGCAGGGATCGATCCAGGCGGGATCGTCCCTGGCCAGGACACCAAGCCGAGACACCCCCGCCAGCATCTCCAGCTTCCTCGGCATTTGCATCAACCTGCGTCGTACCTCATCATCGTGTACCGATCTTGGGACGCCCCTAGCTCAGACCGGTATACCTTCCATTCAGTCTTATCCTCAGGAGGAGGGTAAGACTGATGACCAGCAGATCCATGGACAGCAGCTAGAAGACAAAGGCCAAGTACTCCAAGGACAGACATCGATGGGACTAGCCCACGACCGTGACGCAGCGCACAGTACCGAGGATGGTACCGTGCTGATGCAGGCTATAGTGTGACAAGACCCCAGTAGTCAACTCAGTTACAGTGCAGGTGCACTATGCAGTGGGGCATCCCTTGTCCCCTGGGCTCCCTATATAAAGGGCACTAGGGGATCGATCACCCCAGCCTCCAGAGGAGGCTCATTCTCTCTCGCTCCATGGGAGCTCTCTAGCACTAGCTCTTTAGCTCCTGCCCAGTGCAGCCTCAGATAGGCAGATGAACAGCTCAAGGAGCACCATTGTAGCTCTCATGTGAAGCTCATATAGATCAGACATGCAGGAGTAGGGGTGTTACCTCCTCACGAGGGCCCCGAACCTGGGTAGCTCGATGTGTTAGCAGTGCGCTCTGTGCTCGGTCTCTACCGAGCCTTCCCTCTCCCGGATCCACCAGTGTACAGTCGGCCCCCATTTAAGCCACCCTGTGGCATATGTTGTTTCACCACGACGACACATGTGTCCCTCTTGGTTACAACCATAACAAATGATCTTCGGCTTCCAGCACTCACTCTTAACATGTCCTGATCGCCCACAACCTCCACAAATAACCATCCTCTTCGGATTTGGAGATGTTGAGTTGGATGAATTACCTCCTGGCCTGAATCTGGGTTTGAAACTCAGATTGGGCACTGATTTCTTGGATTGGAACTGCTTTGGCTCAAGCCTTGCCCTTTTCTTTCTCTCTTCTTGGACCTGCCGGTAATCATCCTCAAATGTAATGGTAGCATCAACTAACTTCTGAAATCCTTGTGCACTGAATGGCCTCATTTGCATCTTCACATATGGATTCAGACCTCTCAGAAACCTTTTCTTGCGTTTCTCTTCAGTACTAACCTCGTCAACCGCATAACGAGATAACCGACTGAAATCCCGGATGTACTTCATAACCGGTGCACTCCCTTGTTCCAGCTTCTCAAACTCCTGCCTCTTGAGCTCCATGATGCTTTCCGGAACATGATGTTCACAAAACTTTTCCTTAAACTCTTCCCAAGAGAACACGTGTGTGATTGGATGTATAGCAATAATGTTCTCCCACCATGATGCCGCTGGCCCTGTCAACAGATAAGTTGCATAACGTACCATTTCCTCCTCGCTACAGCCAACAGTCTTTAGCTTCCTTTCTGTGTCAGTCAACCAGTCTTCCGCGTCCATGGGTTCGGGCGATGTTGCAAATAGAAAAGGTCTTGTATTCTAGAATTCAGATAGATTTACTCCTTGCCTGACATTGTCTCTTCCCGCTATTCCAGCTTGTCCGGCCAAATCTTGCATGAATTTGTTTTGCTGTTCCTGATCTCGCCTCCTATTTTCCTCCACAAACTGCATATACTGGAGAAAACTTTGCTCCGAGATAGGACGAGGTGGTTGTGGTGGTTCCATTGCTGCTGCATCTGCATCTGCCTTCTGCTTGGCCTCCCTTTCTTGGCGCTGCTGCTCAGTCTCGCGTTCTATGCCCGGATCCATGCCCTCTAGTCCTGTTGCACAAAGCGAATTCTCATAATTACACCATGCCTATGTTTTCTGAGTTCAACTTTATGCACAGTACTAGTCACACAATTAAATCAAAAGCAAATCCAAATGAGAACCAAATGTATTATACACATGCAATACTTAACTTTTACAATCAAAGTGATTTCTTTGTGAGTGTGCATACTTACTTATTAATGCTAGCCCCTCTCTTTAAGATATTTACTACAATATTCTTACATGATTAACTCTCTCATGAATAGTAAGATTTAACCCCCTACTTTCAAAGTTACTACATCTCCCTTGTTCTTAACACAACCAGGTAGGTGTGAAAAATGTTTGGGTCTTTCTGGTTGTGGTTCATTCTACATAGAGTTACAATAATAGCAATGCTTAATAATAAAGAATCATCGCACTAAGATATATGGTAGGGTTATTCTCAAGTGAATATCCACCATACTTCTAGAGAATTCTTTACTATTCCCATAAGACTTCCTATAGGTTCTACCCATTTAATAGGTTTCCAACCTAAGGTCAAAGCAATTGCTCTGATACCAGCTGCGGTGACCCAGCATACCACTGCATGTTGTAGTATGCAAGTCGTTGACATAACACTTATGAAACTCTATTTCACAAATATTACATCCCTCAGAGTGGTACAGCAGAAACATTGCGGGTCCACATACAAACCTTTATTATTACAAGCCAAATAAACAACAACTCCGAGGTCCTCTTAGGTTCATCGAGGATACCCCATTGACTCACAACTTACATTACTTGTTCGAGAATAACTGAAAGTACATCTAAGAACTATTATAGCTCAGCAACTTATTTAGTAGTGTTTTAGGTTGCTCGGCTAATCTAACGGTACTATCTCATCTACTGCTCGGCTTCCTCTTCGGCACCATAGACGATCTTGTAATCTTCACCTTCTACACCACCGGACAGATCTGGCTCCACATAGAAGATCTCCTCCTGGGTTGCATTGGCGTAGAGTGCCTCCTCTTCCTGGTCTTCAGAGTCTAAGCAAGGGTTAAGAGGGAGTGGGGTGAGTAACGAGCGTTACCCAGCTAGTTCATTTAAAAGGGATAAGTGTTTGATGCACTAGCTACGACCCTAGACCAATGATCACAGGTCATGCAGGTTTTCATAAACATTTCTTCAAGAGATTGTTTTTATTCCGAAAAACTATGCCCGACAGCCTTCACAGGTTGACTAGAACTTCATGGAGTCCCTTTCCTATCATGTTCGCAGTTCCTTCCCGGAACAAGGAGTGACAAGCCACAATTTGATACACTCTGCAGAGGTGCGTTGCTTTACCCATAAGAGATCAAAGCCTTGTTGCACAACCGGGTGAATCTTTCCCGTCCATACACTTTGGTATGGGGCCCAGTCGTTGATCCAAGCCAATCACTACCCTTCTCCGCGACCTCGCATGCCCACCCTTTTGCTTCGCTCAGGCCACGGTAAGCCCCGAATTATGGCATAGCCCACGGCGAGCCCCGAATTATTGCCCAAACCCCACAATACATCATAGACACCAGGTGCCGGGGGAACTTAGGGGTCCCACCCATTGTCGTCAGGCCACGGCCAAGTCCGAATTACATCCTGACTCTCTGGTAAGGTACGTCCGTTGACATGCAAAAGGAAGAAGAACTAGCCAATGGGGTACCTCCGTGCCCGATGACATGGAACAAGCCCACACCAAAATGACAGGACAAGCAGACAATGAACACCTCGACATCTCTTTTATTTGCCTTTTGTTTAGCTTTTTATTGTGAGATGCGTCGTCGAATGTTCACCATGGGTATGCTGCAAATTTCCACCATGAATTATGCATGGCTTAGATTGGCGGCCCGGCGTTTCCCTAACACATATACAAACTCCATGATCCCCACAAGATTCCCAATTCATTTCACACCGCGGGCATCCATAAACAAAAGATCACGATATCAACTCAATTAAGAAGTGCAATGTTGAAAGCTTGCCCATGACAGCATGGCTGGGCTAGAATCCAACTTACAACTTGCAAGCATAACAACTCAACATAAGAGACCACAATGTCAAATTTTTAAGAACAGGAAAAAGTAAAGTGTGCCTTCCGGTTCGTGAGAGCTTTACTGACCGAATTTCGCATAACACTGGTAAGAGTTTAATTTGAAGAGAAAATAAAAGCAAGTCAAATTTACTTGGAATAGCAAATTGCTAGTAGGTATGTATGGTGGACACTTTGGAAAACTTTGGCTTTTAGGAGTTGGATGCACGAGTAGAGCTCATACTCAGTACAAGGCGAGGGCTAGCAAAAGACTGGGAGCGACCAACTAAGAGAGCAATAATGGCCATAATCATGCAAAGCGACAAAGCGACATTAAAAGAAGCATAAGATGGCATCAAAAGTCAAAAACTAAATGATCATGAAGGCTATTGGTGACTTTGTAAGAGTCTAACATGTGTGAGCATGCGCCAAGTCAACCCAAAAAAAGCATCAAGGAGAAAACCAAAATAATGCTTCCATACAATAAAAACAACGCATGATTTTTTCAAAGGCTCATTAAGCAATCACAGTTATTTGAGACAAGTCATGCTACAGAAAAACCACTAAGCATACTATCAAAAAGACATCAAGCATGACATGAAAAAGCCTAAGCCGCAGTCTACACAAGCTCCTTCTTGTACCACTATTTTGCACAAAGCTTTTTCTCTTTTCCAACACCATTTGAAATTTTTATAAACACCTCTTTTGATGAAAACCAATAAAGATCAGAGGCAAAAATACACCTTGATGAAAAGATATGGCAAGGTCTGAACGCAAATCAAGGCGAAAACGAAAACCAAAAGCAGTAGCAGAAAAAGAAGAACACCCAATTTTTAATAAGAGTGAAAACTAGAGCGTTCTTGGCAAATGAAAACGAGTACATCTCCTCCAAAGGAAATTTGTTGGGGTCCAACCATTTATTGCAGCAAACAAAACTAAGCTAACTAAGAAAACTAAAACAACTGACGCTCCAAGAAAAACACATAGTGCATGAAGCAATAAAAATATAGTGTCTTGAAAGGTGACCTGATTTTTGCCGATGAAGAAGGGGTGCCTCGGGGGCATCCCCAAGCTTTGACGCTTGTACTTCTTGGATATTTCTTGGGGTGATGCATGGGCATCCCCAAGCTTGATATTTTGTCCATTCTTCAACTCATCTCATCATTCTCCAATCCCTACACTTGAAAACTTCCTTCATACAAAACTAAACACAATTCTATTAGCAACATTAGTGCAGGCATAACATATAATCAACCCTCTTTTTGCTTCAGGTTTCAACTCAAAACCACCACATATATAGCAAATACTACTGTAGCAACCTCCCCAAAAGTTCCATGATTAAAAGAACTCAAAAGAAAGCGATAAAGTGGCAAACACAAATATTGGCAGAAATCTGTCAAAACTGAACAGCTGACAAAGGTCGAATTTTTTAGGGATTTTCTGTTGCTCAAATCAAAAAGTGTTCAACTAACAAAAGTTTGGATATAACCTGGGGCATATGCACAACAAATCGCAGGTCCAAAAGATATACAGAGAATTTATACGAATTTTTACGGTGAAGCACTGAAAACAGTTTCAGGACAGCAACATCCCTAAATCTTTACCTCGCTCGAATTAGAGGCTTCTCTTGGCACAAAAACAAAATAAACAAGATAAGGAGCGGTCATCTATAATAACTATATAGGAGCAACCCACTAAGTTGAATTCTCTCAACATGCAAGGTGTCCACATCATAATCATAACCTTAACCAATCCTAGCCTGCCATCTAAGAAGCTATGCCACATCATCACTTTTATAATTTATTAACCTCTCAATGTTTTATGTGGCACTAATCACCAACTAGCATTGTATTATAAGACTATTAATTCCCAATGCAGCGCTCACATTTCCTTCTTTCCCGCGCTCAATTTAGCACGTACGGAATACAATCCACGCACAACCCATAAATACAGCCCACTCACAGTCTATTAATATAGCTTTTTTTAGCTTCCATTGCTACTTTTATTGCCCACATAAGTATCTGATAGGCACTAACCATTTTCTCTTCTCTATACTAGAAACAATCATTGTTCCTACCTCAGAGATGCTAGGGTCAGCTCAAACGTTTTGCCTTCTCTGCTTTTCCTAGCGTAGCTAACGTTGTGTCTCTTAATAACATTCGAACTATTCAAGTACTGTTGGGATCCTTAACTCTAAACCTTTCTTCTTCCCTTCTCCTCTTCTTATAAATCCCACTTGGTCAGCGTCCATCACTCCATATATTTTCTCTTCCCAACTAGGCAGCCACCGTGGGCACCTTCCATCCCCAGAACAAACGACAGTAGTGGCACACCATGGGTTGCAGTTACGTAAGGAGAAGGAGACGAAGAGTATAGGGATGCTTAGATGAGCAGGTGGTAACAAGCAGTTTTGGCATTGTGTTTCGGCTCTCCTATTTTATGATTTATATTTAGATGCTGAAGAAGGATCCAATTAAGTTTGTGATATCAACCTTTCTGGCCGTTGATTGAGCACCATCGCTCGGCATTTTCTCTGGGTCGTGCTTCCACAGCTAGCTGTTCTCTCGAGCAAGCATGAGATTTACTCATTTGGAGATCTACTTCTAAACCATTGTAGTAATATTAGTGGTTTTATTAACTGAACGGAACAGCAAGCCATGAGGTAAGAATATATGAAATGAGTTGTTTTGTATAACTGAATTTTATTACCAGAGTTGTTATACAGGTTTGGTACTGAATTATTTTTTCCCCGATTACATTTCCTATCATGCCATGTTCCTTTCCCATTGTTCACAAATTTCAACTATGTAACAATGATTTTTCTATCGAGCTCTACATTATTAGTTTTAATCTTTTGTTGAACTGAACTTTTGGGACAAAGCAACCCTACTTATATGTAGCAAAACCAATTTATTTGATTCTGACAATTACAAATGTTTCCTCTATTTAGTGTAAAAAAAATTCTTGCATGAATTCTAATTTTACATAATTTTTCTTTTATAAATTCCCGCAGCAACGCGCGGGGTATCATCTAGTTACAGTAGTAATGACTTCCAAGACTCAAATAAAAGAAAAAGTACTGAAAAGAAACATTGGGTTATCTCCCAAGAGTGCTTTTCTTTAACGTCTTTGAGCTAGGCGCAGAAAATTGCGAATCAAGTAATAATGAAAGGGGGATCAGGATCCACTATAGGAATAAAGAAATGAATACTACCCAATTGAGGTTACAAGGTATCCAACTAGTATTAGCTACCAAGGCATTATGAATTCCTACAAGCTTACAAGGTATTGGCATCTAGATTCTTCGTTGGGTGTACCAACAATTTCAACAGGCGAGCCAAGCTTATTAAACTTCTTAAAAACTTTCCTAGCCTCAATTGCAACATCTCTAAATTCTAAGCGCAAAGTTTCCAAGATAAAAGCTTTCTTTTCGGGATCCTCAATTTCGTGAAGCTTAAGGAACATGTATTGCATAAAAGGATTAAGACTAGCAAACCTAGTTTCCAACATGTGAATCAAATAAGCAGAAGCAACTTCAATACTAGGAGCTAGCTCAACCAAAGATTTTTCCTCAACTTCCTCATGCATACTAATGTGATTAAAGAACTCCTCAATGTTACTTTTGCCAATAATCGAACCGCTACCTACTGAGAGGTCCTCCAGAACGTACTTAGGGATCAACATCATAAACTAAAAGTAAAGAAATAACAACTACCAAGGATTCTAAATTTTTTGGGTTTTTGATATAAAGCAATGCAGGTAAAATAAATAAAGTAAAGCAAAACAATAAAACAAAGTAAAGGATGTGTGTGCGAAAACTCCCCTCGCAGAAGTCTTCCACTCTTCCCTGCAACGGCGCCAGAAAATTAGCTGCTGGCGCGTGGGTGATGGCACCAGGAGATTCCTTGTGCGTGGTGAATGACCAGCCAGTTGGGAACCCCAAGAGGAAGGTATGATGAGTATAGCAGCTAGTTTTCCCTTAGTTAAGAAACCAAGGTTTAATATCGGTCAGGAGAAAAGCAGACAATGCAACTGAAGGTGATGCAGGCTGGCTTAGTAACACTCCAACAAGGGCGCCGTTTAACGATACTTGTTGACTCATCTTCGACCAGTAGCAACGCGGAACCTGCACACAACACAACCAAGTACTTTGTTCCCAACTTGCGATGAGGTCGTCAATCTCACCGGTTTGCTTGAAACAAAGGTTATGAGCGTATCGAGTGGAAAACAGTAGAGTATGCGAATAAAGTAAATAGTGCGAGTAAAGTAAATAGGTAATAGCAATATGATGGAAATAGGATAAACGTGATATGTCAAGAAGATTGATAGAATAAAGATAAACGTGATATATCAAGAAGATCACTATGAGATTTACTCTGGGCATTACAACAAAATACATAGACCGCCATCTAACTGCATCTATGACTAATAATCCACTCCCGAGGATATCAATCCGAACACCCCATGAGTATTAAGTTGCGAACAACAGATAATTGCATTAAGCAAAGTGTGTAATGTAAACAAAGCATATGCCCTTGAGCATATGAATGTTGTTTTCTCCCTAGTAGCAACAGCACATCTACAACCTTAGAGGTTTCTGTCACTCCCCCAGGTTAAATAGAGGCATGAACCCACTATCGAGCATAAATACCCCCTCTTGGAGTCACTAGCAACTACTCGGCCAAGATAGCTACTAACAACGGAGAGCATGCAAGATCATAAACAACATAGAGATAACATAAGATAATATTCAGTACAGCAACTCAATGATAAACACCAATATTCATCGGATCCCAACAAACCAAACATGTAGAATTACATAACGGTGATCTCAATCATGTAGGGCAGCTCATGAGATCTAAACATGAAGCACATGGTGGAGAAGACAACCATCTAGCTACTGCTATGGACCCATAGTCCAAGGTAGACTACTCACTCATCACTCCGGAGGCAAGCATGGCGATGAAGAAGACCTCCGGTGGCGATTCCCCTCTCCGGTAGGGTGCCGGGAAGAGCTTCTGGACCCTCCCGATCTTCGGGTCGACGGCGGCGGCGGATCGCGATGTGTTCTGGAAAATTGATCGGGTACTTAGGTTTTTTCCGTCGGGGGGTCTTTATAGGCGAAGGGGCGATGTCAGAGGTGGGGCCAGGGGCCCTCACCCTACGGCGGCGCGGCTAGGCCCCTGGCCGCGCGAGCCTGGCGTGTGGGGCCCTGGTGGCCCCCCTCCTACTCTCCTTCGGATCTCTGGAAGCTTCCGGGTAAAATAAGACTTCAGGAACTTGTTTCATCCAATTCCGAGAATATTTCCTATGTATCACTCTGAAACACAAAAACAGCAGAAAACAGGGAACAGGCACTGTGGCAACTCGTTAATAGGTTAGTTCCGGAAAATGCATAAAAGTGCCACGAAGTGTAACGAAACAATAGGAAAATGGTGTAAAAAACAAGCATGGAGCATCAAAAATTATAGATACGTTGGAGACGTATCAGAAGCCTCTAATTTGAGTGAGGTAAGATTTGGGGATGTTGCTGTCATGAAACTGTTTTCGGTGCTGCACCGTAAAAATTTGTGAAAATTCTCTGTATATCTTTTGAACCTGCGATTTCTTGTGCATATGCCCCAGGTTATATCCAAACTTTCATTAGTTGAACAATTTTTGATTTGAGCAACAGAAAACCCTCTAAAAATTCGACCTGTGTCAGCTGTTCTATTTTGACAGATTTCTGCCAATATTTGTGTTTGCCGCTTTATCGCTTTCTTTTTTAGTTCTTTTGATCACGGACCTTTTGGGGAAGTTGCTACAGTATTATAAGCTTTATATGTGGTGGTTTTGAGTTGAAACCTGAAGCAAAAAGGGTTGATTCAATGTTATGCTTACACTAATGTTGCTAATAGATTTGTGTTTAGTTTTGTATGAAGGAAGTTTTCAAGTGTAGGGATCGGAGAATGATGAGATGAGTTGAAGAATGGAAAAAAGCTCAAGCTTGGGGATGCCCATGCACCCCAAGAAATATCCAAGAAGTACAAGCGTCAAAGCTTGGGGATGCCCCCGAGGCACCCCTTCTTCATCGGCAAAAATCAGGTCATCTTTCAACACACTATATTTTTATTGCTTCATGCATTATGCATTTTTCTTGGAGCGTCAGTTGTTTTTAGTTTTCAGTTTAGTTTAGTTTTGTTTGCTGCAATAAATGGTTGGACCCCAACAAATTTCTTTTGGAGAAGTTGCCTTGCTTTTCATTTGCCAAGAACACTCCGTTTTTTATTTTTATAATTTCAACGAGTGTTCTCTTTTTCTAGAACTGCGTTTAGCTTTCGTTTTTCGCCTTGATTTGTATTCAGATATTGTTATATATTTTTATCAAGGTGTATTTTGACCTCTGTTCCATATTGGTTTTCATAAAAAGAGTTGTTTATAAAAAGTTTGAATGGTGTTGGAAAAGAGAAAAAGCTTTATGCAAAAAAGTGGTACAAGAAGGAGCTTGTGTAGACTGCGGCCTAGGCTTTTGCATGCCGTGCTTGATGTCTTTTTGATAGTGTGCTTAGTGGTTTTGCTGTAGCATGACTTGTCTCAAATAACTGAGATTGCTTAATGAGCCTTTGAAAAAATCATGCATTGTTTTAATTATTTGGAAGCATTATTTTGGTTTTCTCCTTGATGCTTTATTTGGGTTGACTTGGCGCATGCTCACACATGTTAGACTCATACAAAGTCGCCATTGCCTCTATGATCATTTAGTTTTTGAATTTTGATTTCATCTTATGCTTCTTTTAATGTCGCTTTGTCGCTATGCATGATTATGGCCGTTATTGCTCTCTTAGTTGGTCGCTTCCAGTCTTTTGCTAGCCCTCGTTTTGTACTGAGTATGAGCTCTACTCGTGCATCCAACTCCTAAAAACCAAGTTGTTCCAAAGTGTCCACCATACATACCTATTAGCAATTTGCTATTCCAAAGTACATTTGACTTGCTTTTATCTATCCTTCAAATTAAACTCTTTTTGGTGTTATGCGAAAATTGGTCAGTAAAGCTCTGACGAACCGGATGGCACACTTTACTTTTCTCGCTTTAAAATTTTGACATTGTGGTCTCTTATGTTGAGTTGTTATGCTTGCAAGTTGTAAGTTGGGAATTAGCCCAGCCATGCCGTCATGGGGCAAGCTTTCAACATTGCACTATCTTTTATTTGAGTTGATATCGTGATCTTTTCTTTATGGATACTCGTGGTGTGAAATGAATTGGGAATCTTGCGGGATCATGGAGTTTGTATACGTGTTAGAGAAACGCCTGGGTCGCTAATCTAAGCCATGCATAATTCATGGTGGAAATTTACAGCATGCCCATAGTGAACATTCGACGACGCATCTCGCAATAAAAAGCTATACCAATGGTAAATAAAAGAGATGCCGAGGTGTTCATTGTCTGTTTGTCCTGTCATTTTGATGTGGGCTTGTTCCATGTCCTCGGGCACGGAGGTACCCCATTGGCGGTTCTCGATGATACGTGTATACTTACAATGACAAGAGCTTGCTTGGGACTCTAAGTAAAGTAGCATGAGGTTTGGGTATTCGTACTTCATGGGACATGAGGTTTTCAACTTATGATTTGTCAAGCATATGCAGCATAAGTGTTCTCGCATTAACTTTAACCATTCAAGATGCTTATGATGGGGGCAATGAGAGCTCAAAGCCAGTAAGTACCATAATTTTTGAAGGTTTATAAAACTTGCAATCACTGCTTCCCTCCGTGAAGGGCCTTTCTTTTACATTTATGTTGAGTCACCACCTTCTACCTTTATGCACCACTAAGAGAGCATAGTTGTCATTCTGAGTATAATGTGCATTGTCCCAAAGTTTTCATTGATTGATTCATATTGTTGGTTTCACTTGTTCTTAAATTATTTGTATCTAGTCGCCCTCTTAAACTTGAAGGTGTCCTATGCATTTATGTTTTGCTCTCTCATGAAGGACAAGCTGAAAACTATTTGTATGTTTTTCCTTATGATTTGAACACACGTTTGACTTTCATTGTTTCATTTTCATGATCTTTTGTTTGTGTTCATTTTCATGTTATAACATGGTTGCCAAGTTTCTTCTATCAAGATTATATCTTTTATGCCCATGTTTTAAGTTCTTTTGATCCCAGCGCACAACGCTTACATTTATGGTCAAGATTGTGTAGGTGCATGTCACCTCAAAAATTATTTCTTTTGTTATCACTTACCTACTCGAGGACGAGCAGGAGTTAAGCTTGGGGATGCTGATACGTCTCCAACGTATCCATAATTTTTGATGCTCCATGCTTGTTTTTACACCATTTGCTTAGTGTTTCGTTACACTTCATGGCATTTTTATGCATTTACCAGAACTAACCTATTAACGAGATGCCATAGTGCCAGTTCCCTATTTTCTGCTGTTTTGTGTTTCAGAAATGTTACACTGGAAATATTCTCGGAATTGGATGAAACAAAAGCCAGACGTCCAGATATTTCATGGAGCTTCCAGAACACTGAAGAGGAGACGGAGCCGGACCAGAGGGTGGCCACACCACCAGGGGCGCGGCCCACCCCTGGCCCACGCTGGCCTATGGTGTGGGCCCCCTGGTCCACCTTTGACGCCACCCCTTCGCATATAAAGACCCCCCGACGGGAAAAACCTAAATACCCGATCACTTTTCCAGAATACATCGCGATCCGCCGCCGCCGTCGACCCGAAGATCGGGAGGGTCCAGAAGCTCTTCCCGACACCCTGCCGGAGAGGGGAATCGCCACCGGAGGTCTTCTTCATCGCCATGCTTGCCTCCGGCGTGATGAGTGAGTAGTCTACCTTGGACTATGGGTCCATAGCAGTAGCTAGATGGTTGTCTTCTCCAACATGTGCTTCATGTTTAGATCTCGTGAGTTGCTTTACATGATCGAGACTACCTTTATATAATTCTACATGTTATGTTTGTTGGGATCCGATGAATATTGGTGTTATGATTGAGTTGATGTACTGATTATTATCTTATGTTATCTCTATGTTGTTTATGATCTTGCATGCTCTCCGTTGTTAGTAGCTATCTTGGCCGAGTAGTTGCTAGTGACTCCAAGAGGGGGTATTTATGCTCGATAGTGGGTTCATGCCTCTATTTAATCTGGGGGAGTGACAGAAACCTCTAAGGTTGTAGATGTGCTGTTGCTACTAGGGGGAAAACAACATTCATATGCTCAAGGGCATATGCTTTGTTTACATTACACACTTTGCTTAATGCAGTTATCTGTTGTTCGCAACTTAATACTCAAGGGGTTCTCGGATTGATTCGCCACAAGTGGATTATTAGTCATAGATGCAGTTGGATGGCGGTCTATGTATCTTGTTGTAATGCCCAGAGTAAATCTCATAGTGATCCTCTCGACATGCACGTTGTCTTTATTCTATCAATTGCCCAACTGTAATTTGTTTACCCACCATGTGTTATTTTATCTTATGGAGAGACACCACTAGTGAACTATGGACCCCGGTCCTATTTCCTTTATATTGCTATCACATGTTTAATTTACTCGCATTGTTTACTTTACTCACATACTATTACTATTTTCCACCCGATACGCTCATTCCTTTGTTTCAAGCAAACCGGTGAGATTGACAACCTCATCGTAAGTTGGGAGCAAAGTATTTGGTTGTGTTGTGTGCAGGTTCCACGTTGCTACTAGTTGAAGACACGCTAACTCGTTTGATCATAAACGGCGCCCTTGTTGGAGTGTCACTAGACTAGCAAGCATCACCTTCTGGAGTTTGGTTTTTCCTGGATTCGACATACCTTGGTTTCTTACTGAGGGAAAATTTGCTATTATACTCATCATACCTTCCTCTTGGGGTTCCCAACTGGGTGGTTATCCTGCCCGCATCAGTGAGTAGTAAGCCAACTGCATTAGTTGTAGCTTTAGTTTAGTCTTCAGTGTATTCTTTCTCGATTGTAGTCGCCGGGACTAAGCCTCTACCTGTTGAGGAGGTTCTGAAGATCTTTTGTATGATGAAAATTGTAATTCTATAGTCATGCTTTGGACCTGCGATGTTTCTATTGTACCACTCTGAGGGATGTAATACTAGTGAGATGGTGTTTCATTGGTGTTATGTCAATGAATTGCATACTACACATGCAGTGGTATGCTGGGTCACCGCAAAAGCATAAGCATAATAGCATCAATCTTATCACTCAAGGAAGAGGTTTCCTCAACAGAATTTACCTTCTTACCTTGTGGAGCTCTCTCGGTGTGCCACTCAGAATAATTTACCATCATGTTGTCAAGAAGCTTGGTTGCGGCGCCCAAGGTAAGGGATATAAAAGTGCCTCCAGCAGCTGAATCCAATAGATTTTTTAAGGAAAAATTCAGTCCTGCATAAAAAGTTTGGACAATCATCCAAGTAGTCAGTCCATGAGTAGGGCAATTTTTTATCATAGATTTCATTCTTTCCCAAGCCTGAGCAACATGTTCATAATCAAACTGTCTAAACTTCATGATATCACTACGCAAAGCTATAATCTTAGCAGGGGGATAATATCTTCCAATAAAAGCATCCTTACACTTAGCCCAAGAATCAATACTATTTCTAGGCAAAGATAGCAACCAATCCTTAGCTTTTCCTCTCAAAGAAAAAGGAAACAACTTAAGCTTAATAATATCACCTTCTACATCCTTATATTTCTGCATCTCACATAGCTCAACAAAATTGTTGAGATGAGCTGCAGCATCATCAGTACTAGAACCAGAAAATTGCACTTTCATAACAAGGTTCAATAAAGCAGGCTTAATCTCATAAAAATTTGTAGCAGGAGCAGGTGGCGCAATAGGAGTGCAGATAAAATCACTATTATTAGTGATAGTAAAATCACACAACTTGGTGTTCTCATGAGTACCCATTCTAGCAAAACTAAAAGCAAGTAAATAAAAGCAACTATAAAGGAAACTAATTTTTTTTGTATTTTTTATAACAACGATGCAAGCAAAAATTAAGTAAAGCAAAACTAAAACAAAGTAAAGGATGTGCATGCGAAACTCCCCTTGCAGAAGTCTTCTTTCTCCTCGGCAACGGCGCTAGAAAATTAGCTTGATGCGGGCAGATAACCACCCAGTTGGGGACCCCAAGAGGAAGGTATGATGAGCAGAGTAGCAAGTTTTCCCTCAGTAAGAAACCGAGGTTTATCGAACCAGTAGGAAAAAGCCAAACTTCAGAAGGTGATGCCTGCTAGCTTCACGACAGCTCCAGACAATTTATAAGGCGCCTCGTCCAGGGCTTTGCTTTGCACCAGCAGCAACGTGGAACCTGCACACAACACAACCAAGAACTTTGCTCCCAACTTATGATGAGGTTGTCGATCTCACCGGTTTGCTGTAAACAAAGGATTGAGTGTATCGAGTGGAAAACAATAGTAGTATGCGAGAAAGTAAACAGTGCGAGTAAAATTAAACAGTAGTAGCAATGTAAAGGAAATTGGACTGGGGTCTGATATGTCTCAAACGTATCTATGATTTTTGATGCTCCATGCTTGTTTTTACACCATCTGCTTAGTGTTTCGTTACACTTCGTGGCGTTTTTATGCATTTTCCGGAACTAACCTATTAACAAGATGCCACAGTGCCAGTTCCCTATTTTCTGCTGTTTTTGTGTTTCAGAAAAGTTACACAGGAAATATTCTCGGAATTGGACGAAACAAAAGCCAGACATCCAGAAATTTACTGAAGCTTCCAGAGAACCAAAGAGGAGATGGAGAGGGGCCACAGGCCAGCCACACAGTAGGGCGGCGCGGCCCAGGCCCTGACCACGCCCCCTATGTGTGAGGCCGCCTCGGTCCACTTCTGACGCTGCCCCTTCGCCTATAAAGACCCCCCAACGGGAAAAACCTAAGAACCCGATCAATTTTCCAGAAACACATCGCGATCCACCGCCGTCGTCGACCCGAGATCGGGAGAGTCCAGAAGCTCTTCCCGGCACCCTGCCGGAGAGGGGAATCGCCACCGGAGGTCTTCTTCATCTCCATGCTTGCCTCTGGCGCGATGAGTGAGTAGTCTACCTTGGAATATGGGTCCATAGCAGTATCTAGATGGTTGTCTTCTCCACCATGTGCTTCATGTTTAGATCTCGTGAGCTGCCTTACATGATCGAGATCACTGTTATGTAATTCTACATGTTGTGTTTCTTGGGATTCAATGAATATTGGTGTTATGATTGAGTTGATGTGCTGAATATTATCTTATGTTATCTCTATGTTGTTTATGATCTTGCATGCTCTCTGTTGTTAGTAGCTATCTTGGCCAAGTAGGTACTAGTGACTCCAAGAGGGGGTATTTATACTCGATAGTTGGGTTCATGCCTCTATTTAATTTGGGGGAGTGACAGAAACCTCTAACGTTGTAGATGTGCTATTGCCACTAGGGAGAAAACAACATTCTTATGTCCAAGGACATATGCTTTGCTTACATTACACACTTTGCTTAATGCAGTTATCTGTTGTTCGCAACTTAATACTCAAGGGGTTCTCGGATTGATTCCCCGCGAGTGGATTATTAGTCATAGATGCAGTTGGATGGCGGTCTATGTATTTTGTTGTAATGCCCAGTGTAAATCTCATAGTGATCCTCTCGACATATGCATGTTATCTTTATTCTATCAATTGCCCAACTGTAATTTGTTTACCCAGCATGTGTTATTTATCTTATGGAGAGACACCACTAGTGAACTGTGGACCCTGGTCCTATTTCCTTTATATTGCTATCACCTGTTTACTTTACTCGCACTGTTTACTTTATTCACACTGTTTACTTTACTCGCATACTACTATTGCTTCCCACTCGATACGCTCAGTCCTTTGTTTACAGCAAACCGGTGAGATTGACAACCTCATCGTAAGTTGGGAGCAAAGTATTTGGTTGTGTTGTGTGCAGGTTCCGCGTTGCAGCTGGCAAAGCAAAGCACTGGACGAGGTGCCATATAAATTGTCCGGAGCTATCGCGAAGCTGGCAAGCATCACCTTCTTGAGTTTGGGTTTTTCCTGGATTCGACAAACCTTGGTTTCTTACTGAGGGAAATTTGCTTCTTTACTCATCATACCTTCCTCTTGGGGTTCCCAACTGTACGGTGATCTACATCAACACCGTGCCGCAACAAGCAACAATTTTCTGGCGCCGTTGCCGGGGAAAAAGAAGACTTCTACAAGGGGAGTTTTGCACGCACATCCTTTACTTTGTTTTAAGTTTTGCTTTATTTTATTTTTACTTGCTTCATTTTATCAAAAACACAAAAAAATTTAGTTTTCTTATAGTTGTTTTTACTTGTCTGCTTTTAGTTTTGCTAGAATGGCTACTCATGAGAACACCAAGTTGTGTGATTTTACTAGCACTAATAACAGTGATTTTATCTGCACTCCTATTGCGCCACCTGCTCCTGTTGCTGATTTTTATGAGATTAAGCCTGCTTTGTTGAACCTTGTTATGAAAGAGCAATTTTCTGGTGCTAGTACTGATGATGCTGCAGCTCATCTCAACAATTTTGTTGAGCTATGTGAGATGTAGAAATATAAGGATGTAGAGAGTAATATTATTAAGCTTAAGTTGTTTCCTTTTTCTTTGAGAGGAAAAGCTAAGGATTGGTTGTTGTCTTTTCCTAAAAATAGTATTGATTCATGGGCTAAGTGTAAGGATGCTTTTATTGGAAGATACTATCCTCCTGCTAAGATTATAGCTTTGCGTAGCAATATTATGAAGTTTAGTCAGTTTGATAATGAACACGCTGCTCAGGCTTGGGAAAGAATGAAATCTATGATAAAGAATTGCCCCACTCATGGACTGACTACTTGGATGATTGTCCAAACTTTTTATGAGGACTGAATTTTTCTTCAAGGAACCTATTGGATTCAGCTGTTGGAGGCACTTTTATGTCCCTTACCATGGGCGCCGCAACAAAGCTTCACGACATTATGATGGTGAATTACTCTGAATGGCACACCGAGAGAGCTCCATAAGGTAAGAAGGTAAATTCTGTTGAGGAAACATCTTCCTTAAGTGATAAGATTGATGCTATAATGCTTATGCTTACTAATGATAGGACTCATGTTGATCCTAATAATGTTCCTTTAGCCTCTTTGGTTGCTCAAGAAGAGCATGTTGATGTAAACTTCATTAGAAATAATAATTTTAATAACAATGCTTATAGGAACAATTTTGCTGGTAACAATTATAGGCTGTTTCCTTCTAATGGTGATAATAGCTACCTTGGTAGACCTAAAATGCCTAGTGAAGAAAGAATTTTTGAACTTGAAAAGGCTACCAAGAATTTTATGCAGGCATAATATGAGCAGAACAAGGCTTTCACCAAGACCATGGAGGAGCAATCAGCTCTGTTGAGGACTATTAGTCATCAACTTGAAAATTTAAACAAGGCTATTCCTGAGTTACAAGCTAAGGTTTCCAAAGCTGAAACCGATATTTCGTATTTATCTAATGTGCAATCTTCTTTTATTAACAGAATGTCCGCTAAGCCTGATCCTTTTTCCACTGCTAATGCTATCCAAGTTAGAATTGATGAAAATGTTAGGATGCTAGTAGAATTGCATGCCAGGTGGGAAAGAGAAGATGAGATGGCTAGGAAGATGAAGGTATGTACCATTACTACCTCTAATGATGTTGTTCCAAATGCTAGCAATCCTCTTACTTTGATTGGTGTAGAGAAAACTCCTACTCCTTGTGTTAAAAAGCCTAAATCTGCTAAAACTTTTTCTCAAAAGACTGCTGAAATTTTTCGGAGTGTAGGAGATGATAGCTCTATTTCCTTTAATGATTTTGATGTTGATTGCTGCAATATATCTGAAGTTATTTTGTTCTTGCAAAAGCTTGCTTTGAGTTCCAATGCTAGTTTTTTAAATGTTGCTTTTACTAAGCATATTACCAATGCTCTTATGAAAATTAGGGATGAAAAGTTGAAGCAAAAAGCTTCTATTCCCAAGAAGTTAGAAGATGGTTGGGAACCCATCATTGATATGCATGTTAATGGTTTTGATTGACATGCTTTATGTGATCTAGGTGCTAGTATTTCTATCATGCCTACAAAAAAATTTATGACATGCTTGATTTACCACCGCTTGAAAAGTGTTATTATGATGTCCCTATTGCTGATCTTGCTAAGAAGAAACCTTTGGGAAGGATTAATGATGTTCTTATTATGGTTAACAATAACCTTGTTCCCGTTGATTTTCTTGTCATGGATGTTGAATACAATGCTTTATGTCCTATTATTTTGGGAAGACCCTTTCTTCGAACTGTAGGTGCCATCATTGACATGAGGGAAGGCACCATCAAATATCAATTCCCACTCAATAAAGGTATGGAACACTTCCCTAGGAAGAGGAAGAAATTGCTTTTTGACTCTATTCTTAGAGCAAATTATGAGCTTGATGCTTCATCACTTGATATTACTTGATTCGCACTTTCTGCGCCTAGGTCAAAGGCGTTAAAGAAAAGCACTCTTGGGAGATAACCCAATGTTTTACTTTCAGTTCTTTTTCTTTTAGTTGAGTCCTGGAAGTTATTACTACTGTAATAACCTCTCCTTATCATTTTTATTTCGTTTTTGTGCCAAGAGAAGCCTCTAATTTGAGTGAGGTAAGATTTGGGGATGTTGCTGTCCTGAAACAGATTTCGGTGCTGCACCGTAAAAATTCGTGAAAATTCTCAGTATATCTTTTGGACCTGCTATTTCTTGTGCATATGCCCCAGGTTATATCCAAACTTTCATTAGTTGAACACTTTTTGATTTGAGCAACAGAAAACCCTCTAAAAATTCGACCTTTGTCAGCTGTTCTATTTTGACAGATTTCTGCCATTATTTGTGTTTGCCTCTCAATCGCTTTCTTTTTTAGTTCTTTTGATCACGAAACTTTTGGGGAAGTTGCTACAGTAGTATATACTTTATATGTGGTGGTTTTGAGTTGAAACCTGAAGCAAAAAGGGGTTGATTCATTATTATGCTTACACTAATGTTGCTAATAGAATTATGTTTAGTTTTGTATGAAGGAAGTTTTCAAGTGTAGGGATTGGAGAATGATGAGATGAGTTGAAGAATGGACAAAAGCTCAAGCTTGGGGATTCCCACGCACCCCAAAAAATATCCAAGAGGTACAAGCATCAAAGCTTGGGGATGCCCCCGAGGCACCCCTTCTTCATCGGCAAAAATCACGTCACCTTTCAACACACTATATTTTAATTGCTTCATGCACTATGTGTTTTTCCTGGAGCATCAGTTGTTTTATTTTTCAGTTTTATTTAGTTTTGTTTGCTGCAATAAGTGGTTGGACCCCAACAAATTTCTTTTGGAGAAGTTGCCTTGCTTTTCATTTGCCAAGAACACTCCATTTTTCACTCTTATCGTTCAACGAGTGTTCTCTTTTTCTAGAACTACATTTAGCTTTCATTTTTCACCTTGATTTGTGTTCAGATCTTGTTATATCTTTGCATCAAGGTGTATTTTGACCTCTGGTCCATGTTGGTTTTCATCAAAAGAGTTGTTTTAAAAAGTTCGAATGGTGTTGGAAAAGAGAAAAAGCTTTATGCAAAAAGTGGTACAAAAAGGAGCTTGTGTAGACTGCGGCCTAGGCTTTTGCATGTCGTACTTGATATATTTTTGATAGTATGCTTAGTGGTTTTGCTGTAGCATGACTTGTCTCAAATGACTGAAATTGCTTAATGAGCCTTTGAAAAAATCATGCATTGTTTTTATCATTTGGAAGCATTATTTTGGTTTTCTCCTTGATGCTTTATTTGGGTTGACTTGGCGCATGCTTACACATGTTAGAATCATACAAAGTCGCTATAAGCCTCTATGATCATTTAGTTTTTGACTTTTGATGCCATCTTATGCTTCTTTTAATGTTGCTTTGTCGCTCTGCATGATTATGGCCATTATTGCTCTCTTAGTTGGTGGCTCCCAGTCTTTTGCTAGCCCTCATTTTGTACTGAGTATGAGCTCTACTCATGCATCCAACTCCTAAAAACCAAGTTATTCCAATGTGTCCACCATACATACCTATTAGCAATTTGCTATTCCAAAGTACATTTGACTTGCTTTTATCTATCCTTCAAATTAAACTCCTTTTGGTGTTATGCAAAAATTGGTCAGTAAAGCTCTCACGAACCTGATGGCACATTTTACTTTTCTCGCTTTAAAATTTTGACATTGTGGCTCTCTTATGTTGAGTTGTTATGCTTGCAAGTTGTAAGATGTAAATTAGCCCAGCCATGACGTCATGGGGCAAGCTTTCAACATTGCACTTCTTATTTGAGTTGATATCGTGATCTTTTGTTTATGGATACTCGCGATGTGAAACAAGTTGGGAATCTTGTGGGATCATGGAGTTCTTATATGTGTTAGGGAAACGTCTGGGCCGCTAATCTAAGCCATGCATCATTCATGGTGGAAATTTATAGCATGCCCATAGTGGACATTCGACGACGCATCTCACAATAAAAAGCTATACCAATGGTAAATAAAAGAGATGTCGAGGTGTTCATTGTCTCTTTGTCTTGTCATTTTGATGTGGGCTTGTTCCATGTCATTGGGCAGGAGGTACCCCGTTGGTGGTTCTCGATGATACACATATATTTACAATGACAAGAGCCTGCTTGGGACTCTAAGTCGAGTAGCATGAGGTTTGGGTATTCATACTTCACGGGACACGAGGTTTTCAACTTATGATTTGTCAAGCATATGCTTCATAATTGTACTCGCATTAACTCTAGCCATTCAAGATGCCTATGATGGGGGCAATGAGAGCTCAAAGCTAGTAAGTACCATAATTTTTGAAGGTTTATAAAACTTGCAATCACTTCTTCCCTCCGTGAAGGGCCTTTCTTTTACTTTTATGTTGAGTCACCACCTTCTATCTTTATGCACCGACTAAGAGAGCATAGTTATCATTCTGAGTATAATGTGCACTGTCCGAAAGTTTTCATTGATTGATTCATGATGTTGTTTTCACTTGTTCTTAAATTACTTGTATCTAGTCGCCCCCTTAAACTTGAAGGTGTCCTATGCATTTATGTTTTGCTCTCTCATGAAGGACAAGTTGAAAACCATTTGTTATGTTTTTCCATATGATTTGAATACATGTTTGACTTTCATTGTTTCATTTTCATGATCTTTCGTTTGTGTTCTTCTTCATGTTATAACATGGTTGCTAAGTTTCTTCTATCAAGATTATATCTTTCATGCCCATGTTTTAAGTTCTTTAGATCCCAGCGCACAACCCTTACTTATATGGTCAAGATTGTGTAGGTGCATGTCACCTCAAAAATTATTTCTTTGTTATCACTTACCTACTCGAGGACGAGCAGGAGTTAAGCTTGGGGATGCTGATACGTCTCAACGTATCTATAATTTTTTATGCTCAGGCTTGTTTTTACACCATTTGCTTAGTGTTTCGTTACACTTCGTGGCATTTTTATGCATTTTCCGGAACTAACCTATTAACAAGATGCCATAGGGCCAGTTCCCTATTTTCTGCTGTTTTTGTGTTTCAGAAAAGTTATAGAGGAAATATTCTCGGAATTGGACGAAACAAAAGCCAGACATCCAGTAATTTACCAAAGCTTCCAGAGAACCGAACAGGAGACAGAGAGGGGCCACAGGCTAGCCACACAGTAGGGCGGCGCAGCCCATGCCCTGGCCGCGCCCCCTATGTGTGAGGCCGCCTCGGTCCACTTCTGACGCTGCCCCTTCGCCTATAAAGACCCCCCGACGAGAAAACCCTAAGAACCCAATCAATTTTCCATAAACACATCGCGATCCACCGCCGTCATCGACCCGAGATCGGGAGGGTCCAGAAGCTCTTCTCGGCACCCTGCCGGAGAGGGGAATCGCCACTAGAGGTCTTCTTCATCGCCATGCTTGCCTCCGGCGCGATGAGTGAGTAGTCTACCTTGGACTATGGGTCCATAGCAGTAGCTAGATGGTTGTCTTCTCCACCATGTGCTTCATGTTTAGATCTCGTGAGCTGCCTTACATGATCGAGATCACCATTATGTAATTCTACATGTTGTGTTTGTTGGGATCCGATGAATATTGGTGTTATGATTGAGTTGATGTGCTGAATATTATCTTATGTTATCTCTATGTTGTTTATGATCTTGCATGCTCTCCGTTGTTAGTAGCTATCTTGGCCAAGTAGATACTAGTGACTCCAAGAGGGGGTATTTATGCTCGATAGTTGGGTTCATGCCTCTATTTAATCTGGGGGAGTGACAGAAACCTCTAAGGTTGTAGATGTGCTGTTGCCACTAGGGAGAAAACAACATTCTTATGTCCAAGGACATATGCTTTGTTTACATTACACACTTTGCTTAATGCAGTTATCTGTTGTTCGCAACTTAATACTCAAGGGGTTCTCGGATTGATTCCCCGCGAGTGGATTATTAGTCATAGATACAGTTGGATGGTGGTCTATGTATTTTGTTGTAATGCCCAGAGTAAATCTCATAGTGATCCTCTCGACATATGCACGTTATCTTTATTCTATCAATTGCCCAACTGTAATTTGTTTACCCAGCATGCGTTATTTATCTTATGGAGAGACACCACTAGTGAACTGCGGACCCCTGTCCTATTTTCTTTATATTGCTATCACCTGTTTACTTTACTCGCACTGTTTACTTTATTCACACTGTTTACTTTACTCGCATACTACTATTGCTTCCCACTCGATACGCTCATTCCTTTGTTTACAGCAAACCGGTGAGATTGACAACCTCATTGTAAGTTGGGAGCAAAGTATTTGGTTGTGTTATGTGCAGGTTACGCATTGCAGCTGGCAAAGAAAAGTACTGGACGAGGTGCCTTATAAATTGTCTGGAGCTGTCGCAAAGCTAGCAAGCATCACCTTCTTGAGTTTGGCTTTTTCCTGGATTCGACAAACCTTGGTTTCTTACTGAGGGAAATTTGCTGCTTTACTCATCATACCTTCCTCTTGGGGTTCCCAACTGGACGGTGATCTACATCAACACCGTGCCGCAACAAGCAGGGTCCACTGTTCACTAGTGGTGTCTCTCCATAAGATAAATAACAACATGTTGGGTGAACAAATTACAATTGGGCAATTGATAGAATAAAGATAACGTGCATATGTCACGAGGATCACTATGAGATTTACTCTGGGCATTACAACAAAATACATAGACCGCCATCCAACTCCATCTATGACTATTAATCCACTCGTGGGGATATCGTCCGAACACCCCTCGAGTATTAAGTTGCGAACAATAGATAACTGCATTAAGCAAAGTGTGTAATGTAAACAAAACGAATGTCCTTGGTCCTAACACCCCTCGAGTATTAAGTTGCGAACAACAGATAACTGCATTAAGCAAAGTGTGTAATGTAAAGAAAACGAATGTCCTTGGACACAAGAATGTTGTTTTCTCCCTAGTGGCAACAGCACATCTACAACCTTAGAGGTTTCTGTCACTCCCCCAGATTAAATAGAGGCATGAACCCAACTATCGAGCATAAATACCCCCTCTTGGAGTCACTAGTATCTACTTGGCCAAGATAGCTACTAACAACGGAGAGCATGCAAGATCATAAACAACATAGAGATAACATAAGATAATATTCAGCACATCAACTTAACATAACACCAATATTCATCGGATCCCAACAGACACAACATGTAGAATTACATAAAGATGATCTCGATCATGTAAGGCAGCTCACGAGATCTAAACATGAAGCACATGGTGGAGAAGACAACCATCTAGCTACTGCTATGGACCCATAGTCCAAGGTAGACTACTCACTCATCGCGCCGGAGGCAAGCATGGCGATGAAGAAGACCTCCGGTGGCGATTCCCCTCTCCGGTAAGGTGTCGGGAAGAGCTTCTAGACCCTCGCGATCTCGGGTCGACAATGGCGGCGGATTACGATGTGTTTCTAGAAAATTGCGGTGGTGATTCCCCTCTCCGGTAGGGTGCCGGGAAGAGCTTCTAGACCCTCGCGATCTCGGGTCGACGACGGCGGCGGATTGCGATGTCTTTCTGGAAAATTGATTGGGTGTTTAGGTTTTTCCCGTCGGGGGATCTTTATAGGCGAAGGGGCAGCGTCAGAAGTGGACCAGGGGGGCCTCACCATAGGGCGGCGCGGCCAGGGGCTGGCCCGCACCCCCTGGTGGTGAGGTTGGCCGCTGGCCCCTCTCCGTCTCCTCTACGGTCTTCTGGAAGCTTCGGTAAATATTAGGAGGTTCGGCTTTTGTTTTGTCCAATTCTGAGAATATTTCCTGTGTAACTTTTCTAAAGCACAAAAATAGCAGAAAACAGGGAACTGGCACTGTGGCATCTTGTTAATAGGTTAGTTTTGGAAAATGCATAAAAACACCACGAAGTGTAACAAAACACTAAGCAAATGGTGTAAGAACAAGCATGGAGCATCAAAAATTATAGATACGTTTGAGACGTATCACACCCACAAAAGTTTTTGCGATGAAAAGATATTTTTTATTGCATGTGTAAAAAAATGCACTAGATGTTAACCATAGAATTTTAGGTCATTTGGAGAAGGTCGAAAACATGCTCGGATTAGAAATGGGGTTGTTTGGGCTACCTTTGGGGCTCTTTTTAAGCTCATTTTGGAGAACCGATTGCTTGTTGGAGATGTTTACCCTACCAAAAGGGTTAGGATTTTTCACAAAACGAGCATAACAACTGAGAAATGACTTGGACGTCACGGTTAAGCCAAAAGTCGATCAAAATATTTCAAATATTTGGAGAGATTCAAAATTTGGTTGAAATTCAAATTTGAATAAAAAAGAGCCAAGTTATTGCAAACATAGTGCATACATGTTTACAATTATCACACAAGTTTCACGCCTCAAAATACAAATAGCAATCATTCGCACAAGATTTCTCTTTGCACTCAATTTTCTCTTCTTCTTACCACTTGATTGTGCCGGCACACCACACAAAACCCTCATGTTTTTCCTTTTTCTTCACGTCAGTAGCACTAGGATGCCGCACATCACGTCCTAGAGCTAACTCTTGTTCTTGTTCAGTTGATACCTCAATAGATGACAGATTCAGTTCAGTTAGCATGACATCTTGCATAATGATACGTCTCAAACGTATCTATAATTTTTTATGCTCCATGCTTATTTATACACCATTTTCTTTGTGTTTTGTTACACTTCGTGGCGTTTTTATGCATTTTCCAGAACTAACCTACTAACGAGATGCCACAGTGCCAGTTCCCTGTGTTTAGTTGTTTTTGTGTTTCAGAAAAGCTACACAGGAAATATTCTCGGAATTGGATGAAACAAAAACCAAAGTTCCTATTTTTCCCGACACGAGACGGAGTCCAAAGCAGAGACGGAGGGGGACCAGGGGCCAGGCGCACCATAGGGTGGCGCAGCCCAGCCCCTAGCCACGCCACCAGGTGGTGTGGTCCCCTGGCCCACCTCCTGACGCCGCCCTTCCGCCTATATATTCTCCTCGGCGAGGAAAACCTAAAGGCCCCGATCAATTTCCACGAAACATACTGCAAGCCGCCGCCGTCGTTGACGTGAGATCGGGAGGGTCCAGAAGCTCTTCCCGGCACCCAGCCGGAGAGGGGAATCACCACGGGAGGCCTTCTTCATCAGCATGCCTGCCTCCGGAGTGATGTGTGAGTAGTATACCTTGGACTACGGGTCCATAGCAGTAGCTAGATGGTTGTCATCTCCTCCATGTGCTTCATGTTTAGATCCTGTGAGCTGCCTATCATGATCAAGATCATCGTTGTGTAATTCTACATGTTGTGTTTGTTGGGATCTGATGAATATTGATACTTTGTCAAGTTGATTTATTGATTTATCATATCTATGTTATCTCTATGTTGTTTATGATCTTGCATGCTCTCCGTTGCTAGTAGATATCTTGGTCGAGTAGATGCTAGTGACTCCAAGAGGGAGTATTTATGCTCGATAGTGGGTTCATGCCTCTAGTAATCTGGGGGAGTGACAGAAACCTATAAGGTTGTAGATGTGATGTTGCTACTAGGGAGAAAACAACAATCTTGTGTTCAAGGACATTTGTATTGTTTATATTACACACTTTGCTTAAGGCGATAATCTGTTACTTGCAACTTAATACTCATCGGTTGCTCGGATGACATCCGGCGGGTGGATTATTAGTTATAGATGCAGTTAGATTATGGTCTATGTATTATGTTGTAATGCCCAAGTGAATCTCATAGTGATCCTCATGACATTTTTATGCTTGCTTTATTCTATCAATTGCCCAACTGTAATTTGTTTACCCAGCACGTTATTTATCTTATGGAGAGACACCACTAGTGAACTGTGGACCTCGGTCCATTCTTTTACATTGTTATTACCGTTTACCATTTACCCATTTATTACATTCTTGCAAACTACTATCTTTTACCACTTGATATGCTTAATCCTTTGTTTACAGCAAGCCGGTGAGATTGACAACCTCACTGTAAGTTGGGGCAAAGTACTTGATTGTGTTGTGTGCAGGTTCCATGTTGATGCTGGTGCAAAGCTACGCCCTGGACGAGGCACCATATATAAATTGTCCGGAGCTGTCGTGAAGCTAGCGAGCATCAGCCTTCGGAAGTTTGTTCTTTCTCCTACTGGTTCGATAAACCTTGGTTTTATACTAAGGGGAGACTTGCTGCTGTGCTCATCATACCTTCCTCTTGGGGTTCCCAACTGGGCGGACATCTACAAGCCATCAAGCAATTTTTCTAGCACCGTTGCTGGGGATTCAAGAAGAAGAAGAAGAAGCTCCCACATCAACCACGCACCACAGAACATTTTCAGTTTGCACCGTAACATCCAAAATGGATTCAGTTTGCACCACATCATCCACAACATCCAAAAGTCAATCTGATGGCACCACCGCATCCAAAACTGAATCTGTTTGCACCATAATATCCTGCACACTTCTCTGTCTTCTACGACCATTTTTCTAGCCATTTTTATAGGCCAGCAGATTTCAACAACAAGGGGTTCAAAAATAGAGGGCTCACTTCCATGCTATTTTCTGAAAAAAGTAAAACAGATTATGATAACAGAGTAGCGATTGTAGCAGAATTTAAATAAATTATCAAAATCTTGCACTTAGTTTGGCTCCTTTTCTGGAGTGTAACAGCATTTGGTAGATCCAAATCGGTGACCAAGTTCTTCACACCACTTGTATCTATTTTTGTTAGCTTTCTGAGGCCATTTTGGTTTATCATCTTTTTCCCCCTCTTACTACTCCTACCTTTCTCAAACGAGGCATTGAATCTGCTCATTCTAGGCCTTCTAGCCTTTCTTTTGGCAAGGGGGACACATAGAAAATTCAAAATCCACTTCAGGCCACTAAGACTGATCTGTAAGTGGTGGTATTGGAGTTGCATAGGCAGCCTTGAATCTTGCTACTGAATAATATTCATGCAGATAAGGGTGCATGTTTACCTTTGGTTTGAAAGCTAAGAAGAGTATGGCATGCTCACATGGTTTTCCAGTGTGTTGCCACGAGGAAAGTGCATTCATGTAGTTCAGTGTTAACCACATGCCTCCTTCCAGTCTTGGTATCTCTCACTTCAGCTCCGCACAATGAAGATTTCTCAACTGCTAATTGTGTAAGATTTCCACTCCTGTTAACCACTTCTTGTACCACTGCTGGAAGCTTATCCCCTTGCAGAACATCACCTATTATTCTTCTCAATTCCCACAACTGCATGATCATGATCCTGATTTGGTCAACCATGTCATGCACAGGCAAGTCTTTCAAATCCTTCACCTTGTTAAAACTTTCTGCCAGATTGTTGTTGATATGATCACACTTGATGGCCATGTTAAACCTTGACCTATACCACAAAAGAGAATGGTATGCTTTCAGCCAGTGCTCAAACTCAGGATCTGATGCAATAACCTTGGCAAGGTGATAAGCATGTGTCTATTTAGAGTAAGATCTTGCTGCTGGCCACAGTCGCCCAAAATCTTCTCCTCTATGTTTCTTGATCACATTCATCCACATATGGCCAAAGCACTCCCTCTACTCAACATGTGGAAATACATTCTAGACTGCAGTTTCTAGCCCTTTACAAGCATCTGTGTGTATAGACAAAGGTGTCACTGGCCCAATCCATCTTTTCAACTGGATCATGAACCATGTCCATGAAGCCTCTGTCTCTGATTGAAATATGCCAATAGCAACAGAAAACATCCAGTTGTGTCCATCTAGAGCATTGCATGCTGTCAATTGACCATTTCACTTTCTAGTCAAAAAAGATGAGTCTATACTCAAATATGGCCGACACCCTGCTTTGCAGCCATCAATGCAAGGCTTTGAGGCCATAAATTTTTTGGAGAAAAATACCTTGCCATCAGGTGCAACCTCAGTATCTATCTCTACAACACTGCCAGGTGACCTCTTCTCCACCTCTGCCTTGAAACTATACAACATCCTCAAAGGTATTTGCCCAATCACCATATAATTCTTTCATTGCCTTTTGTTTTGCCTTCCACAGTGTGGTATAATTCAGCTTAATAGGGTACTGCTTTTTCATGTCTATTTTTAGTTTCTTTGTAGTAGTGTTTGGTGTCTTGGCTAAAATAGGAGTGATCTTTTGTGCAACACAGGCCTGTGATGTCATGGTTGATACATTCTGTGAACTAGTAATACAAGTATGTTGATGTGGGATTTGATTAATCCTGACTGTACTTCCATCAGGTTGGCGTCTAGCAGAAATGTACCACTTGCAAGGCTTGGCACCCCATCAAAGCCTCTTCACTTTGCATAAAATTTCTTTGTATCTGTCCATAGAGTCTTGGCGTCAAACTCCCTCCTCACTGCATATCTTGAATTGAAACACATCCGAAACTCATCCATGGTTGGAAAAAACTTTCCTACTTTAATTACAGGGTTGTCTCTGTCATATACATTTATCAGCTCATCATCATTGTCATCATTACATCATGAGCAGCTTCCTTCATCAACTTCGGATCCACATCTTCAGAACTAGTAGCCACAGTAGCCTCATCCCTCTCCTTCTCCTTCTCCTTATCTTTATCATCTACTGGAATTCCAAAAAATTGGCCATCTCAGTATTAGCTATTGGTGCAATGACCAAGTCAGTACGATCTTGCAGTTCTACTGAATTCTAGTCAACAACAACCACATTTGCAGCACCATCACAGCCCTCTTGTGCATCATCAGCTAACACTGTCACTTTGGTTACAATGGGCATTATCTGTCTACTAGCAGCACAATCATCATCAGCCAACTTTGATGGCACATATCCAACAATTGAATCAGATTTCAGATCAACCAGCTTGGCAAGAAATGTAGAACGTTTCCTTGTCCAGACGTCTTGCTGATCAATTTCATCAACAAGCGCTTCACCATCCTCTATTCTCACATACTCACCCTTCCATTCTTCGAACCGTAGCAATGCCACTTCTTGCTCTGGACCCCAAGGAATACTCTCTCCTATTTTCTCCATAACATTCCTCACCGCTTTGTCTTCTTGGTTCACTAGGTCTTGTGGATCAATCTCTGCAAATTCAACCTCCCAACTAACTAATCTGTCGTGCTCTATGTTCCTCAAGATACCATCAGCTAGCTTCGCCTTAGACAGAAAAAAACTTGACTGACAATTCAAAGCTACCCCGATCATCTCCCCTGTTTCATAATGGTGCGGTAATGTGACGAATTGGAAGCAAACGAGCTCTAATCGAAAGCCAAATCAGCACGAGAGTGGATTACCTTGAATTTGACTCTTCCGGCTCCATCTACTTCAGAGCGACCCTCGTTCTGCCGGGTTGTTGCCGCCGCCCGCGCCCCAAAATTTGGCTACAAATCTGGCGCGAATAGGTTAGATTCAGAGCTAAATTCAGAGAGGAATACAAGTAGGGTTCGATTTGAGGCCGCTGAGAAGGAATGCGCCACCTAGGAGTAGGATAGCCCCGCCGTCGGTGAGGGATCTGAGGCGTGCACCATCGAGCTTGGGAACGGTCGGTCGGTCTGGTTTGACTCGCTTGTGCCAAGTGAGTGGGTCCCATAGGCGCTAAACCTAATTCCACACTCGTTAACTACCACACATACTGTTTCATCACCTTGTGTGGGTCGTGGCTATTTTAGTGCTCACAGCCGTCGTATGCGAACTATTATCGCCAAATATGTCGCATCTCCGCCAATTCCACTGAAAGACGTTGTCGCTGAGCTATTCACCCGTTTTTGGCTTCCCTGTCTTTTGTCTGCATTGCTAATGGTGGAGCTTCTGGTCGTTAAGTGCTGCTGCATCTAGGCCGTCTGGACGACAAAAGAAACAAAATACCACGTAAGAGTGTTTGGACAAAATTTTGTGACTGAATAGCCATGATTTAGGGGTGGAATCAACGGATTTGGGTAAGGGGTCAGTATTAGACTTACACTCATGGCGGAGGACAATATTGATCTGAGGTGTATATGCTCCATTTATCCGAAAATCACAATTTAAAATATGAAAGAAAATATTTACTAAATTTCGTGTGTATACCTGAACATTCTATGTGCGCATGATAAAGTTTAAAAAGTTAACTTTTCATGAAAAGACTTTGTGCTCAGCATGTGCAGATGTACGGGCAAATTTTCCGTTGAATTCTTTTACATTTCAAATTTGTTAATTATAAATCTTAAAATAAAGGGAGCATATGGACCCAAGAACCAAAACACAACTACCGATAAAAGAGCATTATTTCAATTTTGTACAGGCATACCTTCATAAACATTTTAGGGAATAAATCATGATACGGACTTTGCAAGTAAACCAACAACATGGACACATGCAAATTTGAGTCATTTCCTAGAAAAATGGCCTCAACATTTATACATGTCATCCTTGTTTTAGCAACTGGCAGAGCTAAGTTGTTTCGCGACATCCAAATTTCAAATAAAATAGTATAATTTAGCATATTTAATATCTCGAGCTAAATATTAATGCGTGCGTTCCATATGCAAGCTTACTAGTCAGAGCTAAATAGAAAATCAAAATTTAAAATAATGTCAAATAAGGACTCGGGCAAAGGTGAACAACACTTCAGTCAATTGTGGAGCTCGCGGCGCGATTTTTTTTTTTAATATTGCACTTTTTTTCAGCTTTTCCAAATGTAGCATTAATATGTAGCTAATTTCATAACTAGGGCACCGTTGTGTCCGCCAGACGCGATTAAGTGACATTGCGGATACGACTAGCGGAAATTGAGGCTGGGGCCCGGGCTTGTCGTGACTTCCGGGCGCGAGAGGAGAGGAAGACGCCACGTCGCCCCACCTGGGAAAGAATTCGCGCCCGGCGGATTCGATACCTTGGTGTCGCACCCGGCGGATGCGACATGTCCGCATGCAGGGCGGTAAAATGGTGGGCACCCCCGCACGGCACCCCCACTCCCCCACTCGCCCGTTGCTTCTCTTTGCTCTTCTCTCTTTGCTCTTCTCTGCTTCAGCTCAAACCTCTCATTCTCAAATCTTATTTCTTCGATTCTGAGAGCGTTTTTTAATCAAAATCAGTGAAATTTGTTGCAAGAAGTAGAGGATAGCCCGATCTACAAATGGGTTAGCTTTAGGAGAAATTTCGTTGGTTCGTTTTGTCACATTTAGGAGTTGTAGGTGTAAATTTCCCTGTAGATGTTCTTGTGTTCTTGATGCTGTTCTTATGTTGTTGTGCAGGTTAAATCAGGTGTGGTTGAAGTGGTGTAATGTGAGCAAGTTTCAAGGTGGTGGTTTGCACGCTTCAAGGGTATAATTGCTATGTGAAATCTCAGTCATTATATTTTAGTGGTATAGTTTTTAAGTGAATAAGTTGGTGTGTTTAGTCTCATATCGGTACAATAGCTGTAAAAATCTCAGTAGTTGTATTTTTTTTCTTGAGGCCGTTCTTGTATTATTGTATAGGTTGATTCCGGTGCGTTGGAAGTGGTGTACTAATATTTATAATATGTGAGGAACTACGTTTTGATTTGTTACTTTGTTTACGTTGTACTAATATTTCTTGTTCATATATGTAGGTATGGAGTATCCATGGATGCTTGATGAACGCATTGAATATGATCATCGGGACAGATTGCTGAAATATTATTGATTCCAGGATAGTACTCATCGTATCGAGCCTCTACAGTGTCGCACTCCGAATGAGTACTGGATGATACACCCTACTTGGGTAGAAAGGTACAAGTCATTTGTATTGATATTACTAATAATTCTAGCATTTTGATTATCTATTACTAATATGTTTAAATTTGTTTGTAGGTTGAAGTGGGCTAGACTTCTACCTTTCGCACGACTAGTAGAGTCAACCCGTGAGGACTTGGAGTTGCATCCTCGTCATGAGGTGATAGAGACCAAGAGGAAGATGACCTTGGACAGGGCTTTGCTCAGTGGCTTAGTGGACCGGTGGAGACCGGAAACCCACACATTCCACTTCCGTTGGGGTGAGATGGCTCCTACTTTGCAGGACGTCTCATACTTGTTGGGACTTCCGTTGGCTGGTCATCCCATAGGGCCATTAAAAGCACCTAGAAATTGGGCGGCGGATCTTTTAGCTTGTTTTAACGGAGTCCGTGGAAGGGTGGCATTTTTGGATATAGATTCCTCGCATGGGCCTAAATATGCTTGGTTGAAGGAGTTTCAGGTATATTACTGCATTGTTATTTCATGCAATCAATTTCGAAATTCTGTTGCACTGTAAATTCATATGGTTTCTCATTCTTGTCTACGCAGATATGGAAGTTTCAACAGACTACTGAAGAACAGATTACTCGGTCCTTGGAGGCGTACCTGATGTGGTTGTTTGGGAAGATTATGTTCATAGAGAGTCACGGAGACACTATTTCTGCGGGTTTCATCCCTATTGCACTTGAAATTGCTAATGCAGTGACTCCGGATGACATTACACCGAGGAGTTGGGGTTCTGCCTTGCTAGCAAAAATATATAGAGCTATGTGTATTAGTTGCCGCAAGAGTAAGCCATGTTCTGCCCTCCTTGGATGCCCACTATTTCTTCAGCTATGGTCGTGGGAGAGATTTGTAATTGGACGCCCAGACATTAAAGTGAGTGAGCCATTTCCTTACGACGACATGGTGGATCCTGATGGCATCGACATGCCAACTATTGGTACACTTTGGACACATCGAAAGGTACATGTCTTCATTTTGTTTTCATTTTGCATTGCTCAAATACGTACTTCAGAAACTAACTGTTATTTTTTATATACAGAGACGGTTTGCCTTTGACCAGGTGAGGGGCTGCTACCAGTCGATTACCGAGGCATTTGATTTTTACCCCGACAATGCCGTAATCTGGGACCCATATTCGCCTGGTAGTATCGCAGCTAGATATCCTGGTGGGCTTTCTGATTTATGCACAAGAGATCAGGAATACTGGCTTACGAAGTCCAAGATTGTGTTTGATATATTTGTGGAGGAGATGTCTCAACAAAGGGTTATGAGATAATTTAATCTTCTTCAGGATATAGTTCCACCTCCAGCGGATGAGCCATTACTAGCAGAAATCCACGAGTAAGTTAACACAATTGTTACAAACTAATATACTTACATGCATATCAATTTTGCAAGACTGCTGCTATTTTTTATAAGATACATACGTGCAGACTGCTGCTATTATGGTGCTAATATTTTAATTTGCAAAAATAGGTTAAAAAAGAAGGGCACAAATAGGACCGTGGAAAAGTGGCTAACATTTGTTGGGAAATACATTAGAGAGTGGGAATCTGCGCGGAATAATATTTGGTCCTCAGATGTGCCATTTGATCCTGTACTCTTTGATCAGTATTTAATCAGGTATGGACGATGTACCCGCACATTTCTCACTAAGGCAAAAGACCCCAAGGGATATTTCGAACCTGCACTATGTGATATGTATGAGGCAGGATCTTCAGGAGGCTCAAAAATACAAGCTGTAAGTTATTACAATTAAATGTTCATATGCTAAACTCTCTATTTTATAGCTATTCGTACACATTAATTTTGGTTCTATTTTTGTAGGCCGATGAGGTTCACGAAGCCGCTAATGATATTTACCACTTTGCACGATCTCAGTCTACGGCGGCTCTAATTCCACGCGAGCCCGTTATCACCTTTCTGGGCAAGGTGGAGAAGAAGCTACGTTCTATTTACTCCACTCTCATTTGCCGTACTACAGATGATGTTCGTCGGAGAAGTGGACAAATGGACCCTCATACTTGGACGCCGCGTCCACCGCGGTATAGAAGTGCCTACGCCTCCAGCGCCTCTCAGGCATGCACCACGTCCACGTCTTGATCCACAAGGGAGTATGAGGCCACCTTCTACTGTTGAGCCTAGACGTTCAGCTACGCGACGTTCCACGTCGAGACAGAGGCCACCTCCTCCTGATCAGGCTGGAGGTTCAGCTTGGCAGCATCAACAGCAGCCTGATCCTTACCAGGCTGGAGGTTCAGCTGGGCCTCACCATCAGCCTGCTCCTGATCAAGCTGGAGGTTCAGCTTGGCAGCATCAGCAGCAGCCTGATCCCTACCAGCCTGGAGGTTCAGGCTATGTGCAGCAGCCGGAGTACGACTACTTGAGCCAGCAGCAGTATGGAGGCATAGCGCAGCAGATTTTTGGTTATACTCCACAGATGGCCATGCCAGAAGGTACGTGCAGTTCAGAGTTGTTGTATTTCTTAAGTTATACATAGCCGTAATTTCCTAATAGATTTTGTTGCATTGCACGCTACAGCACAGGGAGGGACGTCGCCTATGCAGGGATCGACTTGAATGACAGGTGACATCGATATTAACTCAGACCCTATGGGTGGTTATATGGCCTTGCTTACTACTCCTCCACCTGATCCCACACAGCAGTCACAGATCGACAACCAGGAGGTCGACAGCACTCAGTACTATCGAGGGCCCCCTAACAGGTATGGATGGACGATGCCTCCGCCACGAGGACCACCACGTGCTCCGCGCCGTCGATGATCTATGTGATCTTTGTATCTTTGTATCCTAATAATTTGTATGCACATTCGTATTAGACATATATTTGTAAGCATTTTGTGGTTCTCATTGTACTACTATCCGATGATGTATGAGACACATATATTTGTCACGATTTATTTCCGACTATTTGTTCTCGCTTATTCTTTCCCGCTCGTTCTTTCCCGCCTATTATTTCGCGTTAGATGTTTCCCGCCAACTCCATTCCCGCTCGTTATTTTTAGCAAATTTTTTCCCGCTCGTTCTTTTCCGCAAACTTCTTTTGCGCTCGATTTCTCCAGCTAACTTCTTTCCCGCCTATTCTTTCCCGCTCGTTCTTTCCCGCTCGTTTTTCCAGCTTGTTCTTTCCCGCTTCTTCTTTCCCGCCAACTCCTTTCCCGTGTCTTCTTTCCCGTCTTCTGCATTCCGTGTCTTCTTTCCCGCCATTTCTATTCTTTAAGTCCTATATAAGACCACCTAAACTTCAGTTCTAGCTCATTGTATCTTGCCCAACATGGCGCCTCCCAATCGTAGTTGGAAAACAGTTATGTCTGTAGAGGTTTTCAAGGCAGCCTGTAGATATAGAAGGAACCGTGAGCTTGTTTCTTTTGACGAGCTTGTCAATACCCCCAGCGATCTCATTGAGGTCACATATGATTACAATCAGAGTAAGTCGACAGGCCCATCTCGCACCTGGAAGGAGGTCTAGGCAGAACTTATCAAGATCAACGGGCACTGGACAGATATAAAGGAGAGAAGAGAAGATATGAGCTGGTGGGTTCAACATACCGCGCTCTGGATCAACGACAGCCACAAAGATGAAGATATCTTCATGCCTAGCGATTGGGCCAAGAAGAAAGGGGCGTCATCGAAGAGCAAAGAATCTATCTCGTCCAAGCCAAATGGCGCTGCTTGCAAGGGCAAAGGAACTGCACCGTTGAAGTTTGACAAAGACGATGACGACGACTTCATGCCTAGTGACTGGGCCAAAAAAGCTTCTTCAACAAAGGGCAAGAGAGTCGCCAAGCCTTAGTTATTCATACTATATTTCTATCTTAATTTTAGTTATCCTGAATCATGTATTTCTATTTTAGTTTGCGGTATGTAATACCGATGTATCACGCACTTTCTATATTTTAGTTTGCGGTATGTAATACCGATGTATCACGTACTTTCTATATTAATATAAATGTTACTTCCAATATATATTCAGAAATATTACTCATAGATAAAACATCCGAAATATTTACCGTGACTAAAAATAATGCAAAGTAATGAAAATAACAAGTTTTTGGGTGCGCGTTGCGTGGCCGGTTGGGTGCGTGTAGCAAACGCTGCCCCGAAACCACCTATCGTATCCGGCGGATACAACAGCAGCCCGTGCAGGCGTCGGCCGCCTCGAAACCAGCTTATCGCATCCGGCGGATACAATATGTTCTTTTCCTGTCCGCCGGGTGCAATGCTACCCTAGTTCTGTAATTTGCATCAAAAGAATCCTAGTTCTGTAAATGTAAAAAAAAGTGCACTATTAAAAAAAATCGCGCTCGCGGCACCATTCCGAGCCATGTGCAGTCTGGCCAACTGGATCGACCGATTGCTGACGTTGCTAATTACTGTATTTGCTGGCTTGCTGCCGTTGACTTGACTTCAGACGGAACAATAGTACTAGTTTATACCCAGTCAAAGAATTTCAGATTCGTTTCTATTTCGGCTCAGTGCAGATCGAAGCCTACCAACCTACTCGATGCAGCCGAGCGGCCGCATGTGCGCACGTACATAGCGCAATAGATCAGCGACCAAAGCTTCCGGCGGGAGCGATGGCAGCCCGGCGGCCATGGCTTCTCCTGCTCGGCCTCGTCGGCGCACTACTCCAAGTCCGTGCCCAGCCCGCGCCTGACAGCGCCGGGTTTGTCAGCATCGACTGCGGCCTGCCGGAGCAGGGCAACGGCTACGTGGACGCCACCACCAAGCTGCCGTACGTCCCGGACGGTGCCTTCACCGACGCCGGCTCCAACCACAACATCTCCGCCGAGCACATCACACCGTCGCTCTCCAGACGGTACCTCAACGTTCGCAGCTTCCCCGGCACCGCCCGGAGCTGCTACACCCTCCCATTATCCCCCTCCGCCGCGGCGCAGGCCGGGCCGTCCAGCTCCAAGTACCTGGTCCGTGCCACGTTCCTGTACGGCAACTACGACGGGCTCGACACGCTCCCCGTCTTCGACCTCCACATCGGCGTCAACTTCTGGCAGACGGTGAACATCACGACGCCCGACAAACCGCTGATGACGGAGGTCGTCGCCGTCGTCCCCGAAGGCGGGTCCACCGTGCAGGTCTGCCTCGTTGACACCGGTTTGGGCACGCCGTTCGTGTCCGGGCTGGACCTGAGGCCGCTCTGGAGCACGCTGTACCCGCAGGCGAACGCGACGCAGGCGCTCGTCCTCGTCGACCGGAGCAACTTCGGCGTCAGCGGCCTTGCGCTAGTCAGGTACCCGGAGGACCCGTGCGACCGCGTGTGGATCCCGCGGTTCGACCCGGAGGCGTGGACGGAGATCTCGACGCCGGAGAAGGTGCAGGACATGGCCGGCCTCCGTAACTTCTACGCGCCTTCCGCCGTGATGCAGACTGCCGTCGCGCCGCGCAGCGGCTCCAGGACCATCGAGTTCTCGCTCGACGCGTTGCCCAACCACGTCTACCCCGTGCCCGGGTGCATCTTGATCCTCTACTTCGCCGAGGTGCAGGTCGTCGCCGGAGGCGCAGTGCGGCAGTTCGACATATTCGTCAACAGCGATCGCATGGGAAAGGGGCCCCCCTACACGCCACCCCGCCTCGCCGACGCGTACTACACTAGCGCCCCCTACGTGGGGGTCAACGGCCAGTACAACTTCACCCTCAATGCCACGGCGAACTCCACTCTGCCGCCCATCATCAACGCCGTCGAGCTCTTCTCCGTCGTCTCCACGGCTAACGTCGCCACGGACGCCCAGGATGGTAAGTAGATGCGGTTGGAAGTGGAACTATCAGTAGTACTAGAATACGCTCGGTTTGTACTGACAATTGCTCTGCCTTTGCCTTGCATATTGCTGAAACAGTTGATGCCATTACTGCGATCAAGGATAAGTATGAGGTGAAGAAGAACTGGGAAGGTGACCCGTGCGCTCCCAAGAATCTTGCGTGGGACGGATTGAGCTGCAGCTACGCCATTTCTATGCCTCCGAGAATCACAAGACTGTAAGTTTTGGTAGTATCTAATTTTCTGTTAAACGGCCGTCTGAACTTCAAAGTCTGAACAACTGTGTCTGTTTCTTCAGAAATATGTCATCTTTGGGTTTAAGCGGCGGTATATCATCTTCTTTCGCTTATCTCAAAGCAATAAAGTACTTGTAAGTACAATGGCCTTCATCCATTTTGACAGTCAATTTTGCGAGTTAAGCTTACACATTTGGTATGTCTCTTGTTAATTTCAGGGATTTGTCAAATAACAATTTGACAGGATCAATTCCTGATGTCCTTTCACAGCTACCCTTTCTCTTGGTGCTGTAAGAAATCCTGATCCATGTTGTCTTGATATCTAGCAACAATCTAGGTACAAAAATAAACTATGGATTTTGGTCTCTTAGAGACTTGACAGGCAACCAGCTTAATGGATCAATCCCCTCCGGTCTTCTCAAGAGAGCTCAAGATGGCTCCCTAACTCTAAGGTTAATCCATTTGGTCCTCATGTCGTTGAATTTACACTTGTCTGGCAAAAAAATTGCTCATTGCCTTCTTCTTTTTGATATATAGATACGGCAAGAATCCAAACCTTTGCATCAACGGCAGCTCTTGCGAGCCCACAAAAAAGAAGAGCAACTCAATGCTTGCCGTCTACATTGCTGTTCCAATAGTGGTGACAGGGGCACTGGCAGTGCTAATACTACTACTACTCATAACAAGAAAAAAACAAGGTGAGAATAACCGTCAGCACATCAAACCGTAACTGCAAGCAGCAATGGATGCATAATACATTCAGTTTCTCGTCAGTTGTCACTGACCAACCTCATGAATCTTCAGGAAAGGGCAGTGTGAAGCCATCGGGCGGCGCGCAGTCACGCTCACAGAACGGCGACGGGCACAGCCTGCAGCAGCTGGACAACCGCCGATTCACGTACAGAGACCTGGAGGCCATGACGAGCAACTTCAAGACGGTGCTCGGCCGGGGAGGGTTCGGCTGTGTCTACGACGGCGTCTTGCCGGATGGCACCCAGGTGGCGGTCAAGTTGCTGTCTGAGTCGTCCAGCCAAGGCTTCAGAGAGTTTCTCACAGAGGTAATTAACGTCTGGTGGAGTATAGCTGGTCACCGGTCGGCAGGCAATTAGGAGTTTGGAGGAATTAGAGTTTGTGAATTTGTTTCTACTCTTACTCTTCAGGCTCAGACCTTGGCAAAGATTCACCACAAAAATCTGGTGTCTATGGTTGGTTACTGCAAGGATGGGGAGTACATGGCACTTGTCTACGAGTATATGTCCGAAGGGGATCTGGAAGACAAACTCAGAGGTGTGTATTGTTTCATCATTCTGCCAGAGGCTCCGAATTTGAGATCTCATGTAGTTCCACAATCCTGACGACTGCCCCATGATCTTCTGCAGGGAAAGGTCGCAACGCCGGAACTTTAACCTGGAAACAGAGGCTTCGAATTGCACTGGAATCAGCACGAGGTATTCTCTCCGTCTGTACTAGTAGTATGTTCTTCTTTGTTGTTGCTTGTTTTGATCTCTTCATTTAGCCCGAAATTTTACACGTTCTACAATGGTTTTATGCATGTGCAGGGCTCGAGTATCTGCACAAGGCGTGTAGCCCGGCCTTCGTGCATCGGGACGTGAAGACATCCAACATCCTGCTGAATGCGAATCTCGAGGCTAAGGTCGCCGATTTTGGCTTGCTCAAGGCTTTCAATCGGGACGGTGATACCCATGTCTCCACCGCCAGATTAGTTGGAACACGCGGCTACCTTGCCCCTGAGTATATGATGCCATACCATCTTATTATGGTTTTCTACTTTCTTTGTTGATCATTCCAACTAGTAAAATGGCTAACCCATAGCAAACGTAATATGCATGTAGGTATGCATCGGCTATGCAGCTGACCGTGAAGAGCGACGTGTACAGCTTTGGTGTCGTTCTGCTAGAACTGATCACAGGACAACCGCCCATTCTGCAATGCCCAGAGCCAACCAGTGTCATCCAATGGGTGCGGCAGCGCCTCGCACGGGGCAATATCGAAGACGTGCTAGACGCTCGCATGGCAGGCGACTACGATGTCAATGGCATGTGGAAGGTCACGGATGTTGCGCTCAAGTGCACCGCTCAAGCTCCTAATCAACGCCCCACAATGACCGAAGTGGTGGCCCAACTGCAAGAGTGTGTCGAGCTAGAGGAGCAACATTTCATTTGATGATGAGTGAAATATTTAGAAGCTAATGTTGTGTGATAATGGATTCCTTGTCTATCTGGTCGACATATAATAGCCTATTTAGTTTTTTTGTTAGAAATCTTTAATGCATGAAACACAAATGTACAAATTGTGGTGCATTTCGTTAAAGTATTATGGAACAAATAGATGGATCTTTGAGCACTAGATCCAAACGGATTTGCTTGTGTGAGGATGACGAAGAAATACCAAAAATGTTGAGGGAAGTCTATAATCTAGTTCAAGATATGGCATTGTAGGATACTCAAGGTTTTATTCATGTGTTAAAGATAGAGCTGACATTGCAACATGACGGTCAACTGGCCCGCTAGGTGCATCATGTAGCAGTTGAAGGTGACCCATTGGATATTTATATATTTCCCTTATTTTCTATTTAGATTTTCAGAGATTTTGTAGAAGCCATGCCATAAAATATGGTACCACCAAAACTTAAGATCTAGCCAACCTATTTTAATCAATATTCACAATGAGTTATTTAATTATTGCCAAAGAGAAGCCGAGGTGATCCCAACCTGGGAATTACAATGAAGAATACATATAAAAGAGACCGGAGTTTGCGGGTAGACATTAGAGTTATAAAACAAGAGGAATTACAACACATCAAGCAGTGGTAGAGCTTCATGGGGGGCAACCTGGGCCATGCCCCCCCCCCCCCCCCCCCCCGCAACATTGGTGCATTTTCTCTAATTAGTACTTGTTGTTAAGACTAAATTAGTGAGGATTTGAAATAAATATAGCTATTGAATGGTTTGATTAGCATCTTGCCACCCCTTAACTCTTCTCCAAGCTCCGCCACTGAGAACCTAGGACATGGTCACTAGCTTTAGGCAAAAGCCTGAGCTCATTTTAAATGATTGTAGCAACTGCTTCGGGAGGTACCCCCTATGAAATGAACATTGGTTTTTCTCTTGATGCATGTAAAATGCATCCATGATCTTTTTGGTTTATTACGTTATATTTCTTGATATTCACATGCTATATGATGTTTCCCACATATTTTACATTATTTTGGGGATTTTCCACTAAGTTCCCATTTATTTAGTATTTAACTCTGGAGAGCAGGAAATCTGGTTTGTGTATTTTTAGTTTCAGGAACATTTCGAACGCCAAAATGACCCAATCTTTTTCGGGGATTAGTTTTTGGGGAATTCAAGCAGTTCTCAAAGAAGAAGTTGACCAGAAGACCATGGAGGCCCAAGATAGGGCCCACCACGTGGGCAGCAACCTAGGCCGCATGGTGGGGCCCACTTGGAGCCTCGTGGCACCTTTCACTTCTTTCTTGACTGCTACGGACTCCCCTTGACCTTAAAATGCCTATATATATACCTCCTCGGATTTTATTTCGCGACGGACGAAGGCGGAGATCAAAATCAGAGAAACAGAGAGGCCGTAGGTCGCTGCCAAAAGGAAAATTGGAGGGGGGACCGCTGCCGGAATCGCCTCCGGCCGCCTCTCCTCCTTCACCAACACCTCCGCAGTGCTCCCTACAATGAGAGGGGAGTAGTCTACCCCTCGAATTGGGGTTTGTGGTAGTATCTTGTATCAATATATCTCTATGTACTTGATTATTAGATCCATATGAGCTACCCCTACATGATTATGGACCCTGATGTAACTCCTTTAACTATTATGGTATGAGATGAATCTTGTTGTGCATTTACCGTTATGTTGAAAATTTTATAGTTTGTCATACTTTGGAAGCAAATCATGATGTTCATTGTGTTAAGATTGTTATATCTAACTATCAAGGTGGCCCTCGCAAATGCGAGGGCCGCATCTTTACTCGTTAATTACTTATCGCATTTACTATAATATTATTTCTAATTATATATATTCCTATTATGACAAAGTGTAGACATGGTACGGTTTTACAAATACCAATGATATTATGAAAAATAATATCACCAATATGCCATTTAAAAATATCAAACTAATGGTCATATGTCTTGTGTGTATGTGATATTATATTTGGACAAAAATTTAAATTTACCTCACTATTTGTCCCATATTGTTTATTTGGTGTTATTAAATGTGTCATTTAGGACGCAAAGTATATTTTCATTTATAATTAGGTTAATTTTAAAAAATTGAACCCTATCGATCAAACACTCTACCTGTTGTATCAAGAAACATGGTTTCTGTGGTACATATATTTTGAAAATAGTACCCACATTTTCTGTGTTCACGCAAATGCCTAATTATGTACACCCAAGATTCCTCCTTGCACTGTTTATCCTCTCTCTTTTATTTGTCATTGATTGTTCCTATAGGCTGTCACCATAACCTCAATGGCAAACTCCTATCTAGTTTATCTTCTAAAATATCTTGCAGTACTGTAAGGAGAAATCCTGCGTGCCTCATCAAATCTTTCGTGACAAGAAATCATTGTGATTACATTTGTACAATTATGATGATTTAGGTATGGCTATGAAGACTTATCGGTTGTGATATTCTAATAAAGATGGTCTACATAATTAGTGTTGTGACTTTTCACTTTTGAGAGAATTTTAAACCATTACTATTTTCCCTTGCTTGCATTATGATCTAATACATGCTAACATTAACTATTAAGTTTAACTAATGATGTGATAATTAGGAGGACATATCTATTAGTGTCAGCTATAACGGATGTCCCATTATATTGGTTGATATATGCTATGTTGTTTTGTGAGATAATCTAAGTATATTTTTAGCCATACTGTGTCTAGACCAGATGATTAACACACAACATAAATTTGGTGCTAGTGATTCTGAAATCTGAAATAATGGTATGCCCATGCTATTATTTTTAACTTGTTAATCTTTAGATGTAAAGGAGTATACGGTAATGCGTAGTTTATTTTATCATAAATTTTGTATTTTTGATCATTTGCAGTCTAATTAGCAATATCATTGTTTTTTATTATTATTCTACACACTCGTTCCTGCATCGTATATTACAGTTTATAGGCCTAAATGCATGTCCATGTAGGTGTCCTAGTTTCTTATCGATCCCTAGCTAGGTCCTATAGAGAAAAGTCAACGTTTTCAGTTAAAATATACAAGGGTAACGGGATATAAAATTTGTAACTTGCCGTAATTTGACATAACTTAGTGCAAACCCTACTCGCATGCACGCGTTCCCATTGGCTCGTGAGTTGTGGGTTCCACAGGATCTTGATTCATATTTTTTTTAGTGGAACCATTATGTCCAACGACTTGGGATCATACTTTTAGAAATCAATTTCATACAATTTTCAAATCTTGTGAAATTAGTTTAGATTTTAAAAAATATATTGAGTAATATGTGCATATATGTACGTATGATACGCATCATTTTAGATTTAGAGACTATATTTTTCTGCCAAGCTGCCACCATATCCTAGGGTAGCGAGCAGCCGAGTCTTACAAGAGGACACACATGCGAAGTTTGCTTCTAGTACGATTAGCTTTTGAGCTTTTTTTCTCAGCTTTTGAGTTTTTTTTTTTGTGAAGTCTAGTACAAACAGGTGCACGATTATAGTCCTATGGCATGTAGGTGTCCAGCTTTTTTTTCTTTAATGGCCCACTTTTATATCTACGTGACGGCTTGTACATAATTTAATTTACGTAACCTCTTAAAGCTTTAAATCTCAACCATTATAATCAAGATCAACGATTCAAATTATTTTAGTCTATGTGGATTAATATGGTGTCTCAAAAACATAACTCCGTATTGTGCTTTTAGTATATGGGGGAGATCAAGAGAACCCATGAATCTATGATCCTTTGTTACTTTAAGAGTACTACATTAGTCCCGTCCTAACCATTGTTGAGGATTGGGACATCTGTCATTTTTTCCTTGCTTTATTACTTTGTTGCTTACAATCACCAGATCAATCTCACTTGTTTCTTTGTTTCGTGCAGTGCATAGATAACTAGAATTGTGACACTCTAGTTTGAGAGAATATATTGCTTTACCTTCTTGCTCATGTGGTTCGATACCCAGTACTTTCACATTGAGAGGTGTTATATCGGTCCCCTGCACTTGGGGGTTATCAACTCTTTACAAATTCCCCAAAGGGTGAGAAGAAATGAATATCTAGTTGTTATGTTTCACCCTATCTTTGAAGCCCCACCAGCTTGCTCTGCTCAATTCTCTACATTTGTGAGCCTAGTTCAAGGTTGTTCAGTAGGCTCAACGTAGTAAATCCTTGTGAAATATCCTCCATGAAGGGAAAATGGAGGAAGGTGGGTTTGTTGGTTTAGGAGCTTTCTTGTAAAATCATAACAATAGAGGTGAAGGATCAAGAATGTTGTGAATAGGAAACTACAAATAATTATCTTTATCGTTGTTTTCAGTGAAAGTGTGAAATATAAAAGTTCTCTAAAATGTAACTAGAAGATACAATCATATATGGAAAAGAGATAATTTAGCAACAAGATACAAAAGTAAACAAGCTAGGAAATACACACTAGTGAGGTAAAGCAAGCAAGAAGCAACCAAAGGGGGAACAAATTAAGACAAGATGTATAACAAAGTTCAAGTTTTCCTTGTTGGGGGGGGGGGGGGGGGTAGTGTCTAATATCCATTAGAGAGGCAAGGACAATAAATCCACACGATTCATCATATCTAGTCTTGTTATCTTTGAGCTAATCCAAAAAACCTTGATTAATGAATTGAGGTGACATACAACCTTCCCAAACTTTCATACAGCAAATTCACAACTTGGAAGATTGGACCAGCCCTTGATGACTAGTGTTATCTAACAAACCCAATAGTAACTAGCCTTGTAATGAACCCAAGGGTGAACCAATTTTGGTTTGGTGGAAATGAAGATTGGGATCTCCTCTTTTTCTTTTTTTTATCAAATGATTCAAACTATTTGTGATAAGTCAGAGATTAATAAGGCTTACCAACATCAACTATGTAGCAGGAAAGGGAGGTATTTGACCCCTTCAACTTGGGAAAGAAGGTACCAAATATAGGAGGACCCTTCAATATCCTATTGTCTCATGCTTCATGTATCTCACCCAAAGTATTTAAGAGTTTCTCAAATTATTGCTCAATCTTTAGTAACGAACCGTTTCTGGGCAGTATTCTCGAGGTCACTATCTACCAACCTTGCCTAGAATTCAGCCACAGTCTTCGGGTCAGAATTTTGGACCAAGACAGAGGAATAATAGGGTCTTGAGGTTATATAATATGGTTTTCTCTATTGGATTTTGTGTTACTTAGTAGAATGAGAGTATAACTCCCACCATTTCATCCATCTCTAAACCTCTCTTAATAATGCAGTGTTTCCTATGATATAAGCATAATATTAAATGGCATAACATTTCTTGTTTTGGATTTTAGGGGTTGTTTCCAACCATCATTCCTTCCTTTTCATGGGACTAACACCTATTAATATATTTGATAAGTTTGATTATTTAGCTCCTGATAACTTATATTCACCATTTCAAGAGGTTGCATGGAATGTGTTTGATCATCAAAACACCTACGGTGGGGAGACAATTAAGCGTCACGAGCCAACCAATCAAAAAACCCTCCACAACCGTGATTTTCCAGATGATCCTGCGTCTAAGATTGTGTTTGGCATTGCGGTGCGTTATCAATTCGATTGGCATCACCTACATTTGCCTATTTTGGGGTTTATTTCACCCGCTTTTGCCTATAATTGTGGCCAATATTCAACATCAAAATGTGAAAATAAATACTCCTTTGTTTTGAATAAGGAGAAGAAAGGGCAACGGAGTAGTGAGAAATTCTATAATACACGTTCTAGGAGCGGAAACGGGTAACCTAGAAACCGTTACTCACCTCATCAGCGACCGCACTGGCCTTTCTTCCCATGACATGTGGGTCCGTCCAAATGCACAAAATCCCACCAGTTAACCCCGCGATCACCGTTTCCGACCTTTCATGTTGTTCCCCATCAAATGGAGCAAGGCCATGTCCCGCTACCTGCTCCTCCGCCGCCACCTCACGGCCGCGGCGGCCGCCGCCGCAACGGCGGCTCCGCTCCCTGCGAGGCGCGTCTGCCGCGTATTGAGCGCGCACAGCGACCGTGTCCAGGAGCTTGCCCGCCTCGGCCGCCTGAGGGAGGCCAGGGAGCTGTTCGATGCAATGCCACGCCGTAGCATCTTCGACTGGAACACCATGATCTTCGCGTACTGCAACAGCGGGATGCTCGAGGATGCGAGATCCCTCGCCGACGCTATCTCCGGAGGGAACGTGCGCACGAGCACCATCCTGCTGTCAGGGTATGCGCGCCTCGGCCGCGTGGTCGATGCTCGCAGGGTGTTTGATAGAATGCTCGTGCGGAACATCGTGGCGTGGAACGCCATGGTCAGCTGCTATGTACGGAACGGGGATATCAACATGGCGCGCAGGCTGTTTGATTCGATGCCGAGCAGGGATGTCACGTCATGGAACTCGATGCTCACTGGGTACTGCCACAGTCGGCAGATGGTGGATGCGTGGCGTCTGTTTGAACATATGCCAGAGCGCAACCTGGTTTCTTGGACGGTTATGATTTCTGGGTATGCTAGAACTGAGCAGCATCGCAAGGCCTGGGACATCTTCCGCACGATGCACCGTGAAGGTGTGTTGCCAGACCAGTCAAACTTTGCTTCCGTGCTTTCAGCTGTGACAGGTCTTCGGGATCTTGCTGTTCTAGAGGGCCTCCGCCCTCTAGTCCTTAAGACAGGCTTTGAGAGTGATCTGGTCATTGGGACATCGATGCTAAATGCATATACTAGGGATGCACTTGACATTGCAGTTAAATTCTTTGAGGGTATGCCAGAGAGGAATGAGTACACATATTCAACCATGATCGCTGCACTATCTTATGGTGGTCGAATCGATGCTGCCATTGCGGTCTATGAGAGAGACCCTGTAAAATCCTTTCCATGTCAAACCGCACTGCTCACAGGCTTAGCTCGATGCGGCAGGATTACTGATGCAAGGATTTTATTTGAGCAGATTTCAGATCCTGGTGTTATTTCCTGGAACGCCATGATTACTGGCTATATGCAGAATCGAATGGTTGATGAGGCAAAGGAGCTTTTTGACAGGATGCCTTTTAGGAACACGATATCCTGGGCTGGAATGATTGCAGGGTATGCACAGAATGGAAGGAGTGAAGAAGCTTTGGATTTACTCCAAGCGCTCCACAGGAATGGAATGTTACCTAGCCTATCTAGTTTGACTAGTTGCGTCTTCGCTTGTTCAAATATTGGAGCTCTTGAGACAGGAAGACAGGTGCACTCACTTGCTGTTAAGGTTGGCTGCCAGTTCAATAGCTATGTATGTAATGCTCTCGTTACTATGTATGGTAAGTGCAGACACTTGGAGTATGTGAGGCAAGTCTTTAATGGAATGAGAGTGAAAGACACCGTGTCATGGAACTCCTTTATTTCGGCACTTGTACACAATGATATGATGGAGGATGCAAGACATGTATTTGACAACATGCTCAGTCGCGATGTTGTCTCTTGGACCACGATAATATCTGCATATGCACAGGCTGACCGGGGAGATGAAGCAGTGGAGTTTTTCAAAACAATGTTACATAAGCGTGAACTACCAAATTCACAAATATTAACTATACTTCTCAGTGTTTGTGGAAGCATTGGTGCTTCTAAGCTTGGGCAACAAATCCACACAGTAGCTATTAAGCATGGAATGGATTCAGAACTTATAGTGGCTAATGCTCTCATGTCAATGTATTTCAAGTGTGGTTCTGCAGATTCTCATAAGGTTTTCCATTCAATGGAGGAACGGGATATATTTACATGGAATACCTTCATTACAGGTTGTGCACAGCATGGCCTTGGAAGACAAGCCATCAATATGTATAAGCATATGGAATCCGCAGGAGTGTTGCCAAATGAGGTCACTTTTGTGGGGCTTCTAAATGCATGTAGCCATGCTGGTTTGGTAGATGAAGGTTGGCAATTTTTTAAGTCAATGAGCAGGGATTATGGACTAACTCCTCTGCTGGAACACTATGCGTGCATGGTGGATCTACTTGGGCGAAGTGGTGATGTGCAAGGAGCTGAACAATTTATTTATGATATGCCTATTGAGCCAGATGCAGTAATTTGGAGTGCTCTTCTTGGGGCATGCAAGATTCACAAGAACGCAGAAATTGGTACAAGTGCTGCTGAGAAACTCTTCGCTGCTGAACCATCAAATGCTGGCAACTATGTCATGTTATCAAATATATATTCTTCGCTGGGTATGTGGGTGGAAGTCGCAAAGGTGCGCAGAATTATGAAACAACAAGGTGTCACAAAAGAGCCTGGCTGTAGCTGGATGCAGATAAGGAACAAAGTGCACTCTTTTATCACTGGAGATAAACAACATGAGCAAATCAAAGAGATAGAATCTACCCTCCAGGATTTGTACACTTTGTTAAGAACTGCAGGCTATGTGCCTGACACTGAATTTGTTCTCCATGACATTGATGAAGAGCAGAAGCAGAGTTCCCTTCTATACCACAGTGAGAAGCTTGCTGTTGCTTATGCCCTTCTTGTAACACCCGAGGGCATGCCTATACAGATAATGAAGAACCTTCGAATATGTGGTGACTGTCACACTTTCATCAAGTTTGTATCTCATGTCACCCAGAGACATATAGACATTAGGGATGGAAATCGGTTTCATCATTTTAGGAATGGAAGGTGTTCGTGTGGTGACTTTTGGTGATACAGTATTTTTTTAATTTTCTATAAGCATCAAAGAAGATACATTCAGATGATTACAGATGAGATGTTGGATTGCCATTCAGAAGTTTTTATTGAGTTATAGAACACAAAGCTGAGAAGAGTATGCTGACTGACTATGAAGCTATGATATGCCCTGCCATGGGTTCTTAAATGCAATATTTAGATGGTGAACAGTCTGTTAGCCCCCTAGAAGTGCATGGATTGCCTTCTGGTGAGTGCATAAAATACATGATTATACACTTTACTTGACACTATGGTAATCACCAGTCTATTCAACAGCATCACTTTCATCATTTTTTATGGTAGCTTAACGAGAAGAAACAAAGGGAGGATGGATAGGTGCAGTTGAAAGCCTTCAACAATATCTCATTGCTCATGCAAGAATGCAGAAACTATCAATGTATATGAAAATACTTAGCAGCCTATATGTCAATGCTGATTGAAAGATCCATTTCGTACGTCTGCCTAATGTCCGGACTGTTCTCTTACCATGTGTTCTTGGTCATGGCCTAGTCTTAGACTTGTACATGATTATTTTCTATCAATGCAATGCTATGCAAAGCTTTTGTGGGTACTCGGGAAAAAAATCCTATGGCTTGACAAAAGGACGGCAAAATTGGCATTGAATTTATACATCTTCTTAGGTTGACACTTGGATAGACATACTCTATACCAAATCAAACCATTAGAGATGTGACTAACATGTATGAATGACTTTGGGCTGCAGTTTATGTAAGTTTACACCAGGATAAGTCTGCTGAAAATTTATTCAAGGCTTTTACGTATTGCATCCGCAAAGCATATCGTAGATTGGAAGTATGGAGTTCGCAATACAGCAAAACATTCCGGTAACCCACACTTTATTCAGTTTTATCATGTTGATCATAATGTTCTTCTAAACTATGAGGTTAAGTTGTTTATCAATGAGGGTATATTGTTATAGCTAGGGCTGTCAAAAATACATGGGGCTGGCAAACTAGTTTGGCTCAAGCCCATTTGAGCTGAGATCAAGCTTGGCTAGATTAAGCTTGAATTCATACCTGTGTAATATAACGTAAAAATATATACAAATTCAAGCATTACCAGACCGAGCTCAACCATATGATGTACTCATATATGTGTAGATAGAAAGTAATTTTTGGGCCTTATGGAGTTGAGCCTGAGCATGATCGAGTCTATAACATACTATTAGACTCACATATGTGTACCCTTAGAGTTACCGAGCCTTATCCCATCAAGCTTGAGTCAGTTCGAGCTTTGATCGCGCCTAACTTCAAGGTCGAGCACTAACCAGGCTTGATCAAGCTCGCTGCTAGTTGGCAGCCCTGGCTAGCAACACCACCATAAAATCTGTTCTTTTTGTCAGCAACATTTATATTGTTTGAACAGTGAATTGAAAATTTCAAGTCTCATGTTTCGTGTGCTTAATTTGATGTGTTGTTCACCATTGTTCTTTTGAATTGTGGCAGGTACCATGGCCGAAGGACAATATTCTTGTAAATGGAGAGTTTGCAACCTTGCACATGATCCACCTATGAAGATATTCACAAGGTGCTGACATCCTAAATTGCAGCCTTTTGTTATTTGCAGCAGTTAACTATACGGGAGACTGAAATCAGACTGTAGCCACACTCCTACTAGTGTTTAAATGTTAAATGCGACAGCAGTTGTGGGAGAGGGAAATGGATGGTGGTGTGAGTTTTCACATGTATCTGTTACTTCAGTTTTTTTTTCCTTCAGTGCAGTTTTTTCTTCACAAGCCTGCTCGATTTTACTTTCAGCTAACTTGTAAATTCCAGGTGTGTTGCAGGCTACAGAGATGGTTCGTAACATCCAGATATGATTCGTTCCATGGATCCTTGGGCTGGGAGTAGACAGTTCGTCTTGGTTTGCTGCTAAAGATGAGCAATGAGGCGGCCTTGTCTACTGCACACACTCTGAATACGTTACGTTGCGGTGATCTGGTACGTAGGCTTTCGTGTCAACATGATACCAACCTGGACCCCGTTGTTTGGCATATACAGTATATATGTACAATAAACCTCTGTTCTCAGTGGAACTTTGTATACCAGGATGCGTCGTCCAACAGGCCCCAGCATGTGCGGTGCGGTACATCATTTCTCACCTGGAAAAAGGCGTCTGTAGTACGGTACGGACCACTTAAACGACCACCACCGTGTTTTTTAACGGATCCTTCTCCCAGCCAATAATTATGGTGGACTGAACTGAACCGATAACCCTGCAAGGCTGCTGGCTGCTGGCTGCGCCCACAGACGGATCCAGGAAGCGTTGGTCGCACGAGATCTGGCACTGGCAGGGCGATAACAACAAGACCACCAAATCCTGTCGAGATAGTAAGATAAAGCGAAACCATCCTCGTTGAAGATCGAAAACAAATCGCAAGTTGCAGAGTATTCTTTGGAAAGAAAAAACGCAAGTTGCGGCTCAAGTTGGCCGTGGAGCAACGGGAGCTCGCCACATGACATGAGATCCCCGAAGAGCGGTGCACGCAAAGCGACGGCGCGCAGACCAGGACAAGGCTGTGTAGTGTAGGCCGAAACCATGGTCGCGTACAGCGTACTGCTCGCGTAGGCGAGCAAGGAGAGAAAGAAGAATTGGATACTCGATCGGCCCGGGGAGTCAAAGCACGCGCCCGCTCGCCGTTTTCGCCTCTAATCCCGCGGCGTTTCATTTCCAGGTGGAGTTTTGGATTTTCATGTTCGTGGTCGCTCGTCCGTCTTAGCCGGACAAATTGAAGACGTGGACACTTGCGGTCTTTTATCTTAGGTAGGTGCACTGTATATCATCTTATAGGTTATTGAACTAGAAAATAGTTTGTACGGCACCATTTTAAATGGCATCGTTTGCATTCTGCACAACACAAAATAGTGTCATCTTTCTTAATAAGAGATCATCCCCTAGGTCTTGTTTATTTCTCTCGTTTTTTTACCCTAGGGAGTTTAGGGTTGAGAGGAGATTGGTGAATCCATCCCTTTCACCCAATCCCCTCAAATCTCTTCAAATTTACTCTCCCCAAAATACACTAGTATGGTGCAGAGTTTTTAATTTATTACAATTGTGATATAGTTTGGGAAGGTTTGTGGGGATATCTCGAACCATCCAATACTTGCTTAATAAACACACTACTTGGAATCCCAGATAATCCTCTCCAATTCCGTGAAATGCGCTTCAAATATACTAAACGTAAATAAGTCCTTAGCTAGGAAAAGTATAACCTCTATTTTTTTATTTCTCCCTCCTTCAACTTAATAATCATCCTACGTGATATTGCTAAGATGACTCTGGCCTACATGTACTAGGAGAGGTGTGTCCGCGAATTGTTTCAATCATACTACAAGCGAATTTCTTAGACTTGAGTGTGTCGGACGCATGATAAAGGCATTTTTTCCTGTACTTTTCATGTGTTTCCATCCATCTAAACGTATGTTTCTGTATTTTTATTCTATTTTACAATCGTTTGTTTTGCATCAAGGGCGTAGTACATAGGATTGAGACACTCATTATTTCTTTTTCATGCATTTTATCCAAATCATTGTTTCTGCATTTTTCATATAATCCCTCCATTCTATAAAACTTATTGCTATAATGGATGAATCTAGACACTCTTACATCCATATTGGCGACAAGTTTTATGTAACAGAGGGAGTATTTTACAATCATTTGTTTTGTACAACAAAATTGTGAAATGTCTACTTTTTTGTATTGTGTTTTTTAGCCAACGGATACAGATCTGCTATGTAAAGTTGGTCTTACCAATGGGGGAGTTGCATGCAAGTTGTGGGGGCAGCACCTCCTCCCTCCCCCCAACATAATTTATCTGACATACCTCTTTAGGTTGCAGATATTTAAGTCTAGATACTGTTACAGGGGTGCAGGTGCAGACAACTGGAGGCCGAGCTCGTAGTACTTTATTTTATTTTAAAAATTTATATCCTTTAAAATTTCAAAAAAAACTGATTTTTCTACTTGATAATGTTGTTTTATACAAGCCTGTAAAATCTTAGTGTGAAATTATTTTATTTTGATCTAAAAAAAAAATCTGATTATAGTTTTCAAATGTGCACGGACATACTAAGAACAACATGTTTTTTTAGAAAAACCACACGGCTTTATTAATCAATCAACACAGGATACAATCAGCCTCAAGGTTGTGAACTAAAAGAAAGCCGGTGGATCAGCATTCCAAGTAAACAAACTCTCCTGTATTTATAGAGGCATATTTTGGGTAGCCCTCGCGACGTACGGGTAAAAAAACAGAACTAAACAAATTAGCTAACTCACAATCAGTCTCAAAAATAACTCTTGCATAACCGCGATCAACCGCAAAAGCTACTGCATCTCTCAAAGCTAAAGCCTAAAATACAAAGTAATTCGCATTGACTACATCCATATTTTTTCAGATGTTTTTTTAGAACTTTGAAACATGATTTTTAGATTTTGAAAAATAAAAGGCTATTGAAGCTCGTTTCAGTAGGATAGTACCTTTTTCCTCGACATTAGCAGTGAACTAACACACTTGCAATACGAATATGTCGATTCCAATTTGTTTCTCCAACGAAGCGGATAGGGGTACTTGGGCTGGGCAAAATGGGAGAGGAGGCGGCGACTTCGCGATGCTTGCCAAGCTCGGCCGGCCGGGGGACCAGGGCACTCCGGACGACTCTTCTCTGCCCTACCGCTTTTACTGAACCTCATCGAACTGATTTGGATTCAGGGGGATTCAGGGAGGGGCGACAAAGCAATACCACATAGTTATGGACGTCTAGGTCTTATCCTCATCTATTCATCTTGCTTTTAGATCTGTGCGTTGACTCTCTAAACAATGCAAACAGCACCCTCAGTTCCAGCGATTTCTAATCTATCAGTCCTAGTTTCTAGCACAACATTTTTACTTTTATCACATTTTGCACCTACCGAGTCACCATTGTACCAGGTTCCTGATTATATATTGGAAAACATTAGTCAGATATGTTCCAGGTTTGTGATTAATTTCATTCCCGCTGGGGATGCATGCTCGTTCGTACAAATAACCACACTATTAGCAGCAGGGATCTTGTGGATCTGTGCCATTAGTAGAGATTAAAAGTAAACACACAATTAATTGGATCTGTACCATTATGCAAACATTCGCCATACCAATGATTATGGTGATTAACTGATTTAGCAACAGAATAATTAAATTGATTTAGCAACAAATCTGTGTCGTTCCACCTCTGGAAACACTCTTAAGATTTAGCAACACAAATGATTACATTGATTAACTCCCTTTGCTTGCTTATCATTCCACATCTGAACCAACCATAAGATGGACCAAAAAAAGTAAATCACTTAACACTATGCAGCCCCTGCTTGATGCCCAGCCTCGCCCAGCCTCGCCAGACTCCTCCAGCGCAGCCAAGAACCGCGCCATGGTGTTCCGCTCCGCGCGAAGAGTACATGGTGCGCGGCGCGGACACGGCCTGCTCGACGATGGCGCCGGGGCGGGTGTACTCTTCGCTGATCTGGCGCGCGAGACCAATGAGTATGAGGAGGATGGAGGGGAGCGCCACCGGGGTGAGTTGCTAAAGGATGGTGTAGCTTCCAAGGAACACGGCGGCGCTCCTCGCCATGTTGGAGATTTTCTCGCTCAGCACGTCCTGGACAACCAGGCTGTCGTTGGAGACGCTGGCAACGTCAACCTCGGCCTTGGAGCGCGGCGCGGACACGGCCTGCTCGACGATGGCGCCGGGGCGGGTGTACTCCTCGCTGATCTGGCGCGCAAGACCAATGAGTATGAGGAGGATGGAGGGGAGCGCCACCGGGGTGAGTTGCCAAAGGATGGCGTAGCTTCCAAGGAACATGGCGGCGCTCCTCGCCATGTTGGAGATTTTCTCGCTCAGCACGTCCTGGACAACCAGGCTGTCGTTGGAGACGCTGGCAATCAACCTCGGCCTTGGAGTCCACCTTGAGGTTGAAGTACTCCACATCCTGCCGGAGCACCACCGCCAGGTACCGCACGCGCATCCGCGACGCCTGCCGCTCCGCCGTCCGACACCAGCAATACCCCTCTGCACAAACGTCATGGTTTCAGGCAGACATAGGCACACACACACATGGGAACATGATATATATATATATATATTTTTAGATAGGGAACATGATATATATGCTAGCTAGCTGCAACGTTGCACGTACCCCATTGTTGTCAGCCAAATATGTTCTCACTCACCTAAGAACACCATGAACCTGAAGCCCAACGCCAAGTAGACGAAATTCATCACGTTCTAATTCTGTCAATCGCATGCGACAATAATTGCAAGTTAGTAAAAATGTGATTCTGCGAACTGGCCGGCGGAGGTAGATGGTAAATTACTAGAAATGTGTTGCCATGCGCGTGCGTATCTCGTTGATCTTGTTGGAGCTGAACTCCCTCGTTGATCTTGTTGGAGCTGAACTCCCTCGTTGATCTTGTTGGAGCTGAACTCCTCCTGGACCAAAAGTTCCTCCAGGGATCCATTCACGGAGTTATTTTCTTCACCATTCATATCAAGATCAGGGTCCAAAACAGGACCAATTTGTACTCCACTCACTTTACATTTGTACATCATGCATTCCTGATCGTACATAGTATTTTCTATCAAACCATTATTTTTGTATGTTACATGATAACTAGAAAATATTTGTTCCGATGAAATTTCTTATAGGAAAACATTAATGTTGGTCTGCAGAATTCGTTGTTAAGATTCCTTGAACTGAAATAAGGATCTACATCATTTTTATTCAGAGATTACTTTCACAAAAGATTCAATACTAACATTCAGAATCTGTTCTCATCCACCATGAACAAACCAATCTATGAGCAGCATCTTGTTCCTCATCCACCACAGGAGAAGCACTACGGTGCCAGGAGAAAGAAGAAAGTGAACCAGGAAAAAAAAAGCACGAGAAGAGAGGCGGATCTGATTTACCATGGAAAACTATCTGATCTGGAAAAAGCTCCAGCAAATCGTGAGCAACCTTCAGATCCAATAACATCCTCCCTCCCACACATGGCCGCCGCCTCCTCCCACAAATCAGTGGAGGATGGCCGAGATTGGTGGCTCCTATATCCTCGCTGCCGCCGCCGGCCGCCGGCCGCCGGCCGCCGTCCGCCGTCTCCGGCGTCGCCAATAGCCGGCACTGGCTCCTTCTTCTCCCATGGGTGGAGGGCGGTCGTGTGGATGGAGAAACTGGGAGACAGGAGCGGATAAGGAGGACTGAGAACAGGGAAGATGTACCTAGTCCACTTCGGTGTCCATAGAGGTGAAAAGATGAATTTGTACAGGTTGTAATTGCAAAGTGTACTTGTTACAATCTTGAAACGCTAGCAGCCCTTGGATAAGCCCGAGACGTCTATAAGGTTGTGAAAAAACTGCATCCACCCATTCAGGGGGGATGTTTGTGGTACCCATGTCCGCCTCAACGATGGCGATCCATGTCCATAGCCGTACCCGAGCGAGAAGGAAAATCCCTCCTCTGCACAGCATGCGTCTCCCTCTTCGATAATCCAATGGGCTCATATAGTGCATCGATCGATCCATGTCTTCCAATAATCCAGTGAGCGGTGCATCGACCGATCCATCTCTTCCAATACTCCCAATGAGCTCTCAGTCAGATAGTGCACCGATTGATCCATGCAACGGCACAGCTTGATTAACCAACTTACTGATTACGCACTTGCTTATTGCATACAGATTACTTATTAGATAATTTAATGCCGCATTTGGCAAAAATATAGGTATACATCGATCAGATGACATAGGTCACGAAACAGCGACCATTACACTCGTTCTTACACTAGTTGATTAATAAATAATAATCCGACACCACTTATGGTCTCGGAAAAAAAAAAGGGGCCACACACGCCACACTCGACTTACAATTACAAATTTGATGTATTCAGCTTGCACCATACACACTTGTTTATGTACAGAAGAATGATGCAGTTCGACCCGAAAATGCTAGAATTAATTAATAATAAGTAGCTTAATGAAGCTGTCCTGAGGAGGCCGGGGCACGAGTTCTTGTGCCTTGCCATCTTCGAGGTGATGGAACTGATGGCATCTTGGGCTTTGAGCCTGGATCTCAATCCATCCCTCACATCACCAGCTCGGATACCCAGCCGAGGTCTGGTCCGTCGTCCTCCGTCACCGGCGGCAGCACCTGCTGCGTTCCGGACGGCTTGGCCTTTGTTGCGAAGGTGAGGTGACGCATGGCGAGCATAAGCTCTTCGACCTCGGCGTCGACGGCGTCCTCTTCATCGACCCACCTTACAACCCTGCCCTCCACAGGCGACACCGGGGGCGACTCCCAGAGCGAGGTGAGGGTGGACTTGGGCGAGAGCGCGAGCGGCGAGTACTCCCCGCCCTTACCGCGGAGCTCGCCCGCGGCGTGCGCAAAGAAGCAGACGCGGCGGCGGCAGGCGGGCCCCGCGCGGCATGGGCGGGTGCGGTAGCGGGACGGGTGGAGCCACAGCTCGAAGGTACCGTGCGCGAGCGGGCAGGAGTTCCCGCGCGGGCAGGCGGCGCCGCCCGGGCGGCGGCGGAAGTCCGGGCAGGGGTCCCCGGAGTAGGCGACGCGGCGCGGGTCCCTGCGGCGCGCGGCCTCCCCCGGGTGCGCGTAGGGGCAGGCGGTCCAGTCGTGGCTCCGCGCGCGCGCGCAGCGCCGCACCTTGAACTCGTACATCATGAACTCGTCGTCTACCTCGGCCTCGGCCTCGGCGGAGGAGTCGGCGTGGATGGGGGAGGCGCATGGGGGAGAGCATGAGGAGGAGGAGAGGTACTCGCCGAGCGCGACGAGGAGCTGCGGCGGGATGTGGTCCGGCTCGGCCCAGGAGTAGGCCAGCGCGGCCGGGTCGAGCAGGAGGCCATGGTCGTGGGCGTGGCTCGCCATGGCTGAGATCGGGAGGAGTGACAGTAACCGGCGATGAGGGGGTGAGGAAGCGGGCGTGGGTTTTATAGGTGGCGCGGGGGAGACGATGGTGGCGGGGGCGGTATCGGGCAGCTGTTGGTTGCGGGTTAGCGTAGCGTGGGGTGGTTTTGGCGGCGAGCGGGGTGTACGTGGGGGCGGGGACGGGTACGTGGAGCTGCGCCGAGGCGGGTGCTGCATGTTGGTCGCCACGTCGCGGGCGGTATGGTTTTCTCTAGGTCCAAGCTTTCTCGGCGCTGCCAGGCCAGGCCAGCCCGCCTTTTCTTCTTTCTCTTTCGCGGCTAAAAAAAAAGCGGTTTCCAATTTGTGGGAGCCGACGACGAGGGAAAGTACCCACGACATCAAACTATACATGATGCCATAATATGATTTATGAAAACTTAAATGTATTTTAAAACCTAAAAATATATTATGAGTACTTACAAGATGTGTGCATAAAGTCCTTCAAAATTTTAGAATCAAACTAGAAATACACAAAGCGAAACACAAAGGACACATCTAACATGAACAGTATGCATGATAATTAAAACGACAGAAGCACAAATGACCCTATTCAGATATCAAGTTGATTCATTTCGCTGTATGAATTTTGAATATTGGTTTTGAATAATTTAGGGTTTGCAAACAAATATCTTGTGAATACTCACAATTTTTAATATTTTTTAGAATCTTATAATTTTAAATTTTTGAAAAACAATATCATAATATCTTCTAAAGTTGCTTTATTTATAAAACGGGGCGAAAGCCTGTTTCGAGGATATCATCTAAAGTTTTGGATAATGTGTGACGAGGCGAGAGGCTCCGTTGTTGTGTCAGGCCACTTCATTGAATTTCTCTTCCTGGAGCAAAATGTACACCGCTTGCTTTTTTTTTTGTAACCCGGCCTTTTCTAAAGTTAAATTATACTAAGCACAAATGGCCCTATTCAGATATCAATTTGATTCTTTTCTTTATGTGTAGTTTGAATTTTGGTTTTGAATAATTTAGGGTTTGCAAACAAATATCTTGTGAATACTCACAATTTTTTAATATTTTTTTAGAATCTTACAATTTTAAATATTGAAAAAATGGTATCATGATATCATCTAAAGTTTGAGATCATGTGATATCCTCCCGCCGACGACGACGCGAGAGGCTTCGTTGTTGCGTCAGGCCTCATTGGGTTGCACTTCCTAGAGCAACATGTACACCGCATGTTTTTTTGTAACATGGCCTTTTCTAAAATCAAATTATACTAAAAAAAATATTTAGTTTTTCTCCATTGTTAGTTTATTTAACAAAATTTCAGACCTCCTTGTCACATACATAAAAAAACACATTTTGTGGGATACTTCAACTTTGAAACTAAAAAGATTTATTACATCCAAACACCTTAAAGTGTTTGATATTTCTATATTTAAAAAATCTAAGTATTTATTGAATACATCCAAAATACTTTGATGCCAAACGGGGCTTTAGGATACTTTGGTTGCCAAGAATGATGTATGCAATGGGTTATTTTGTTGCATCGATGTGGATGCGGTATCTAGCTCTATAAGATGAAAGCAATGGGAAATGAAGATCAGCTCCAAATTCTGGTTCACATGGTTTTTAAAGCACTTTTCATTCTATATATGAATAAACTTTTCAATCAGTTGTTTTTCTAGAACCAACCTCCGAGTAGCCAAAAAGGGGTGAAACTACGCTGAGGCCGTGCAAGGACGGAGGTGGCGCGAGTTCGCACGCATCCCAGAGACAAATTTCGCCACCTCCCACCGATGCGTACGGCCTATGTATCCCACCTTTCACCCACCGTCAAATCCCGCACCACCATCCCACCTTTTATCGGGAGAAATTTCGTCACCTCCCCCTTCGAGCTCTTTGTCCCGGTAATAAGGATCTCCATGGACAAGCATGTAAGCGGCGATATTTACCTCGATCGGTATAGGACGGCGGCGGCAATCAGTCTTCCTGCTATTCTCCAGGATCTTCGCTGGCTTTTCCCCTCCACCGATGGCGCTGAGTACTTCGACCAAACCCTAGTCCGTTTCCTTCTACTTTCTCTTTTGCGGCTAAGCAGGGACAGTTTCCCGTTTGTGGGAGCCAGCATGCGTGAGGCTCCGTTGTTGCGTCAGGCCACTTCACTGGACCTTTTTTCCATGGAGGAAAAAACGTCTACCGTACACTTAATGTACTCCTACATAAGAAGGTGCTCCGTACGTACTTTGTATTTTGAGCCAGTGCGTGTATGACGGTATTGATTACGACTACGTCTGAGTTGCGTGATTGCATCAGCAGACTGAGGAGTGTGTGAGCTTTCGACCGCAACATTTTGCACACGCACTGTCCTCCCGTGCTCGCGCGGCTCGCCACTACGGCCTCGCGTCTTTTGGAAACTGGAGCGCAAACTGTGGTCGGAGCCTGCGACCTGCAGCGGATGCCGACAGATGAAGCCGCTCGGCACATTTTATATTAGCAGACACTAGCAAATACTGTATGTCCTTGGTTGCAGTGGGAGTAAAATCTACGCTTCCCGGAGTCACACAGTAAAGTTCTCATTTGCAGAAACAAGCCAGCTTCCTTCCACACGTAGACGGCTTCACCATGGTTGTGAGTATTTCGATATGTATAGTAGTATTTTATGATTTTACAAATCTATCGCGGCTAATCGATACGTATCATAATGGTATTTTAATCTGGTAGTATCTTACTTGTATCTCAATACATATCATGATATTTTTAATATTCCGAAACAAGAGCAATACCGTATAATCCCACACCTATATATGCTAAAAATAAGGACACGACGACATGAAAAGCTTAAGGTTAAAAGTAATTTTATATTCTCAAGGCTAACCAAGTATCTAAACAACATAACGTCTATTAGCTTGGTTGGAAGGTTATAAAAAATATGTCTATATATGCAAGAAAGTAGTCAAGTAGCCAGTTGTGTGTATCAGTTTTTAAGCATATGGATTCGGTATTTTGTTTTATGGGTTTGTTATTAGTCCTCCACCCCATGGAGATGCGCTCCTCCTTGTCAGCCATTGATACGTCTCAAACATATCTATAATTTTTGATGCTCCATGCTTGTTTTACACCAATTGCTTTGTGTTTTGTTTACACTTCATGACGTTTTTATGCGTTTCCGGAACTAACCTATTAACGAGATGCCACTGCTGTTTTTGTGTTTCAGAAAAGTTACATAGAAAATATTCTCGGAATTGGATGAAACAAAGCCCGAACCTCCTATTTTTCCCGACACGAGACGAAGTCCAAAGGAGAGCCGGAGGGGGGCCAGGGAGTGGCCACACCATAGGGTGGCGCCCTCCCCCTCCCTAGACCGCGCCACCGTATGGTGTGGGCCCCTTGGTCCACCCCTGACATCGCCCCTCCGCCTATATAAAGTCTCCGACGCGAAAACCCAAAATCAATCGGTGTTTCTCCCAGTAAAGTTCCGCAGCGTCGCCGTCGTCGAAGACTAGTTTCGGGGGACAGAGGTCTCTGTTCTGGCACCCTGTCGGAACGAGGAAGTGCCCCCGGAGCCATCTCCATCGACTCCACCGCCATCTCCATCGATGTTGCTGTCTCCCATGATGAGGAGGGAGTAGTTCTCCCCCAGGACTGAGAGCTCTACCGGTAGCTATGTGGTTCATCTCTCTCTCCCATGATGTGATCTATATGTGATCATGAGTTTTGTATCTAGTTGAATTGGTAGATATTATTCTTCATATACTATGCTACTCCCGTGCTTTATTATTGTAATCTCCGGAGACACCTTGTACCATGATGTGAAGGATGATAGTGTGCGCATTATGTGTGTCTCTTTGGCTAGTGTCTCTATGAATTGTTGGTGTTTGTAGAAATCATCTAGTACGTCTAAGGTGATAGTGCGGGGCAATCTAGTTTGGGGAAATGCGAACTTTGAGGAGTGCTTCGTAGCCCTACATATAATTAGTGTTCGTTATCCATCGGAGAATAGTTTAAAACAGCATAGTGAAGATAGATATTTATGTGTTCAATTATGTTATCTTTGTTGAGAGTGTCCACTAGTGAAAGTATGATCCCTAGGCCTTGTTTCTAAGTATTGAAACACCGTTTACATTCAGTTCTATTACATGTTTGCTCGCAGCGATATTTATTTCAGATTGCATTTACTACTTATAATCATTCATATTACTTGTATTTCACCATCTCTTCGCCGAACTAGTACACATATACATCTGACAAGTGTATTGGGTGTGTTGGGGACACAAGAGACTTCTTATATCATAATTGCAGGGTTGGTTGAGAGGGATATATTTGACATCTTCCTCCCTGAGTTCGATAAACCTTGGGTGATTCACTTAATAAAAACTTGCTGATGTTCTACAAACCTCTGCACTTGGAGGCCCAACACTGTCTATAAGAACAAAAGCGTGCGTAGACATCAAGCTCTTTTCTGGCGCCGTTGCCGGAGAGGTAAGGTAAAAGGTACTCACATCCTTATGTGTGGATGCTCGAAGATATTTCCTTTAGATTCTGCAATTATATCTTTTTATTTCTTGTTTTTATTTTCACTAGTTAGGCTTAATAAAAAACAAAGAGCTTTATGGATACTTGCAAAGCAATCTATACCTTATGTGGGCCCCTGCCTGTTGGATGGAAGAAATACTATGTCAATTTTCTCAATAATAATTGCAGCAAATTTACTCTGATTTATTTGTCAAAATACGATTTTTTTGGAAAATTCTATGAAGATGTTTTACGAGACTACTACAACATTCCTGAATGAAAAACTCGGGAAAAGCTAGTCCATGACCAGATAAGGCGCGCGCCACTCCCACCACACGCAAAGCGTCCAAGAAAAACCCATCGATGGGCATGGGGACACTGCCCGTCGCCCACAAGCTCTCGCTCGCCTCCCCCTTCCTCCCGCGCCACCGGCGGGCCTGCCGCTCCCCAGCCCAGCACTGCCGGCGCCGGCAGCATGGACCGGTGGTGGCCTACATGGAGCCGGATCCGAACTCGCCGGCGGCCATCCTGGGTCGCATCGTCGGGGCCCTCCCCGTGGTCGGCCTCGTGGCGCGCATCCTGAGCGACGACGGCGGCGTCGGCGGTGACACCGTCGACTTCGCCGAGTTCCGCCGCCGCGTCAGCAAGAAGTGCACCGTCATGGACTCCCAGGCATTCTACGACTTCAACGAGCGGCGCGGCAAGGTGCGTGAACGTCCAGCTCCTTTCCAGTGCCACCGTAGCGTTTACCCGGCCGGCGTGCGTGCATGTTTATCACGGTGAGCTGCTGCGCAGGTAGGAGACCCCTTCTACGTTCTGCTGTGCTGCTGGTTGGCCGCCATTGGTGCCGGGCTGCTGAAATCAGAGGAGATCTTGGAAGGCGTCGCCCGGCTCCGCATGTCCAACGACATCGAATACGAGGAGGAGACATTCCTCGACATGATGAAGCTGGCTAGGGAGGTACACATACATGCATACATGACACATCCACTGTCCGAACTTTTGCAATTTCAGTGCCACACCGGAAAATGTCAATCGATTCATCACTGACACCTATGGGAAAGACAGTGATCGAACTGTGATTTATGCAGAAACGGGCAAAGTCGAAGGCCCAAGCTCCGCAGGTGCCCATGGAGGTGCGCGCGGAGAAGGCCCTGGAGGCCATCTACGTGTGCTCCTTCGGGCAGGACATGGTGGAGCCCGAGGACGAGGAGCTCCTGTGCAAGATACTGAATGCGGTGTTCCCGTCGGTGGGGATGCCGGCGGTGGAGAGGATGGTGTCTACTTTGGCCAAGCAGGTGGCCAGTGGCGAGAGGAGGGGCCCCGACGCCAAGGTCGTCTCTAAGGAAGTGGCGCAGCGGCAGCTCAAGGACCTGGAGTTCCTAAAGGAGAACAAGCTGGACTCGATATGAGGAGGGGAACATTTTTGGCAGGTAGATCGGTTGGCATTTTCAGTTTGAGGAACAAATGGAGCAGTGAGGGTGAATTTTGAATTAGGCGTGGTAGGAGGTACCAGAGTACCAGACATTCATATTTTCGCAACACAGCTGCACACTCGAGTCAATGCTTACTATCTCTCCTTATTCCTAACGTTGCTGCAGTGTGATATGAGTGGCGCTAGACAGAGCCTTGTAAAATAGAAGATGTGACTTGTGAGTATCAGGTGTTCAATTTGAACAAATGTTGCGAGTTGTGACACAATCTGAATAACTACATGTTAATGCAGTAGTGCATTGTCAATAAGGTTTAATTGTCAATACCAATTATCTTGCTATGGAAGAAAAATAGAGAGGCATGTATTTTTTGACATACTATTTGATGAGGGTTAACTCGACAAATGTCTTAGATGAAGGACTTAGGATCGGGGGAGTAGGGCGTCGGATGAACTCGAAGATAAGATCAGTCAAACAAGGTGCGTATTGAAAGTAAACGTAAAGGTAAACCTGGCTTGCTCTCAATCTGTCACTTACCGTCCTCTCCTGGCCCCTATATATAGGTGGCCAGGTCTCAAGGATCGGGAGGGGTCCGATACAGATTACAGTATCAACATACGACATAAACTCGTACGTCGACTAGTATTACAATTAGGCCTAGCTTAACGGGCCTCAGGGGTACTTTAACTTACGGGCTCTATTATCTATACCCTTGTCAGTATCCCTCGAGATTCTACCAGAATTGCAGATTCGGGTTGAATCTCAGATCTTTATTTCTTCGACTTGATCAATCTTTGACTTTTTCGTATCTTCAAATCTTCGACTTTGAGTATCTTTCATTAAACTATCTCGCAAGGGGTTTTGATGAACAAGCTTGACAACTCTGACAGATCAAGAGGCCAGTTAACTGTCGGAATAGATACTTGTCACCTACTTCAAATTCAATCCCCTTGGATTTGAATTCGGGAAACCGGTCAAACCCATTCTTTTGCCGCATTTAGGACTTACAAAGAATGAATCCCAGTGGTTCTCAGGGTACCCAGTGCGTCCACTAGGATTTTCTTTGCGTCGTTGACACGGATAATTTCTAGCAGAGCGCATTCATGTGCGTATACCAGGTCACATAGGACGGATCCTGGGGTCTTACCTTCACGATATATTTTAATCATGGCATTCAAATTTTGTCGCGATGACGCAACTTGAGAATCATACGTCGCAGCCTTGTTTGACTATTTCAGATCTAAAAATATTCGGGTTATTCAACCTTTATTAACATAAACTCCCTCCCGATGGGAGTAAAGATGCTATCCAAGTCTTCTTTCTTCTTCTTTACTCTCTTTATGCATGTGAAAGTTTCGTCGGGTGCGCGGCCAGCGCTCCCGATGGGAGTAGCCCCCGAGGCTATAGTCGAAAACATGTTTCGAGTATAGGCTCAAATAAATCATTTCTTCTTTGATCATCAGGTAATAGCTTTATTTGATAATATCGTCGGGTGCGCGGCCAGCGCTCCCGATTGTAGTAGCCCCCGAGGCTATAGTCGAATCTTTTCGGGTATAGCCTCAAAAAATGAGTTTTTCTTCCTTGATTTCTCTGTGTCTTTCATAACAATTTTTCGTCGACTTCCTTGGTCATCACCAATACGCAAAATATTATACCAGACTTTTGCTGAATGTTTTCCTATGAATGTCCACCACTATCATATTCTTATTTCCCGTTACTCGAATTCTCGTGACGTCATTAATATAATTACTCTGTATGTAATTTGACTGGGAGCTGACCGTTACTTGTGGGCAGCGCGGTAATTTCGCAATTTTCTTGCCCGTTAGTGGGCTTCCGTTTCCGCTCCTTGCGCCACGTCTCAGCCCACGTTCCTTCATCAGGAAGCTATATAAGGGGGAGAGTGGGGATTTTACTGTTTACCAGTTCCTCGCTTCTGCCGCCGCCACCATTGCTGCAAACCTTGCGCGCCTCTGAGCTCCTGCACAGCCCCCCGTGCGCAACTCATAGATGCGCGTCAAGACCCTTGCGCAGAAGAATAAGATGGGAAAAAGCAACACTGCCAATGCATCGACCAGCTGGGTGCCTTCTGATTTCAAGCAGAAGGATCTCACCAAGGCCCAGGCTGATGGTCTCATCTCCGACGACGATCAGGTCATCTTCCCTAGCACCGAGCGCATCCCCAAGCCCCCGAGCGGCTTCCGGGTGATGTTTCATGCCTTTCTCTTGCGCGGTCTCTCTTTCCCTGCCCACGAGTTCATTCGTGGGCTTCTCTTCGTGTACGGTGTGCAGCTTCACCAGCTCACACCAAACTCAATTCTTCACATTGCTTGTTTCATTACCCTTTGCGAGTCCTTCCTGGGGATCGAACCCCATTTTCTTCTCTGGAAATTTCTCTTTCGGCTCTGCCCCAGTGTCGCTTTATCAAAAAAGCCTGAGCTAGGTGGGGCTGTTGTTTCTATCCGTGCTGAGTCTCAGTACCTGGAGTTTTCCATGGCTGCCTCAGTAGGTTGGAGGAAGAAGTGGTTTTATATCAAAGACCGGAAAGTCTCTTCCTCTGACCAGTACAACATTGCCCCTTTTGATGCCTCTAAAGATCTGAAGAAATTGGCCTCGTGGGATTCGCCTCCCACGGAAGCTGAGATGGACAAAATCAAACCACTGCTAGCCCGCATCCAAGCTCTGAAGAGTGGTAGAGGAGGTGCGCTTTTGGGTACTCAACTTATGGCGTTTTTCCTGCAACGGCGAGTTCAGCCTCTTCAGTATCGTCTTTCCAAACTTTGGTCGTTTTCTGGCTTGGGAGATTCTTCTCCATTATCTGACGATCTTATGGAGAAGAAGGATCTCGACAAGCGAGTGAGAGCTCTTACTACTCTCACGAAAGATCACAAAATTGCAGCTTTGGCCGCTCCCTTGCCTGCGGTACGTGCACTGTCTTCATTTATTCGCCTTCGTTTATCTTATCACTGTTTTTCTTATAACTTTTGGCTTATTTTCCTTCCAGGATCACCAGTCCCTTGTTTCTCGCCCTCCTCTTCCAGAGGGAGGAGCCATTCAAGATGTGCATGTTTCTGCTGCCTCCGAAGCCCCCGAGGCTGAGGACAGCCAAGACGGAGATGAAGCCGAAGATTCGCTGGAAGGGACCAGTTCGACTACGTCGCCTCCTCCTGCACTTTCCAAAGACCTTGGTCTCGATAAGAAGAGGAAACGTATGAAGGATCTCCTTTCTTCGAGTACCTCCGCTCACAAGAATGTGGCCGGGGAGGCCTATGCTCTAAAGGATGAAGAAGAGCTTTTCGATGCCCTAGACTCGTGAGTTCTTTGCTGACTTTTTTCATATACTCTTCTTTCTGTCGACTTGGACAGAGTGCTTTACTCTTTTTGTTTCTTTTTCAGTGATAACGAGGACCCAACGAAATATGCTACCACTGCTCCTGTTATTGATGCTCCTGTTGTCGATGAACCACCTTCACAAGAGGCAGCTGTGGTGCCTAAATCACCAGAAGCTGCTACCAAGAAGGCTGGTTTTCGTGCTTCCAAACGCCTGAAGAAAGCGTCAGCTGCGAGTACTTCTCTCGATACCCCTCGGCCAGTTATCCCCACTGATGATGTAAGTGCTATATATTTTTGTTGTTTACTAGCTTTGAACTACTCTTCTCATGCCCTGCCTTGGACAGACTTTGATGAAAAAGTTCGTCTCCTTGGGTACTGAATGTGTCGAGTTTTTGAAAGCGGCGAGGTCTTCTCATGGTAAGCTTTTTGCCATCATGTGTCTTTTATTTGCCTAACTTTGCGCTTCTGTGGCTCTTTTATCGAGTTTTATTTCCTCTTCTTGTGCTGCAGATGATTTGGCGGCAGCTAATGCTCGCATCTCGTCTCTGGAAGCTGAACTCGAAGCTTCCAGAAAAGCTTGGGATGCCGCCACCGCTGCCAAAACTACTGCTGAGAAGTCCACTAAGTCAGCATTGGCTAGGGCAAAGAAAGCGGAGAAAACCCTTGCTGATGCTAATAAGGAGCGTATCCAGAGGGAGCAGGTCATAACTGAATGCCTTAATAAAATTGCGGCTCTTGCTGGGGGTAAATACCATGCTTTTCCCTTCTTTGTTGAGTTGCCCATTCTTATACTTGCTAATGTATGCTTTTTCTCTGTCTTTGTCTCCTTGGTTATTTAGAACATACCGGGGTGTCTTCGGCATCTTTGCAGCCAGACGATGATCCTCTAATGGCCGCAGTGAACTTGCTAGAGTTGAATTGGATATCTATCCAGGAGATCTTCGAGCTGGCTAGCCGCGTGCTAATGTAGATTTTTGTCGGGTTGTGGCCCAAGCAGAAAGCGGATGTGCCAGCTACTGATCTGAAGAAGCTTGCAACGGCTTTTAACACCCCCAAAGATCCTATTCTGCTGATGAAGAGCCGCTCCATGAAGCGAGGTGCGGAGGGGGCCATTGCGCTTACCTATGCGCATGGCAAGGAGGTTAACTGGGAGAAGGTGAGCTCTTCCCGCGGTCGACCTCTTTCGGAGCTGTGGGGCTTCTTCGAGAAGGTGAAGAAGTACGCGCCAGGCATCGTGTCTATTATTTCTCCTTCAGTGGCTTCGTCGACCTCTGCTACACCAGTTTCTTCGACTCCGGTGACAAGTGGGTCGATGCCTCCTCCCAACACTGGTGCTACCTCTTCCGCGCCTACTTCTGCCACGGACCCTGAGGCTGAGGTGGCATAGACTTAGTCTTCCTTTGTAGTCTTTGTTTATTTTGATGTAGTGAACTTTAGTCATATTTTGCCCGAGAACTAGTCAGAGGACTTGTGCTCTTTGGAAATATTCTTCCCTTATGAAATGTCGTGCTTGATTTAGTTTCTGAGATACTGTCTTTTTCTTTCTTTTGGCTTCCAGCATGTGCATGCTGGTGGGTCGTCGGGTTGTGATCGGGCTTCATCTCCCGCCAATATGTTTGACTTCGGAGCTTCTTCACCTCCTCATCCTTCTTGTCGATGTTCCGAATATTCGTTGAGAATTTCGGACCTTGAAGGCCATTTATCCTTGATGAAGCGCCAGGCACAGATTGCTATGGACAAGGCCAGCAAATCTTGTGGCTTTATGAAACATATATCCACACTCGAGGATAAGGTGTCGGGTCTGACAGCCAAAATCGTGCATCTTGAAGAATGCGACTCCTTTCTTATTGGTATTGTTGAATCTGTCTGTGAGATGTTGCGATGTAAGGTTCCTTGCAGCCTTCCTCTTTTTCTTTTTACTCCATTATTGGTGGCTAATACCTTCTCATTATCTCATGTACTTGCTTGGACTTTGTTGGTGAGACACGTCGGGTTTCTGAATGAACTGTGGCTCTCGAGAAATCATCAGAGGGAGTCGATAGTTTGTGGTCTGATCCCCGACGCCGTCGTGCCATTGTGCTTCTTCAGGATCGTGCTCAGCATATTGGGGAAGCAATTGATGGTTGTCGAAGATCTTTGACGACCATATATTCTATCATGCTTCCTCGCAATCCTCTGCCTGGAAGCTTTCTGCAGCTACTCGACGCTTTTAGGTCTAGTCAGCGAATTCATTGGCTGATAGAGCTCAACTTGGTGGCTGGTGCCAATTTTGCTCTTGGGTGGACACGTAAGTGGCATCCAAGGCTCAAGTATAGTTCTATGTCACTAAGTATGCCTCTAGGGGGAGCTAGGTTGCGAGTTCACATGGATGCTACCCTTCAACCAGCAAGGAGGCTCATAGCTAGGTTGCTTCGAGAGGATGCCGCGTTTTTCCACGAGCATCATTACTTGAATCCTTTGGGAGTAGATGATTCTGATCAGCCAATGCTGTGACGCTTGTATGTTTTTGTGTGTAGAACGCGAGAATTTTTGTTTCTGAATCCTTTTATCAGAAGCTTCGTTTTGTTCTCAAGGCGTTTACTTTTCCGTTTTTAGTGCGTTTACTGCAATTTCGTTTAAAGACATGTAAACTCAAACAGGAGGAACTTTGTCTTTATTTATACTTCTAATGTAAGATACATGGGGTGTCCCAAGAGATCCGGCCTATGACCTGTGTTCTGGATCTAGAGGGCATTGCCCTGGAATAGCTCGTGGCTTTTACAACCTTATTTTTCTACTCTACTTTTTTGTTGTTCTTGTCGCCTATGTCGCCTGGGTCTTCTCTTCTTCTCTTGTAGGTTTCTCTTGGTCCGACGGCTGTACCCGCAGTTTCTTCACTTCTGGCTCTCCTGGGCGTCCTTCGAGTTGTTCTGTGACTCCTGTAGTCGCGCTTTTTGCTTTGTAGTTGGGTTCTCCGTAGCTTGCCATCATGCCGAAGTTTTGGGCCATCTTGTGAAATTCCTTGTCGCATAGATCTGATAGCTCGAAGCTTCCTTTTACTGTGATAATTCCATTGGGTCCTGGCATTTTTTGTACCAGGTATGTGTAGTGAGGTACTGCCATGAATCACGAAAATGCGGGTCGCCCGAGGATCGCATGATATTGTGATGGCCAATCCATGACTTCGAAGTCGAGCTTCTCTCTTCTGTAGTTTTGTCGATTCCCAAAACAAAGGTTGAGTGTTATTCGACCTAGTGGATAGTTTGCACTCCCTGGGACTATTCCGTGGAAGGAACAGTCAGTTGGCTTTAGGAACTCTAATGAAATGTGCATTGCTCGGAGAGTCTTCGCGTAGATCAAATTTATTCCGCTTCCTGCATCCATAAATACTCTGTCGACATTGTATGTTCCAATTTGGGCTTTGAGTACCAGAGGCGTGTTTCCTGGTCGAGGTACTGTTATGGGGTGATCATCCCTGCTGAATTCTATGGGTTGTTCTGACCAGTGCAGATACTCCGTTGTTGCTGGAGGTGAAGTTACTGCGAGGTTAACTTGGCGAGTTATGCTTTTCTCCTCTTTGTTCGACTTGGGCACTAGTTGTATCATTGCTGTGATATGCCCTTTAGATGGAACATATCCTTTGTCGTCGTCGTATCCCTGGTTCGGCTGGTCTTGACCTTGCAGGACTCCATTGTTTCCTTGTTGACTTGCAGGCGCACTGTTTGTATTTCCTTCGTATCCTTGCCGTTTTGCTTCGGCTTGCTTGTTTAGTGCTGCTTCCTGGAGTTTCAAGAACGTCGTGCAATCTTTCATTGCGTGTCTAGATACTCGTTTCCCATCAACAAACGCGGAGTGTATGTGACATGGTCCGTTTAGCATATCTTCTAGTGATGAGTTGTATTCTCTGGGTTCTCTTGTCTGAGATTTCCTATTGCTTCCGTAGTCTTCTTTTCCATAGCTACGGTACCCTGAGCTTCTACGGTCGTTCCCTTGGTAGTTGTTGTCTTTGTACCCTACAGCTACTTGGCTGTGGGAGTCGTAGTTGTCATAATTGCGAGATCTCCTCCTTTGGCCTCCATATCTGTTCCCTCTATCATATTCTGGTGATCGTGTCCGTTTGTTATTGCACGCATCTTGTCCATCTGTGAACCTGTTTGCTATATCCATTAAATATGATACTGTTTTTTGGTTTAAGCCTGCCCATCTCTTCGACTAGGTCTCCTCGCTGCAACCCGAGTGTGAATGCATCTATTGCTCTTTTGTCTGAGACTTCGACTGCTGAATTTTTTATAATGCTCCATCTTTGGATATATGCTCTTAATGTCCCATTGCGTTGCTGCGCGTAGGCTTTGACTTCTTCTATTGATGCTGACCACTTGTATGTCGACTTGAAGTTGCTCGTAAATTGCTTTGTGAGCTCCTTCCAGCTTCCAATTGTTTCTTTTCCTAATTTGCTCAACCATGACCTTGCTGCGCCGGTGAGGTGTAATTGCAAACTTTGCATTGCTGTTTCCCTGGTTCCTCCCAGTAATTTTACTGCTTGTAGATAAACCGAAAGCCATGACTGTGGCTCCTGAGATCCATCATATTTTTGCTGATCATGGGGTAGTTTGAAACCTTTGGGTATTGGCGTGATGCGAACCCTATGGGTAAAGCATGACGCCCCCATCTCCTTTTCGTCGTCTTCGTAGTCATATGCTTTATTGGGAGTCCTGGATCTTCGGGTTCCTTTATGCTTTGGAATGTTTTGTCGCCCTAATGATGGCGTTATAGATCGTCGACTGCCGCTTCTGTGCCGAGGACTGTTGTGACGGCGTGGTGACCTTGGTTTGTGAATTCCTTTGTTGCGGTATGCCTCCTCCTCTTTTGCTGATAGCTTGTTGCCTACCATCTTTAATCCCTGCAGTGCTGCCCGGTGCATATGTTCCCTTGGGTCTCCTGGATTTTGTCGTGTTGTGTGCAGGTATGCTTGAACTGCCACCAGCGTTGCTTTGGGTGTCTTTGGTATAATGTTCCCTTGCTCATCGACTGATAAGAAAGATGAGTCGAGGTTTTTTGAGAGACTTTGCATGTCTGAGTATTAAAGGTTCTTGTACCTTGATCCATGTCGACGATGCCTTTTGTTGTTCGTGTACGACGCGTCGCTACGTGCTCTATGATAAGCATCACTTGCCGCAATGGCTGAGTCTCTTCTCTTTTGTATTTCGATCCTTTCTTTCGCTAGCTGCTTTGACTGCTGTCTTAGGGCATAGTGGTACCCTAAAAGCATATTTTTGCTGGCGTTGTTTGGTATTGGTGTGCAGTGCTCCACGGCTGTTTTGATTGTCCTCCATTCATCGACTGATAGTCGAACTTTTTCCCTGTTTGCCGGGGAGTCTGCGGTTTCTCCTTCTGCCAGGTGGTTTGCTCCTCTGTTTATGTTTGCTGGGTTGAGCACTGGATTGTTGTTTTCGTCGAGCTCTTCTGAGTTATCCCCTATAATAGCGAGTACTTGGTACCGATTATCGAACTTGCTATCGAAGCTTGAGAAGATTGAACTGTCATCCTCATGAAGCTCTAACCCTGTCTTCCAGGTGTCTATTGATTTATCTGAAGTATCGTCATGGCAGATCATCAGGTCTTCGAGCTGTACTTCTAAGTCGAAGTTTTCCATGGTTTCGTCGCCTTCTGTGAATTTTCTCTCTTCTGTTTCTATTTATGTGAAGCTGACCGGCGAATTTACTTTGCTGGAAGAGCCTTCTGATGATTCTGACATTTTTTCTGTCTTGGACTTGCTTGCCGATGGACCCGGTTTCGCCAGATCTGAAAGGCAAATCAAACCCAGTGATTCGACGCGAAAGTTTAGACTTCCGATCGTAAAATCCATATCTTGATCCATGCTCTCGAATACTTGCGTGAAACTTGACTGGTGAGGTTGAAAATCGACGGTTCCGAAGGGTATCTAGATTTCGTTGACTTCCGGACTGCTGTTGGCTAAAAGTGAAAAAGCCGTCGAATTCATGATTTCAATGCCCAGAGTCCCCACGGCCGGCGCCAATTGACGAGGGTTAACTCGACAAATGTCCTAGATGAAGGACTTAGGATCAGGGGAGTAGGGCGTCGGATGAACTCGAAGGTAAGATCAGTCAAACAAGGTGCGTATTGAAAGTAAACATAAAGGTAAACCTGGCTTGCTCTCAATCTGTCCCTTACCGTCCTCTCCTGGCCCCTATATATAGGTGGCCAGGTCTCAAGGATCGGGAGGGGTCCGATACAGATTACAGTATCAACATATGATATGAACTCGTACGTCGACTAGTATTACAATTGGGCCTAGCTTAACGGGCCTCAGGGGTACTTCAACTGATGGGCTCTATTATCTATACCCTTGTCACTATTACACTCAGTATTATTTCCTCTTCTAGGTATTTAAGTGCCACATGGTTGCTTGTTTTCGATTGAACTAACTGCTACATTAGCATTTAGTTCATCGGTTCGAAACAAGTAATGGTATGATAGTGAATACATAGTCATTTTGTTCTAAAATGCAAGACGCACTTTATTTTGCATGGAACCATTAATATAACCAAATTAAATGGATTGAGAATTTATAAGTAAGATTGTTGCATTTGTCTTGCAAAATTCTTTCATTTTATGAATATTTGTACTAACTTTATGGGCATATACAAATCACATAAAAAGTTGCAACTTGTTGACCAGCGAAATTAAAAATGCCATACATTTTGAGACTATTTGGTTCCAAGCCGCACTTTGGCAAGCTAGAGTTTGGAAAAAATAGGTATGTGCTTGTTTTTGGCACGCTCGATCATTCAGCTGGCCAATCTATAATAGTATATTGTTTTGCACACTTTGTGGCACCCAATTTCTAAGCGACCCTTTTTGTGGCCGGCACACTTGCCAAACTAAGGCTTGGAAGGAATCAAACGGGCCCTTTGAGACAAAGGAAGTAGTATGTTGCTCAATAAATAGGATGCATTTTTCACATATTGTTATATGTGGTAATTGTATTATTTCATCTACTGGTTATTTGATTGCCAGAATACAATCCTGTTGGATGAAACATGATTAAACTAAATATCTCGGTGTAAGGATTTGTGTGTGTGTGTGTGATAATTGAACATCATGAAACTCAGCTATGCTCGGGTGCAAAACCATAGGCTTTCACATGTTTATTCTGGTTTTCTTTCTTCCACTCATCATTCCTCTTCCAATCCAGATTTTTTTTTTGTAATGTTCCACAAGTATTGAATCAAACATTGATGATTGTATCATGCTTACGTTTCTTGATTATTGTAATTATATTTTTTATTATTGTAGTGCCTGCATGTTCCTCATTATTGGTTCAATTGAAATGTTTTCCAAATATCGAGATTTTTCTCCATATGCTTTGAAGCATGCTCATCTAATTATGACTAACTAGCAACATGTCAAACCACATAGAATTTCCTATTAGTTAAAATTGTTATGGACAATCCTGAACATTTGTTAGACTTGGATATTGTAGTAGCATCAATGAAGATATTTAAAGACACTAAACTAGACATAAATGCATATAAAGACACTATAGCACATTGAATAGGATCAAAATACTATTTAAATGAATGTGCTATTTTTATGTTGTATGCATTGTTTTGATCTAAATGTAAATAGAGTTCTACAAAATTTCCATCACATCATACAGAATAAAAATATTTTTTTGTTAAAGAAAGAGTTTTCAGTTGTATTAATATGTAACGATAGCAGTTTGAATTGTATCACTTCAAAATCTAATTATAATATTACATGAAATTAATATTGCTAAGTAAACATGAAATTGTAGTTGAAATCATACATCAAAGGTAGTAACAACAACAAAATATTTAGTAACAAATTTTCTATAAAGAAGTAGAATTATTTAGTATAAAATGGTGACAAACTCTTCTTTCCAACTCATCTATTAAGTTATGTACCATTACTTTCTTGTTTTGTCCCGATAGGCCTCATATGTTATCATCTAGGTAACTAATTTTGTTCTCATATGTACATTGAACTCCCATCACTGATACTTTGAATTAAGCCTTGCTTGAGAACCCTGCTCCTTCATGTATTACTCGCTAGATCTACGATAGGGAGTTTCGTTGCTAAGCAGGAAGAAAATCAATATTAGAGCGGGTGTTTGCTTTAGTGTCCCTGTGTGATAGTTGGGAATTTGTGCGGGAGTTGGTTGAGGGCGGGTGTTCTGGAACTTGGAGAGCAGCTTGCGGGTGGCGCATCCGGTCATCTTCCTCGGCAGTGTGAACGGAGGCTGTGGATCTCGGTTTCGTGGGTCTTGGGGTAGTTCCCGGCTAACGGGCAACAACCGCCATGGTCTCCTTCTTTGGGTCAGGCCTCTTCATCGGTTTAGAAAGCCTCGAGGTGATGGAGCTTCAACGTTTCTTCAAGCGGCATCCTGGTGCGGTTCTCGACATGCATCACGGTGCTGGCAGAGGGCAATGACGACCTGACAGGCGATGTGGATGAGGAAGATGGTTGCATTGGCCTCTAGGGTTGTCGTCGTAATTTTCTTTTATTTGAGGTTTTTTTATAAAAGTTCCTAGACACATGCTTCTCCTAGGCTTTTCTAGTGTGATAGTCGTGCGTGTGTTGTACCCACTTGCTTGATATGAACATGCATGTACTTCTCAAAAAAGGGCAAGAATTTGATGCATCCATCTTTTGATTTGCTTCCAAACTATAACACTAATATATAGTTTTCAAAAGCACCCTAGCCTCCGCATCAACGCATTAAGATATTTGAAAGCCTCATTCTTTGACTTTCCCACGTCAGAAGGAAGACCCAAGTACTTCTCACTAAGTGATTCCTTTCTTGGAGAATTCCTTTAGGCGGCCCTTGCTTAAAAAGATTGAGGACTTATCTCAGTTAATATGCTAACTAGAAGCAATACTATATCTATCAAGTGTAGTTTCCAACTGCAATATTGTTTCTTGATTTGCTTTATAACAAAAGTTGGTGTCCGCAAATACATACATGATTAAGGTCTTGTTAACTTCTCTCGTATTTTCACATCTAAGAGGTTTGCGGATGGGAGAGGATTTTAATCCCTCAAATTAACTTCCTTAAAAATACACTTGTATCATGGAGAGTTTTTAATCTAGACAAAAGTATACTAGAATGGAGGGGATTTATGAGGATATCTCGAGATTTTACCGCTCAAACCCAAAGTAGTAAACGGATTATTGGGAACCTTTAGAGATTCAAAATAATCCTCTCCGGTCACCTTAGATACAATAGAAGTGAACAAGCCCTCACAGAAAACTCTCAGATCCGTCACCCCTAAACCTTTGAGTTTGCAAGATATCTGTGTGTTGGAGCAAACACGACAACCTTCCGTTGTGGTGTTGATCTTGATTTTTGTTTTAGAACTCCGACCTCTTTATCAATTATTCAACACAATGTTTACTGGAAAAACCAGACCCTCTGGCAGGGTAGATAGCCACAGATGGCCCCCATGGCTGCAGCATAGTTGCATACCTCGCCAGGCTATGTGCTTCTCAATTGGATCTTCAATTTTCATGGCGGAAAGAGACGCCACCCGTTGCCTCGCCAGGGCTTCAAATTCGTGGATGATTGTACCGAAATGACCCATCCGCTTCCCCTGTAACTCCTGTAAAACCTCCATGTAGTCTCAGGCCACCTTAAGCGGTCCGATGACTCTCTATGCAGGCCATCGCCTCAAGGCAGCCGGGGTCAGTGACTTCTTCGAAGACCACTGCCGAGGCGCCCAGATAATCACCATTGTTGGATCGGCACACCACTCTGACGGCACCCTAGCCCCGGGTCTTTGCCACCGCTCTGTCAGAATTGATCTTACATGAGCCTGCAGGTGGAGGCAAAAATTTCGGTGCAGCAGGTTGCACCCTCGCCCGCACTTCCTTCTTGCTATCACTCCCTCCCAGGTCCTTGATAAAACCATCAATGCATTAAGATGTTATATCGATGAAAATTTATTGCCATCACTCGGCGTCTCGGCCTAAATCATAATACGAATGGTGACAACACATCAATCACGTTAGCCCAATCACCAGTGGCGGATCTAGGATCCTCAAAGTGGGGGTGACATGGGTTAATATACAATATGTACAAGACAAAATTTAAATACATTGGTTAAAATTTTGAAAAAAATTACAACACAAATTATATAATTTAGTTTAACTATCATCATGATTCTTATAGATAGTACTAAATTAGGCTTTTAGATTTTATAGAACTAGTGGTAAGTATATAATATAAAATGTTTTGTATTTTTTAGGGGGGACCAAGGCACCCATAGAGTCCCCACTAGATACGCCCCTGCCAATCACACACGCCATTGTTATGATGTGTATCTATCGGGAGCTTCTATGCTCCGCTCGTTAGCAAGAGCAAGAGTAGCTTTGTTTGAAGGCACGACCCTATGTGGGCCAACCCATTTGCTCGTTTGATCGCCAAATTATTTTCTTTCCCATTTGCACAGGTTTGTTCGATCCGTTTCGTTTTGTAGTGTTCAAATTAGAAAACTATTCAAATTTTAAAACTGTTCAAATTTAAAAATTGCTTTGATTCAAAAAATATTTGGATTTGAAAATTTTTGAAACCTGAAAAATGTTCAAACTTGAAAAAAGTTCAGATTAAAAAACCCAATCTAAAAATTGTTCACACTTTAAAAAGTTCAAAATTATTTAGATTTGAAAAAAGTTTAATTTAGAAAACTGAACAAAAATTTGAGACCACACAAACCCAACAAAAAACTATTAAGCTGTGAAAATACCCGAAACTAGCGTGCTGGTGCCCGTAACGGGCCGCTGACTACCCACGTTAGCGTGCGCTAACTCGTATGCAATAAATAGGATTTCCCGGATCTAGCGCCGAGAAAACATGCAAATCCTATGCGCCGACTAGGTCGGCCGCACACCCCCGAGCAAGGTGTGGCCGGCCTGGCTAGGCGTTAGGCTTTTGCATTTATCTATTTCTTTGTTTTTTTCAGATTTTTTATTTCTTTTTCTTGTAAGATTCAAAAAATATTAAAAATTTGAATTATGCAAATTTCTAAAATTTGAAAATTTGAAAATTAAAAAATGTTCAGAATGAAATTCCCTCAGATTTCAAAATATGTTCTAATTCTGAAATTTGTTCTGATCTGAAATTTGTTCTGATTTAAAATTTGTTCCGCATTGAAACTTGTTCTGATTTGAAAATTTTCCAATTTTAAATTTGTTCTAATTTTAATTTTGTTCTAATTTGAAATTTGTTCCGATTTGAATTTTGTTCTAATTTTGAATTTTGTGTTGATTTGAAATTTGTTCTAATTATAATTTTGTATTGATTTGAAATTATTTTTGATTTAAAATTTTGTTCCAAATTTAAATTTTCTCAGTTTCTAAATATGTCAAAAGTTTAACAAACGCAAGAAAAACCGAAAAGAAACAGCATAATATAAAGAAAAAAGAAGCAGCAAAAAAAACAAAAAACAAAAGAGAATGGTTTTTGGGCCGGCCAATACCACCGCCTTGGCGCGCGGCGCCCCGTAGGGGCCGACCAGGTCGGTGGCGAGGAACTCCCGAGAAAACGAGACCCGTCTGCTCAAAAAAAAGAAGAGAAAACGAGACCCAACTTTTTGTACGCGATACCCAAAACGGGGCACGCGAGGCAGAGGCCGGTGGTCGACTGGTCGTCCCTGTTCAGGCGGCCAGGCACCGGTGACGTGGCGGATTCAGAGGCAACGGCCCCGTGCTCTCAACGGCGATGCCGGTGCGGAGGCGGGCGCCACAGAGGTTGGTGGCGCGGCGACAGGAGACGGCGGTGGTGACGAGGTACACGGAGATGGGGATAGCGGCCGCGCTGTCGCGGCCGTGGGACTACCCGACGGCGTGCTCCGAGCTGGCCGAGATCCTGCGCCACGGTTACGCGGACCTCCCCAAGGCCGCCCAGGCCCTCGTTGCCGGCGACGTACTAATCGCGTTTCGCCTCCTCCCTGAGTAAGCCCTCCTCTCGCGTCCCCAGATGTGCACAATTCCGTCGAATTTCATGCGCTCTTCCCTCGCGGATCCGCCGGTACGATTGGCGACCGATTATCGCGTGAAGAAATTAGGACTTGCTCCCTTGAATATGCCCTGATGATTCCGTTCCAGTTGTGATACTCAGCATGCTAATTCGATGTTGTCCTCCTGGCCTCCTCTGCAGAGATATTTATGTGCGTAAATTTCGGCAATGGCTCTGATAGTAACTTTGTGCGGGTTCCCGATATCAACGATCCCCTTAATTATGTTCTTAGAGTTTTCAATTATGTGACAACATTCGATGAGCTCTGGAATTAACTGTTGGTGGAATTTTTACACCGGTAATGTCTTATCATGAGCAAGTTGTAGCTGGAAATTTGTAGAGATTGGGTAACTAATGAACCCACAGTGGTATGATCATATGACAAAGAAAGGTAGTGTTGATACTTGATAGTCTATGTTTGTAGACACCATTAGTGTTGATACTTAGTTCTATGTTTGTACTAGACAACATTGCACTGGCTTTTAAATTTGTCTGATGCAAAATGTACTATTAATTGGAAACAAAGTTTGCCCAAGCGAATAGATATGCCCAGCTGCCCTAGAATCAATATGTACAGAACAGAAAGCGAAAACACACATGCCATGAGAAGGGGGGAAAGGCGGCTTACTAATTAAAATTGGCTGAAGTTATCTTCTCGACTTTATTTGTGCTGTTCAAAAATGATTGGAACATGCTTTGGTAGATCTTATCTTTCATGTTCTACCAATGGGTCAAGAACATGCACAAAGCATGTCATGACATTAAGGAGAAGAAAATGTTTTACAGATTACAACAGAGGATCTGTCCGCACCCGCTACCTAGAAACCCTACTCCTCGCCCTGACCTGCAGGCTGCCTAGCTGGGGCCCAACTCTAAAATTCCTCTCTGAACTGAACATAATCCAACTACACTTATTTCCTCTCTGATTAGCCTAATACGGATTTCTTCCGTTGAAGTTTTCCTGTTGAAATTCCTGCTATTTCTATCGAGCCACAATCTGCGACAGCAAGCGATGCTCAACGTAGCCAGTTCTAGCCTTTTCTCCTTCGGTTGGCAAGCGTTCAGTCCACACCACCAATCTCTGAACTTGCTATCAGCTTGCGGCGTATACCTCTGCAATCAAACCCCTCCAGGGTGTGATACCAAATTTACCTGGAAGTAGGGCATTGTACCATCAGATGATTGAGCGTTTCGGTGCGTTGATCACAAAGGAAGCATCTTGCCGGTCCGGCCAGCCTTCGTTTACTCAATCTATCCCCGGTCCAGCAGCGGTCTCTGAGTGCGAGCCAGGTGAAAACCTTTTCCTTTAGTGGTGCCCAGCTTTTCCAGAGGAGATTGGCATAACATGCTTGAACTGCTCCAAGAAAATAAGAGTTGTATGCAGAGCGAGCAGAGTAGACACCATTTTCAGTCCGGCTCCAACTGAACAAAATTTGTAATCTTGTCACTCTGAATCCATGTTTAGCTTTGTAATTTGGAACTGTCTTATGCTTCCATAGGTTCTTTGTGTCATGGTCATAATCTAATATATGGTCTGTGCTCAACGTGTTATATAGTTGCATATACTACTATTGGAGTGCAGTGACCGTACCCGAGATAGATCTGAACCGACGGTTGCGGAGAATAAAATAGGTACAACAGAAAATCATGGGAATAACGAGAGGGTACTTAGGGAACATGGCTGTTATATGTTTTCATTGTACTATAAAAATTACATTCATCTATGTCATTAAGTTATACATGGAATTGAGGTGGAAGTCTAACATTAAACTTTACTCCATCACTCCATTTGCCATTTATTATTACTAGCATGATGTGTTTTGTCTTTGACATGACTTTATCCTTCCTTGGTATTGCTACATGAAAGTTTGTACTAACACACCCATAGTGTGCAGACAGGATATGCATTAGCGGCAGCCAATGGTCTTCTCCAAGCTGTAGAAGTTTCCCTACCAAAGCAAAAGAAGTCACAAGCTGTTTCAGAGTTCAAGTGCTCTGTTATTGCACATAAAAGACGTGCTAGAGTTCAAGAAGAGCCAGGTATGTTGGGTTCCTTCTCAGATGTGCAAATGCATCAATGTCTCCCTGCTTAGTAATTTGCAAGTAAAACTATTAGTAGATGACTATGGATAAGTGTAGGGGACTGCTTGCGTTCACTGCTTGTTTTTTCTGGTGTTGAAATACTGCAATGTAAATGGCATCCCTACCTACTGTGTGCTTCACTCGACTATTATGTTCAAATGTTCTTCTAGGATGATAAAATTCACAAGTACAAAGTCCAGCTTAAGTTAAAGCTGATGATTGTCGTCATGTTTTATTTATCCACTATACTAACTCAAAGGAGTTAGGTTCCATAGTTTTGAATGGTATCACAAGTACCAAATCATCTTAGGCTGCAGCTTCTTGTAAATGTTTAGCAGGATGCGCTTACAATTTTATGTTAATACACTAGTTATCGTGATAATTATCTTGATCCTCGTCAACAGGTCCTCCACACATACCAGATGATGTGCTTGTTCATATCTTCAGTTTTCTGGACATGCGTTCTTTGGTAGCAGCTGGTCTCGTTTGCTGGTATTTCTTTTCTTTTCTCGTATACATATACTATTTCTAAACATTTTCTAGTTCTTGTCATTGACACTTGCATATCCCCTAGAAGTTCTTGGAATTCATCTGCAAACGACAACAAACTGTGGAAAAAGAACTACTCTCTTTTCTTTAGCATACCAAACGCGAGTTCCGACAGCACGCCTGTATCCAGTCAGGGTCTTGTTGTGCAGAATAGAGCGGATACAGTATTTCATGATCCCAATTTGAACTGGAAAAAGGCTTTCCACAATAAGCGTGCAGGTGATTCTCTTGTATGCCAGTATTATTGATGTAATTTGCACTCATGAACTTATAGTTGTCCCCTCTAAACATGGCTGAATTATCGTTACTACAGAATATATAAACTGGAGTTCTGCATCAAATAGAGCAATATGTCAGCAATGTCGTTCGATCCTTTGGCTGAGCAGCTTGACATGTGCCTCTCCACACCATTGTCCTAAGAACGGAAAAGATGAAGTAAAAGTAGTGCCTCTGTTACCCTATGCAGTAAGTGCTTCTACCTTATGGTCAATAGTGTGTGAATTTAAAAGATAAACTAAAACTAGTGGCGTCTGTTAGCCTTCACAGTAAGATAAACTAAAACTAGTTTGTGCAGAATAATTACAATTACATTGCAGTGGCAACTCTTTATCGAGTCACTGTTATTTTTATACTTTTTGCTCTGCTCTTTCATGTAATATTCCACTGCACATTCTGATTCACTCTTTCATGGACTAGGTTGCTTGTTACATATTGAACGCTCATGATCGGCCATCTTCATCATCAGACGGCGATGATACAGATAGTGATTCTGAAGATAATGTGCCCAGACGATTTTGGAATTCTCATGTTGATTGAGTTGGCATGTAAATGTGGCATAGCCTTGTATACCATTTGAATTTCTAGTGGTTTCTTAAGTTGTATGATTATATGCATGTTGTAATTCACAAGTATGAAAGGCTCAGTGAAAACTTTAACCTTCTGCAACAATACCATTGTCAATAGAACAATTGCAGCAAGAGTGATTATTGATACAGATAGTGATTCTGAAGATATACGGCCATAGCTTCCCACACCAAAAGCATGATCAGGCCCCAAAGTAGCCGCAGTTCCACTCTGTTTGCTATTTGAGTCTCCACCAAGCAAAGTGCTGAGACCATCTAGAGTTCAGTCAGGTCTTTGAGTGAGATTTGTATTGCGAGTCGTATGAAAACTTATATGCTCTGCTACAGTGCCATTATCAATATTGTAACTACAGAGCTACTGCATGTTGAACTGAGAAAATTAAACCAGCAGCTTTGGCACACAAATGACATGAACGAACGATTTAAACCCCAGTGACGACATGCATATCTAGCAGACTAGCACCAACAAACAACATTATAGCAAGTCTCCTAATGTCACAAACATGACTCCCACTGATAGCATTCTAACACAGACAAGTTGCAATTGAGGATGCTACGTTAAACCACTCCAACCAAGACAGGCTATAGAGCAAAAGCTGACATAACATAAGTTCGTAGAAGCTGGCACGTCACGACTAGTCGACTACTGACCATGCCAGGATTTGACCAAACAGGTATCTACCATCAACTACGGACATGGAATCACAACTGCGCAGATACTCTCGACCTCTCTAATGCTTCTTGTCTTTCGACGGGCCCTTCGGAATCTTAGACAGGCACTTCTCATCGAAGATGGCATAGTACTTCTTCAGTTCGACCATGGCCTTCTCTCCAAAAGCATCGATCTTGTCCTCATACTTCTCATACAGAACAGGCACAGTGTACAGCACCATGAAGACTGCAACCAAGAAAAGCACAATCGGTAAACCATCCTAGGGTACAGTTATTGCACATTTACAAGTTCAGACTGTAATAGCAAGCCACATTACCTATGTAGAACAAGGTCAGGAAGTTGCAGCAGCTCCCAAGAGCAGAGAGAATCCAGAGACCTGCAATCACCTGAGAACAAAGAGAAATGGCAAGTGCTTGGTCACATAACCAAGTCGCAAACAGTGAAGGCCAAATAAACAAAGGCATGCAACGAATCAACGTACAATCAGGAACTTCTTCAGGTCACGGCCTTGACCAATCGCCCTCAAGCTAGCAAAGCCCCTGTTGATCTCATATCTGAGCGAACGGGCAACATTGACAGCCAAGTCCTCGGGGATTTTCACCTCAGGAATGTTAGGAGGGGCCCTGAAAACAAATGCAAGCAGTGATTTATACAACCATGATGATTAACCTGTATAATTCCATTAATAGATATATTTAGAATTAGGAACAAGTTAATGATACCAGGCAAAAGAGGGCTCAGCGTAACTACACATCATTCGCCCATATGCCAAACCGATATTCACGTTGGGTTAATGAGGCATTGTCATATTACTACATCTGATCTGGGTGCAAGTAACAGGAGAAGTTAAAAGAAGCTCACTTGTTGATGAACGCAGAGGCGTTGGACCAGAGGAAGAGGGTGCCGAGGGTGAGGATGAGGCAGTGGCAGAAGAGGGTGAGGAGATGGTACTCCAGAACCTCAAACAGCAGCCAGATGGAGGTGGCGCCCGCAAGCACCCCGCCGGAGATCTTCTTGTTCCTCCACAGGAAGAGATCGGCAGCTGCAAGCATAAATAAACCCATAATAAGCACAGCAGTTCAAAGTCCCAAATCAAGAAAACAGTCAAGAGAATCTCTCTCAGGGTTTAATCGTACAAGCATATAGCGCTGCAGTTCAAAACGAATATAATCTCCTAATCAATTCTATCCAACTTAGGAACAGAGGCTGCAGGAATAAATCGTAGTAATCTGGCACTGCCCTATTCAGATTCTGGGCGCAATGCCGGTGAAATTTGACTAGGAAAATCGCAGATCGGGACGGTTTCTACGCGGTAATTAGCGAGCTAGTTCCGATCAAGAAACAAATTGAAGCAAACTCGCCCGCAGATGAGTTCACCGCTAAGGCAAGCGGGGCAAAACCCTCGATGCGGCCGGATCTACCGACCGCGCGGGCACGAAGCTCCCACTAGCGAACAAGGGGAGCAGAAGGGGTTGTGGAAGTGCGGACTCACGCTTGCCGCCGCCGAGGACGGAGTGGACGGGCTTCTCGCGGCCGAAGAGGCGGTAGATCTTGGCCTTGACGGCGGCCGCGGCCGCTGCCGACGAGGACTTGCCCTCGTCATCCGACCCCGAGGAGGAGCCGTGGAACTTCTCGGAGATCTTGTCCATCGCCGACTCCTCCTTGTGCTCCGCCATGGCCAGGGTCCTGCTCGCTGTCTTCTCTCTCTAAACTCTAGTCCTCTCTCTGCTCGAGCGCTTCTGTTCGGCAACGCCTTTTCTGCCGTCGCCGCTCCCCTTTCTTTCCCGTGGTTCGGGGCCGCGTGTTTTGTGGGCGGCGTGACGCGCCCCCAGCCGTCGATCGCGGCGCGGACGGCCCCGCGATCCACGCCCGTCGTCCGCTCGCGTGGACGTGCCACGGTGTTACCGTGTGAGGCCCACGTGTAAGCGGGCGTGGGGAGATGCAGGCGGGTGCACGAGATGTTTACTGCCGCCGTGACAGGGAGGCGTGATTCTTGCCGTGGGGCCCGAACGGGTGGGGACGCGGTGTTGGATGGGGATGGGTGGAGATCGTCTCCGTGCCGACGCGCGGGGTCGGAAGGTTCTGGATGGGCGTCGGCTCGGTGCCCAGGTTTGAGGTCTGGAGTACGCACGGAGGAGACCCTGTGCAAGTCTTCCAAATTTCTCCGGAGATATCTTCTTGGAAATTTACGGATACGGGATACCTCAGCATCGTGAGTAGCACGTCAAATTGACTTCGTGGATAGACGGGTTGCTTAACATGTGAATGACAGCGTGGGTACATAGACACGCTCTTTTCATATATATATATTTTAAAAAAAATTAGAGATACTTTATATCTTAGGCTTGAAAACACAACCTACATGCAAACTTTTTTTTTCAGGTAAAAGGGGATTTCCTTACTTAGATAGGGTTGCAAGACTCTCCAATTCCAGCTCACGAAAGATAATATCAGAGCCAGAACCAAGCAATACAATAAGTTTGGCGTTCTACTCTCGCAAAATTTGTGAGGCGGTGACTAATCCTGTTGGGGATATACCAAATAGGTATACCAGCGACGTAGTCCTAAATCAGCAAGCCAGGGTGGCCCATCAGGGGTGGTATGGCGGATTGCCTACCGGGCGGCCCAGTTGCTGAAGTTGTCACAGCGGTACTGGACGCAGGCGCTCATGGCGGATCCGGAGACAGGCCCATGGCGGGTTGCCTTGTGGTGCACGCATAGAACTTAGTCTAGGACTCTAAGTTGTATCCGCTCCGGTACCATCGTGTAGCCCACGCCAGACGCCTTTATAAGCCCGGCGTGGAGCAGCCCTTGAGGCGAAGAGACTTAGTCATAAGGCCAATCGCATAGCGAAACAGCCAACCTCATCATTGTAATCGAGCATTTGTTGCCATATAGTGAATTATAGCAGTACGTAGGGTCTCGCCACCGTTGCGGGACCTGAAGCTGGGTAAACTCGTGCTACCACCGTCCCGGATCGCTCCTCCGTGTTCACCCCCTCTACAAACCGCCATACCCCTACCTCTATGGCAGATCTGTTGACGAAACCACGACAGTTGGCGCCCACCGTGGGGCAAAGTGCGTCTGGAGCACGGATCCAGGCGGGATCCGCCTTCGCAGGCATCGGTGGCACCGTCGCCATCGGGCACGTCCTCTACGATTCTGGCTTCCCCATCGTCCCAGCGGATAGCCTCTGGGTGCCGGCTAGAGAAGACCCTGCTCGATTCACTGTCGTTCTGATTGGAGATATCCATATCTTCATCGGAGAGACAAACCCTACCCCCGCTACGGAAACCAATTTCCGGCGGATCGGTATGGCTGAAATCCCCAAACGGACCGCTTTCGAGCTGGATACGGAGGAGGACTCATCTGATCTGGAACTTTCCAAGTTGCCCAGATCGGATCTGAAAAACAATCCCACCCAGCCCGCCCTAGAGGTAGAGGAAGCGGTGGAAGACCACTGTGAATCCGCCATGAGTAATCTGGCGTTAGAGACACTGCGGTACTGCCTTGTTGCGTTCGCAGGTATCACTTTGGGAACTATGTCAGGGATATGAACGATCTCGAGAAGAAGAGGCGAGCACTCCTCAAAGAAGCAAAGCGAGTCGAGAAGATGGGCCAGCAGCTTGATGGCGACATTGCTAAAGCTCAAGACATGCTGAAGCGCGCAAGGAACATGGAGGAGAAGTATGTTACTCTCATCCAGAACCATATAAACGAGGGAGGCGACTCACAGCTGGTACGAAACCTTGAGTTCACCGTTCCAACCGTGGAAACTCTGGCCAAGATGTATATCAAGAATCCGCCATATGTGGACAAGAACCGCGATGAAGTCAGGGCTACGCCCATTGAGAACATTGTGGCTGCAAAGGAGCTATTGGAGCATAATAAGAGTCCAGCGGCCCTAGAGACGGCGGTGAAGCTGATGACCAAAGCATTAGTACAGCAGGAGAAGGCTACATCATCACGACGGCTCGAATCTGTTCCCGCGCTATGCAGGTCCAGCACTGCCTCTAAAGCTCGGGGGGCTGGCAACTATGGTACGCGCCCTGATAACGAATCTCATACCGGATCCTCAGAAATCCAAAGAAGAGAAGCTCGCAACCGGGCAAACGCCATCCCAATATCTTCCGATGACAAACCAAATGGCAAAGGCCCACAGAGAAATCCATCGCCACCCCACAAGAACTACCCTGCTTACGGATACCAAGAAGAAAATGATGCCCCTCGCCATAAGACCAACATGCCGCCACCAAAGTATAAGACGTTTGAAATCCCAAAGGGAGGAATCGTCATACGCGACAATGATGGCAAGCGAGGGCGAAGCCGTGATGCCGGACGCAGAGACGATCCGCCACGACGGGAAGCCAGCAGAGACGGCGGATCCAAGCGAAGGGAACGATCTCGCCATGACGACGGCGCGCACCGTGGCGGAGACAAGGACAAGCATCGCTCCGCTCGCCACCACGATGACAAAGGGCAAGGCTCCCGCCGCCATGACGATGATCCATCTCCACGAAGAACAGAGGGAAGCCGTCGTAGCCGCAGAGATCAGTCGTATGACGGCGAGAGTAAAAGACGACGTGACCCTTCGCCATCCCCACCAAGCAGCCCCCATGGTGGCGGCGGTGGCGGTGGCGGGCCAGCAAGGTCACGCAATTCTCGCAAGGATCCGCCGGACCAGAAGCCCTACGACGCCCGTACCCATCTAAACGAGATTGCCAAGTCTCAAACAGCCTTCTTCCTTGGCCCAAAGTGCTTTGGACAACGGATTCGTGATGAGCCCATCCCGCATGGGTTCAAAATCGAGAAAAATATCCGCCAGTACAATGGAGTCGATAGGCCCTTAACTTGGCTACAAGACTACTTCAATGCAGTACAGTTCGCCGGGGGATCGCCCAATGTTGCTGTCCGCTATTTGCCCCTGATTCTATCTGGTACTGCGAGGCAGTGGATCAATGACTTGGCAGCAAATTCCATCCAAACCTGGTTCGATATGCAAACTGCGTTCACCGAAAACTTCGAGGGGACTTACAAGAGACCCCATAACATTGGTGACCTCCAACGGTGCCGACGGGCCGACGACGAGACCTCCCGAACTTTCCTTGCGCGATGGCTAGATATGAAGAACTCCTGTGAAGGGGTTACCGACGAATCCGCCATCCTCGCATTTATTGACAGTTTGGAGAGAGGCCAACTGCTCTGCCATCGCCTGTTACGGGAAAGGAACGAAGGGAAACTAACCCTAAATTCCATGATCATCATCGCAAGTAACTACGCGGCCGCCGCCGACGACGCCCGCGAATCTCTGAAGGCTTCCGCCATCCAGAACACTGGCAAGCGGAATAACAGCAACAAACGGAAGAATCCGCCAGAAGAGCAGCAAGCTCCGGATATGGTGGCCACAACCTTCGCTGATAAGGGCCAAAGCAGCCAGCGCGGTAGGGGACGCGGTACTAGCAGTGGCCAGCCGCGGAGCTCTGCAACTCCCGCTTCGGCGCCATCCGCCCCCGTGTCTTACGAAGAATACCGCGAGATGCCATGTTTCGCCCGTCGCGACGCTTCGGGAAAGTGCAATCACACCAACCGGAACTGCAAGTTTGTCAACGACCTCAAGGCGGATCAAGAAGCTGGCTTCAAGCGCAGCCGACGACAACGGCCTCATGGCAAAGGAAAAGCGGACAAAGACAAGGAGTCCAGGGATAGCAGTGATATGGATGACGACCCCGCGCCCAAACCCGCCGAAAAGGCAGAGGGGGACGCTGGCAAGGCCAATCCAATCAAGAACAAGAAAGGAGCCTTTCACACGTTCCTTGGACCCCCCACGGCAAAGGCACAGAGAGCCGCTATGCGCTCCCTCAACGCCACCGTGCCAAAAATCCACCAGTACGTCCGATGGTCCGAAGTACCGGTGCACTGGAGCCGCGATGATCACCCAGAGCACATCCCAGAGGGATATTACGCCATGGTGGTATGCCCTGTGATCCACGGCTATGAGTTCTCCAAATGCTTAAAGGATGGCGGCAGCAGCCTGAACATCATGTACGTGGAAACTCTGACAAAACTTGGCCTTACCAAAACCCAACTCCGCCATAGTGCGGTCACCTTTTATGGAGTGGTTCCTGGTCGCCAAGCCAAGTCCCTCGGGTCCATCACACTCAAGGTCGCCTTCGGTAGTGAGGAAAATTACCGTGAAGAGCCTATAACCTTTGAGGTAGTCCCGTTCAAAAGCACATACCACGTTATCTTCGGTCGCCCCGCCTTCCACAGCTTCCATGCCAGGCCATGTTACATCTACAATCAGCTGAAGATGCCAGGCCCGAATGGCATAATTACCGTTTATGGCAGTTTCAGAAAGGCAAAGGAGTGCGAGGAAGGAGAAGCCGCCTTCGCGGAAGCAGTGTTCTTTGGTGAGGAGTTCAAGGAAATCCATGCCGCTACGGACCCCGCGGAGATGCCGGCATCCAAGCAGGAGATTTCCGCCTCCCCACCCACCTTCAAGCCTACAGTGGATACCAAGCAGGTGGAACTTGTCGCTCGCGATGCCGCCAAGACCACCTCCATTGGGACAAATTTGTCCCCCAAATAGGAAAGCGCGCTCGTCGAGTTCCTCCGGGAGAACCGGGACATCTTTGCATGGCAGCCATCTGACATGACAGGTGTACCTAGGGAACTCGCCGAGCACGCTCTGCAGATAATTCCTGGCTCCAAGCCAGTAAGACAAGCCATGAGACGCTTCGGAGATGAAAAGCGCCGCGCCATAGCAAAGGAAATTTCCAAGCTGTTGAAAGCAGGCTTCATCAAGGAAGTGATCCATACTAAGTGGGTGGCAAATCCTGTGCTAGTTCCTAAGAAAAACACAAAAGTTCTGCGCATGTGTATAGATTACACTGGCCTGAACAAAGCGTGTCCAAATGACCCTTTTCCCTTGCCTCGCATTGACCAAGTCATTGACTCGACGGCGGGATCGGAGCTGCTGTGTTTCTTAGATGCCTACTCAGGATACCACCAGATCAAGATGAAAAAGTCCGATCAGCTCGCTACGTCGTTCGTAACACCTTATGGCACATATTGCTATGTGACAATGCCATTTGGTCTGAAAAACGCAGGAGCAACGTATCAGCGCACTATGCAAAAGTGCCTGGCGGATCAAATCGGACGAAACATCCACGCATATGTGGATGACGTCGCCGTTATGTCTAAGAAGCAAGATGGCCTTATAGCGGATTTGCAAGAGACCTTCGACAACCTAAGGAAGTACAACATGATGCTTAACCCCATGAAGTGCGTCTTCGGGGTACCAGCTGGACAACTTCTAGGATTCATCGTCTCCCACCGTGGAATTGAGGTTAACCCAGAGAAGATCAAAGCAATCCTCGACATCTCCTGGCCCATAGATCTCAAAGATGTACAGCGACTCACAGGCTGCGTGGTAGCAGTGAGCAGATTCATCAGTCGTCATGGCGAGAAGGCTTTGCCACTCTACAAGCTGATGAAGAAATCCGACGAATTCATCTGGACCGATGAGGCAGACGCTGCACTTAAGGATCTGAAGAGAGTGTTATCCACTGCACCAGTCCTAGCGGCTCCCGAAGACCAGGAACCCATGTTACTATACATGGCGGCAACTAACAGGGTGGTCAGCATCGTCATCGTGGTAGAGCGTAAGGAAGAAGCGCAGGAGTATGGCGTACAGCGACCAGTCTACTATGTCAGCGAGGTCCTGACGGAATCCAAGCAGCGCTACCCTCACTACCAAAAGTTGGCATACGGAGTTTTCCTAGCTTCTCGTAAGTTAAGGCATTACTTCTATGACCATAAAATCACAGTGGTGAGCAAAGCCCCACTGAAGGACATCATCAACAATAGCGACGCAACAGGACGAGTTGCAAAGTGGGGCATTGAATTGGCCTCTTTCAACATCGACTATAAGCCTCGCACTGCCATCAAGTCTCAGGCTTTGGCGGAATTTATGGCGGATTGGAAGGAAGCGCAGGAGACTACGCCCGTCCTAGAACCAGAGCATTGGGTGATGCACTTTGATGGTTCAAAGCTGCTACACGGCTCGGGGGCTGGAGTGACACTCAAATCTCCCAAGGGAGATGAGCTAAGTTACGTTCTCCAGATCCACTTCCCCACCACCAACAACATCGCGGAATATGAAGCTTTACTGCACGGGCTACGTGTCGCAAAGGAGATCGGCGTACAACACATCATGTGTTGTGGAGACTCTGACCTTGTTGCTCAGCAGGTGGCTGGCACATACAAAGCTCGGAACGAAGTTATGGCGGCATACAGAGATGAAGTGGACGAGATGGCCAAAAGTTTCCTCGGGTACGATATCAAGCATGTATGGCGAGAAGATAACATGGCGGCTGATACCTTGTCCAAACTAGGATCTAGCCGCAAGGTAGTTCCGCCAAGCGTATACCTCGAGCATCTGCGCGTACCATCGGTAAAGATGGTGGATCCAGAAAATCCGGAACTAGCAAGCTCCCCCGTTATGGCGGTTTTGCCTAGCAATCCACCATGGGCAGAGCCCTACCTGGAATATCTGACGAACAAGAAGCTACCCGAAGACGAAGTCCAAAAGAGACAAATCGAGCGTAGAGCCAAAGCGTACACCATCATAGATGGCCAGCTCTACAAACGAAGCACCTCGGGAGTTTTCATGAAGTGCATATCCCAAGTGGATGGAATCGAAATACTAAGAGAGATCCACGAAGGCGAATGTGGGCATCACGTCGCCGCCAGATCCCTAGTAGCTAAAGCATTCCGCCATGGATTTTACTGGCCAACAGCTAAGGCAGATGCAGACCATATCGTGGAGCTCTGGCACGGTTGCCAGATGTACTCCAAGCAAACCCATATGCCCGCCACAGCACTGCATACGATCCCTATAACCTGGCCTTTTGCAGTCTGGGGGCTGGACATGGTGGGTCCGCTAAAAACAGCACCTTCAGGATTTATGCACCTCCTGGTAGCGGTAGACAAATTCACGAAGTGGGTGGAAGCTAAGCCCATCAGAAAGCTTGATGGCAAAACCGCCCTCAAATTTGTCAAGGACATTGTGGTTAGATTCGGCATCCCACATAGCATCATCACCGACAATGGCACTAACTTGTCTCAGGGAGAAGTTGAAGAATACTGCCATCACAACGAATCCGCCTCGACCTAGCATCTGTGGCACATCCACAGTCTAATGGCCAAGTTGAGCGGACCAACGGACTAATCATGTCTGGGATCAAGCCACGCCTAGAAGCACCGCTACACAGAGCAGCTGGAGCCTGGGCAGAAGAGTTGCCATCTGTGCTGTGGAGTCTACGGACCACGCCAAACAGATCAACTGGCCTTACCCCTTTCTTCTTAGTCTACGGAGCAGAGGCAATCTTGCCAAGTGATGTTCAGTACGATTCCCCAAGAGTCGAGGCCTACAAGGAAGAAGATGCAGAAGCGTCCAGCAACTATCCGTGGACCTGCTGGAAGAAGAACGAGACCTAGCAGCCCAGAGATCCGCCATCTACCAGCAGAATCTCCGCCGCTATCACAGCCGGTGAGTTCGCCAACGCTCGTTCAAAGAGGGTGACCTGGTGCTGCGCCTCAAATAGCAGAAGTCCCACAAGCTATCCCCGCCTTGGGAAGGACCCTTCGTCATCAGCAAAGCTCTACTGAATGGTTCCTACTACCTCGTTGATATTCGCGAGTTAGATAAGCGACCCAGTAAGAAGCGCAAGCGAAGAGACCCTGACGATATCTACGACGAGACAGATCGTCCATGGAACATCGCACAGCTACGTCCTTTCTACACTTAGCACTTATCTAGCTATGTAATAGGCACCTCTATATGATCAATGAAATAAAGCATTTGGTTCACTCTTGATTTTCTCTGAGTCTTTTACCTCCTTTATTTTTCATTTAGATCGTATAGAACCTTTTGCGCAATTGTGCTTTGCACTTGCATCTTTTTTAAATCCGCCATAAGCGGTCCGCGTAGCCTTTTTATGTTTTGAACTCCATTCGATGTTTTCTGTGTGGATTCCTGAGTAGTGACTTTTTGACGGTCTAAGCCGCCATCTGCTAAGGGTTCTGGACGGTTGCTATTAAGTATCGTTGCCCTAGCGGATTGTTCGTGCGAAGATTTCGCCATCTCACGAAAAGTCAAGCACAGAGAGCCGGATAGCGGATCGCATAATCCTACGCGTGAATTTTTTTCAAAGTGTTGTTTTTTGGGCATGTCAAAACTGCAAGTTGCATAAAACTAGGCCTGGCAGTTTCTTCACGCAATTAAACCACTTCATAAATAAGCTGCAAAAGTTCAAAAGCATTCCACTGATCCGCCACAAGCAGATCAGTCACAGTGCAGTGATGCGTGGTGAATGACCAGTTCGTTGGGAAACCCAAGAGGAAGGTGTGATGAGTATAGCAGCTAGTTTTCCCTCAGTTAAGAAACCAAGGTTTATCGTTCTTGGAGAGGAGAGACAAACGACTGAAGGTGATGCTTGCTAGCTTGCGACAGCTTCGGACAATTTATATATGGCGCCTCGTCCAAGCTTTGCTTGCTAACTGCAATGCGGAACCTGCACACAACACAACCAAGTACTTCGTTCCCAACTTGCGATGAGGTTGTCAATCTCACCGGTTTGCTTGAAACAAAGGTTATGAGCGTATCGAGTGGAAAACAGTAGAGTATGCGAATAAAGTAAACAGTGCGAGTAAAGTAAACAGGTGATAGCAATATGATGGAAATAGGACCGGGATCCACAGTTCACTAGTGGTGTCTCTCCATAAGATAAATAACACATGCTGGGTAAATAAATTACAGTTGGGCAATTGATAGAATAAAGATAAACGTGATATGTCAAGAAGATCACTATGAGATTTACTCTCGGCATTACAACAAAATACATAGACCGCCATCCAACAACATCTATGACTAATAATCCACTTGTGGCGAATCAATCCGAGAACTCCACAAGTATTAAGTTGCGAACAACAGATAATTGCATTAAGCAAAGTATGTAATGTAAACAAAGCATATGCCCTTGAGCATATGAATGTTGTTTTCTCCCTAGTAGCAACAACACATCTACAACCTTAGAGGTTTCTGTCACTCCCCCAGGTTAAATAGAGGCATGAACCCACTATCGAGCATAAATGCCCCCTCTTGGAGTCACTAGCAACTACTCGGCCAAGATAGCTACTAACAACGGAGAGCATGCAAGATCATAAACAACATAGAGATAACAAAAGATAATATTCAGTATAGCAACTTAATCATAAACACCAATATTCATCGGATCCCAACAAACCAAACATGTAGAATTACATAACGGTGATCTCAATCATGTAGGGCAGCTCATGAGATCTAAACATGAAGCACATGGTGGAGAAGACAACCATCTAGCTACTGCTATGGACCCATAGTCCAAGGTAGACTACTCACTCATTGCTCCGGAGGCAAGCATGGCGATGAAGAAGACCTCCGGTGGCGACTCCCCTCTCCGGCAGGATGCCGGGAAGAGCTTCTGGACCCTCCCGATCTTCGGGTCGACGGCGGCGGCGGATCGCGATGTGTTCTGGAAAAGTGATCGGGTACTTAGGTTTTTTCCGTCGGGGGGTCTTTATAGGCGAAGGAGCGATGTCAGAGGAGGGGCCAGGTGCCCTCACACCATGGCGGCGCGGCCAGGCCCATGGCCGCGCGAGCCTGGCGTGTGGGGCCCTGGTGGCCCCCTCCTGCTCTCCTTTGGATCTCTGGAAGCTTCCGGGTAAAATAAGACTTCAGGAACTTGTTTCGTCCAATTCCGAGAATATTTCCTGTGTATCACTTCTGAAACACAAAAACAGCAGAAAACAGGGAACTGGCACTGTGGCAACTCGTTAATAGGTTAGTTCCGGAAAATGCATAAAAGTGCCACGAAGTGTAACGAAACAATAGACAAATGGTGTAAAAACAAGCATGGAGCATCAAAAATTATAGATATGTTGGAGACGTATCAAGCATCCCCAAGCTTAACTCCTGCTCGTTCTTGAGTAGGTAAGTGATAGCAAAAGAATAATTTTTGAGGTGACATGCACCTACACAATCTTGATCATATATGTAAGCATTTGTGAGCTGGGATCATAAGAACTTAAAACATGGGCATGAAGATATAATCTTGACAATAAGAACTTAGCAACCATGTTGTAAACAAGAAAATGAACACAAACAAAAGATCATGAAAATGAAACAATGAAAGTCAAACGTGTGTTCAAATCATAAGGAAAAACATACAAATGGTTTTCAGCTTGTCCTTCAAAGAGAGCAAAACATAAATGCATAGGACACCTTCAAGTTTAAGAGGGCGACTAGATACAAATAATTTAAGAATAAGTGAAACCAACAATATGAATCAATCAATGAACTTTGGGACAATGCATATTACACTAAGAATGACAACTATGCTCTCTTAATGGTGCATAAAGATAGAAGGTGGTGACTCAACATAAAAGTAAAAGAAAGGCCCTTCGCAGAGGGAAGCAGTGATTGCAAGTTTTATAACCTTCAAAAATTATGGTACTTACCGGCTTTGAGCTCTCATTGCCCCCATCATAAGCATCTTGAATGGTTAAAGTTAATGCGAGAACAATTATGATGCATATGCTTGACAAATCATAAGTTGAAAACCACGTGTCCCGTGAATACGAGTACCCAAACCTCATGCTACTTTACTTAGAGTCCCAAGCAAGGCTGTTGTCATTGTAAGTATATGCATATCATTGAGAACCGCCAATGGGGTACCTCCGTGCCCGATGACATGGAACAAGCCCACACCAAAATGATAGGACAAGCAGACAATGAACACCTCGACATCTCTTTTATTTGCCTTTTGTTTAGCTTTTTATTGTGAGATGTGTCGTCGAATGTTCACCATGGGTATGCTGCAAATTTCCACCATGAATTATGCATGGCTTAGATTAGCGGCCCGGCGTTTCCCTAACACATATACAAACTCCATGATCCCCACAAGATTCCCAATTCATTTCACACCGCGGGCACCCATAAACAAAAGATCACGATATCAACTCAAATAAGAAGTGCAATGTTGAAAGCTTGCCCATGACTGCATGGCTGGGCTAGTCTCCAACTTACAACTTGCAAGCATAACAACTCAACATAAGAGACCATGATACGTCTCCAACGTATCTATAATTTTTGATGCTCCATGCTTGTTTTTACACCATTTGCCTATTGTTTCATTACACTTCGTGGCACTTTTATGCATTTTCTAGAACTAACCTATTAACGAGTTGCCACAGTGCGAGTTTCCTGTTTTCTGCTGTTTTTGTGTTTCAGAAGTGATACGCAGGAAATATTCTCGGAATTGGACGAAACAAGTTCCTGAAGTCTTATTTTACCCGGAAGCTTCCAGAGATCCGAAGGAGAGTCGGAGGGGGGCCACCAGGGCCCCACACGCAGGGGTGGCGTGGCCAGGCCCCTGGCCGCGCGGGCCCGCGTGAGGGCGCCTGGCTCCTCCTCTGACATCGCCCCTTCGCCTATAAAGACCCCCCGACGGAAAAAACCTAAGTACCCGATCAGATTTCCAGAACACATCGCGATCCGCCGCCGCCGTCGACCCGAAGATCGGGAGGGTCTAGAAGCTCTTCCCGGCACCCTGCCGGAGAGGGGAATCGCCACCGGAGGTCTTCTTCATCGCCATGCTTGCCTCCGGAGCGATGAGTGAGTAGTCTACCTTGGACTATGGGTCCATAGCAGTAGCTAGATGGTTGTCTTCTCCACCATGTGCTTCATGTTTAGATCTCATGAGCTGCCCTACATGATTGAGATCACCGTTATGTAATTCTACATGTTTGGTTTGTTGGGATCCGATGAATATTGGTGTTTATGATTAAGTTGATGTACTGAATTATATCTTTTGTTATCTCTATGTTGTTTATGATCTTGCATGCTCTCCGTTGTTAGTAGCTATCTTGGCCGAGTAGTTGCTAGTGACTCCAAGAGGGGGTATTTATGCTCGATAGTGGGTTCATGCCTCTATTTCACCTGGGGGAGTGACATAAACCTCTAAGGTGGTAGATGTGCTGTTGCTACTAGGGAGAAAAAAACATTCATATGCTCAAGGGCATATGCTTTGTTTACATTATACACTTTGCTTAATGCAATTATCTGTTGTTCGCAACTTAATACTTGTGGAGTTCTCGGATTGATTCACCACAAGTGGATTATTAGTCATAGATGCAGTTGGATGGCGGTCTATGTATTTTGTTGTAATGCCCAGAGTAAATCTCATAGTGATCTTCTTGACATATCACGTTTATCTTTATTCTATCAATTGCCCAACTGTAATTTGTTTACCCAGCATGTGTTATTTATCTTATGGAGAGACACCACTAGTGAACTGTGGACCCCGGTCCTATTTACATCATATTGCTATCACCTGTTTACTTTACTCGCACTGTTTACTTTACTCGCATACTATATTGTTTTCCACTTGATACACTCATAATCTTTGTTTCAAGCAAACCGGTGAGATTGACAACCTCATCGCAAGTTGGGAACAAAGTACTTGGTTGTGTGTGTGCAGGTTCCGCATCACCTTCAGTCGTCATTGTCTCTCCTCTCCTGATCGATCAACCTTGGTTTCTTAAACTGAGGGAAAACTAGCTGCTATACTCATCATACCTTCCTCTTGGGGTTCCCAATGGGCTGGTTATTCACCACGCACAAGGACAATCTGCTCCCACATCAACCACGTAGCAGCTTCTTTTTTGGCGCCGTTGCCGGGGAACGAAGAAGAATAATCTCCCTCGTCAACTGGGCGCCATCAAAGGGATCAGCTTCTTTTCTGGCGCCGTTGCCGGGGAGGAAGAGAAGACTTCTGCGAGGGGAGTTTTTCGCACACACATCCTTTACTTTGTTTTATTATTTTGCTTTACTTTATTTATTTTACCTGCATTGCTTTATATCAAAAACTCAAAAAAATTAGAATCCTTGGTAGTTGTTATTTCTTTACTTTAGTTTATCATGTTGATCCCTAAGTACGTTCTGGAGGACCTCTCAGTAGGTAGTGGTTCAATTATTGGAAAAAGTAACATTGAGGAGTTCTTTAATCACATTAGTATGCATAAGGAAGTTGAGGAAAAGTCTTTGGTTGAGCTTGCTCCTAGTTATGAAGTTGCTTCTGCTCATTTAGTTCACATGTTAGAAGCTAGGTTTCCTAGTCTTAATCCTTTTATGCAATACATGTTCCTTAAGCTTCATGAAATTGAGGATCCCGAAAAGAAAGCTTTTATCTTAGAAACTTTGCGCATAGAATTTAGAGATGTTGCAATTGAGGCTAGGAAAGTTTTTAAGAAGTTTAATAAGCTTGGCTCGTCTGTAGAGGTTGTTGGTACACCCGATTTTAAAATACCAATACCTTATGAACTTATAGGAATTCATGATGCTTGGGAAAAGAATTCCAGTTGGATTTGCCCTGAAAATCCTTTCGATGAAAGTAGTGTGCCAAAGCGTGATCATAAAGGATTTTCAAAAACTCGGTTGAATATATTTTCCTTCATTGTTGAAAAGATCTCTGCAGTTGATCTTAATGCTTCATCACTTGATATTACTTGATTCGCAATTTTCTGCGCCTAGCTCAAAGGCGTTAAAGAAAAGCACTCTTGGGAGATAACCCAATGTTTTTACTTTCAGTACTTTTTCTTTTATTTGAGTCTTGGAAGTCATTACTACTGTAATGACCGCACCTTATCTTGTTTATTTTGTTTTTGTGCCAAGAGAAGCCTCTAATTTGAGTGAGGTAAAGATTTGGGGATGTTGCTATTCTGAAACTGTTTTCGGTGCTGCACCGTAAAAATTCGTATAAATTCTCTGTTTATCTTTTGGACCTGCGATTTCTTGTGCATATGCCCCAGATTATATCCAAACTTTTGTTAGTTGAACACTTTTTGATTTGAGCAACATAAAATCCCTCAAAAATTCGACCTTTGGCAGCTGTTCAGTTTTGACAGATTTCTGCCAATATTTGTGTTTGCCACTTTATCGCTTTCTTTTGAGTTCTTTTGATCATGGAACTTTTGGGGAGGTTGCTACAGTAGTATTTGCTATATATGTGGTGGTTTTGAGTTGAAACATGAAGCAAAAAGAGGTTGATTATATGTTATGCTTACACTAATGTTGCTAATAGAATTGTGTTTAGTTTTGTATGAAGGAAGTTTTCAAGTGTAGGGATTGGAGAATGATGAGATGAGTTGAAGAATGGATAAAAGCTCAAGCTTGGGGATGCCCATGCATCACCCCAAGAAATATCCAAGAAGTACAAGCGTCAAAGCTTGGGGATGCCCCCGAGGCACCCCTTCTTCATCGGCAAAAATCAGGTCACCTTTCAAAACACTATATTTTTATTGCTTCATGCACTATGTGTTTTTCTTGGAGCGTCAGTTGTATTAGTTTTCTTAGTTGTTTAGTTTGTTTGTTTGCTGCAATAAATGGTTGGACCCCAACAAATTTCTTTTGGAGGAGATGTACTCATTTTCATTTGCAAAGACCGCTCTAGTTTTCACTCTTATTAAAAATCGAGCGTTCTTCTTTTTCTGCTACTGCTTTTGGTTTTCATTTTCGCCTTGATTTGCGTTCAGACCTTGTCATATCTTTTTATCAAGGTGTATTTTTGCCTCTGATCTTTATTGGTTTTCATCAAAAGAGGTGTTTATAAAAATTTCAAATGGTGTTGGAAAAGAGAAAAAGCTTTGTGCAAAATAGTGGTACAAGAAGGAGCTTGTGTAGACTGTGGCTTAGGCTTTTTCATGTCATGCTTGATGTCTTTTTGATAGTATGCTTAGTGGTTTTGCTGTAGCATGACTTGTATCAAATAACTGAGATTGCTTAATGAGCCTTTGAAAAAATCATGCGTTGTTTTTATTGTTTGGAAGCATTATTTTGGTTTTCTCCTAGATGCTTTATTTGGGTTGACTTGGCGCATGCTCACACATGTTAGACTCTTACAAAGTCGCCAATAGCCTTCATGATCATTTAGTTTTTGACTTTCGATGCCATCATATGCTTCTTTTAATGTCGCTTTGTCGCTTTGCATGATTATGGCCATTATTGCTCTCTTAGTTGGTCGCTCCCAGTCTTTTGCTAGCCCTCGCCTTGTACTGAGTATGAGCTCTACTCGTGCATCCAACTCCTAAAAGCCAAAGTTTTCCAAAGTGTCCACCATACATACCTACTAGCAATTTGCTATTCCAAGTAAATTTGACTTGCTTTTATTTTCTCTTCAAATTAAACTCTTACCAGTGTTATGCGAAATTCGGTCAGTAAAGCTCTCACGAACCGGAAGGCACACTTTACTTTTTCCTTTTCTTAAAAATTTGACATTGTGGTCTCTTATGTTGAGTTGTTATGCTTGCAAGTTGTAAGTTGGATTCTATCCCAGCCATGCTGTCATGGGGCAAGCTTTCAACATTGCACTTCTAATTTGAGTTGATATCGTGATCTTTTGTTTATGGATGCCCGCGGTGTGAAATGAATTGGGAATCTTGTGGGGATCATGGAGTTTGTATATGTGTTAGGGAAACGCCGGGCTGCCAATCTAAGCCATGCATAATTCATGGTGGAAATTTCCAGCATACCCATGGTGAACATTCGACGACGCATCTCACAATAAAAAGCTAAACAAAAGGCAAATAAAAGAGATGTCGAGGTGTTCATTGTCTGCTTGTCCTGTCATTTTGGTGTGGGCCTGTTCCATGTCATCGGGCACGGAGGTACCCCCTTGGCGGTTCTCAATGATATGCATATACTTACAATGACAAGAGCCTTGCTTGGGACTCTAAGTAAAGTAGCATGAGGTTTGGGTACTCGTATTCACGGGGCACGAGGTTTTCAACTTATGATTTGTCAAGCATATGCATCATAATTGTTCTCGCATTAACTTTAACCATTCAAGATGCTTATGATGGGGGCAATGAGAGCTCAAAGCCGGTAAGTACCATAATTTTTGAAGGTTATAAAACTTGCAATCACTGCTTCCCTCTACGAAGGGCCTTTCTTTTACTTTTATGTTGAGTCACCACCTTCTTTCTTTATGCACCATTAAGAGAGCATAGTTGTCATTCTTAGTATAATATGCATTATCCCAAAGTTCATTGATTGATTCATATTGTTGGTTTCACTTGTTCTTAAATTATTTGTATCTAGTCGCCCTCTTAAACTAGAAGGTGTCCTATGCATTTATGTTGCTCTCTTTGAAGGACAAGCTGAAAACCATTTGTATGTTTTTCTTTATGATTTGAACACACGTTTGACTTTCATTGTTTCATTTTCATGATCTTTTGTTTGTGTTCATTTGCATGTTTACAACATGGTTGCTAAGTTCTTATTGTCATGATTATATCTTCATGCCCATGTTTTAAGTTCTTATGATCCCAGCTCACAAATGCTTACATATATGATCAAGATTGTGTAGGTGCATGTCACCTCAAAAATTATTCTTTTGTTATCACTTACCTACTCGAGGACGAGCAGGAGTTAAGCTTGGGGATGCTTGATACGTCTCCAACGTATCTATAATTTTTGATGCTCCATGCTTATTTTTACACCATTTGCCTATTGTTTCGTTACACTTCGTGGCACTTTTATGCATTTTCCGGAACTAACCTATTAACGAGTTGCCACAGTGCCAGTTTCCTGTTTTCTGTTGTTTTTGTGTTTCAGAAGTGATACACAGGAAATATTCTCGTAATTGGACGAAACAAGTTCCTGAAGTCTTATTTTACCCGGAAGCTTCCAGAGATCCGAAGGAGAGTCGGAGGGGGGCCACCAGGGCCCCACACGCAGGGGTGGCGCGGCCAGGCCCCTGGCCGCGCGGGCCCCGCGTGAGGGCGCCTGGCTCCTCCTCTGACATCGCCCCTTCGCCTATAAAGACCCCCCGACAGAAAAAACCTAAGTACCCGATCAGATTTCCAGAACACATCGCGATCCGCTGCCGCCGTCGACCCAAAGATCAGGAGGGTCCAGAAGCTCTTCCCGGCACCCTACCGGAGAGGGGAATCGCCACCGGAGGTCTTCTTCATCGCCACGCTTGCCTCCGGAGCGACGAGTGAGTAGTCTACCTTGGACTATGGGTCCATAGCAGTAGCTAGATGGTTGTCTTCTCCACCATGTACTTCATGTTTAGATCTCATGAGTTGCCCTACATGATTGAGATCACCGTTATGTAATTCTACATGTTTGGTTTGTTGGGATCCGATGAATATTGGTGTTTATGATTAAGTTGATGTACTGAATTATATCTTTTGTTATCTCTATGTTGTTTATGATCTTGCATGCTCTCCGTTGTTCGTAGCTATCTTGGCCGAGTAGTTGCTAGTGACTCCAAGAGGGGGTATTTATGCTCGATAGTGGGTTCATGCCTCTATTTCACCTGGGGGAGTGACATAAACCTCTAAGGTGGTAGATGTGCTGTTGCTACTAGGGAGAAAACAACATTCATATGCTCAAGGGCATATGCTTTGTTTACATTACACACTTTGCTTAATGCAATTATCTGTTGTTCGCAACTTAATACTTGTGGAGTTCTCGGATTGATTCGCCACAAGTGGATTATTAGTCATAGATGCAGTTGGATGGCGGTCTATGTATTTTGTTGTAATGCCCAGAGTAAATCTCATAGTGATCTTCTTGACATATCACGTTTATCTTTATTCTATCAATTGCCCAACTGTAATTTGTTTACCCAGCATGTGTTATTTATCTTATGGAGAGACACCACTAGTGAACTGTGGACCCCGGTCCTATTTACATCATATTGCTATCACCTGTTTACTTTACTCGCATACTATATTGTTTTCCACTTGATACGCTCATAATCTTTGTTTCAAGTAAACCGGTGAGATTGACAACCTCATCGCAAGTTGGGAACAAAGTACTTGGTTGTGTGTGTGCAGGTTCTGCATCACCTTCAGTCGTCATTGTCTCTCCTCTCCTGATCGATAAACCTTGGTTTCTTAAACTAAGGGAAAACTAGCTGCTATACTCATCATACCTTCCTCTTGGGGTTCCCAACGGGCTGGTTATTCACCACACACAAGGACAATCTGCTCCCACGTCAACCACGCAGCAGACCACAATGTCAAATTTTTAAGAACAGGAAAAAGTAAAGTGTGCCTTCCGGTTCGTGAGAGCTTTACTGACCGAATTTCGCATAACACTGGTAAGAGTTTAATTTGAAGAGAAAATAAAAGCAAGTCAAATTTACTTGGAATAGCAAATTGCTAGTATGTATGTATGGTGGACACTTTGGAAAACTTGGGCTTTTAGGAGTTGGATGCACGAGTAGAGCTCATACTCAGTACAAGGCGAGGGCTAGCAAAAGACTGGGAGCGACCAACTAAGAGAGCAATAATGACCATAATCATACAAAGCGACAAAGCGACATTAAAAGAAGCATAAGATGGCATCAAAAGTCAAAAACTAAATGATCATGAAGGCTATTGGCGACTTTGTAAGAGTCTAACATGTGTGAGCATGCGCCAAGTCAACCCAAATAAAGCATCAAGGAGAAAACCAAAATAATGCTTTCATACAATAAAAACAACGCATGATTTTTCAAAGGCTCATTAAGCAATCTCAGTTATTTGAGACAAGTAATGCTACAGCAAAACCACTAAGCATACTATCAAAAAGACATCAAGCATGACATGAAAAAGCCTAAGCCGCAGTCTACACAAGCTCCTTCTTGTACCACTATTTTGCACAAAGCTTTTTCTCTTTTCCAACACCATTTGAAATTTTTATAAACACCTCTTTTGATGAAAACCAATAAAGATCAGAGGCAAAAATACACCTTGATGAAAAGATATGACAAGGTCTGAACGCAAATCAAGGCGAAAACGAAAACCAAAAGCAGTAGCGGAAAAAGAAGAACACCCGGTGAAATTGTAAGAGTGAAAACGGAGTGTTCTTTGCAAATGAAAACGAGTACATCTCCTCCAAAGGAAATTTGTTGGGGTCCAACCATTTATTGCAGCAAACAAACAAACTAAACTAACTAAGAAAACTAAAACAACTGACGCTCCAAGAAAAACATATAGTGCATGAAGCGATAAAAATATAGTGTTTTGAAAGGTGACCTGATTTTTGCCGATGAAGAAGGGGTGCCTCGGGGGCATCCCCAAGCTTTGACGCATGTACTTCTTGGATATTTCTTGGGGTGATGCATGGGCATCCCCAAGCTTGAGCTTTTGTCCATTCTTCAACTCATCTCATCATTCTCCAATCCCTACACTTGAAAACTTCCTTCATACAAAACTAAACACAATCTATTAGCAACATTAGTGCAAGCATAACATATAATCAATCCTCTTTTTGCTTCAGATTTCAACTCAAAACCACCACATATATAGCAAATACTACTGTATCAACCTCCCCAAAAGTTCCGTGATCAAAAGAACTCAAAAGAAAGCGATAAAGTGGCAAACACAAATATTGGCAGAAATCTGTCAAAACTGAACAGCTGACAAAGGTCGAATTTTTGAGGCGTTTTCTGTTGCTCAAATCAAAAAGTGTTCAACTAACAAAAGTTTGGATATAACCTGGAGCATATGCACAAGAAATCGCAGGTCCAAAAGATATACAGAGAATTTATACGAATTTTTACGGTGCAGCACCGAAAACAGTTTCAGGACAGCAACATCCCCAAATCTTTACCTCACTCGAATTAGAGGCTTCTCTTAGCACAAAAATGAAATAAACAAGATAAGGAGCGGTCATTACAGTAGCAATGACTTCCAAGACTCAAATAAAAGAAAAATTACTGAAAATAAAACATTGGGTTATCTCCCAAGAGTGCTTTTCTTTAACGCCTTTGAGCTAGGCGCAGAAAATTGCGAATCAAGTAACATCAAGTGATGAAGCATTAAGATCAACTGCAGAAGTCTTGTCAATAAGGCATTGTATTTCATCCACATAAGTTTTAGAAGACCCTTTGTGATCATGCTTTGGTACACTATTTTCATCAAAAAGATTTTCAGGACAGATCCAGTCAAAATTATTTTCGAAAGCTTCACACAATCCCAAGAGCTTGCAAGGTATAGGTATTTCGGCTCCGTCATTGTTAGTACCAATAACCTTTATAGGCGAACCGAGTTTATTAAAACGTTTAAGAACCTTTCTAGCTTCAATAACGACATCTTTAAATTCTAAGCGCAAAGCTTCCAAGATAAAAGTTTTCTTTTCTGGATCCTCAATTTCATGAAGCTTAAGGAACATGTATTGCATAAAAGGATTAAGACTAGCAAACCTAGTTTCCAACATGTGAACTAAATAAGCAGAAGCAACTTCAATACTAGGAGCTAGCTCAACCAAAGATTTCTCCTCGACTTCCTCATGCATACTAATGTGATTAAAGAACTCCTCAATGTTACTTTTGTCAATAATCGAACCACTACCTACTGAGAGGTCCTCCAGAACGTACTTAGGGATCAACATGATAAACTAAAAGTAAAGAAATAACAACTACCAAGGATTCTAATTTTTTTGGGTTTTTTGATATAAAACGATGCAGGTAAAATAAATAAAGTAAATCAAAACAATAAAACAAAGTAAAGGATGTGCGTGCGAAAACTCCCCTCGCAGAAGTCTTCTACTTCCTCCCCGGCAACGGCGCCAGAAAATTAGCTTGATGCGTGGTGAATGACCAGCCCGTTGGGAACCCCAAGAGGAAGGTGTGATGAGTATAGCAGCTAGTTTTCCCTCAGTTAATAAACCAACGTTTATCGTTCTTGGAGAGGATAGACAAACGACTGAAGGTGATGCTTGCTAGCTTGCGACAGCATCGGACAATTTATATATGGCGCCTCGTCCAAGCTTTGCTTGCTAACTGCAACGCGGAACCTGCACACAACACAACCAAGTACTTCGTTCCCAACTTGCGATGAGGTTGTCAATCTCACCGGTTTGCTTAAAACAAAGGTTATGAGCGTATCGAGTGGAAAACAGTAGAGTATGCGAATAAAGTAAACAGTGCGAGTAAAGTAAACATGTGATAGCAATATGATGGAAATAGGACCGGGATCCACAGTTCACTAGTGGTGTCTCTCCATAAGATAAATAACACATGCTGGGTAAACAAATTACAGTTGGGCAATTGATAGAATAAAGATAAACGTGATATGTCAAGAAGATCACTATGAGATTTACTCTGGGCATTACAACAAAATACATAGACCGCCATCCAACTGCATCTATGACTAATAATCCACTTGTGGCGAATCAATCCGAGAACTCCACAAGTATTAAGTTGCGAACAACAGATAATTGCATTAAGCAAAGTGTGTAATGTAAACAAAGCATATGCCCTTGAGCATATGAATGTTGTTTTCTCCCTAGTAGCAACAGCACATCTACAACCTTAGAGGTTTCTGTCACTGACAAGGGTATAGTTAATAGAGCCCGTTAGTTGAGTACCCCTGATGCCCGTTAAGCTAGGCCCAATTGTAATGATAGTCGAATACGAGTTCCTACCGTATGTCGATATTGTAATCTGTGTCGGACCCTACCCGATCCTTGAGACTTGGCTACCTATATATAGGGGCCAGGAGGGAATGGTGTAGGGCAGATTGAAAGCAAGCCAGGTTGAACACCCAAGTTTACTTTCGATACACACTTATTTCGACTAACTTTACCTTCGAGTTCATCCGACGCCATATCTCCCCGATCCTAAGTCCTTCATCTAGGACATTTGTCGAGTTAACCCCTCGTCAGTCACTCCCCCAGGTTAAATAGAGGCATGAACCCACTATCGAGCATAAATACCCCCTCTTGGAGTCACTAGCAACTACTCGGCCAAGATAGCTACTAACAACGGAGAGCATGCAAGATCATAAACAACATAGAGATAACATAAGATAATATTCAGTACAACAACTTAATCATAAACACCAATATTCATCGGATCCCAACAAACCAAACATGTAGAATTACATAACGGTGATCTCAATCATGTAGGGCAGCTCATGAGATCTAAACATGAAGCACATGGTGGAGAAGACAACCATCTAGCTACTGCTATGGACCCATAGTCCAAGGTAGACTACTCACTCATCGCTCCGGAGGCAAGCATGGCGATGAAGAAGACCTCCGGTGGCGATTCCCCTCTCTGGCAGGGTGCCAGGAAGAGCTTCTGGACCCTCCCGATCTTCGGGTCGACGGCGGCGGCGGATCGCGATGTGTTCTGGAAAAGTGACCGGGTACTTAGGTTTTTTCCGTCGGGGGGTCTTTATAGGCGAAGGGGCGATGTCAGAGGAGGGGCCAGGTGCCCTCACACCATGGCGGCGCGGCCAGGCCCCTGGCCGCGCGAGCCTGGCATGTGGGGCCCTAGTGGCCCCCCCTCTTGCTCTCCTTCGGATCTCTGGAAGCTTCCGGGTAAAATAAGACTTCAGGAACTTGTTTCGTCCAATTCCGAGAATATTTCCTATGTATCACTTCTGAAACACAAAAACAGCAGAAAACAGGGAACTGGCACTGTGGCAACTCGTTAATAGGTTAGTTCCGGAAAATGCATAAAAGTGCCACGAAGTGTAACGAAACAATAGACAAATGGTGTAAAAACAAGCATGGAGCATCAAAAATTATAGATACGTTGGAGACGTATCATGCAGAAACACACACACGCAGTTTAAGTTTAACTTACAGACCCACTCAGGGGCCGAATTGATGCAAAGTATTTTTTCCTGCCATATTGCAGGGCACATCCTAAGAAGATGGCGGAACCTTGGAGGACACCTCATCACCGCCATCACCACCTGCAGTAGCCGCGGAGACTGATGCCGAAGCTTGGCTTGGCGACCCTGGCAGCTTGTATGCTTCATAGTATACGTTCAGCTGAGTGCCAAGGGCACACAGTTGATCATATCCAAGCACGTTCTGCCGGATGGCGGCCTCGTTCACTGGTGCTCCGTCCTCGCCGCTCTCCGGGATGCCAGAGGTGAGCAGGTCCAGGTCCATCTCGGGGTAGTGGGCCTTCGCCAAGGTTAAAGCTATCCTGGCACCACCCCGAGCAGAGGACAGTTTCCAGTCTGCCACTAGCCCTGGCACCAGCAGCAGCTTCTGCGTGAGCGCAATGGCAGAGAGGTTGGAAGTACCCGCTATCTACAGGCTCCCGCACGCCTGGCGACCAGCGTTGAGAAGGCCATCATACTCCTTCTTCGCTGCGTCGGTGGCCATGCGCAAGCCCTCGGCGGTATCCACCTCGCCTTGCCCCAGGGCGACTGCATAGCGGAAAAAGAAGATGTGTCAAATACGGCATAGCAGAAATTGAAAACTTTACAGTATGAGAAGAAATGGTACCTAGCAGGGTGACGAGGGTTAACTCGACAAATGTCCTAGATGAAGGACTTAGGATCGGGGGAAGAGCAACGACTAGAGATTCCGGGATCGAGATTGGCACACGATGTACCCAGGTTCACGTCCCCGCGGTGGAGGATCGCTACATCCTGCTAGCAATCTAGTAGATAATCACAATGGTGTTTACATGGTGCCGCCGTAGGCGGAGTATTGTATCTAGTCTATGTCTAATCTATCTTGTATCTCTAGTATTGCTTGTCTATGATATTCGATGTCTATGATATCTATTCTGATGTCGATGTAACTTGTCCCTCTAGGGGCGCCCTTGCCTGGCTTTATATATGCAACCGGGCTAAGGTTTTACAAGGATCCTAGTCGAATACGGATTAGAGTCTTCCTTCTTCTACTCCAAGTCAACTTGTCGAGTCCTTGTTCTGATCCATCTCCATCATGGGCCGGACCCAGTATACTAATATGCGAGTACCCGAAGGGCATTCCCTCGTCACAGGGTGTCATAAAAGTGATGGAGGATCTCGTTGAAACCCGCGTGTCGCTGCTCAAAAACAGCGGCGGCTTTGCGGAGATCCTCTATCTCCTTCTCCCTCTTCAGGTTCTGGCGCTCTTGGTCCTTAAGCTGCTCTTCGAGGGAGGTGTTTGCGGCCAGAGATTTCTGGAGCTGCTGATGCAGCCCATCCATCGCAATGGCGTGGCCCTTCTCCACCCCCTCAAGTTTAGACTTGAGCGCAGCAGCGTCTGCATGGCGGAATTATCAGCGCAGCACCGATCGAATAAGCATAAAGGAAAACCAAGTTGTTAAGGTACATTACCACTATTCTCGAGCTGCTACTGCAAGTCCGCCACAAGAGCATTTTTGTCTGCCAGCTCCTTCTCTTGCGAGCTGACAACCTGGACCAGGTCCTCTACCACCTTCTTGTAGTTCTGGCAAGATAATTTGCAGTGTTAGTCACTCTTAGAGCTTTATGCCGGATAAGCATCTGCCATAACGCTCGGGGGCTACTCACGATGATTTTTAAAGTCACTCTTAGAGCATTATGCTGGACAGTATCCGCTATAACGCTCGGGGGCTACTTATGCTGATTTTTTGTCTTCCTAAGAGCTTTATGCCGGATAGTCATCCGCCATAACGCTCGGGGGCTACTCAGTATGAAATTTAAAGGTTCTCTATAGAGCACTGTATGAATGATGTCTACGCACTTCTATTCTTGTAGACACTTGTTGGGCCTCCAAGTGCAGAGGTTTGTAGAACAGCAGCAAGTTTCCCTTAAGTGGATCACCCAAGGTTTATCGAACTCAGGGAGGTTAGAGGTCAAAGCTATCCCTCTCAAGCAACCCTGCAATTACGATACAGAAAGTCTCTTGTGTCCCCAACACACCCAATACACTTGTCAGATGTATAGGTGCACTAGTTCGGCGAAGAGATAGTGAAATACAAGTAGTATAGATGATTATAAGTAGCAAACGTGATGTGAAATAAATATTGCTGCGAGCAAACAAGTAACAAAATAGCAAGTAAACGGTGTGCAATGCTTGGAAACAAGGCCTAGGGATCATACTTTCACTAGTGGACACACTCCCAACAATATAACATGACTGAACAAATAACTTCTCTTTGCTAAGGCACTCTGAATTACTCTCCTATTGAATAACACTAATCATTGTGTAGTGGCTACAGAAGCACCCCTTAAAGTTCATCAAGTACTTGACAAACACCACTCATAGAGATATCCAAATCAAATCACAATTCAAGATAGAAATCATTGCAACTTAGACCAAGTACTAACACGGTGCACACACTGTCAACATTACACCATGAAAGGAGGAATAGATCACTCAAACTATCATAGCAATAATTATTCTCATAATCCACAAGAGATCACAATCATAGCCTAAACCAAGTACCACCATGATGCACGCACTGTCACCGTTACACCAAGGCAGGAGGAATAGATTACTTTAATAACATCACTAGAGTACACAAAATATCTGAATAATAACATGTACTTGTTCAACATGATACAAAGCTCACGATCACATAAAGATCACATCATGGGAGAGAGAGGTGAACCACATAGCTACCGGTAGAGCCCTCAGCCCCGGGGATGAACTACTCCCTCCTCATCATAGGAGACAGCAAGGTTGATGGAGATGGCGGTGAGGTCGATGGAGACGGCGGAGACGGCGATGGAGACCGATGGAGATGGCTCCGGGGGCACTTCCCCGTCCCGGCAGGGTGCCGGAACAGAGACTTCTGTCCCCCGAAATTCGTCGACGGTGGCGGCGGAGCTGCGGAACTGCTTCTAGAAAATTGCCGAATCCCCTAGGGTTTTCCGTCCCGAGGCTTCTTATAGGCGAAGGGGCGATGTCAGAGGAGGGCCAGGGCCTCCTCACACATGGCTGGCGCGGCCAGGGGCCTGGCCGCGCCACCTGTGTGTGTGGGGCCCCTGTGGCCCACCTCCTACTCCTCTTCGGATCTCTGGAAGCTTCCGGGTAAAATAAGACTTCTGGCTTTGGTTTCGTCCAATTCCGAGAATATTTCCTGTGTATCACTTCTGAAACACAAAAACAGCAGAAAACAGGGAACTGGCACTGTGGCACTTGTTAATAGGTTAGTTCCGGAAAATGCATAAAAGTGCCACTAAGTGTAACGAAACAATAGGCAAATGGTGTAAAAACAAGCATGGAGCATCAAAAATTATAGATACGTTTGAGACGTATCAATGAACTACCAGCGCTCGAGGACCATGCTATTCAAAAACTTTACAGAAGTTTCTCTTGGAGTTCCATAGCGGATCGAATATGAGAATCCGCCATGGCGCTCGGGGGTTACTGAGAGTACATACCTTCTTCATGGTAGCTGTTTTCTCAACAAAAGCGGCAATACCGCTGGATAGCTGGTTGCTCGCATCTTCCTGGCTGGAAATAAGGTTGACAACTTCAAGTTGCTTCTGTCTCCAAAATAAGCTGCCCCCCCGTCGGAGCATCCGCCACTTGACCCTGAAACAAGCCAGAAGCCTTTTCGCTTTGGACGACATCATTAGCCGCAGCTTCAGTCGTTGGGTTGGCTTCTGGCGTCGGGTCAAACTGACCACCAGCATCCTCCATATCGATATCGATACGAACGGGGGAGGGAGTTGGTACGTCAGGGGTGTGCGGGATAGCGGCAGGGGAGGGCTTGGCTCGCTTGGATGACGGCTCTTTGACAGTAGGTTTCTTCCTTCTGAGTAAAGGAGGATTAGAGGTGAAAAACAGCAACAATGAAGGAGGATATCGATAGGTTACCTTGACTTTGGCAGATTGATAGTAGCGGTATTCTCGGATGGCGTTTCTAGCTCCGTCCTGCGTTGAGCTTCGAAACGACGGGAATCGACAGATTTCCCGCCGCCACCGCGAGATTTCCCGCTACCAACCTGCTTCTTGGGGATCACCTTCTCTTGGGTCTTGAGGGCTGTGTCGTCTACATCCCCCGCCATCTCCTCTTTGTTCCCACTGGAGTGAACAATTTCCTCCTGAGCGGTAGACTTGGTGTTGGAGCGGCGAAGGGGATGAGCAAAGTGCGCGGGTCCATGCGATTTGAGCTGATAAGAGAAAGAAGTTAGCTCTTATGAAGTGCAAAGGTACCATACGGTATTATGACGGAAAGGGAACTTACCAAAGGACAGCTGCCATTCTCAAACATAGGCATGCCGAACTTCAAGGGCTTCTTCCTAGGAGACTTCATTAGAGAACGGATGCGTTTCTCGACCACTTTAGGGTCCAGCTCCTGGTCCGAACAACGCATGCCATCATTTGCACCAGTATACTCGTGCATCAGGCGATCATGGTGTTGGAGCGGCTGAATCCGCCGGGATATCCAGCAGTTGATGTTGTCAATTCCTTTCAAGCCATCCACAGATAGCTTGGCGATCCGCCAAGCCAAGAGCTTGACATAGGGAGTGGCGGATTCATCGTTGACAGCCATCCAGGAGTCGTGGGATTCAGCAGCTATGTTCTTAAAGGGAAGGAGGCCACGGGCTTGAGAAGGCGCGGGCTTATCCGCCATGTAGAACCAGGACCCTCTCCATCCTATGGCGGAATCCAGTGGCATGATGAAGGGGTATTCCTTTGACCTTTGTGGAAGGAAGCAAACCGTTCCGCAGGTTCGAAGGGACCCGTCATCTTCGTAATTGGCCCGCACAGAGAAAAAAAGTTGGAAGAGGTCTACCTTGGGGCGGATCCCGAGGTATCCCTCGCACAAAGCTGCATAACCCGCCACAGACACCAAGCTGTTTGGTGATATGTGGTGGAGTTGTAGTCCGTAGAATTTCAAAAGATTGGTAAAGAAGAGGGATGGAGGCATACTGTGACCCCTTTCCACGTGAGATTTGAGCATCACGATTTCGGAGGAGTTAGGAACTGGCACCGGGGCCTTGAAGTCAGTCCGCCATCCCGATTCGGCTTGAGGAGCCACGGTGCCCTCGACTTCTAGGGCTAGGACGTCAGTATCCTTGACATGGGATTTCTGCCAATACCCATGGAGGTTCTGGGGGATCTGCTCTTCCTCGTCCTCGGCTCCTTCCTGCTGTTCCTCCTCAGCCTCGCCATCCGCTTCCTTGTCTGCGGGATCCTCTGCGTTGTTTCCCGCCATCTCTTCTTCGGCTTCAGAGGCAATGTCCTCTGGATCGAAATCCGCCATTGCAGGGTGGGTTCCCTGAGCTGACTGCTGCAGAGGGGAATCCTCCTCCTCAGCTTTGGAATGGTGGCGGGAAGGTGATCCGGGGTTCATGGCGTCGAGCGAAAGAGGATTCCGCTATGAAGTGCGTGAGCAAGCTATTCCGACGGGAAAAGCTACCGGCAGCGAGGTTTTCCGCGGTGGCTCGCCGGAACTGACATAGCTCTCGTGGAGGTGCTGAAGAGAGAGAATGTGACGGGGGCGAATGAGGGGTGAGAGGCCGGGGTATATATAGACCCCGGACCTCGAGATTCGTGCCTGCCATCACCACCGCTCATCCTGATCGCAAAAACCCTAATCCGGTGACACGTGTCCAGGGGTAAGAAAGTAACTTCGGTGAAAACAATGCGTGCACTGTAAGTCTTGCCCTAGAAGGAACTACGTGCCGAAATTTACGGCGAATTTCCACGGTATGATCCAACAGATCCCGGAAATCTCGCTAAAGATAACTACGTCGCCTGATCCGCTATTTGCGGCGGATTGATAGTGATGGGTTCGTAGCATAGAAAACAAAAATTTTCCTACGCGTGAACGCATAAACTGGCCAAGAAACTCTACGAGATGGTAGCAACGGATACTCACCCTCGACGACCGTGAGCGGGGATTACGTTCCCGCACAAACATTGACGATGGAGAGTTGGTGAAGACGCACGTAGTCGACGTAGTTGTTCACTTGATGTAGTCGACGTCGTGGTTCACTTGACGATCACAAGATCGTGTAGCCGGCGCCACAAGTGGCAGCGCCCCCGTACTCGCACACACGTGCAGCTCAACGTCGACTCCTCCACGCCCTCGGTCCAGCGGGGCAGCGGAAGAAGGGATCCGCCGGACACTCCTCCACACACTTCTCCAAGTGTGTGAACTACGAACTACTATTCCGGCAGAGCTTCGCTAAGCCAAGACGGAAAGTGGGCAGCAACTATGCAAATGAGGGAGGATCAAGAAGTGTGTGACCAAGGGAGAGAGGGGGGGTTTATATAGAGGAGGAGGGCAGCCAAGGGGCTGGCCGGCCAAGGGCCTCCCCTCCTCTTCATTTCCCCTCTTTATTCCCTTTATGGAGATTAATCCCTCATCAACATGAGGTAACCCCCATTTTAATGCATGACATTCATGCCAATTAAAATTCACACTTATTGATTTAATAAAACATTTTTATTTCTTTAATATTTGTTAATTCATTCAATTAACAAACATTAACAAATACACCCTTGAGTTATTTCGATATCCCGAAACAGTTTCGGTGCTTTTCTGAAACAACCCTTATGCTGTCCTGTAATTCGATCGGAGTATCGTATCCACTCAAAAACGACGACGAGCCTTAAGTGTGTCACCCTACGGTTCGTGAATAATGTGGACATGATCGAGACTCCTCTCCGATCAATAATCAACAGCGGGATCTGGAAATCCATGATGACTCCCACTTACTCAACGATGAACTAGTGATCGTGTGAACCGGTAACGAACATAGTTAATTCCTTTTGTCTCGCGATATTATTACTTGTCCGAGATCCGATCATTTGGTATCAACCATACCTAGTTCGATCTCGTTCCCGACAAGTCTCTTTACTCGTTCCGTGATAATGCATTCCTGTGACCTAGTCACATGCTTGCAAGCGATTCCAATGCAATATCACCGAGAAGGGCCCAGAGAATATCTTTCCGTCATCCGGATGGACAAATCCCATTCTTGATCCATGAGCCTCAACTAATACTTTCAGAGTACCCAAATCAACCTTTATAATCACCCTATTACGGTGTGACGTTTGATATCATCAAAGTACCCTTCCGGTATCAGTGATTAACATGATCTCATGGTCTAAGGATTAGAACTACTTCGCATGAGTCTGATATAGCAATGAACTTGATGACTTGATCGTATTGCTATTCATACTATGGGTGTGAGTGTTCATCACATCATTCTTCTAATGATATGACCTCGTTATTAACAACATCCAATGTTCATGATCAGGAAACCTTGATCATCAGTTAATCAACGAGCTAGTATAAAAGAGAGGCTTTACTAGGAACCTTTTAGTTTATTAATCACACATGTATTAATGTTTCCGATTAATACAATTCTAGCATGAGAAATAAACATTTATCATAAACATGGAATATGATAATAACCACTTTATTATTGCCTCTCGGGCATATTCCCTTCAGTCTCCCACTTGCACTAGAGTCAATAATCTAGTTGATACTTGCGTATATAACACTTATGGCTTTCACGTGTTATCCGTACGCGTTGCAGTGGTTAATCTGATCTCCAGATCTGACACTTTCAGTTCTGTGTGTATTTGCATGTCTTTGCGTCTCTACGCATCACTCATTCTCAAATGAGACAGTTGGGTATAAATTTGGTCCTTAGGTGAGACCTTAGTTCCTTTAGCTAAAATTATGTTGTCACTATTGTCACACAATAGATCTTCATAGTAATAGCCCGCTTGGAACTACACCTAGTTTGATAACAAACTTCTTGACACAAATGCCCTCCTTTGCTACTTCTAAAGCAGCCATATACTCAACCTTTGTTGTAGAATCCATCACAATGTCTTAACTTTGGAACTCATCCAAATCCATCATGGAACTTCCTTCCATTACATTGTGCCACCTAACGTATAGCTAAAATTGAGATAAACTTAATTTGTATCTTGTGACAAACTTAGTATCAATGTAACACTTTACAATGAATTATGTGTCACTTTGTCATACATAATATATATCCTTAGTCCTTCCAAAGCACATAAGGATATCTCTACTATTGTCCAGTGATCATCTTATGACTTTTATCACTCTGGTATATGCTCATAACATTTAGAGCATAGGACATATCTGGATATGTACATATCATGGTATACATGATCGATCAAATCATTCATGTGACTTCACTCATCAAGTGTCAAAAACACCTGAATCTTGTTTCAACCTCTTCCATGCGACAAGAACTTTTCTTGTCGTTTCCATATTGAACTTCATTCAATATTTCATCTATGTACTTTGGCACAACCATATTGGTACCTCGATCTATCTATATAGACATCGAGACCCAATATTTTGGTTTTGCCTAAGTCTTTCATTGAAATCTAATTTTAATGAAATTCTTAACCTATGTCAATAAAAGATACATCATTTCCAATTAACAATATGTCTTCTACATAATGTACTGAAAATATGTCTCAGCGCTCCCACTTAATTTCTTGCAAATGCAAGCATATTCATCGTATCTGATGAAACTAAACCTTTTAATTATTTCATCACGGTGAATATTCCAACTCCGCGATGCTTACTTCAACCATTGAAGTTTGCATGCCTTTTAGCATCCTTTGAATTTACAAAACCCATTGGACCATGTCATGTACATGTCCTAGGTAACCATTCTATTAGAAGAATGTTGTCTTGTTTGTTCAACTAACATATACCAAACTTGGCATATGTAGTGGTTGCTACAGTAATCCATCCAGACAAAATATCGCTGTGAAAGATCAAATCTTGTCACAGTCAACTCCTTGAACACAATCGTAAACTCTTTTAACGATGTGTCGACTATTTCATAGATGTTAAACATCCATGTCTGCCTTTATAGATCCAAATATGTTCATTAGGCTTCATGCCTTTTGAGGGTCTTCCAAGTTCAGAAACTTGGTTTCTCATATATGGAACTATCACGGATTCTATGGCTTCTAGCCATTTGACGGAGTCAGGGCCCATCATCGCTTCTTTGCATGCAGTCGGTTCATCATTGTCAAACAATAATGATTCATTCTCAAATCTAACTTATTTGATTGTTACCCGACTCACGGGTTCAATAGGAACTTTGATCTATGTGACCACAACCTTTGAGGTACGACAGCCATGCGCATTGTGGCCGCCTCCGGGACACTTCCCAGCGCTGCGCTACTCAGCACATATAGCTTAGGTTCAATAACCCAATCAAAGTTCTATTGTCCTCCCACTTGACTTTTTGCGAAAAATTCCTTCTCAAGAAACTTGACGTTTTCAGCGACAAACACTTTTGTCTTCAGTGTTCTGGAGGAATACCCAATATTTACTTTGGGATAACCTACAAAGACGTATTTATCCGACTTTGGTTGTAAACATTTTACATATGCCTAGCATACCAAATTTTTAGAAAAGACAACTTGGGTTTTATCCCATGCCATAACTCATATGGTGTCATTTCAACGGATCATGATGGCGCTCTTTTCAGTGTAAAAGCGGTAGTCTCTAAAGCTTTATCCTTAAAATATAATGGCAGTTTTATAGACGACACCTTTGATCCAACGATGTCAAACAAAGTTTGATTTCATCTCTCGAACACTCCATACTCCTATGATGTTTCGGGAAATACAAGTCTATGGAACGATTCCTCAACTTTTAGGTGTTTGCTAAACTTGTAACTCAAATATTTTTCTTTATGATCAAATCATAAATTCTTTATTCTCTTGTTACAATGATTTTCAACTTCATCTAGAAATACTTTGAACAATATTCAAATATTTCATGCTTCTTCCCTATCAAGTAAATATACACATATATCTACTCAAATCATCGGTTAAAGTAAATGAAGTTCAAGAATTCACCACACACGGCTACACATAATGGACTATATACATCAACATGTACAATATCCAATAAGTTAGTCGTCCGTTCTTCTTTGGCCTACAAACGGAGTTTTAATCATCTCTAGGAAATTTTCACAAGCGTCAATTGATTCAAAATCAAAAGACTCCAAAATCCCATCAACATGGAGTTTCTTCATGTTCACTTTCCAATATGATTTAAACGGTGGTGTCACTCATAAGTGATCTTCTAATCATTTGTCTTAAGACATTTTTAGCATCAGTGTTATGGATGTGATTTCTCCAACAAGATAAGCGTTCATTCATCTTTTATGAATGCAGTAATAATTTGAACAACCATTGTTCTCATAATACCAGAACAAAATAACAATTATTCAAATAAATCTTGAAGGCTAGGTTTAATTCCAACGAAACACAATAACACTTTATTTGTTTTCGATGAAAATCATCCCATATTCATTTGCTAGTTAATTAGGCCATTGTAGTTCTTGTATTGCGTTGTTCTGTATGACAGTTCATACCAACCAATTTAGTATCAAATACCCAAGAACCACATTGTTTTAACAAGCAATGAATACACCCATAACATGTATATCTTCTATATACCTGAGCTGGACATTTCCAGTCTTTTCTTTTCCACCAGAATAAAATTTGGATTCTCTTTTAGCAATTCTTTTTCGTCTAGAAGAATCTATCAACATCAATAGTGGTGCCATACACATGGCACATAGTTCAAGGCATGATTAGTCAAACACTAATACCCTTGGACTCGCACTTTGAAGTAGATCACCATTATCAAATATTTGGCGTTCTTCCAAATTCCATTCTTTAGTAATCTTTTAGTGTAGTAAACATTTTACCTACATCTTCCATTCATCCTATCATGACAACTTTCATGATCAAGCTACTATAGCTCATGAGGACGAATTTTGAGTATAATGTTAGTTCCTAAAACCTTTTTAGGAGATCTAGACGCCTAGCGTCTCCAATCTTCACAAATTCTCATACAATATGAGAACATGTGTCTTACGAAATTATACTCTATCACATTGCAACCAAACATTGTTTCAGATATCACAATATCTTCCACACATGATAGTTTATGAAACAATTCTTTCAACTCCTAGATAACCTTGATACTAAAAACAACTTTTGAATATCAAGGATCATAGAGTCAAGTGTGATACTTAGATACTAACACTGGAATTGTTACTCTTGATTTAATACTACTTATTAAATTTTATCGAGTAACCAAGGTTTGCTAAAAGTTTGCAATAGGACTTTAAACTTTAGATTGACATTCAAACAATACGATACCAGTTCGTAAAGTTAACATCCAGAATTCTATAGTTCTATTATCTCAATTATAGCTAATCGCATGGTAGCAAACGGATGCCAATAACTACAACAAACTATGCAAATTCACTTTGATTTAGTTCATGATAAATTGAGTTCTATAATTCAAAATTACTAAATGAACTCCCACTTAAAAACAACATCCCTCTTAGTTTTCTTAAGTGATTACACGAACCAAATTCACTATACCGCAACCGATCATCACGTGCAACGGCATAGTTTCAAAGGCGAACATCACCATGTTCATCATATCAACCATATGACTCATGCTTAACCTTTCGGTTCGTGTTCCGAGGCCATGTCTGTACATGCTAGGCTCGCCAAGTAGAACCACAACATTTGCGTGTGTAAAACTGTCTTACACCCGTCATATGTGAACGTAGAGTCTATCACACCCGATCATCACGAGGTGTCTCAAAACGACGAACTTTTGTGACGGTGCATGTTATGGGAGAACACATTTTATCTTGATATTTATGTGAGAGGGATCATCTTATAATGCTACCGCGCGATCAAATCTAAGCAGAATAAGATGCATAAAAGGATAAACATCACATGCATATATAATGTGATATGATATGGTCCTTCACGCATTCGATCTCCATCTTGTGCGTCATGGAATAATCTCCATCATTCCACCGGCGTAGCACCAAGGTCCATGGCGCGCCACCTTGGTTGTCTTCCTCCATTACAATATATCACTTGGATATATATATACGGCACGCAGGCCATTTAAATGTAAAGACAACCATATGGCTCCTGCCGGTTGTTTATAACTTACAAAAAGGATCATCGCATACAATTTGTAACATAAACAATTTGACCATATCACATCACATGCCCCTGCAAAAACAAGTTAGACGTTTCTAATTTGTCTTGCATATTTTACGTGGTTTGGGGCTTTCTAGGAAGAACCGTTCTTACCTACGAACAAGAACCACAACGGTGATAAAAATATTATTAACAACTCTTTGTAAAATAGATCATAACTATAGTGGGAGAAACGTGCACCCGCAAAGCCACATATGCCGAAGCATGTCAAGTGTGGGACAAGTCTCGTGAACGCGGTCACGTAAGGTTAGTCTCGGGCAGCTTCAATCCCACTATGCCACTATGATCCAAAATACCAAAAAATTGCAATAACATGATCATCAACGCCCACATCCACATGTGTTCTAACCGTGCATACCAACTACGCATAGAGATGGCTCTGATACCACTGATGGGTTCGTAGCATAGAAAACAAAAATTTTCCTACGCGTGAACGCATAAACTGGCCAAGAAACTCTACGAGATGGTAGCAACGGATACTCACCCTCGACGACCGTGAGCGGGGATTACGTTCCCGCACAAACGTTGACGATGGAGAGTTGGTGAAGACGCACGTAGTCGACGTAGTTGTTCACTTGATGTAGTCGACGTCGTGGTTCACTTGACGATCACAAGATCGTGTAGCCGGCGCCACAAGTGGCAGCGCCCCCGTACTCGCACACACGTGCAGCTCGACGTCGACTCCTCCACGCCCTCGGTCCAGCGGGGCAGCGGAAGAAGGGATCCGCCGGACACTCCTCCACACACTTCTCCAAGTGTGTGAACTACGAACTACTATTCCGGCAGAGCTTCGCTAAGCCAAGACGGAAAGTGGGCAGCAACTATGCAAAGGAGGGAGGATCAAGAAGTGTGTGACCAAGGGAGAGAGGGGGGGTTTATATAGAGGAGGAGGGCAGCCAAGGGGCTGGCCGGCCAAGGGCCTCCCCTCCTCTTCATTTCCCCTCTTTATTCCCTTTATGGAGATTAATCCCTCATCAACATGAGGTAACCCCCATTTTAATGCATGACATTCATGCCAATTAAAATTCACACTTATTGATTTAATAAAACATTTTTATTTCTTTAATATTTGTTAATTCATTCAATTAACAAACATTAACAAATACACCCTTGAGTTATTTCGATATCCCGAAACAGTTTCGGTGCTTTTCTGAAACAACCCTTATGCTGTCCTGTAATTCGATCGGAGTATCGTATCCACTCAAAAACGACGACGAGCCTTAAGTGTGTCACCCTACGGTTCGTGAATAATGTGGACATGATCGAGACTCCTCTCCGATCAATAATCAACAGCGGGATCTAGAAATCCATGATGACTCCCACTTACTCAACGATGAACTAGTGATCGTGTGAACCGGTAACGAACATAGTTAATTCCTTTTGTCTCGCGATATTATTACTTGTCCGAGATCCGATCATTTGGTATCAACCATACCTAGTTCGATCTCGTTCCCGACAAGTCTCTTTACTCGTTCCGTGATAATGCATTCCTGTGACCTAGTCACATGCTTGCAAGCGATTCCAATGCAATATCACCGAGAAGGGCCCAGAGAATATCTTTCCGTCATCCGGATGGACAAATCCCATTCTTGATCCATGAGCCTCAACTAATACTTTCAGAGTACCCAAATCAACCTTTATAATCACCCTATTACGGTGTGACGTTTGATATCATCAAAGTACCCTTCCGGTATCAGTGATTAACATGATCTCATGGTCTAAGGATTAGAACTACTTCGCATGAGTCTGATATAGCAATGAACTTGATGACTTGATCGTATTGCTATTCATACTATGGGTGTGAGTGTTCATCACATCATTCTTCTAATGATATGACCTCGTTATTAACAACATCCAATGTTCATGATCAGGAAACCTTGATCATCAGTTAATCAACGAGCTAGTATAAAAGAGAGGCTTTACTAGGAACCTTTTAGTTTATTAATCACACATGTATTAATGTTTCCGATTAATACAATTCTAGCATGAGAAATAAACATTTATCATAAACATGGAATATGATAATAACCACTTTATTATTGCCTCTCGGGCATATTCCCTTCAGATAGATGGAAGAAGAAACATCAAGATGACCGCCATCCCAGCACAGAAGAGAAGAAGAGCTATGGCGGAAGTATATCACCAAGAACATGCATGACGGATGTAGATGGCAATCTTGAAGTTCCCTGGGGGCTACTGTTGGGGATATACCAAATAGGTATACCAGCGACGTAGTCCTAAATCAGCAAGCCAGGGTGGCCCATCAGGGGTGGTATGGCGGATTGCCTACCGGGCGGCCCAGTTGCTGAAGTTGCCACGGCGGTACTGGACGCAGGCGCTCATGGCGGATCCGGAGACAGGCCCATGGCGGATCCGGAGACAGGCCCATGGCGGATCCGGAGACAGGCCCATGGCGGGTTGCCTTGTGGTGCACGCATAGGACTTAGTCTAGGACTCCAAGTTGTATCCGCTCCGGTACCATCGTGTAGCCCACACCAGGCGCCTTTATAAGCCCGACGTGGAGCAGCCCTTGAGGCGAAGAGACTTAGTCATAAGGCCAATCGCATAGCGAAACAGCCAACCTCATCATTGTAATCGAGCACTTGTTGCCATATAGTGAATTATAGCAGCACGTAGGGTCTCGCCACCGTTGCGGGACCTGAAGCTGGGTAAACTCGTGCTACCACCGTCCCGGATCGCTCCTCCGTGTTCACCCCCCTCCATAAACCGCCATACCTCTACCTCTATGGCAGATCTGTTGACGAAACCACGACAAACCCTAACCTATGAACGATCCACTCTTACAAACTTGCAAACACGATCTAAAAGAGAAAGCCTTTTAATCTCAGAAACTAACTGCAAAAGAGAGACCAGTCAAGCTGACGATCTTGGACAACCGCGACAATCTAAACGTGGTCCGTGTGAATAATTATGGGTAACTGACTGTGTTGAAGGGCCAATTCAAGCCCTTCTAGGCAAGCTCAAACTTCATATCAAGGAACGCACATGGCTTAAAAAAGCACAAACATGTGTTTGTTCTGGCCTGTAAGGGCTCAAGTCCACTTCATCTGTTATATACAAAATTCAAGGTTTGTGCTTAGATAGTATTACAACCATTTCATAATGTAATAGTTAGCTTTCTAAGACATACTATATTTTAAAACGGAGATAGTAATTCAATAGCTAAATGTATCTCCTCGTTTTCACTTATCCGCAAATTATGTGGCCTCAGCTTTGCATACCATTAATTGTTTCCACGCTCTTGGGTAAAATTCGAGTTAGTCATCAATTAGACGAGGTGGAGAGCTACTACGTCTCCATGGCCATCTATGATCTTGGCCAGATTTTAAGATGGAGAAAGTGAATTGAGCATGACTCGTCATTTCAACGACAGATCAAATAGTACAAACTCTATATACTAGGTGTGTTCACCAAGAGAGGAAGTACTTGTTGATGTGAACTTCATCTACTCCAATAACGCTATCAGTGACAAGCTTGTAAATCAAAGGTTTAGGGTGTATACCGTGGTAGGGCCTTTGGCTCGACTAGAGCACGACCTCAAGTCCGGGTGGATGTTGAAGCGGTGGCTCGAGAATACGTTGTTGTGTTTAGGGTATCTTGCTTAACTGCGGACCCGACGGCTAATCTGGTGCGCGACCTCAAGCTCGGTGTGTGTTTATGTCGTTGATGTCGGGATTTTCCTTATTAACTAGTCAATTATTATTATTTTAACTTTCTTATTTATTTCTTGTATATTATGTACAATCATGAAAACCTACGAGCAAAGCACTAACAAACGCCGACTGAAGCCCCCTCCCCTTTCTTGCCTTCTATTGTCCCACGCCGCCCAATTACCTCCTTGTGATGTTTCGAACCACTTATCACATTCACTGACAACTATCGAAACTCATCTAAGTTATCATATGAGGTTCTTGTTCATGTGTTTCGTGACGTAGCATGGACACTTTGCTAGTAAACGAAAAGGTAGAGAGTTCATCTCAGTTACTAAAAAAGGCTACATCATAATGTGATTAAGAAAATATGACAAGAAAGAAAAGGTTAATTTGAGATGTGCCATGCCACATAGTCTATCAAAATAATCAAGTGTTTATCATTTTTCTTAAGGTTTTTCTCCATATTGGCATTTTTTCGAACACATAACTTTACTAGTGACATAATGGCATGTCCCAAATTGGCCGTAATTTAGTTCGTGTTGGTTATGTACATAACCATGCTTTCATTCACTAAGCGAAGCAGCTATGCTATTATACATGACTTGTGTTCATACGAAGCAACATGCTCTAGGTTCAACTAAAGCAATAACGAAACAACAGATTCTCTAGCGGCCCCCACACATGTTATACCGAGAAGAAACAGAAAAATAGCAAAAATACAAAAAAAAGGCAAACAGGAAATGCAGGCACGTAAGGGCATATTTCACTTCACCAAGCAGTGAAGTATTTCATTATATTTTCACTGCACCGGAGTATGGACTTGTTCGGTTAATCCATTTCTAAGTTGATGAGAGCGGATTGAAGGTGTTTCGAGGAGATTTGAACTTGTATTCCCCAACCCATGACAGTCCCTTCCAAATCCCACCAAACATCCAATGTTAGGACTTTGCTTTCGAGCTTATCACAATTTCTGAAGTGCTTAGAGATATTTTGTAAGCTCCAAAGAGGGGCAATAGAAACTTCAAATTATATGTTGTCACGATGCGCTTAGAACTCAACTTTCTTTCTTGCAAAGTAGCTGGACAAGCTTAAGTGTCAGATTATGATCTCCAAAGCAGCCCGTGAATTGAGGCATCCTCTGTTTTCTTGGAATGCTCTAAAATTGGAGTATTCTTCGCTTGGCGTCAGTCTCTGGTGCTGTGTATTGTAATGCTCGCGCCACCGCTGGGTCATCTAGGGTGAGACCAGGAAAATCACAAGCAAGTCGTTGTAGTATAGTGGTAAGTATTCCCGCCTGTCACGCGGGTGACCCGGGTTCGATCCCCGGCAACGGCGAACTTTTTTGGTCGTCCATTCAGTCTAATCATCTTCTTCTCTCTAATAACGGTAGCCCAGCAGAGGAACTTTTTCCGGAACAGAGGAAAATTTGCTCCCGAGCTCCATCGTCAACCGATGAACCGAAGCCCGCGTCTCCTCGTGTCGTACCCGGCTCGCAGGCCTGCCCAGTGCCCACAGCACCTAGCGTCAACACGGACACGCAATCCAATCCTACAGGCACGCCATTCCCCTCCCCACTCTGTAGCCCAGCAGCCGGGCGGCCCGCGTGACCCCAGTTCACACCACCCCGCGAATCCGAGGCGACGCCGGCCCACCACCCGCCGCTCCACAGTCACCTCCCCCGCCCGCAGATCAATGGCAGTCCCCTCCGTCTTCGCCCAATTCACACTCGCTCAGCCGTCGGCAGCGGCGGCAGGCAGAGCATCGAAACACACAACAGCAGGAGACGAGCGCGTCCGTCCTGTCCTTGCGCCATTAACTCCAATCCCCTCCTCCCTCTTCCCCGGCAATTAATGCCGCCAACCACCCCTCACCGAAACCTAGACGGACGACAAATACCCCACATCTCCCCCTTCTGCCCTCGTCCCCCCCGCGCCATGCCATTCCCCCTCTCGCCGCCGCCGCCGACGCAGCAATGTCCTTCGCCGACTCGCTCTCCAGCCTCGGCCTCGGCACCGCCATCGCCATCGCGCTCGGCTTCCTCGTGCTCCTCGCCTCGCTCCTCCTCGCCTCGCACTTCTGCCTCCGCCGCCGCCGCCGCAACCACCACCACTCAGCTCGCCACGCGGCGGCGTCCTCGGCCTCCAGCTCGGGCCACATCTCCATCACCGTCCCGCGCTTCCTCTTCGTCGCCGAGGACGACTCCCCGGGCAGCTCCTCCCGGGCCCCGGGGGCCTCCCCCGTCGGCCTCGACCCCGCCGTGATCGCCTCCTACCCCAAGGCGCCCTTCTCCCGGGCCGCCGCCGCCGCATCCGGCTCCACCGAGACCGCCTGCTCCATCTGCCTCTGCGAGTACCGCGACGGGGAGATGCAGCGGGTCATGCCCGAGTGCCGCCACCGCTTCCACCTCATGTGCCTCGACGCCTGGCTCCGCCGCAGCGCCTCCTGCCCCGTCTGCCGCTCGTCGCCCATCCCCACACCCGTCTCCACCCCGCTCGCCACCCCGCTCTCCGAGCTCGTCCCGCTCTCCCAGTACGCCGCTGACAGGCGCCGACACAGGTGACCACCGCCGGAGATCATCGATTGCTGCATCTCGCCCTGTTCTATTTATTCGTTTCTAGCACCATCTCCTGCTGCCGCTTCCCAAGATTGGGATCAATATTTATGTAGCTGGTTGTTAGAGGGTTCGCTAATCTGCGGTGTTTAAGTAGGATCTTCAGAATGTTGAGTTAGGACAGCGAAAGTTTTGTAGTAGATCGTTGGACCGAGGCAGAGAGTCAGTGTAAATACATTGTTCCTTGGTTCTAATATAGCTTCGTATCAACTCATGTTACCTTTACCTGTGGTCATCGTAGAGTACATGTTCCTGGACCATCAGTCTCTGGGCCACTGTATTCAGTTATATAAATGTTAAGTTGCATTCTCTGTTACTTCCATGTTGGCTACTACCTTGCTTTGGTCACTAAAAATATATATGAAAATCTGTTATTTATCTCTTGAGAAAGATACTGATTCGGCATCTTAAGAGTGCTCCTACTATTAATAGAAGGTTAGCCTTGTTAAGTAGAACTCTGGTTGTCGTTATTCGAGGTATTATTGGGTCTAAAGAGACAGGCCAGCTGATTCCTGGATGATTGATACTTAATCCAGAGCATTGATTTCTTCAGTCTAAATGATTGTTGTCGGCATCCTAGATCGAATCAGTTTTTTCACTTCAAGTGTATATTTCGTAGCTCTGTAAACTGCGATTTGCTCAACAGGATGCCATATTTGAACTTGTAAGGGAACTAACTAGTCACTACATTAGTTTGAGATAATTTGGATGTCCAGCTGTATAGGTTATTGCGTAATGCTTACTTCCATCGGCAGTATTTCCATTCAATTTCGATCACCTCTATATAGATTTTCAGTTTGCCTAATTTCTGTACAAACTCGTGATGTTGTTAATTAGCTTGGATTCTGAAATGTTACCAGGATTAGTTTAATTGGTCTCAGTTCTCTCTGGTTAGATTTCTGCCTCAACCATGCTCATGTTTTGTGTGAGTGAACTTGCTTTCTCTGTTGATTGGTGCATCCCTTCCCGCCCACTTCTATTTATTCTTTAGGAACATCTGCTGCTGCTTGTCAAGATTGGGATCAATTATGTAATACTCCGATTAGAGGTTTTGGCAGTAGCCCGGTGCCAAGGGAGCAGGTCCTGCTCTCAGCCAACCCAAGTTCGAGTCCCATGGGGGCTGAATATTTGGGTATCTCGTGGAGACTTCTTCTATGACAAAAAGCCATCAGGTGCTAGTGCCTGGGTTGGTCTCATTTTTTTTTTTCTAATCTTCTGTGTTAGGTAGGATCTTCAAAAATGTTGAGTTAGGACAGCAAAAGTTTTGCAGTAGATCGTTGAACCAAGGCAGAGAGTATGTGTAAATACTTTGTTCCTGGGTTTCAATAGAGCTTCTTATCAACTGATGTTACCTCCAGTCTCTGAACCACTGTATTCCAGTTATGCATTCTCTGTTACTTCTATGTTGGCTACCTTGCTTTTGTAATTAAAAACATAAAGGAAAACCTGTTATCACTTGAGAAACATATTGTTTTGGCATCTTAAGAATGCTCTTACTATTAATAGAAGGTAAGCCTTGTTAAATAGAACTCTTTTGTCGTTATTCGAGGTGTTATTGGGTCTAAGAGACAGGTCAGCGGATTCCTGGATGATTGATAATTTAGAGCATTAATTTATGCAGTCTCAGTAAATAAATGTTATTGTTGGCATCCTAAATCAAATCAGTTTATTTGGTTGAAATGCATATTTCAGAGCTCCGTAAACTGCTCTCTTCTCAAAAGGATGCCTCATTTAAACTTTTAAGGGAGCTAATTAGTCACTACATAAATTTCAGATAATTAGGATGTGCAGCTGTATAGGTTACTGTGTAACACCTTACTTCCATCAACAGTATATTGATTTAATTTCGATCACGTCTATAAATTTTCAGTTTGCCTAATTCCTGTATAGACTTGTGATGTTGTTATTAATTAGCTTGGATTTTGAAATTTTTCCTATAATAGTTTAATTGGTCTCAGTTCTCTTTGGCTAGATTTCTGCCTCAACCATGCTCATGTTTTGTGTTAGTGAACTTGCTTTCTCTGGTCACCAATATATTAATTGGCGCTGCTATTTTTTCTTTGAAACTAAAACCAAGTTTCAACTGCTAGACCTGAAAGAAGTGGGTGTCCATGCTATATTAGGCATTTTGTTTTATTAGAATAGGAAAGAGTATGATCTGCCATAGTTTGATGGCGACTTGCAGATTTGAACAATACAGATAACAACTCAAATATTGTAGTTCGATTAGACAGAGCAGCTTGTGATGAGTCATTTGTTGCTGTACCCCTAGTAATCCTTTTCTTTTTGACATGGGTTATAAGCTATTTTGATTCGTGCTCCTTTTTACTATTTTATTTTTACTTGGGGTTAGACAAGTAGCAGATTTCCATACTCTGAAATCGATTCTCCTGTTAGACAACTAGCAGATTTCCAGCACATGCCGAAGACATCAGGGATTGTGCCGTTTATGTCTGAATATTATTTTGCTAGTCATGTCTGAAGTTTGAACCAGCATGATTTTGGTAGGCTGAATGGTCTATGTTCTAGTTATCCTTGATTTAATAATGAATACCTCCCCACTGATTGCTGTTTAACATTAGTGTACTTATGTGTGCACCGGTCAAGCAAGCTACATATGACTGTGATAGCTAATTTGATAATTCGAAAGAATTGGTTGTTATTGTCAGTATTTGATACCTGTGGTATATGATTCAGTTTCACATTGTATATTCATATCAACATTATTGATCTCATATTATGCTTGTGTTCCGTTTGTTGATTCTTTTTATCAAAACAGTTCTGCTTCGTTTGATCATCTATTTTTTTCTTCGTGAATCAGTTTCACCAATGATATTTTATAAGAATCAGGTTATATTCTAGCGCTAATTTTGATGCAGTGACTTTCATAACACTTTGTTAGAACCTTGAGAACGGGGAATAAAAACATATAATACCATGACTAGAAATCTAGAATCCACATGTGAAAGGAAAAGCCAAGGCAAAACTATAATGGGATACTGGAGGCAAAAATCATCATGTAAAATGGCAAAGAAACACTATCGCCTCACGCGCGCAACACAATCGATGCCCTTGCTCTGCACGCCGGCGGGCGTCCCGGACCCGAGCGCGCCCGCGGCGCCGCCAACCTCCAAGGTCATAGAGCAGTTCATCCTGATCTCCAGCTCCTTCTTGTAGATCCCCAGCACCTTCGCGGTGCCGTTCATCTCCGTGTAGGTGGTCAGGTCGTACTCCTGGCCGAGCACCAGGCCGGTGACGTTGAGCATCCGCGCGAGCCGGTCGCCGAGGATGTCCACCGTCATGTTCATGCGCGCCGTCTTGCGGGCTCCGAGGCGCCCCTCGGGCATGTACGCCACGCTGATGGTCTGCTCCCGGTAGTACACCTCCGTCGCACTCTGCGAGAAATGGAACGACGCGATGTTGGGGTTCTTGATCGAGACGTCGGCGGTGAAGGTGGCGTTGATGGCGACCGGGTCGGCGAGCCCGGCGCCAGCGCCGGTGCCGAGGGCGGTGAGGTAGACGCTGTTCATGGTGAGGCGCGGGTCCTTGACCTTGAACACGGTGAGCGCGAGGATGAGGATGATGAAGCCGACGATGACCACGGTGAGAACGCAGCAGCCGCAGCAGCAGAGCACGCACTGGCGCTTCCGGAGGTACTGCACGGAGCGCCACCCCGTTGCTGACTCCACCTCCTCGTCGTTGGCCGCCGGGTACACGTACGGGGACGGGATGGCCAGGGGCCTCGACGGCTCGTTCTTCTCCTCCGCCGCCACTATGCTGGAGGACGCGACGGTCGCCATGGGAGGGAGAGGCTACAAGGGGTACAGGACACGGCTGCTTTGGTTCGGCACGGGATTCTTGGTCTTACAATCTTGGGTCTTATAAGTGCGGCTCCGATCCGGCGGGCAAATTTCTGCGCATTGCAGCTTCGTTTCGTTCTGTGCCCCGTTTGACACGCTTGACTTTCTATTCTATCATTGTCTTAAGTCCGTGAGCAAGAACTCGTTCCTGTTTGAAACTTTGAATTTTTGTTGTTTTCTGCGTGGGAGTTTGAAACATTGAATCGTTGCAAGGTTTCTAGACGCACATTTTTTTTCCTGTTACTGCGCCTGAAGTCAAGCAAGTCTTGTTGATATGTCATGTCACTGATTGATGGGTTATTGTACTCCCGAAGGAAAAGAGAAACCTTGATCCCCCAGAAGTCTTGCACGCATAGAATGTTTCCACTCGGCCATTTCCTTCATGCTCATTATTCAATTTCTTCATCTTGTTTTTGTATACCCCTTCTTTTCCCAGAAATTTCATCTACTGTCCGTTTGAACCCCTTCGAGTTCCTTTTTAGTGGGTCTTTTCAAGCTGCCTATTGGCCACAATCTTCATTTTTTCTTTTAAAGAAAATTATCCACAATTTTCAATGCACACATGTTCAAGGACGGCCCAACAAATATCGACAAACAACAGAGAACGACTTGGGTGCACAATGCATTTGCCTCTTTATATGAACGACGATGTGTCTACTATCTCGTAATACTCATTCCAAATTTGTGAAAGGTAAATTCAGCTGTCAATATTAGCAAACTCAATTTTAATCCTCGAGCATTGGTTGCTCCTACATTCTTAGATAACGACATATTAGTTTTCATACAGATACTAAGGAGGCCCCACATCCGTGCAATTTTCACATTAACTCGTAGCTAAGAAAACACAATTTTTTCATGGCTATATGCATTTATTCTCCGCTTCCATAAACAAAGTTCCCCACGTGCAAGGCTAATAGCTGGAAATCCGGCTAGAGAAAATGCTAAGGGCATCTATACTTTGAAATGTGTTTTACACTTTGAAATAGAAAGCTAACTTTAGTTTTTAATTCAAATGCGTGCGTGCGTGCGTGTGTGCGTGCGTGCGTGCGTGCGTGCCATTAACTCGTAGCCACAAAGCTGTAAATTTCCATCAATGGACGTTGTTATTCTCTCCTTTACCCCCTTCGGTAATCAAAGTTTCATACCAAAACAATAGGAGATTAGCATGGAACAAACAACTAAGAGCATGTGTACTTTGGGAAATCCTATGAATGGCGCGGCTACTATCTCATATGAGATATCTATGTTCAAAACTTTGAATGTTTCACACTTAGAAAAAGAAAGATAAATTTAGTTGCGAACATTAAAAAATTCAAATGCAGTCTTCAAATATTAGATAATCCCACATTCGTAGATATAGGTAATATTAGTTTCTGTATATATACTCATTTCAACATTAATTAACTCTACCTAGAAACCACTTTTCTAGAACTATATGCGTTGATTCTCTTTGGTATCCTCTTGTGTAATTATAGTGCCCTACATGCAATGCTAACAACGGGGATCATGCAAAAAAAAGGAGAACTACAACGACATGTAATTTAGAGAAAATTATAAATGATGTGTCTACCTTAAAAAACATTCATATATACCAAAATGTGTTTCACACTCTAAAATAGAATGGCAAATAATGTTGTGAATATTAGCAAAGTCACAGTTTAATCTTCAACTATTAGTAACCCCCTCAATTTTAGAAAATATGTCATACTAGTTTCCATATTGATTCCAACAAGCTCTTGATTATGTGCAATCTCGGTATTAACTCATAGACCAAAAGGTGGTCACATCATAGAGACAGAAAAATCTCATGATGGTCGAATTGGAACAAATGGTGCACTGCGAAACTAATATGAAGTTATGAACCAACCAACATAAATACGGTTTCTTACATACCAGGAAACTAATGAAAATTTAGGCCTCCAACACTCCAACATAGGGCAAAGACATTCGTCCAACCAACATTTATTTGTTCCTTATTACCATCTGGACGCATCACAAAGAAGGCCAGACAATTACTAATACTTACGCCACATGAAGGGATGGAGACACCCCATGTATTCCCCAGGGACGCCACTCAGCCGCTGCACATGCATACTCCTCAGATGTACCACAAAATATGGGTACTTGTCCATGGCAAAGAACACATACCCATACCAGGACTGCATGTTGCGAGCGCGCAAATCGTCGACCTCGTTAGTGAGATCCTTGATCCGAGGGTACAGTTGTAGCTCTCTTTATAGACTCAACTTATCAGCCCTTATAAGCGTAGCCCAACTCTTTTTTGGCGGCTTCCGGTGGCTGTAGAGCCAGAGCATGAGGTTGTCACAGATGCACATCAACCACAACTCGTCGTTGCATTCTCTCCCCTACCATACTCCACAAAACATACAGTCTTTAGTAGTTCCCAGTTCATGAGTGGCAGCACCATGAGTTAAGTGCTTGCTGTGCGCATGTTGATCATCATCACTGAGTCATCTAGGTGAGCCAATGATATAGCCTCTGCTTCACTGAGGGCTCTGTGGACTGAATGGTTGGTCAATAGCACATCACTGACACAATCTGGTAGCACACTAATGGATTAGCAGGAGCTACGGGAAGAAGCAAGAACACTCCAGTTGTGACCAGTGCCAGTCGAGTGCACCAATGTATGGATGACACACTCATCATTTCCCACACCAGACACGGAGAACATGATTACACACATCAACCTTGAAAGTCAACATCCAGAATGGTAGCACCGTAAAGGCACCTCTGGGAAGTGAAAATCTTCCATGACCAGTGCCATCATGCATAATAGCAGCACCAACAACAATGACACCTATTGGTCGTGGGTGGGTGCTTCCACAGGTCACATGTTAATGGGTTGAAGATGGCAAGGACTGGCCAAGATGAACATCTCCCAGTGTGACACTGTTGGCAACAGACGAGGAGAAAGAGGCCCTCATGGGAATCGGCGTTGTCTTATGGCCCACCAGTAATGGACTCCGCAAGATCGTTCGGTAAGTTGTTGGACATCTCGACAAGATCCGGCAATACCATATGGTTGATGGGAGTAAATAGAAAGGATGAAAAAAAGGTCACAAAAATCCACATAGAATCAGTGGCTGGTATTTGCAAAGGATGTCATGGATGATGATGACATGACACCATAGCTTGCAGGAAAGGACAGAATGCGCGATGCTCGTCGGCTCCGGCAAACACGTGAGTATATTCGCTAGATTTTTATTGTGGACGAGGTTGATGTAAGAAGTCTCATTTGTACCCTTGTGCATTTTTTGCAGACATCAATCTCCTCCATACTCTGTCCATTTAGACAAGAAAATAATTCTGAATTGGAATGTGATTTTTTCATACAAACTTGGTGAATATGACTGGAACTGGATATTTCAGGATAGAGAGGTAAGTCCTTTTTGGTAAGATTCACAATATTGCACCCATATTTTTTCGCAAGCTATTTTGTGAATACAAACTACATGGAATATTGAAGATTATATCCACCTGGGGTGAATGGGGATGTTTTTGATGGTGGTGCGTCAACAAAGTGTTATGTGGGATGGTCCATCATGACCTGTCACCAATTTTAGATCTACCCACCAATATTCCGTCATGAGCTCCTCGACTTTGGTGTTTTCTATGGGCGAAGGCATATGATAATGGGGGAGGAGGGCATATAAGGAGAGTTAGTTAGGAGTGGAAATGGACATTTTCGCTAAGACCAGGGGGAGTGAGGACGGAGAGGGCGGTGAAGAAATAAATCTGATTTATTTCATGCTCCAAATGATCAATCGTTCTCCTGCCATGCCACTTTTCCAAACTAGCCTTTCCTGGATCACAAAGACGAAGGTCAATTATCTTGCCCTCACATCAAATGTGTGAAACGTCAAGGAACTATGCACAAGAGATGTGGGTTACCCAAGGGGAAAGAGGAGGGGTAGGAAGAGGAAGAATGGGTTAGGGGTTTAATGGATAAGTTGGATTTATATATGCCTCACACGCTAATTGGCCTTTTGGGCCACCCTAACCCTTATGGCTACAGGACAAGGCACAATATTGGTTGTCTCGGTATATGTCACACTTGAGTTTGTTTCCTTCATATTCACATATGTTGCACGCGATGTTCTCAATTTTTCCATCACTGATGTGAACTTAGAAAAGTCACGATTTGTACCATTCAATATGTTTTATTGAAAGACACCAATAAATATGTCTTATTAGAGAGAAGTCTTGAATTTCTATCAAAAAAATCTTAGTTTTCTGAATTTTTGTTTAACAAACACACTTTGATAATACATCACCAAAAAGTTGCAACTTTTTTCCAATTTTTATGACTGTGAAACAATAACAAAAGTATCAATGTAAAATATGTATGTAGGAATGCAACTCTGCCCTCGTTGAATCTATATGATAATAATAGTCTGAGCATCCCACTAAGTGATTTCTCTCAACATGCAAACCTGCCACCTTATTAATTTTTTGTTTTCACTATTTTTTAACCATGCATCTATCTCCAAATTCTTAACTCATGTTCGTGACACTGCCCCTTCTGATTTATCTTTTCTGTTTGCACCAGGATAAACACATTTTATCTTGATCTTCCTATCCACTTCCCACCAATCCACTTCTTCATTTCATAGTCATCACATCTTCTCATAATTAATCGTCTCCACCCCGTTTGAGTAAGAGCATGCAACGGTTCAATAAACCATCATCAAATCATCTTAGCAGTAGCAGATACACACATACACCCCAACGGCCATACGATGGCCATGCCCATGAACAACCAACTCACATTATTGTGTTTGGGGCACAACGTCTCATGCCACTTGGCTCATGAACAAAGAGATTAATGTCATAAGGAAAGCCAGCCCATGTACCTTTTCTTGGGTGCTAGGTGATCCACATCAAATAATTCTCCGATTATTTGTCTTTGACAACTAAATGCAGGCGCAACACCAATATGGCCATAATCTACATATGTCCTTCGAAGATCAGATTTTTTGTTTTGAAAGATTGTAGGGTTAAACCTCATAGTAAGATTTTATTTAAAGGAGAGACTGTACAACTTTTTTATAGAAAATAAAAAATTAAACTTGAGGTACATTGTGAATACATTTTGGCAAAATCACAAAGTGCTTAGCCTTCACCCTATGCATATGCATGGTGGTCACACGAACAAAACATCTCTTCTAGAACCTAAAGAATGGCATAACATTCTAGAAATGGCATCATTTCTCTGCTTCCAAATATGGCATGATGCTAAGATGACACTTATGAGAAGAAAGGTTCTGCAAAAAGCTAAGAGCATGTGTACTTCAGAAATCCTCTGACTGACGTGTCTACTACTATCTCATACTGAATATGCATGTTCAAAACTTCAAATGTTTCACATTTAGAAAAAGAAAGATAAATTCAATTGCGAACATTAGAAAATTCGAATGTAGTCTTCAAGTATTAGATAATCCCGCACTATTATATATAGGTAATATTAGTTTTCATACATATACCAATTTCAACATTAATTAACTTCTAGCCGTGAAACCACTATTTTTAGAACTATATGTGTTGGTTTCTTTAGTATGTCCTTGTGTCATCATAGTGCCCTACATGCAACGCTAACAATAGAGATTGTGCTAAAAAGGAGAACTACGACCAAATTATAAATGATGTATCTACCTAAGAAAACATTCATATATACCAAAATGTGTTTCGCACTATAAAATAGAATGGCAAACCAACATTTATCTATTCCTTATTACAATCTCGATGCATCACAAAGAATGCAGAAAATTACAAATCTTGACACCACAAGAAGAGATAGGGACACCCCAAGTATTCCTCGGGTATGCCGCTCAGCTGATGCACATGCATACTCCTTAGATGTACCATGAAATATCCATACTTGTCCAGAGAAAAGAACACATACCCGTTCCAGGACTGCATATTGTGAGCACGCACCTCGTCGACCTTGTTAGTGAGATCCTCGATCCTCGTCCATAGTTGCAGCTCTCTCTCTCCAGACTCCACTAATCACCCCTTATAAACGTAGTCCAACTCTTTGCTGGCCACTTCTGGTGGTTGTAGAACCATAGCATGAGGTTTTCATAGATGCACATGAACCACAACTTATCATCTCCATTCTTTCCCTTTCGTACTCCACAAACGTGCAGTTGTTAAGTAGTTCCCAGTTCATGAGTGGCAGCACCATGAGGTAAGTTCTTGTTGTGCGCATTTTGATCATCATCGTTGAGTTAGCTAGGTGAGCCGAAGATATAGCCTCAGCTTCACCGAGGGCTCTACACAATCTGGTAGCACAATAATGGATTAGCTGGAGCTACATGAAGAAGCAAGAACACTCTATATGTCACCAATGCCAGTCAAGTGCACCAATGTATGGATGACACACTCATCATTTCCCACACCAGGCACGGGGAACGTGACCCCACACACCAACCTTGAAAGTCGACACACAGAATGGTAGCACCATAGAGGCTCCTCCAGGAAGCAAAATTCTGCCATTCCCAGTGCCATCATGCAGAATGGCAGTGCCAACACAATGACACCTATTGGATGTGGGTGGGTGCTTTTGAGGTCATAGGTTAATGGGTTGAAGATGGAGACACTAGTAGGGAAAACCTCTTCTGTGGCGCAGCCATATATGCATTCTGTGGCGCATGGGTGGTGCTCCACAGAATCTTCGCCACAAAAATAAGCTTTCTGTGGCGCACCAGTACATGCGCCACAGAATTCCTTAATTCTGTGGCGCACCAAGCCCTAATGCGCCACATAATTAAGTAATTCTGCGGCGCATTATGGCTTGGTGCGCCACAGAATTACATTTTAGTGCGCCACAGAAATATTACAGGTTTTATACAGAACTTATTCTGTCTGGTGTAGATATACAGGTTTAAATAGATATAATATAGCAGTATACAGATATATCAACAGATTTCATATAGCACAATTATATATCTCCATATAAAACTCATTTCATATAGAATATTAACAGATTTCATATAGCTCCATGCATATACAACTCATCATACATATATAGATCTCCATACAACTCATAATCCATGCAAATTAAGTGCATCATCTCAAGATACAAATGAAGTGACACCGGCCGCCGCCTACACTAGGATGAAATAGAGTACCGCTCCGACGATGGTGAGCAAGAGCGAGAGCACAATGAAGGTCTTCATCTTGCTCTTGTTTGACTGGTGCTTCCTCCACTTGGCAACCGCCTCTTGTTGAGTCGGGTAGCCTTTGTAGCAGTTGCCGCTGAACTTGTGCACCTGTTCCTTGTAGTCCGTCCACTCCTCATAGACTCCTGGAACCCGCCCCTCGAACACGACGTACCACGTCATCTCTATGGACACAAGGCATATAACAACACCTTTCTCTATAGACATGTAGAGAAAGGTAGCTCTACCTGTAGCTCTATAGACATGTAGTATATATATTATGCAACGAAAGGAATGACAAAGTGCAAAAACATGCTTGCATGATCACAAATACAATGGCAAGGATTCATAAGCCTAGAATAAAACATAGCATGGATGACGATCGATCATATATAAGCAAGTCCAACATCGAAAAAAAAGTTCGAATAGATCACACCGACGACGACGATGAGCAAGATCGAGACCATGATCAAGAACTTCATCCGATTCTTCTTCCACACGTGTCTCCTCCACTTGGAGACCGCGAGCTCTCTTGTCTTGTACCCTTTGTAGCAGTTGCCGCTGAAGTTGGTCACCTGTGCCTGGCAGTCCTCCCACTCCTCGTAGACTCCTAGAACCCGACCACTGTACACCACGTACCACAAGACATCTCTGTATAGACATGAAGTATATATGTTATGCAACGAAAGGAATGATAAAGTTAAAAAACATGTTTGCATATGATCACAAATACTATGGCAAGGATTCATAAGCCTAGAATAAAACATAGCATGGATGACGATCGATCATATATAAGCCTAGAATGGAGTATATATGTTATATATGCAACGAAAGGAATGACAAAGTTCAAAAACATGCTTGCATGATCACAAATACTATGGCAAGGATTCATAAGCCTAGAATAAAACATAGCATGGATGACGATCGATCATATATAAGCCTAGAATGGAGTATATATGTTATGCAACGAAAGGAATGACAAAGTTCAAAAGCATGCTTGCATGATCACAAATACTATGGCAAGGATTCATAAGCCTAGAATAAAACATAGCATGGATGACGATCGATCATATATAAGCCTAGAATGGAGTATATATTTTATGCAACGAAAGGAATGACAAAGTTCAAAAGCATGCTTGCATGATCACAAATACTATGGCAAGGATTCATAAGCCTAGAATAAAACATAGCAGTTCATATGATCATATATAAGCAGTTCATAATACGAAAAAAAAGTTCTAGCGCCTAGAGGGGCCCGCCTCGTCGTCGTTGGCCCTCACGCGCTTCTTCGTCGCCGCTAGGCCCGATCGAGCATCTCGTGCGGCGGCGGGGGCGGGGAGGAAGTCATCCTCCACAATCTTGTGGAGGCGACCGGAGTCCTCCGCGAGCAGCGCCAAGAGGCGCCGCCGCTCCAACTCCATGAAGCTGCGCGCTCCCTCCTCCGTCGTGTGGCGGTCGCGGGACTCCTTGAGCCCCGACTCAAGAAGCAGGCCGTCCAACTCGTCGTCGCGCGCCGCCTCCTTGTTCTCCATCCGCAGAGAACGCCACGAGGCGTGGATGGCCGCCTGTTCTTCATTCTCGGGGTCCGAGATGGCCCACTCCATGTCGTCGATCTCCGCCTAGACTTCCGCCTCCAGGCGGTCGTTCTCCTCTTCGTCCTCCGGGTAGTCCACCTCGGGGACTTCTTCCTCCTCGCCGTCGGACGCTGGAGGTGGCGGCGTTGGAGGCGGCGTCGGAGGGGGAGGGGGTGGTGGTGGGCGTCGGCTCATCATAGCGTAGGTGGTGATCTTGCGGCGCACCATGGCGTACCTAAAAGCAGAGAGAAAAAGTAGGTCAGGGCATAATTAGAATAATTGCTAAATATGAGCAAACATCAACTTCTTAAGCCCATATCTAAAGTAGGTTCATTTTTTCTCTGAATTTTATTTCGGCATAGATGTGCTGTGACAAACCAGTCAATTCTGAATTGCATATGACACAGCTAAACAAAAAGCAGTCAATTCTATAACAGAGCATACTAACAGAGCATACTAACCAGAGCATACTAACCAGAGCATACTATAACAGAGCATACTAACAGAGTATATGACTCTACACGTGAGCATACTATAACCAGAGCATACTATAACCAGAGCATACTATAACAGAGCATACTAACAGAGCATACTATAACCAGAGCATACTATAACAGAGTATATGACTCTACACGTGAGCTCCAAGCTAAGCTTGTGACTTTATCTAGCTATAATAATGCATGAAGAATCTTTGCAAAAAAAAAAATACATGAAGAAGCAGGCGGCGCTGCTCAAACAACCAGGACAACCAGGACAACATCTATCTAGTTCTCTCTCTATGATATTGCCCTGATAAGAGCCATACGGTAGCCATGGTATTGGTCCAATATGATCTCTTATAAGTGGGTCATACTGACTGACCATAGGGTAAAATGGAATGACATTTTTTGAGAGTACAATAGCATAGTGTAGGTTTGCATGTAAACAAGATCCACTTTGCACAAAACCTGCTACATATTCATATTCTAAATTAGAGAAAGCCTGATCCCAACACATAGCACTTCAAGAACCAACATCCGCACAAATGTTAGTAAGAAAGAAGGTGCCATTTCTTCATGTTATCATTCGGAATATAGCATCATCACCACAAACAAGAATATAGCATCATCACTACCAAACTGGTCATCACCACAAACAAGAATATAGCATCATCACTAGCACTAGGTAACAGATGCCAACTCTGCAGCTGCCCAGATCGCCGTGGTCATGAAACCCTAGGACAGGAACTACCCTAGTACAAGAACGAGACCATGGGGATGGAGGGAATATGTCCTACTGCGAACAAATCCAGCTCTGCCGGAGTAGAAGAGGAGCGATCTTGGCGTGGCGGAGGTCAGCGGCTTGGAATCCTGCTGCGGGAGGGGCCGATGGAGGAGACAAGATGGAGAGCAGCCGGCGTCTTCGAGGGGAGCGGCCGGCGTCTTCGATGGGGAGTGGCCGGCTTCGATGGGGAGTGGCCGGCTTCGATGGGGGGTGGCCACTGTCGTCGGCCACGACGCCCCGAGGAGAAGAAGCCGCGCCGCCCCGAGGAGAAGAAGCCGCGCCGCCAGAAACGCGAGGAGGACCGAGTGGTTCTAATCCCCCTCAACCCTACCTCACCCGACGTGTATCGGGAGGGTCTGTGGGTTTGAGCCCGTCCAACACCGGCCCACCGAACGGGCTAACCCACGTCAAACCCAATTAAAACACGGCTGCCGAACAAGGCCTGAGGCGAATCCTTGGTGGGCTGGCCCATGTAGCTGCTGAGTTGTTGTGGCTTCTTTTCTTTCCAGACCGCTGTGTATTTTTTGAGCATATATTCGTTCCCTTTTTCCTGTTCGAAAATAGTTTAAATTTGATTTTTTTTTTAAAATTTGGAACTGTTCCAATTTAAAATTGTTCATATTTAAAATTGTTCAAATTTAAAATTGTTCCAATTAAAATTGTTCCAATTAAAAATTGTTCAAATTTAAAATTATTCCAATTAAAAATTGTTCCAATTAAAATTGTTCAAATTTTAGATTAAAATTTTTTAATGAGAAAAATAGTTCAAATTTAAAAATTGTTCTGATTCGAATGAAACAAATTTTGAATGTAACAGATTTATAATTTTAATAATTTTCGTATTTGAAAAGATTTTCAAATTTCAAATTTCAAAATTTTGAAAGGCGTCAAATAGGAATCACCGAGGGGAACAGAGAGAGAAGAAGCAGTGCGCGGCCGGCCCATGGGACGGAAAATATAAAAAAGCCCGGCACAGCTACTGTTCCGGGGCAGCCCGATGGCCCGAAAGCACTGCGGGCCTGTTAAGCACGACGTGGCCTTATTTGGCCCATCGGACTTTTTTTCGCTTATTTTAGCTGTTTTGGCTTAAAAAAATTATAAAAAATTAAGAAAAGCGTAAATAAATCAATATGCAGCCACACATGCTCCCTCTCCCCATTCAAAATTTCTAGTTTTCAACTCCCTCTCAACCGTTTTTCGGGCTTTTTCATGCCGTGCTGGGCTGGGCCCGTGCTGGGCTTGGCCCAAAATTTATCGGGCCGGGCTCGTGCTAGCCCACGGGTCAAGTTTCTAAAAAAAGCCCAGCCCGTTACGGGCCTCGTGCCGGGTCGGGCCTGAAACAGTACGTGCCGGGCCGGGTTTCGTGTCGGGCTTTTTTCTCGTGCCTTGGGATGGCCCAAAAAAGCCCGGCCCGATGGCCACCATTAGTTATTAGTCCCTCGGTTTCAATGAATAAGGCTTATATTTTTTCTAAAAATTCAAAGAACATGAAGTTTGACCAAATTTTCATATGATGTCTATATAATATTATAGTTGTCGATAGTTTCTAAAAATATAAGCCTTATGCTTTGGAATGTGCATACACAAAGAAGTCTCGATCACACACACCAAAAAAGTCTTCTCCGTCCAGTTCCGAGCTAGCTTAGCGTAATTCTGCTCGATTATGCTTTTGTGCTCTTGCACAAAAGGTTCGACCAATTTTAAGTGTTGTAGCGCGACCGGTGAGCCCTTTCAAAGTCGTCGTGTCGATTGACAATGCCCACATGGACTGAGCGGTAGCCCTCGCGGTGACCGACTCCAGCGAGCCTGCCGAGGTGCGTCCTGGTGGGCAGACCAACATGATCCTGGTCGTCCTCGGTGCTTAGATAATTCTGGCAGAAGGAGATGCACTCGTAGGTTAGGAACCCCTTGGCCATGCTTGCGTCTGGACGGGCCCTGTTGCGAACGTATCCTTTTATGACACAGTTCTGCCTTTCGAAAGGCATCATGTTGTGGAGGAACGTCGGGCCGATCTGCCTGATGTCATCAACGACATGGAGAAGGAGATGGACGCATATATCACAGAATGCGGCGGGAAGTAAATCTCGAGCTCACATAGTATCACCACGATCTCATCCTGTAGCATCTTGAGCTGCCTCACGCCGATCGACTTCCTGGTGATAACATCAAAGATGTTGCAAAGGCCAAACAGCGTATCACAGACGTGCTCGTCCATTATCCCTCGGATCGCAACGGGAAGTATCTGCATCATGAGCACGTGACAATCATGAGACTTCATCCTGGTGAACCTCTTCTTTGCTACGTCTAGATATCTGCTTATATTCCCCGAGTAACCGTGCGGAAGTTTCACTCGTAGGAGGCACCTGAAAAACTGCTCGAGCTCCTCCGGACTCATTGTGAAGCAGGCAGCGGGAAGCACCACCGCGTTCTTCTTAGCCCTTTCGCGGAGACGTTGAGTCCCTTTTGCGGAGACGTTGAGTCCCTTTTGCGGAGACGTTGAGTCCCTTCCGTCTGATCATCATCATCATCATCTGCACCGCTCCTCTGTCGCGGGGGTCCATCGGGCTCATCTTTACCTATGGCCAAAATGGGATGAGAGGGAAGGGAGCTAGAGCTAGATCTAGATGGAGGAGAGGAAGATGAATGGCTTGGGAGTGTGGGAGGTTGGCACTTTAAAGGTGTGGGACGAGCTAATTCTGTGGCGCATCTGGCCAAGTGCTCCACAGAATGTCCTAATTCTGTGGCGCACCAAACCGGATGCGCCACAGAATGTCCTAATTCTGTGGCGCACCAGACCTTATGCGCCACAGAATGTACTAATTCTGTGGCGCATCACATCCAGTGCGCCACAGAATTAGTGGAACCAATGATTGGGGCTGGCATGGAGTGGGCCCCACCCAAATTCTGTGGCGCATGGCCTTCTGATGCGCCACAGAAATGTTGTATTTTTGTGGCGCACCCTGCCTGGTGCGCCACAGAATTATTTTCTGTGGCGCACTGCTAGCTAGTGCACCACAGAATTGCATCCCACCTATAAGGGTTTTCCTACTAGTGAGAGGATTGGCCAAGATGTCCATCTCCCGGTGTGACACCATTGGCAACAGACGAGGAGAAAGAGGCACTCATGGGAATTGGCGATGTCGCAAGGCCCATCGGTAATGGACTCCGCAAGATCGTTCGGTAAGTTGTTGGTCATCTCAACAAGATCTGGCGATGCCATCTGTTCTATGGGAGTGAATAGCAAGGATGCAAAAAAGGTCGCAAAAAGCAACATAGAACCAGTGGTTGGTATTGGCAAATGATGTCGTGGATGATGATGACATGGCACCATAGCTTCCAAGCAAGTACAGAAGGCACGATGTTTACCGGCTCTAGCAAACACGAGAGTATATTGGCTAGAATGTCACTGTGGAGGAGGTCGATGTAAAAAAAGTCTCATTTGTGTCCATGTTCATTTTTCAGACATCGATCTCCCATCCACACTCTGCTCATTCAAACAAGAAAATAATTATGAATTGGAATGTGATTTTTTTCATACAAACTTGACGAATATGAAAAGAACTAGATATTTCGGGATAGAGAGGTAAGTCCTTTTTGGTAAGATTCACAATAATGAACCCATATTTTTTTACAAGCTATTTTGTGAATAGAAACTACATGAAATATTGAAGATTATATCCTCTTCGGGTGAATAGGGAATTTTTTGATGGTGGTTCGTCAGCAGAGTGTGAGGTGGGATGGTCCATCATGACCTGTCACCAATTTTATATCTACCCATCAATAGTCCATGATGAGCTCCTCGACTTTGGTGTTCTCTATTGGCAAAGTCATATGAGAATGGGGGAGGAGGACATATAAGGAAAGTTAGTTTGTGTGTGCAAATGGACCTTTTCGCTGAGACCAGGGGCACTAAGGATGGGGGGGGGGTGCGGTGAAGAAATAAATCTGAGTTATTGCTTGCTCCGAACGACCGACCGTTCTCCTGCCTTTCCTCTTTTCCAAACTGGCCTTGTGTGGAGCACAAAGACAAAGATCCATTATCTTGACTTACATCAACTATGTGAAACATCAAGGAACTATGCGCAAGGGATGCGAGTTACCTAGGTGGTGCTCGACTGGGAGGTGTATAATGGCCGTTTGGTGAAAGTTCCACTACGGCGAGCAAGCAGATATGAATAAATGATGAAAATATACAATTATAGTTTATGTGTTCTATAATCGACTCTATCTTCAGAAGGCTGTGACCAAGGTAGAAAAAACATCACACACATTCTATTAACACGCATTCTATACATGACTCTTGATGATCTCCTTTTCCATGGGTGGGAGCCTAATGTGTGGCCCAACAATAATGAGTCGTAGAAGCAAGTATACCATCCAAGCAACATGTAAAGAAATTAAATTAAGGAAGAAAGCATAATGGCGGACAAACCAATATAAAGAAATGTTGGGAAAAGATATTAAATTGAAGAAGCATATTTATTTTACAGCAGACAATAGCACGTCTATACATAATTGTATAGCACATAATATCAGGAGCCCAAAAGGGATATCACCATAAGAGTTGTGCTCTTTACATGCTGATAAACTAAACAATATAATTATATTACACAAACATAAAAGCTAGCTAGCTAGACCGTAGATTTAAGGGGAATTCTAGCACCAGAATAAAATATATATCAAGATATGTTATCAATGAGTTGTGTAAAATGTTCTTAGTATCTACTATTTATGTTGGAGAACTTACCTCCTTTTGGAAATAAAGCTCGACGTATTTAGTCCAGAAGTGCACCGGAACAAACAGCGACACAACAAAGATCTCCAGCCATCCATCATATTACCTTTGTACACCACTGACTTATGGGATGGGGCGATCCAATTATGTTGTCGAAGTCTTCACAAGCTTCAGCGAGATCTTGCCAACTCATTTTTGGTACATTCCCAACAGGTCGTCATCTGCACTGGCAAAGAACTTGTAACTAAAGATAGCACATAACAGCCTGGATACAGATCATGAACTTTTCTTTGTTTTGTATACTAAAAATATTTTTGGTTGCTAAAACTAAGAGCATAAGAATAATAGTAATTCCACAGATTTGAATTTTTTAAAATAATACCATGCAAAAGTTTGATTTCTCCAATCCATTTGCTAAGTATGAAAAAATATAAACGAGAAGAAAACAACCATGACACGTAATAGTAAGTATATGAAATATGGCTTCCTTTCCTCTTATTGGCCTCCCTATGGTACTAATATAAAATGTTATAAAAGAGATAGGGATTCTCATAAGAAAAGGCAATTAAAAAAGAGCAGTAAAATGAAATAAATAACTACTTAATTTAGAACTTTTTATTTTGAAAAGCTAAAATTCCTAGTAAGCAAAACTGAAAAAAGTCATACATATATGATTTCCTTTTTGATGAGATGGGGTAGAACATAAGCATATTTGCAATCTCCTCTTTATGTGTATGCATTTGAGAGAGAGAGAGAGAGAGAGAGAGAGAGAGAGAGAGAGAGAGAGAGAGAGGTCAGTTCTAGCTGGTGCTATTTCTGATATACAAAAATAAAGATTGTATCTTTATATGTAAACTATGCTCAAGTGTTTTTGACCCAGGGATACTATTGATGTGATAGTACAACAGATCTGCAATGAGATTCAATGCATAGAAAGGCATAAGAGTGAACTGCCTGTAATACAAATAGGGGGATTAGGAAGATAAACTCAAACCTACGGCACACAAGCACGCATAGCTGCCAGTCCACACACAAGCTCATGTTCATTCTCCATTCCTCCTCAGCACATTGACCCTCTACCACGCATCAGTGATCCAACCAACCCAGCCACCACAAAGCATCAAAATATAATTTGAAAAGAACCAATTTCCTGCTGAAAACGGCATTAAACTGAATCAATATGAATCAATTTGCAGAGAAGCATGCGAAATGATACTCGAGAATTGAAGCTCCAGGAGAATTAAACGGTCGGCAATGAATTTTAAATAAACGTTTTGAAAGAAGATAGGTAAGACGGTACGTGCCATAAGTAGTGTTAATTATATGTCAAACAACGGGCACACGGATATAAACGGATGTCATAAAAATAGTTGCAAACATATGTTGTACAGAAGTTAAAGAAAGAGAATAGAATTGTGAACGGTAACAATTTATTTATAGCGCCAAAGAGGATGATCAAACACTCTAGGAAAATGACAGTAAGGAAATTTGTAGAATCTTCTCGATGCCAACATTGTTTTCAGCACCCAAGGTAACGTTAGGACTTTAGAGCTTGGTATATATCCATGAACTCCGGTCAACCACACCATGGGCTTAGGCCTTTCACAATGCAAGTTTCTTAGCACGGTATCATAGGTAAAGTGCTTATGTGGCACCCTATTAATTGATGAACAAGAGAGCTTTTATATCTTAGCTACTGACCTACTAAAGTGCATCTTACTGACCTTATGTAGACCATTGTATCAAAATAAATGTTTGGTTTTTGGTGAAAATTTACTATCCAATGAGGTGGTTTCCTCTATGTTATTAAAGAGCAACCTTTTGGCTTCATTAGAGGTGCACACTCGAAATCTGGAGCCAGTTCATTTTTTTGATAAAGGGAATATATTAATATCGAGAGATACCAATTACACCAGCCTCTGCATCTACACAATACCCTAATGGCAGTACGGATGCACCCAGCCAAAAAATGAAAAAAGAAACTAAGAAAAAAAGACCCGCTACAGTATTCCAACCCTAGCAGCAACAATACATCCACCACCAAGACAACACCTAAACTCCAAGCTCTCCAAAAGCGACGCCTCCAAGAAGGAAATATTGCACAAGCGCCGTCGTCGCTCGATCAATGATCTTGGGTATTCACCCCGAAGATAGTCCCCACTCTCAAAACAATGCCTTCAACAAGGACATCGCCAGGCACAACCAATTAATGCCAGACCTTGGATTTTCATCCTGAAAGGTAAGACTCTGAACTTCACTTGTGTTGCCGCCCCCACTTGTATAATGTTGCTGTGAAAACCAAAACACGAAGCAAGTCCCTCAACAGTGCAAAGACTCGAACCTCCATTTGCTAGTTCTTCAATCCGTCCTTCATGATATTCTCCGCCTCTGACTTTACCATGGACTAAATTTCACCTGATGGCAACAAAGAACAGAGCTTCACGCCGCTCCCTCTAGAACCAAACGGTCGGAATAAAATCATGGGTGCGCACGATCAAATACCACCCGATCGAGCAGACTCCAGGCATATGTGCACTATTACATTCGCCGGCGGAGCTTTCCGGAACTCCCCACTCCGGCCAGATCAAGAAGGACCAGCCTCAGGAAGGTCTCCATCTTCGCACAAGAGGAACCCTAGGTTAGGCACCTTTATTAGGCAGATCGACAGGCCCCCACGCCATGTCCCGCCGGTCGTCCTCATCAGCGAAAGATGAGGCCGCCACCGACCATCCAGCCAGTTCATACATAAGGAAAAGTTCATACACAGGTTGTGGACTGTTTTTGTTGGACTCATTTATGCTACACATTTCCTGAAGATCTGATGAGTCCAAATGGAACATTGGAGTTAACAAAGAGGCTAATTAAAAATGGATCAGCTATGAGCAGACAAAGTAAAACTTTTGGTAGGTGAATAAATTCTCTGAACCATCGTCTCCACCACAGTTGATGTTGCGTAAATTGACTGACAAAAGAAAACTACCTAAGAAGTGATCACCCACTGATGAGAGTAGGGCAGACAACCCCTGTTTGGAGCATGCCTCATTTGCTTCGCCTATCTACATATCTACATGCAGAGCAAGCTTGTGAAAAAACAAAAAAATGACCATTATGCCACCCTCGATGGCGTTGCCTTGAGTAGGCAACCATCTATTAATAAACAATTCCAAAGAAGGTAAAGTAAGATTGTATAAATAAAGGCAGTTATAATAAATCAAGAGTTATCTAGTCCTAAGCGATAGGCAGACATGACATGTCCAAAGTACATAATAGTTTCTTAACAAAACTACTGAAATAGGAGATGTCTGAACCAGCAAGCTTGACATTTGTGAAAGAGTGTGTGCTTGGTCACTTAATGGTTCTGGCTGTCTGGGATTCAAATATGCATGGGGTGAGTCTGATGGCAGATTATATTGAACACCTGATGGATCACCCAGTATATCTGTCTCAGGACATTGGGTATATCGAGATTCCCCGTGTTAGCTCCCATAATGCCCTCTCAAGGTTCTCATTTGCTGATGGATCCACTGCAACATTGTGATTGTAATCTTGATCCCTACAAGGTATAGAGATCATTCCAGTCATGTCACGAGTCAAAAGATGCTACAAGGTATAAAGACGCTACCTAGGAGATTAGCATGGAACAAAAAGCTAAGAGCACGTGTACTTTGGGAAATCCTATGAATGACGTGGCTACTATCTCATATGAGATATCCATGTTCAAAACTTTGAATGTTTCACACTTAGAAAAAGAAAGATAAATTTAGTTGCGAACATTAGAAAATTCCAATGTAGTCTTCAAATATTAGATAATCTCACATTGTTAGATATAGGTAATATTAGTTTCCATACATATACCCATTTCAATATTAATTAACTCCTACCTAGAAACCACTTTTTTTAGAACTATATGCATTGATTCTCTTTGGTATCCTCTTGTGTAATTATAGTGCCCTACATGCAATAATAACAACGGGGATCATGCTAAAAAGGAGAACTACAACCACATGTAATTTAGAGGAAATTATAAATGATGTGTCTACCTTAGAAAACATTCAAATATACCAAAATGTGTTTCAAACTCTAAAATAGAATGCCAAATAATGTTGTGATATTAGCAAAGTCACAGTTTAATCTTCAACTATTAGTAACCCTCTCATTTTAAGAAAATAGGTCATACTAGTTTCCATATTGATTCCAACAAGCTGTTGCATATGTGCAATTTCATTATTCACTCATAGACCAAAAGGTAGTCACATCATACAGACAAAAAAAATCTCATGATGGTTGAATGAGAACAAATGGTGCACTGTGAAACTAATATGAAGTTATCAACCAGCTGACATAAATATGGTTTCTTACATACCAGGAAACAAATGAAAATTCAGGCCTCCAACACTCCAACATAGCGACAAAGACATTCATCCAACCAACATTTATCTATTTCTTATTACCATCTAGACGCATCACAAAAAAGGCCAGAAAATTACTAATATTTACGCCACATGAAGGGATAGAGACACCCCATGTATTCCCCAGGGATGTTGCTCAGCCGCTGCACATGCATACTGCTCAGATGTACCATGAAATATCAGTACTTGCCCATGGCAAAGAACAAATACCCGTACCAGGACTACATGTTGCAAGGGCGCAAATCATCAACCTCGTTAGTGAGATCCTTGATCCGAGGCTACAATTGTAGCTCTCTTTATAGACTCCACTAATCGGCCCTTAGAAGCGTAGCCCAACTCTTTTCTGGTGGCTTCCAGTGGATGTAGAGCCAGAGCATGAGTTTGTCACAGATGCACATCAACCACAACTTGTCGTCGCATTCTCTCCCCTACCATACTCCACAAAACATGCAGTTTTTTTAGTAGTTCCCAGTTCACGAGTGGCAGCACCATGAGTTAAGTTCTTGATGTGCGTTTGTTGATCAACATCACTGAGTCATCTAGGTGAGCCAATGATATAGCCTCTGCTTCACTGAGGGCTCTGTGGAGTGAATGATTGGTCAATAGCACATCACCGACACAATCTGGTAGCACACTAATGGATTAGCGGGAGCTAAAGGAAGAAGCAAGAACACTCCAATTGTAACCAGTGCAAGTCGAGTGCACCATTGTATGGATGACACACTCATAATTTCCCACACCAGGTGACGAGGGTTAAACTCGACAAATGCCCTAGATGAAGGACTTAGGATCGGGGAGACAGGGCGTCGGATGAACTCGAAGGTAAACTCAATCAAACAAGGTGGCTATGAAAGTAAACGTGGGTGTAGAACCTGGCTTGCTTTCAATCTGTCCCACACCGTCCCACACCGTCCCCTCCTGGCCCCTTTATATAGGTGGCCAGGTCTCAAGGATCGGGTGGGTTCCGATACAGATTGCAATATCGATATACGACATGAACTCATATTTCGACTAATATTACAATTGGGCCTAGCTTAATGGGCCTCAGAGGTACTCAACTGATGGGCTCTAGTATCCATACCCTTGTCAGTAGCCCCCGAGATTCTACCAGAATTGCAGATTCGGGTTGAATCTCAGATCTTCAACTCTTCGACTTGATCAATTCTTCGAATTTTTCAAATCTTGAAATCTTCGACTTGGTCTTTCGACTTATTTTCATTATAATACTTTGCAAGGGGTTTTGATGAACAAGCCAGACAACTCTGACGGATCAAGAGGCTAGTTAACTGCCAGAACAGATACTCGCCACCTACTTCAAATTCAATCCCCTTGGACTTGAATTCGGGAAACCGGTCAAATCCATTCTTTTGCCGCATTTAGGACTTACAAAGAATGAATCCCAGTGGTTCCCAGGGTACCTAGTGCGTCCACCAGGATTTTTCTTCGCATCGTAGACACGGATACATACCAGCAGAGCGCATTCATGTGCGTATACCGGGCCACACAGGACGGATCTTGGGGTCTTACCTTCGTGATATATTTCAACCACGGCATTCAAGTTTTGTCACGATGATGCAACTCGAGAATTATATTTCGCAGCCTTGTTTGACTGAATCAATATACGCAACTTTTTCGAGTTATCCTTTTTAACTTTTTATGAATACCTCCCGATGGGAGTAATCAATGTTTTGTTGGCAATGTAGCCAAAGTTCCTTGCTCTTTTCTTTTGTCGACTTATTTCTATCAGGTGCGCGACAACGCTCCCGATGGGAGTAGCCCCCGAGGCTATAGCCGAAATTTTCGGGTATAGTCTCAAGAGAATAGATAAATTTGCTCCATACACTTCTTCTCGTATCTCACTTTTGAATGGATTTTCCTCCTGTGTTCGTTGCAAGCCCCCGAGTCAAAGACAAGGTAAGCCTGTTCGTCTTGACAGGATTTTGCGTACCCTCTGATCCCTTTTCGCTTCTTCTCTCTCTTTTTTATACATACCTATTTTTGATACACTAACTCCTCTGTGCTATTTGCACTGTAAAAAATCTGGAAATTTACTTTGGGCCTTGCCACTTCAGGGGCCCATTAGGACGTGCTTATAAATAAAGCACACTTTGACCAGGGAATTATGTGTTTATGAATAGACCATGGGAACGAATCATGGTTCCGAGGTATGTGCATTAATATTTTATCGGGTTCCTTTGAACCGTATATGGTGCTGTCGAAATATCGGGTTGCAATCAACCTTGTAGTATGTCATAGATAGTCTCAAAACTTGTTAATATTATTTCGTACAACTTCGAGGGTCTTAGCCCCCGAGTGTAAAGTAAAATATTTACACATATTGTCGATTTGACCCAATGAACCCGACCTATGGCCTCATGTTCTGGATTCAGAGGGTCATAACTCGAAAAACTCCTTGGTCGCCTTATTTCGCCTATGCGTAGAACCATCGTAGTTGCTCTGCATTCCACGGGTTACTCTCGTCCTTCCCCGTTTTCTTGTCTTGTAGTCGATAAGCTCCTCCTAGTATTACTTCTGTCATAATGTAAGGTCCCACCCATGGGGACTCTAGTTTTCCATGGCCATCTTGCTTTAGTCGTAGTACTAGATCTCCCACCATGAAAGATCGTGGACGAACTCGACTACTGTGGTAGTTTCGTAGATTTTGCTGATATTGAGTAGCTCTAGCGAGTGCTACATCTCTTGCTTCGTCAAGTGCATCAACATCATCCTGAAGTGCTTCTGTAGAAGTTGTCTCATCATATGCTGCGATTCTTGGAGCTTCATGAGTTATTTCAACTAGAAGCACGGCTTCTACGCCATGAACCAGAAAAAAGGGGGTTTCTTGAGTAGCTGCGTTCGGTGTAGTTCGTAGACTCCAGAGTACGGAGGGTAGCTCATCCACCCAAGCGCTTGGCTTTTTCGAGTGGCGCTAGCAGCCTTTTCTTTATCACATTGCATATTAAGCCATTGGCTTTCTCGACTTGCCCATTTGACTTTGGATGCGCCACAGATGCAAATTTCAATTTAATTCCCAGACCTTCACAGTAACTCTTGAACTCTTTCGATGTGAAGTTTGTCCCATTATCTGTGATTATGCTGTGTGGTACTCTGAAGCGAAAAACTATGGACTTGATGAAGTTAATCACAACTGTGGAATCTTGAGTTGTCACCGGGGCTGCTTCTACCCACTTGGTGAATTTGTCGACTGCTACCAGCATGTAAACATGCCCTCCTGGCCAAGGTTTATGTAGTTTCCCGACCATGTCGAGACCCCATTGTGCGAAGGGCCAAGATAACGGTATTGGTTGCAACTCTGCTGCTGGCGCGTGCGGTCGAGATGCGAAGCGTTGACAAGCCTCGCATTTCCTTACTATGTCTTTTGCGTCTTCAATGGCTGTTAGCCAATAAAATCCTGCACGAAAAGCTTTGGCTGCGATAGATCTGCTGCTAGCGTGATGTCCGCATACTCCTGCGTGGATATCTTTTAAAATTTCTTGCCCTTCTTGAGGGGTGACGCATCGTTGTAAGACGCCTGTTATGCTTCTCTTGTATAGTTTTCCTTGCAGCACGACGAAAGCCTTGGATCGTCGTATTATCCTTTTAGCTTGTACGGTGTCTTCGGGTAGTGTTTTGTTTACCATATATGCCAAGTATGGTTGCATCCAGGTTTCCTCGATCATCATGACTTCTTCGGGTTCAGCTGTCCCACTGCTACCAGCCCCCGAGCCTGTTGCTTGATGCTGGGCTTGCTCTCCTGTAGTCGAAACTTTGGTTCCTTTTATTGATCTTTCTACGATTTCCTCCCAAAAAACTCCTTGTGGTACGGGTAAACACTGGGACCTGATATTTGCTAAATTGGCGGCTTCCTCGTTGCTTACTCTACTGATATGCGAAACTTCGCATCCGTCAAATGTTCCCTCGAGATAATTGTGTAAGTTCCTGTACGCTGTCATATTGTCGTTGATGGCATCGCACTTGTTGGACGACGAGGTTCGAGTCTCCAAATATTTTCAGTCGAGTTGCTCCGCATGCCTTGGCCATTTTCATCCCATGGAGTAGCGCCTCATATTCGGCTTCATTATTGGAGGCTTGGGGAAAACTCATTATTAACACATATTTCAACTTGTCGCCTTGTGGTGATATCAGGACTACTCCTGCTCCTGCGCCTTGGACCCTTTTTGATCCGTCGAAGTACATTGTCCATACACTCGATAGGTCTGGTGGTCCTGTGTTTTGCAATTCTAGCCACTCTGCTGTAAAGTCTAGTAACACTTATGATTTGATCGCCTTTCTCTTTTCATACATGATGTCCATGGGTGACAACTCAATTCCCCATAAGGAGACACGTCCTGTTGCTGAAGGGTTATTCAATATATTGGATAGTGGTGCTTCGTTGACCACTATGATCGGGTGTACCGTGAAGTATTGCCGTAGTTTCATGCTGGATGTTAATACGCTGTATGCAAGTTTCTGATAGTGCGGGTACCGTTGCTTTGTTGGAGATAGCACCTCGCTGACGAAGTATACTGGCCGCTGCACTCCATGGGTTTTTCCTTCTTCACTTCTTTCGACTACTAATACTGTACTTACCACCTGATGTGTTGCTGCAATATAGAGTAACAATGGCTCCTTTTCCTTTGGTGCGACCAACACCGGTGGTGTGGAAAGCACTTTTTTCAATTGTGTGAAAGCTATGTCGGCTTCTTCAGTCCACTCGAATTTATCGTCTTGATTTTTTCATCAGTGCATAGAAGGGAAGTGCTTTTTCCCCTAGCCGTGCCACAAATCGACTTAGAGCCGCGACGCGTCCTGCGAGCTTCTGTACGTCGTGTAGTTTTGTTGGTTTCCCCATCGTTAGTATTGCCTGGATCTTCTCTGGATTTGCCTCTATCCCTCTTGCGGATACCAGGAACCCGAGGAGTTGCCCTGCAGATACCCCAAAAGAGTACTTCGTCGGGTTGAGCTTCAGCTTGTATCTGTTTAGGTTGTCGAAGGTTTCTGCTAAATCACTGATTAGTGACTCTTCTTTTTGCGTGGTGATAACCACGTCATCGATGTAGACTTGGGTGTTTCGTCCTATTTGATTTCCGAGGCAGTTTTGCATCATCCTCTGGTAGATTGCTCCTGCGTTTTTTAGGCCGAAAGGCATGACTTGGTAGCAAAACACGCCGTAAGGTGTTATGAAAGCTGTTTTTTCCTCGTCTTCCTTCTTCAACTTGATCTGGTTGTAGCCAGAATATGCGTCCAGGAAGGAAAGCCTTTCGCACCCTGTTGTTGAGTCAATTACCTGATCAATGCGAGGTAGAGGGAAGGGATCCTTTGGGCAGTGCTTGTTGAGAGACGTATAGTCGACACACACTCTCTGCACATCCGTGTTTTTCTTGGGGACTATAACTGGATTAGATACCCAAGTTGACGATTTGATTTCCCGGATGAACCCTGTGTTTTCTAGCCTGTGCAGTTCTGATGCTATTGCCTTCCGTTTGGGTTCATCGAATCTTCTCAATGGTTGCTTGACTGGTTTTGCTTTGGGATCGACGTTTAGTGCGTGTTCGACGAGTTCCCTGGGAACCCCTGGCATGTCTGAAGGACACCAGGCAAAGATTTCCCAGCGCTCACGGAGGAACTCGACGAGCGCGCTTTCCTATGTAGGATCCAAGTTTACTGCTATAGAGGTAGTTTTGCTTTGGTCCGTAGGGTGGACCTGGATTTTCTTCGAGTCTTGAGTTGCATCGAAAGCCTGATCTGGCAGGGATTGCCCGATGTCGGGTAGTACGTTGTGGTCAGTTTCGCCTTTTAGTCTCGCGTATTCTGCTGTCATGCCAAAGGTTTGCGCCAGTCTGTTGAATTCTTTGTCACAGGTGTTGAATACTTCAAAGCTGCCCTGCACCGTGATCGTTCCTTTGGGTCCTGGGATCTTGAGTGTAAGATACGCGTAATGAGGTACCGCCATAAATTTTGCAAATGCTGGGCGCCCCAGGATTGCATGATATTGTGAAGGCCAATCCATAACTTTGAATTCCAGCTTTTCTCTGCGATAATTGTTGCTATTTCCGAAGCAGACGTCGAGTTCTATTTTCCCAAGAGGGTAATTTGCGCTTCCTGGTACTATTCCGTGGAAAGAGCAATCTGTCGGCTTTAAACTTTCCAATGAAATGCACATTGCCCTCAGAGTTCTCGCATATATCAGATTTATGCCGCTTCCTGCATCCATGAATACTCTCCCAATGTCGTATCCCCCTATTTGTGCTTTTAGTACCATTGGTGCATGCCCTGGCCTGGGTACTTTCCTTGGGTGGTCTGTGATGTGGCCAAGTCGATGGTGTATGAAATTAAATGACCGGCAAGTTGGAAAACCCCAAGAGAAGGTTTTGATGAATATAGCAGCAAGTTTTCCCTCAGTTAAGAAACCAAGGTTTGTCGATCAGGAGAAAAGCAGACAATAACGACTGAAGGTGATGCGGACTGGCTTAGCGACAGCTTCGGACACTTTATATATGACGCCTCGTCCAAGCTTTGCTTTGCTAGCTGCAACGTGGAACCTGCACACAACACAACCAAGTACTTTGTTCCCAACTTGCGATGAGGTTGTCAATCTCACCGGTTTGCTTGAAACAAAGGTTATGAGCGTATCGAGTGGAAAACAGTAGAAGTATGCGAGTAAAGTAAACAGTGCGAGTAAAGTAAACAGGTGATAGCAATATGATGGAAATAGGACCGGGGTCCACAGTTCACTAGTGGTGTCTCTCCATAAGATAAATAACACATGCTGGGTAAACAAATTATAGTTGGGCAATTGATAGAATAAAGATAAACGTGATATGTCAAGAAGATCACTATGAGATTTACTCTGGGCATTACAACAAAATACATAGACCGCCATCCAACTGCATCTATGACTAATAATCCACTTGTGGCGAATCAATCCGAGAACTCCACAAGTATTAAGTTGCGAACAACAGATAATTGCATTAAGCAAAGTGTGTAATGTAAACAAAGCATATGCCCTTGAGCATATGAATGTTGTTTTCTCCCTAGTAGCAACAGCACATCTACAACCTTAGAGGTTTCTGTCACTCCCCAGGTTAAATAGAGGCATGAACCCACTATCGAGCATAAATACCCCCTCTTGGAGTCACTAGCAACTACTCGGCCAAGATAGCTACTAACAACGGAGAGCATGCAAGATCATAAACAACATAGAGATAACAAAAGATATATTCAGCACAGCAACTCAATCATAACACCAATATTCATCAGATCCCAACAAACCAAACATGTAGAATTACATAACGGTGATCTCAATCATGTAGGGCAGCTCATGAGATCTAAACATGAAGCACATGGTGGAGAAGACAACCATCTAGCTACTGCTATGGACCCATAGTCCAAGGTAGACTACTCACTCATCGCTCTGGAGGTAAGCATGGCGATGAAGAAGACCTTCGGTGGCGATTCCCCTCTCCGGCAGGGTGCCGGGAAGAGCTTCTGGACCCTCCCGATCTTTGGGTCGATGGCGGCGGTGGATCACGATGTGTTCTAGAAAAGTGATCAGGTACTTAGGTTTTTTCCGTCGGGGGGTCTTTATAGGCGAAGGGGCGATGTCAGAGGTGGAGCCAGGCGGCCTCACGCCAGGGTGGCGCAGCCCAGGCCCTGGCCGCGCCAGCCTGGTGTGTGGGGCCCCTGTGGCCCCCCTCCTACTCCTCTTCGGATCTCTGGAAGCTTCCGGGTAAAATAAGACTTTAGGAACTTGTTTCATCCAATTCCGAGAATATTTCCTGTGTATCACTTCTGAAACACAAAAATAGCAGAAAACAGGGAACTGGCACTGTGGCAACTTGTTAGTAGGTTAGTTCCGGAAAATGCATAAAAGTGCCACGAAGTGTAACAAAACATTAGGCAAATGGTGTAAAAACAAGCATGGAGCATCAAAAATTATAGATACGTTGGAGACGTATCAAGCATCCCCAAGCTTAACTCCTGCTCGTCCTCGAGTAGGTAAGTGATAACAAAAGAATAATTTTTGAGGTGACATGCACCTACACAATCTTTATCATGTATGTAAGCATTTGTGAGCTGGGATCATAAGAACTTAAAACATGGGCATGAAAGATATAATCTTGACAATAAGAACTTAGCAACCATGTTGTAAACATGCAAATGAACACAAACAAAAGATCATGAAAATGAAACAATGAAAGTCAAACGTGTGTTCAAATCATAACGAAAAACATACAAGTGGTTTTCAGCTTGTCCTTCAAAGAGAGCAAAACATAAATGCATAGGACACCTTCAAGTTTAAGAGGGCGACTAGATACAAATAATTTGAGAACAAGTGAAACCAACAATATGAATCAATCAATGAAAACTTTGGGACAATGCACATTACACTAAGAATGACAACTATGCTCTCTTAATGGTGCATAAAGATAGAAGGTGGTGACTCAACATAAAAGTAGAAGAAAGGCCCTTCGCAGAGGGAAGCAGTGATTGCAAGTTTTATAACCTTCAAAAATTATGGTACTTACCGGCTTTGATCTCTCATTGCCCCCATCATAAGCATCTTGAATGGTTAAAGTTAATGCGAGAACAATTATGATGCATATGCTTGACAAATCATAAGTTGAAAACCTCGTGTCCCGTGAATACGAGTACCCAAACCTCATGCTACTTTACTTAGAGTCCCAAGCAAGGCTCTTGTCATTGTAAATATATGCATATCATTGAGAACCGCCAATGGGGTACGTCCGTGCCCGATGACATGGAACAAGCCCACATCAAAATGACAGGACAAGCAGACATTGAACACCTCGACATATCTTTTATTTGCCATTCATTTAGATTTTTATTGTGAGGTGCTTCGTCGAATGTTCACCATGGGTATGCTGCAAATTTCCACCATGAATTATGCATGGCTTAGATTAGCGGCCCGGCGTTTCCCTAACACATATACAAACTCCATGATCCCCACAAGATTCCCAATTCATTTCACACCGCGGGCATCCATAAACAAAAGATCACGATATCAACTCAAATAAGAAGTGCAATGTTGAAAGCTTGCCCATGACTGCATGGTTGGGCTAGTCTCCAACTTACAACTTGCAAGCATAACAACTCAACATAAGAGACCACAATGTCAAATTTTTAAGAACAGGAAAAAGTAAAGTGTGCCTTCCGGTTCGTGAGAGCTTTACTGACCGAATTTCGCATAACACTGGTAAGAGTTTAATTTGAAGAGAAAATAAAAGCAAGTCAAATTTACTTGGAATAGCAAATTGCTAGTAGGTATGTATGGTGGACACTTTGGAAAACTTTGGCTTTTAGGAGTTGGATGCACGAGTAGAGCTCATACTCAGTACAAGGCGAGGGCTAGCAAAAGACTGGGAGCGACCAACTAAGAGAGCAATAATGGCCATAATCATGCAAAGCGACAAAGCGACATTAAAAGAAAGCATAAGATGGCATCAAAAGTCAAAAACTAAATGATCATAGAGGCTATTGGCGACTTTGTAAGAGTCTAACATGTGTGAGCATGCGCCAAGTCAACCCAAATAAAGCATCAAGGAGAAAACCAAAATAATGCTTCCATACATTAAAAACAACGCATGATTTTTTCAAAGGCTCATTAAGCAATCTCAGTTATTTGAGACAAGTCATGCTACAGCAAAACCACTAAGCATACTATCAAAAAGACATGAAGCATGACATGAAAAAGCCTAAGCCGCAGTCTACACAAGCTCCTTCTTGTACCACTATTTTGCATAAAGCTTTTTCTCTTTTCCAACACCATTTGAATTTTTTTTAAACACCTCTTTTGATGAAAACCAATAAAGATCAGAGGCAAAAATACACCTTGATGAAAATATATGACAAGGTCTGAACACAAATCAAGGCGAAAATGAAAACCAAAAGCAGTAGCGAAAAAAGAAGAACACTCGATGAACGATAAGAGTGAAAACGGAGTGTTCTTGGCAAATGAAAAACGAGTACATCTCCTCCAAAGGAAATTTGTTGGGGTCCAACCATTTATTACAACAAACAAAACTAAACTAACTAAGAAAACTAAAACAACTGACGTTCCAAGAAAAACACATAGTGCATGAAGCAATAAAAATATAGTGTTTTGAAAGGTGACCTGATTTTTGCCGATGAAGAAGGGGTGCCTCGGGGGCATCCCCAAGCTTTGACGCTTGTAATTCTTGGATATTTCTTAGGGTGATGCATGGGCATCCCCAAGCTTGAGCTTTTGTCCAATCTCCAACTCATCTCATCATTCTCCAATCCCTACACTTGAAAACTTCCTTCATACAAAACTAAACACAAATCTATTAGCAACATTAGTGTAGGCATAACATATAATCAACCTCTTTTTGCTTCAGGTTTCAACTCAAAACCACCACATATATAGCAAATACTACTGTAGCAACTTCCCCAAAAGTTCCGTGATCAAAAACTCAAAAGAAAGCGATAAAGTGGCAAACACAAATATTGGCAGAAATCTGTCAAAACAGAACAGCTGACAAAGGCCAAATTTTTGAGGGGTTTTCCGTTGCTCAAATCAAAAAGTGTTCAACTAATGAAAGTTTGGATATAACCTGGGTCATATGCACAAGAAATCGCAGGTACAAAAGATATATAGAGAATTTATACGAATTTTTACGGTGCAGCACCGAAAACAGTTTCAGGACTGCAACATCCCCAAATCTTTACCTCACTCAAATTAGAGGCTTCTCTTGGCACAAAAATGAAATAAACAAGATAAGGAGCGGTCATTACAGTAGTAATGACTTCCAAGACTCAAATAAAAGAAAAATTACTGAAAATAAAACATTGGGTTATCTCCCAAGAGTGCTTTTCTTTAACGCCTTTGAGCTAGGCGCAGAAAATTGCGAAGATGCTCACATAAGAAATATGAATTGGATGCAAAAGAGAGCATCAAGGAGCAAATATAAAACATATTTAAGTCTAACCCACTTCCTATGCATAGGAATCTTGTAAGAAAATAAATCAAAGAAACACATAGTAACAAGTATGGGTAGATAAAACAAGAGCAACTTTAGAACTTTCAATATAAAGAGAGGTTTTTTAGTAACATGAGAATTCCAACAACCATATTTTCCTCTCTCATAATAATTTTCAGTAGCATCAAACTCAATAATATAAATATCACACTCACCCTCTTTTGTTAAGCATGGAAGGCGATCAATTAAGGTATTAGTTAGAGAGTTACTCTTATTGGGAGGTAGACATGGGTAACTCCATTCTTCCTCCTCTTGATCATCACTCTCCTCCTCTTTTTCATCTAATGAGCTTCCAGTTTCATCCATTTCTTCTTCCATAGGCTCCTTCAAGGCATTAGTCTCTTCCATTGGAGAGCATCTATTAAGATATTTAAGAATATAGCCATTTCCTTCCTTGTAATTATCAAAGCAAAATGTGAGTATATCATAAACCTCATATTTATAAGGTGCATCATCAGTATTTTCAAGCAAATAAGCAAGTTCGAATGCACCATTCCAAGAAATAAATTCTTCAATTTTTTCCACATCATAAAAGTCATAATTTCCATTAATATAAGAAGATATGGTAACATCATCATTATACTCACATTGAAAAGGGAGGTGTTTATACCTCCTACAGCAACAAGATTCATCAAAGCAATAAGTAACATTATAAGTAGAGCACACATTTCTAGCAATGATATATAATCTATTGATTTGTTCCCATAAGTGTTTCCCTTTTTGTGACAAGCGGTGTTCCTCATAATAATTTTGCTGCTCTTCCGTGAACCCACCTTGCCAAAAAGATTTAGTTTCAAAGAAACCAACCATTGATAGAAAGCATGATAAAGCAAGACAAGTAAAAACAACTACAAAGGATTCTAATTTTTTTGGGTTTTTTATATAAAACGATGCAGGTAAAATAAATAAATAAAGCAAAACAATAACAAAGTAAAGGATGTGCGTGCGAAAACTCCCCTCGCAGAAGTCTTCCACTCTTCCCCGGCAACGGCGCCAGAAAAAGCTTGATGCGGCCAAGTCGATGGTGTATGAAATTAAATGACCGGCCAGTTGGAAAACCCCAAGAGAAGGTTTTGATGAATATAGCAGCAAGTTTTCCCTCAGTTAAGAAACCAAGGTTTGTCGATCAGGAGAAAAGCAGACAATAATGACTGAAGGTGATGCGGACTGGCTTAGCGACAGCTTCAGACAATTTATATATGGCGCCTCGTCCAAGCTTTGCTTTGCTAGCTGCAACACGGAACCTGCACACAACACAACCAAGTACTTTGTTCCCAACTTGCGATGAGGTTGTCAATCTCACCGGTTTGCTTGAAACAAAGGTTATGAGCGTATCGAGTGGAAAACAGTAGAAGTATGCGAGTAAAGTAAACAGTGCAAGTAAAGTAAACAGGTGATAGCAATATGATGGAAATAGGACCGGGGTCCACAGTTCACTAGTGGTGTCTCTCCATAAGATAAATAACACATGCTGGGTAAACAAATTACAGTTGGGCAATTGATAGAATAAAGATAAATGTGATATGTCAAGAAGATCACTATGAGATTTACTCTGGGCATTACAACAAAATACATAGACCGCCATCCAACTACATCTATGACTAATAATCCACTTGTGGCGAATCAATCCGAGAACTCCACAAGTATTAAGTTGCAAACAACAGATAATTGCATTAAGCAAAGTGTGTAATGTAAACAAAGCATATGCCCTTGAGCATATGAATGTTGTTTTCTCCCTAGTAGCAACAGCACATCTACAACCTTAGAGGTTTCTGTCACTCCCCCAGGTTAAATAGAGGCATGAACCCACTATCGAGCATAAATACCCCCTCTTGGAGTCACTAGCAACTACTCGGCCAAGATAGCTACTAACAACGGAGAGCATGCAAGATCATAAACAACATAGAGATAACAAAAGATATATTCAGCACAACAACTCAATCATAACACCAATATTCATCGGATCCCAACAAACCAAACATGTAGAATTACATAACGGTGATCTCAATCATGTAGGGCAGCTCATGAGATCTAAACATGTAGCACATGGTGGAGAAGACAACCATCTAGCTACTGCTATGGACCCATAGTCCAAGGTAGACTACTCACTCATCGCTCCGGAGGCAAGCATGGCGATGAAGAAGACCTCCGGTGGCGATTCCCCTCCCTGGCAGGGTGCCGGGAAGAGCTTCTGGACCCTCCCGATCTTCGGGTCGATGGCGGCAGCGGATCGCGATGTGTTCTGGAAAAGTGATCGGGTACTTAGGTTTTTTCCGTCGGGGGGTCTTTATAGTTGAAGGGGCGATGTCAGAGGTGGAGCCAGGCGGCCTCACGCCAGGGTGGCGCGGCCCAGGCCCTGGCCGCGCCAGCCTGGTGTGTGGGGCCCCTGTGGCCCCCCTCCTACTCCTCTTAGGATCTCTGGAAGCTTCCGGGTAAAATAAGACTTCAGGAACTTGTTTCGTCCAATTCCGAGAATATTTCCTGTGTATCACTTCTGAAACACAAAAACAGCAGAAAACAGGGAACTGGCACTGTGGCAACTTGTTAGTAGGTTAGTTCCAGAAAATGCATAAAAGTGACACGAAGTGTAACAAAACATTAGGCAAATGGTGTAAAAACAAGCATGGGGCATCAAAAATTATAGATACGTTGGAGACGTATCAGTCTGCTCTGCTGAATTTAACTGGTTGATCGAACCACTTTAGATACTCTGTAGTAGCTGGTGGCGATGATATTGCCAGGTTGACTTTTCTTGATATGCTCTTCCTCTCTTTCTTCGACTTTGGCACTGGTTGAATCATTGCTGATATATACATCTTCGACTCCAATTGCTTTGCGAGTCGCTGCATTTGATATCCTTGACTTGTTATTTTTCCTCCCTGTCGTGTTCCTTGGTTTGAATCCATGGCGTTTTGTAACCTTAAGAAGGTTCTGCAATCCTTTATCTGGTGGTTGGAGACTCTTTTCCCGTCCAAGTATGCGTAATGGATGCGACAAGGACCATATAGCATATCTTCTGCTGAAGGACCCGAGTACCTTGGTTTCTCCTTTCCCCTGTTGTCTCTTGCCTAAAACTCTTTGTTTTCATAACCTTCCTCGTTCCTTTCGTCGTATCCCACGGCTATCTGATTTCGCCTTCCATGGTTGTCGCCGTTGCGGTACCGTCGCCTTTGCCTGCTGGATTTGTCGACTTCCGGTGAATGTCCCCTTTTGTCGTTATATGCGTCTTCTCCGTCGGCAAATCTGTTAGCTATCTCCATTAACTCTGAAACTGTTCTCAGCTTTATTCTTCCTATCTCTTCCACGAGGTCTGAGCGACGAAGTCCGGCTGAAAAGGTGTCTATTGCTCTTTCATCGGAGACGTCTTCTGCGGAGTTTTTAATGACACTCCAGCGTTGTATGTAAGAACGCAGAGTTTCGTCTCTTTCCTGTATGCACGATTTAACTTCTTCCAATGACGCTAGTCGCTTGTATATTGAGCGAAAATTTCTTGCGAATTGGCTTTCTAGCTCCCCCCAACTTCCGATGGAATCGTTGGGTAGGGTATTTAACCAGGACCGCGCTGCGCCGGTGAGGTGTAACTGCAAACTTTGCATTGCTGTTGCTCTCATTCCCCCTAGTATTTGTACTGCTTGTAGATAGTCTGACAACCATAGCGTTGGTTCCTGTTACCCATCATACTTTTCCTGATCATGTGGCAACTTGAATCCTTTGGGTACTCGCGTTTTGCGAACCCTGCGGGTAAATCATGGCGCGCCCATCTCTTTTTCATCGTCTTCGTAGTTTTCTTCCCTCCACGCGTAACGTGAGTTATTTACCCTTGCTTGTGCTATTATGTTCCTTGCATCCTCCTTCCTCTTTTGGCTTTTCTCGTCTTCTGAGGACTCGCTAGTTTTGTTCCGCGAAGATTTGCGCTTGACTTCTTCTTTTTTCCTTTCGCTGCGGTGAGTCGACTTTTTCTCTGAAATATTTCCCTTTAGCTTTTCTTCTACTAACCCGAGGCTCCGTATCGCGGCTTGATGCATTTGTTCCCGTGGGTCACCAGGTTTTGGTTGCATGGTTAGTAGGTATGCCTGTGCTGCTATCAATGCTGCTTCTGGTGTTTCTTGCATGAATTCTTCCTCCTCTTCTGGTTGGTTCGCGATTGGGCTTCTCGTATAGCTTTCTTCTACTACACGTGCTGTTGTCCTTCTATTGTGCTTCGGGTCTTTGTGCCTCTCCATGCTGGATTCTGATGAGTTGGTATATTCGCTCCAATATCCTTCACTTGGTGTGCTGTTGTAATCTGGGCTTCTCATAATCATATCTCTTTCCTGCCTTAGCTTTTTCCTGCACTGGTGTCGCGCGTATTGGTACCCCATTAAAACTTCTCTTCTTGAATCTGCGGGTACATCAGTCCCGTGGTTGACAGCTGTCATGATCATTCTCCACTCTCCAGCCGAAACATGCACTTTCTCCTTCTCTTTCTTGCCATTGCTCCTTATTTTGTCGACTTGCATGTCGACCTCCTTGCTGCCAGTGTGATTGTTTTCTTCTTCTGCTGCTTCAGTGATGATAATGCACAATTGGTGTACGCTCCTAGAGATGCCGCTGCTTCTGCTGGCGATATCCCTTGATTTGTCCACTGCTTCTTCCACAATGGTCTCTTGCCCGATTTCGTCGGGTTCCTCTAATTTTCCCTGCAAATTTTCTGTTGCTGCTAAGCTGACTGGCGAGTTTGCCTCGCTAGAAGAGCCTACAGATGATCTAGATGCTGTCATCCTCTCTGCTTTGCCCGCCGACAGAACTGATTTCGTCAGATCCGAAAGGCGAGTTGAGCCCGAAGGTCCGATGTAGAAGCTTAGGCTTCCAAACGTCAATTCCATCTCTTGATTTTCGTCGACTTCTGGATTGCTATTGGCTAAAAGTGAAAAAGCCATCGAATTCATGATTCCAACGCCCAGAGTCCCCACGGTCGGCGCCAATTGACGAGGGTTAAACTCGACAAATGCCCTAGATGAAGGACCTAGGATCGGGGAGACAGGGCGTTAGATGAACTCAAAGGTAAACTCAGTCAAACAAGGTGGCTATGAAAGTAAACGTGCGTGTAGAACCTAGCTTGCTTTCAATCTGTCCCACACCGTCCCCTCCTGGCCCCTTTATATAGGTGGCCAGGTCTCAAGGATCGGGTGGGTTCCGATACAGATTACAATATCGATATACGACATGAACTCGTATTTCGACTAATATTACAATTGGGCCTAGCTTAACGGGCCTCAGGGGTACTCAACTGACGGGCTCTAGTATCCATACCCTTGTCACCAGGCATAGAGAACGAGATTACACACACCAACCTTGAAAGTCAACACGCAGAATGGTAGCACCATAATGGCACCTTTAGGAAGCGAAAATCTTCCATGTCCAGTGCCATCATGCAGCATAGCAGCACCAACACAATGGCACCTATTGGCCGTGGGTGGGTGCTTCCATAAGTCACATGTTAATGCGTTAAAGATGGCGAGGGCTGGCCAAGATGTACATCTCCCGGTGTGACCCGTTTGGCAACATACGAGGAGAAAGAGGCCCTCATGGGAATTAGCGATGTGCCACGGCCCACTAGTAATGGACTCCGCAATTTCGTTTGGTAGGTTGTTGGTCATCTCGACAAGATCCAAAAATGCCATCTGGTTAATGTGAGTAAATAGAAGGATACAAAAAGGTCACAAAAATCCACATAGAATCACTGGCTAGTATTTGCAAAGGATGTCGTGGATGGTGATGACATGACACTATAGCTTGCAGGCAAGGACAGAATGCGCGATGCTCGCCGGCCCCGTGCAAATGGACCTTTTCGCCGAGACTAGGGGCAATGAGGATGGAGAGGGTGGTCAAGTAATAAATCTAATTTATTTCATGATCCAAATGATCAATTGTTCTTCTACCATGCCTCTTTTCCAAACTAGCCTTGCGTGGAGCACAAAGACGAAGGTCAATTATCTTGCCTCACATCAAATGTGTGAATCATCAAGGAACTATGCGCAAGATATTTGGGTTACCGAAGGGGAAAGAGAAGGGGTAGGAGGAGGAAGAATGGGTTAGGGTTTAAAAGGCTAAGTATATGCCTCACACGCTAATTGGCCTTTTGGGCTGCCCTAAACTTTATGGCTACAGGACAAGGTATACTCTTGGTTGTGTCAGTATATGTCACACTTGAAATTATTACCTTCATATTCACATATGTTGCATGTTATGTTCTCAATTTTTCTGTCACCGATGTGAATTTAGAAGAAAAAAGTCACAATTTGTACCATTCAATATGCTTTATTGAAAGACACCAATAAATATGTCTTATTAGAGAGAAGTCTTGATTTTCCATCAACAAAATCTCAGTTCCCTGAATTTTTGTTTGTTTAACAGACGCACTTTGATAATACATCACCAGAAAGTTGCAACATTTTGCCAATTTTTTATGACTGTGAAACAATAACAAAAGTATCGATGCAAAATATGTATGTAGGAATGCAACTCTGCCCTCATTGAATCTATATGATAATAATAATCTGAGCATCCCACTAAGTGATTTCTCTCAACTTGCAAATGTGCCACCTTATTAATTTTTGTTTTCACTATTTTTTAACCATGCATCTATCTCCAACTTCCTAACTCCTGTTCGTGACACTGCCCCTTCAGATTCAGCTTTTATGTTTGCACCAGGCTAGACACATTTTGTCTCGATCTTCTTATCCGCCTCCCACCAATCCACTTCTTCATTTCATAGTCATCACGTCTTATCATAATTAACTGTCTCCGTCCCATTTGAGTAAGAGCATGCAACAGTTCAATAAACCATCATGAAATCATCCTAGTAGTAGCAGATACACACATACACCCCAACAGCCATACGATGGCCATGTCCATGAACAACCAACTCACATTATTGTGTTTGGGGCACAATTTCTCATGTCGCTTGGCTCATGAACAACGAGATTCATGTCGTAAGGAATGTCATCCCATGTACCTTTTCTTGGGTGCTAGGTGAACTAGATCGAATATTTCTCCAATTATTTTTCTTTGACAACTAAATGCAGGTGCAACACCAAATTGGCCATAATCTACATATGTCCTTCAAGGATCCGATTTTTTTTGAAAGACTGTAGGGTTAAACCTCATAGTAAGATTTTATTTAAAGGGGACACTGTACAACTTTTTCGTAGAAAACAAAAAAGAAAACTTACGGTACGTTGTGAATACATTTTGACAAAATAACAAAGTGCTTAGCCTTCACCCTATGCACGGTGATCGCATGAACAAACCATCTCTTTGAGGACCTAAAGAATGGCATAACATTCTAGAAATGGCATCATTTCTCTGCTTCCAAATATGGTATGATGCTAAGATGACCACTTATGAGAAGAAAGGTTACGCAAAAAACTAAGAGCATGTGTACTTGGGAAACCCTATGAATGACGCGTCTACTACTCAGATGTTTCCATACATACTGAATATCCATGTTCAAAACTTCAAATGTTTCACACTTAGAAAAATAAAGATAAATTTAGTTGAGAACATTAGAAAATTCAAATGTAGTCTTCAAATATTAGATAATTCCACACTATTAGATATAGGTAATATTAGTTTCCATACATATACCCATTTCAGTTTTAACTCGTAGAATAAAAGGCCCTCACATCATATAGACATAAAAATCTCATAATGGTCCAAATAGAACAAATGGTGCATTGTGAAACTAATATGAAGTTATCAACCAACCAATATAAATATGGTTTCTTACATACCAGGAAACAAATGAAAATTCAGGCCCCCAACACTTTAACATAGTAGTAAAGACATCCGTCCAACCAACATTTATTTATTCCTAATTACCATCTTGATGCATCACAAAGAATTCCAGAAAATTACAAATCTTGACACACAAGAAGAGATAGGGACACCCCATGTATTCCCTGGGACCCCGCTCAGCAGCTGCACATGCATACACCTCAGATGTGCCATGAAATATCCGTACTTGTCCATGGAAAAGAACACATAGCCATTCCAGGACTGCATGTTGTGAGCACGCACCTCGTCGACCTTGTTACTGAGATCCTCAATCCTCGGCCATAGTTGCAGCTCTCTCTCAAGGCTCCACTAATCACCCCTTATAAACATAGTCCAACTCTTTGCTAGCCGCTTCTGGTGGCTGTAGAGCCATAGCATGAGATTTTCCTAGATGCACATGAACTACAACGTATCGTCTCCATTCTCTCCCTATCGTACTCGACAAACATACAGTTGTTAAGTAGTTCCCTGTTCATGAGTGGTAGCACCATGAGGTAAGTTCTTGTTGTGCACGTTTTGATCATCATCGCTGAGTCAGCTAGGTGAGCCAAAGATATAGCCTCAGCTTCACTGAGGGCTCCACACACTCTGGTAGCACACTAATGGATTAGCAAGACCTATAAGAAGAAGCAAGAACACGCCATTTGTCACCAATGCCAGTAGAGTGTACCATTGTATGATGACACACTCATCATTTCCCACACCAGGCATGGAGAATGTGACCCCACACACCAACCTTGAAAGTTGATGGTCCTAGTTGATGTAGGAGCTTCGTCCTTGTGCGTGGTGAATAACCAGACCGTTGGGAACCCCAAGAGGAAGGTGTGATGAGTATAGCAGCTGGTTTTCCCCCAGTTAAGAAACCAAGGTTTAATCGTTCTTGGAGAGGAGAGACAAACGACTGAAGGTGATGCTTGTTAGCTTGCGATAGCTTCGGACAATTTATATATGGCGCCTCGTCCAAGCTTTGCTTGCTAACTGCAACGCGGAACCTGCACACAACACAACCAAGTACTTCGTTCCCAACTTGCGATGAGGTTGTCAATCTCACCGGTTTGCTTGAAACAAAGGTTATGAGCGTATCGAGTGGAAAACAATATAGTATGCGAGTAAAGTAAACAGTGCGAGTAAAGTAAACAGGTGATAGCAATATGATGGAAATAGGACCGGGATCCACAGTTCACTAGTGGTGTCTCTCCATAAGATAAATAACACATGCTGGGTAAACAAATTACAGTTGGGCAATTGATAGAATAAAGATAAACGTGATATGTCAAGAAGATCACTATGAGATTTACTCTGGGCATTACAACAAAATACATAGACCGCCATCCAACTGCATCTATGACTAATAATCCACTTGTGGCGAATCAATCCGAGAACTCCACAAGTATTAAGTTGCAAACAACAGATAATTGCATTAAGCAAAGTGTGTAATGTAAACAAAGCATATGCCCTTGAGCATATGAATGTTGTTTTCTCCCTAGTAGCAACAGCACATCTACAACCTTAGAGGTTTCTGTCACTCCCCCAGGTTAAATAGAGGCATGAACCCACTATCGAGCATAAATACCCCCTCTTGGAGTCACTAGCAACTACTCGGCCAAGATAGCTACTAACAACGGAGAGCATGCAAGATCATAAACAACATAGAGATAACAAAAGATATATTCAGCACAGCAACTCAATCATAACACCAATATTCATCGGATCCCAACAAACCAAACATGTAGAATTACATAATGGTGATCTCAATCATGTAGGGTAGCTCATGAGATCTAAACATGAAGCACATGGTGGAGAAGACAACCATCTAGCTACTGCTATGGACCCATAGTCCAAGGTAGACTACTCACTCATCGCTCCGAAGGCAAGCATGGCGATGAAGAAGACCTCCGGTGGCGATTCCCCTCTCCGGCAGGGTGCCAGGAAGAGCTTCTGGACCCTCTCGATCTTTGGGTCGATGGCGGCGGCGGATCGCGATGTGTTCTGGAAAATTGATCGGGTACTTAGGTTTTTTCCGTCGGGGGGTCTTTATAGGCGAAGGGGCGATATCAGAGGAGGGGCCAGGTGGCCTCACACCATGGTGGCGCGGGCCAGGGGCTGGCCGCGCCACCCCTGCGTGTGGGCCCCTGGTGGCCCGCCTCCTACTCTCCTTCGGATCTCTGGAAGCTTCCGGGTAAAATAAGGCTTCAAGAACTTGTTTCATCCAATTCTGAGAATATTTCCTGTGTATCACTTCTGAAACACAAAAACAGCAGAAAACAGGGAACTGACACTGTGGCAACTCGTTAATAGGTTAGTTCCGAAAAATGCATAAAAGTGCCACGAAGTGTAACGAAACAGTAGGCAAATGGTGTAAAAACAAGCATGGAGCATCAAAAATTATAGATACGTTAGAGACGTATCAAAAGTCGACACACAGAATGGTAGAACCATAGAGGCTCCTCCAGGAAGCAAAAATCTGCCATTGCCAGTGCCATCATGCGAATGGTAACAACTATGACACCTATTGGACGTGGGTGGGTGCTTTCAACGTCATAGGTTAATGGGTTGAAGATGGTGAGGATTGGCCAAGATGTCCATCTCCCGGTGTGACACCATTGGCAACAGACGAGGAGAAAGAGGCACTCATGGGAATTGGCGATGTCGCAAGGCCCATGGGTAATGGACTCCGCAAGATCGTTCGGTAAGTTGTTGGTCATCTCGACAAGATCCGACGATACCATCTGGTCGATGGGAGTGAATAGCAATGATGCAATAAACTTCGCAAAAAGCCACATAGAACTGGTGGTTGGTATTGGAAAATGATGTCGTGGATGATGATGACATGGCACCATAGCTTGCAGCCAAGTACAGAATGCGCGATGTTTACCGACTCTAGCAAACACGAGAATATATTGGCTAGAATGTCATTGTGGAGGAGGTCGATGTAAAAAAGTCTCAGTTGTGTCCATGCTCATTTTTTTAGACATCAATCTCCCGTCCACACTCTGCCCATTCAGACAAGAAGATAATTATGAATCGGAATGTGATTTTTTCCATACAAACTTGACGAATATGAAAAGAACCAGATATTTTGGGATAGAGAGGTAAGTCCTTTTTGGTAAGATTCACAATAATGAACCCATACTTTTTCGCAAGCTATTTTGTGAATAGAAACTACATGGAATATTGAAGATTATATCCTCTTCGGGTGAATAGATCTACCCATCAATAGTCCATGATGAGCTCCTCGACTTTGGTGTTCTGTATGGGCGAAGTCATATGCGAATGGGGAGGAGGACATATAGGGAAAGTTAGTTAGGGTGTGCAAATGGACCTTTTCGCTGAGACCATGGGCACTGAAGAAGGGGGGGTGAATAAATAAATCTGAGTTATTTCTTACTCCGAATGACCGATCGTTCTCCTGCCTTTCGTCTTTTCCAAACTGGCCTTGCATGGAGTACAAAGACGAAGATCCATTATCTTGCCTCACATCAACAATGTGAAATATCAAGGAACTATGCACAAGGGATGCAAGTTTCCTAGGTGGTGCTCGACTGGGAGGTTTATTCTGAAAGAAATGCAAAAAGGGAAGACCCTACAACAGGTTTTATTATTATTATTAAATAATAAGAACCCAAATCTGTGTCTGTGAGGACATTAACCTGGGTGGCTGGTTTGTACATCCACTTACCTAACCAAGTGAGCTAGGCTCACTTCTTAAGACTGAGATGTGTATAATGGCTGTTTGGTGAAAGTTGCTCTACCCAAGGGGAAAGATGAGGGGTAGGAGGAGAAAGAAAGGGTTCCTCACACGCTAATTAACCTTTTGGGCTGCCCTAATCCTTAAGGCTACAGGACAAGGCATAGTCTTGGTTGTGTCGATGTATGACACACTTGAGTTGGTTACCTTCATATTCACATTTGTTGCATGTGATGACCTCAATTTTTTCCATCACTTATGTGAATTTAGAAAAAGATCACGATTTATACCATCCTATATGTTTTATTGAATGACATCCATAAATTTGTCTTATTAGAGAGAAGTCTTGATTTTCCATCAACAATATCTAATATAGTTTGCTGAATTTTCATTTAACAAACAGACACTAATAATACATCACCAGAAAGTTGCAACTTGCCAAATTTTTATGACTGTGAAACAATAACAAAAGTATCGATGCAAAATATGTATTTAGGAATGCAACTCTTCCCTCATTGAATCCATATAATAATAATAGGAGCAGCCCACTAAGTGATTTCTCTCAACATGCAAGTGTGCCACCTCCTTAATTTTTGTTTTCATTATTTTTTAATCATGCATCTGTCTCCAAAGTCTTAACTCATGTTCGTGACATTGCCCCTTCTGACTCATCTTTTCTTTTAGCACCAGGCTAGACATATTTTGTCTCGATTTTCCAGTCTGCTTCCCACCAGTCCGCCTCTTATTTTCATACTCATAGCGTTCTCTCATAATTAATCGTCTCCACCCCGTTTGAGTAAGAGCAGGCAACAATTCTATAAACCCTCATCAAATCATCATAGCAGTAGGAGATACACACATGCACCCAAACGTCCATACAGTGGCAATGTTCATGAACAACCAACTCACATTGTTGTGTTTGGGGTACAATGTCATGCCGCTTGGCTCATGAACAACGAGATCCATGTCGTAAGGAAATCCAACCCATGTACCTTTTCTTGGGTGCTAGGTGATCCAAATCGAATGATTATTTGATTATTTTTTATTTTACAACTAAATGCCGGTGCAACACCAGATTGGCCATAATCTACATTAGTCCTTCGAGGATAAGATTTTTTGAAAGACCGTAGGGTTAAACCCCATAGTAAGATTTTATTTAAAAGCAGAGACTATACACCTTTTTATAGAAAACAAAAAAGGAAACTTATAGTAGGTTGTCGATATATTTTGACAAAATCACAAAGTGCTTAGCCTTCACCCTATGCATATGCATGGTGATCTCATGAACAAAACATCTCTTCGAGGACCTAAAAAATGGAATAACATTCTAGAAATTGCATCATTTCTCTGCTTCCAAATATGGCATGATGCTAAGATAGCGCTTTTATCGCGGAATTATACCAGCTATTAACATTGGCTTATCCATAAGTCGCGTCGGGTCTGCCGCTCAGTAGAAAGCTATGAAACAAGTCTGCGGTAGTTCAAATCTAGAATTGGCACAATATCGCAAAGTGGTCGCCTTCGCTAATTTGGGTTAGACCTTGATGATGCATCTCAGGCATTACTCAATAGAGGTGCAAGACTTAGAGAAGTACCCAAACAACCATAATATGAACCACTTCCAACTAAAAAACAAATTGTGGTGATTTATGCTGCTGTCAATATCTTATGTGATCAAATGCCATTAGATAGAATTTCTCAATGTGACAAAGCCATTTTAAGTACTAATAATCCAGAGTTACAAAAATCCTTCTTAGAAAAAGGTGTCTTAGCTAATGAAAGAAAGATGGAACCTGATGCTTTTGTAAAAGAAAGCGCTTTCCATTACATTTGAATTCATAAAAAAGGTCACATATGAGAAGGAAGGTTTTGCGAAAAGCTAAGAGCATGTGTACTAGGGGAAATTCTATGAATGATGCTTCTACTACTATCTTATATTGAACATCTGTGTTCAAAACTTCAAATGTTTGACACTTAGAAAAAGAAAGATAAATTCAGTTGTGAACATTAGAAAATTCAAATGTAGTCTTAAAATGTCAGATAATCCCACACTGTTAGATATAGGTAATATTAGTTTCCATACATATACCCATTTCAACATTAATTAACTCCTAGCCGAGAAACAACTTTTTTCAGAACTATATGCATTGATTCTCTTTGGTATCTCCTTGTGTCATTATGGTGCCCTACATGCAATGCTAACAATGGAGCTCGTGCTAAAAAGAAGAACTACGACCCCAGGTAATTTAGCAAAAATTATAAACTATGTGTCTACCTACGAAAACTTTCATATATAGTAAAATGTGTTTCACACTCTGAAATAGAATGACAAATCATTTTGTCAATATTAGCAAAGTCATAGTTTAAACTTGAACTATTAGTAAACCCCTCATTTTCAGAAAATAGGTCATAGTAGGTTCCATATTGATTCCAACGAGCTCTTGCATATGTGCAATTTCAATATTAACTCATATACCAAAAGACAGTCACATAATATAGATATAAAAATCTCATGATGGCTGAAATAGAACACATGGTGCATTGTGAAAATAATATGAAGTTATCAACCAACCAATATAAATATGGTTTTTTAAATATTAGGAAATGATTGAAAATTCAGCCCCCCAACACTCCAACATAAGACATACGTCCAACCAACATTTATCTATTCCTTATTGCCATCTCGACGCATCACAAAGAATGCAAGAAAATTAAAAGTCTTGATGCCACATGAAGGGATAGAGACACCCCGTGTATTCCCCATGGACGCCGCTCATCCGCTACACATGCATACTCCTGAGATGTACCACTAAATATCTATAGTTGTCCATGACGAATAATACATACCCTTTCCGAGACTACATGTTGCGAGCGTGAACTCGTGGACCTCGTTAGTGAGATCCTCGACCTGAGGCCACAGCTACAGCTCTCTTTCCAGACTCCACTAATCACCCCTTAGAAGTGTAGTCCAACTCTTTTCTTGCGGCTTCTGGTGGCTATAGAGCCAGAGCATGAGGTTGTCACAGATGCACATGAACCAAGAAAATTTTCTTCGCCATTCTCTCCCCTACCATACTCCACAAACATGCAGTTGTTCAGTAGTTCAGAGTTCATGAGTGGTAGCACCATGTGGTAAGTACTTGTTGCGTGTATGTTGATTATCATCACTGAGTCAGATAAGTGAGGCGATGATTTAGTCGCTGCTTCACTGAGGGCTCTGTGGACTGAATGGTTGGCCAATAGAACATCACCGACACAATATGGTACCACACTAGTGTATTAATGGGAGATACAGGAAGAAGCAAGAACATTCCATTTGTCACCAGTGCCAGTCGAGTGCAACAATGTAAGGATGACACACTCATCATTCCCCACACGAGGCATGGAGAACGTGACCCCACACACCAACCTTGAAAGTCGACACGCAAAATGGTAGCACCATAGAGGCTCCTCTAGGAAGCGGAAATCTGCCATTGGCAGAGCCATCATGTAGAATGGCATTGCCAACACAATGGCACCTATTGGACGTGGGTGGGTGCTTCCGCAGGTCATAGGTTAATGGGTTAAAGATGGCGAGGACTAGCTAAGATGTCCATCTCCCGGTGTGACACTGTTGGCAACAGACAAAGATAAAGAGGCACTCATGGGAATTGGCGATGTCCCACGGCTCATCGGTAATGGACTTCCGCAAGATCTTTCGGTAAGCTGTTGGACATCTCGATAAGATCCGGCGATGCCATCTGGTTGATCGGAGTGAATAGAAAGGATGCAAAAAAGGTTGCAAAAAGCCACATAGAACAGGTGGTTGGTATTGGCAAATGATGCCATGGATGATGATGACATAACACCATAGCTTGCAGGCAAGTATATAATGTGCGATGTTTACCGGCTCTAGAAAATGCGAGAGTATATTGGCTGGAATGTCATTGTGGAGAAGTTCGATGTAACAAGTCTCATTTGTGTCCTTGCACATTTTTTCAGACATCGATCTCCCGTCCACACTCTGCCCATTCAGACAAGAAAATAATTATTAATTGGAATGTGTTTTTTTTCATACAAACTTGACGAATATGAAAATAACTGGATATTTTGGGATAAAGAGGTAAGTACTTTTTGGTAAGATTCAAAATAATGAACCCATAATTATTTCACAAGATATTTTGTGAATAGAAACTACATGGAATATTGAAGATTATATCCTCTTGGGGTTAATGGGAAAGTTTTTTTATGGTGGTGCGTCAACAGAGTGAGAGATGGGATGGCCCATCATGACTTGTCACCAATTTTAGATCTACCCATCAATAGTCCATCATGAGCTCCTCGACTTTGGTGTTTTCTATGGGCGAAGGCATATGATAATGGGGGAGGAGTACATATAAGGAAAGCTAGTTAGGGCGTGCAAATGGACCTTTTCGTTGAGACCAGGGGGCAGGGGCACTGAGGATGGGCCGGGCAGTGAAGAAATAAATTTGAGTTATTTCTTGCTCCGAACGACCGACCGTTATCCTGCCTTGCCTCTTTTCCAAATTGGCCTTGCGTGGAGCACAAAGACGAAGATCCATTATCTTACCTCACATCAACTATGTGAAACATCAAGTAACTATGCTCAAGGTATGCAAGTTACCTAGGTGGTGCTCGATTGGGAGGTGTATAATGGCTGTTTGGTGAAATTAAAACTACCCAAGGGGAAAGATGAGGAGTAGGAGGAGAAAAAAATGGTTAGAGTTTAAATGGCCAACTTTGATTTATATATGCCTCACACGCTAATTGGCCTTTTGGGCTGACTAGTCCTTATGGCTATAGGACAAGGCACAATCTTGTTTGTGTCGATATATGTCACAGTTGAGTTTGTTACCTTCATATTCACATTTGTTGCACGTGATGACCTCAATTTTTCCATCATTGATCTGAATTTAGAAAAAAGGTCACGATTTATACCATCATATATGTTCTATTGAATGACATCAATAAATATGTCTTATTAGAGAGAAGTCTTCATTTTCCATCAACAAACTCTTGGTTTGCTGAAGTTTCATTTAATAAACAGACACTAATAATTCATCACCAGAAAGTTGCAACTTGTTGACAATTTTGTATGACTGTGAAACAATAACAAAAGTATCGATGTAAAATATGTATGTAGGAATGCAGCTCTGCCCTCATTGAATCTATATAATAATAGGAGCAGCCCACTAAATGATTTCTCTCAACATGCAAGTGTGCCACCTCATTAATTTTTGTTTTCACTATTTTTTAATCAGGCATCTATCTCCAAAGTCCTAACTCATGTTCGTGACATTGCCCCTTCTGACTCATCTTTTCTGTTAGCACTAGGCTAGACAATTTTGTCTCGATTTTCTAGTCCGCTTCCCACCAGTCCTCCTCTTCATTCCATACTCATCACATCTTCTTATAAATAATTGGCTCCACCCCATTTGAGTAAGAGCATGCAACAGTTCTATAAACCATCATCAAATCATCCTAGCAGTAGAAGATACACACATGCTCCCGAACGGCCATACGGTGGCCATGGCCATGAACAACCAACTCATATTGTTGTGTTTGGGGTACAACATCATGCCGCTTGGCTCATGGAACAATGAGATCCATTTCGTAAGTAAATCCAACCCATATACCTTTTCTTGGGTGCTAGGTGATCCAAATCTAATCATTCTCTGATTATTTTTCTTTTACAACTAAATGCAGGCGCAACACTAGATTGGCCATAATCTACATCAGTCCTTCGAGGATAAGATTTTTTTGAAAGACCGCAGGGTTAAACCCCATAGTAAGATTTTATTTAAAGGGGAGACTATACAACTTTTTATAGAAAAAAAAGAAACTTACAAAAGGTTGTCAATACATTTTGACAAAATCACAAAGTGCTTAGCCTTCACCCTATGCATATGCATGGTGATCTCATGAACAAAACATCTCTTCGAGGATCTAAAAAATGGCATAACATTCCAGAAATGTCATCATTTCTCTGCTTCCAAATATGGCATGATGCCGAGATAGCGCTTTTATCACAGAATTAGACCAGCTATTAATGTTGGCTTATCCATAAGTTGCGTCGGGTCTGCCGCTCAGCAGAAAGCTATGCAACAAGTCTGCGGTAGTTTAAAACTGGAATTGGCACAATATCGCAAAGTGTCCGCCTTTGCTCAATTTGGGTCAGAACTTGATGATGCGACTCAGGCATTACTCAATAGAGGTGCAAGGCTTAGAGAAGTGCCCAAACAACCACAATATGAACCACTTCCAATTGAAAAACAAATTGTGGTGATTTATGCTGCTGTCAACGTCTTTTATAGTCGAATGTCATTAGACAGAATTTCTTAATTTCAAAACGTCATTCTAAGTACTATTAATCTAGAATTACAAAAATCCTTCTTAGAAAAACGTGGCTTAACTAACGAAAGAAAGATGGAACCTGATGCTTCTTTATAAGAAAGTGTTTTGCATTACATTTGAATTCATCAAAAAGGTCACATATGAGAAGGAAGGTTTTGCAAAAAGTTTTTAGTACTATGAATGACGCTTAGAATCCTATGAATGATGCTTCTACTACTATCTCATATTGAACATCCGTGTTCAAACTTCAAATGTTTGACTTAAAAGAAAGATAAATTCAGTTACAAACATTTGGAAATTCAAATGTAGTCTTCAAATATTAGATAATCCCACACTGTTAGATTTAGGTAATATTAGTTTTGGTACATATACCCATTTCAACATTAATTAACTCCTATCCGAGAAACCATTTTTTTTCTGAAATATATGCGTTGATTCTCATTGGTATCTCCTTGTGTCATTATAGTGCCCCACATGCAATGCTAACAACGGAGCCCGTGCTAAAAAGAAGAACTACGACCACATGTAATTTAGCGAAAATTATAAACGATGCGTCTACCTAAGAAAACATTCACATATACCAAAATGTGTTTCACACTCTGGAATAGAATGACAAATCATTTTGTCAATATTAGCAAAGTCAGAGTTTAAACTTCAACTATTAGTAACCTCCTCATTTTTAGAAAATAGGCCATACTAGGTTCCATATTGATTCCAATGAGCTCTTGCATATGTGCAATTTCAGTATTAACTCATAGACCAAAAGGCAGTCACATCTTATAGATATAAAAATCTCATGATGGTCAAAATAGAACAAATGGTGCATTGTGAAAGTAATATGAAGTTATCAGCCAACCAATATAAATATGATTTTTTAAATATTAGGAAACAACTAAAAATTTAGGCCCCCAAAACTCCAACATAAGACATACGTCCAACCAACATTTATCTATTTCTTATTGCCATCTCGACGCATCACAAAGATGCCAGAAAATTACAAATCTTGACGCCGCATGAAGGGATAGAGACACCCCGTGTATTCCGCATGGACGCCGCTCAGCCGCTGCACATGCATACTCCGAAGATGTACCACGAAATATCCATACTTAACCATGACGAAGAACACATACCCGTTCTGGGACTGCATGTTGCGAGCGTGCGACTCATGGACCTCGGTAGTGAGATCCTTGATCTGAGGCCACAGTTTCAGCTCTCTTTCCAGACTCCACTGGTCACCCCTTAGAAGTGTAGTCCAACTCTTTTCTAGTGGCTTCCGGTTGCTGTAGTGCCAGAGCATGAGGTTGTCACATATGCACATGAACCACAAAAATTGTCATTGCCATTCTCTCCCCTGTCGTACTCCACAAACGTGCAGTTGTTCAGTAGTTCCCAGTTCATGAGTGGCAGCACCATGAGGTGAGTACTTGTTGTGCGCATGTTGATTATCATCGCTGAGTCGGCTAGGTGAGGCGATGATATGCTTCTTTGAGGGCTCTATAGACTGAATGGTTGGTCAATAGCACATCACCGACACAATATGGTACCACACTAATGGATTAATGGGAGCTACAGGAAGAAGCAATAACATTCCATTTGTCACTAGTTCCAGTCGAGTGCAACTATGTACGGATGCCACAATCATCATTTCCCACACCAAGCACGGAGAACGTGACCCCACACACCAACCTTGAAAGTCGACACACGGAATAGTAGTGTTGGGGATATACCAAATAGGTATACCAGCGACATAGTCCTAAATCAGCAAGCCAGGGTGGCCCATCAGGGGTGGTATGGCGGATTCGCCATACCGGGCGGCCCAGTTGCTGAAGTTGGCACGGCGGTACTGGACGCAGGCGCTTATGGCGGATCCGGAGACAGGTCATGGCGGGCTACTAGCGGCGAGCCTATGGCGGATCCGGAAGACGGCCCATGGCGGGTGACCTTGTAGCATACGTGTAGGACTTAGTCTAGGACTCCAAGTTGTATCCGCTCCGGTACCAACGTGTAGCCCACGCCAGGCGCCTTTATAAGCCCGGCGTGGAGCAGCCCTTGAGGCATCAGACCAATCTTACGGCCAATCGCATAGCGAAACAGCCAACCTCATCATTGTAACCGAGCACTTGTTGCCATATAGTGAATTATAGCAGCACGTAGGATCTCGCCACCGTCGCGGGATCTGAAGCTGGGTAAACTCGTGCTACCACCATCCTGGATCGCTCCTCCGTGTTCACCCCCTTCCACAAACCGCCATACCCCTACCTCTATGGCAGATCTGTTGACGAAACCACGACAGTTGGCGCCCACCGTGGGGCAAAGCGCGTCTGGAGCGCGGATCCAGGCGGGATCCGCCTTTGCAGGCATCGGCGACACCGTCGCCATCGGGCGCATCCTCTACGATTCCGGCTTCCCCATCGTCCCAGCGGATAACCTCTGGGTGCCGGCTAGAGAAGACCCTGCTCGATTCACCATCATCCCGATTGGAGATATCCATATCTTCATTAGAGAGACAAACCCTACCCCCGCTACGGAAACCAATTTCCGGCGGATTGGTATGGCTGAAATCCCCAAACGGACCGCTTTCGAGCTGGATACGGAGGAGGACTCATCTGATCTGGAACTTTCCAAGTTATCCAGATCGGATCTGAAAAGTAATCCCACCCAGCCCGCCCTAGAGGTAGAGGAAGTGGTGGAAGACCACAGTGAATCCGCCATGAGTAATCTGGCGTTAGAGACACCGCGGTACTGCCTTGTTGTGTTCGCAGGCATCACTTCGGGATCTACCTCCAATGGAGAAGATAGCCCAGGTGAATCCATCCTAGAGGCACTTAACGAAAGTGGTGAATCGGATGACTGGGACAGCAAAGGCTATGATTCTGACCATTACGATGCCGCCATGAGGAAACTCGAGGCGGAATTGGTGCAGCAGGCACTTGAAGAGCAACAAGCAGCGGCCAAGCAGGTGTTTGTTACCAGCAAAGGAGATGATGCCGGGCAGACAACCGGTGATCCGCCATCTCAGGCAGTCCACGACGGAGATGCCGGCAATGAGCAGGGTAACCCGCCACCAGCCGCTGATCCCGCCGCGGAGCAACTTCCCGAGATTCATGGCGGACCCAGGCCGCTATCCGCCATCCCCGAGGACCAGCACCAAGAAGACTTCACAACCCCGCTGGATAAGGTCGTCTACGGAACTCTAGCAGATCCAATCACCCCTGACTATGTCAGAGATGTGAACGATCTCGAGAAGAAAAGGCGAGCGCTCCTCAAGGAAGCAAAGCGAGTCGAGAAGATGGGCAAGCAGGTTGATGACGACATTGCTAAAGCTCAGGACACGCTGAAGCGCGCAAGGAACATGGAGGAGAAGTATGCTACTCTCATCCAGAACCAGATCAACGAGGGAGGCGACCCGCAGCTGGTACGAAACCTTGAGTTCACCGTACCAACAACGGAAACTCTGGCCAAGATGTACATCAAGAATCCGCCATACATGGACAAAAACCGCGATGAAGTTAGGGCTACGCCCATCGAGAACATCGTGGCTGCAAAGGAGCTATTGGAACATAACAAGAGCCCAGCAGCCCTAGAGACTGCGGTTAAACTGATGACCAAAGCATTAGTGCAGCAGGAGAAGGCTACGTCGTCACGGCGGCTCGAATCTGATCCTGCGCTATGCAGGTCCAGTACTGCCTCTAAAGCTCAGGGGGCTGGCAACTATGGCGCACGTCCTGACAACGAATCTCATACCGGATCCTCAGAGATCCGAAGAAGAGAAGCTCGCAATCAGAGGCACGCCATCCCAATATCCTCCGATGACAAACCAAATGGCAAAGGCCCACAGAGAAATCCATCGCCACCCCGCAAGAATTACCCAGCTTACGGATACCAACAAACCACTGCTGCTCCTCGCCATAAGACCAACATGCCGCCACCAAAGCATCAGACGTTCGAAGTCCCCAAGGGAGGAATTGTCATACGTGACAATGATGGCAAACGAGGACGAAGCTGTGACGCTGGACGCAGAGACGATCCGCCACGACGGGAAAACAGCAGGGATGGCGGATCCAAGAGAAGGGACCAATCTCGCCATGACGACGGCGCGCACCGTGATGGTGACAAAGACAAGCATCGCTCCACTCGCCGCCACGATGACAAAGGGCAAGGCTCCCGCCGTCATAACGATGATCCATCTCCATGAAGAACGGAAGGAAGTCGTCGTAGCTGCAAAGAGCAGTCGCAGGACGGCGAGAGTAAGCGCAGACACGATGTCGTCGTGGTGAAACAACATATGCCATAGGATGGCTTAAATGGGGGCCGACTAGATGCTGGAGGATTCGGGAGAGGGGAACGAGCTAAAAAGCACGACAGAAAGAGACACTGATCTACCCAGGTTCGGGGCTCTCGTAAGGAGATAACACCCCTACTCCTGCTCTACTGATTGTATATATGGGTCGATGTAGTACACCACAATGGTGCTTCCAAGCTCTCTGCTAGACAAGGAAGATGAACTGCTAAGTGTAGGAGTACAGAGTGACCAACCAACAACTATCAGCCAACGTTCAACCCTTTACCAGGGCTCCCTATGCCACCTTATATAGTGGTGGCCAGGGTTACAACGGTCATACAAGACCACAAGACAAGGGCTACACTCCAAACAGGAGCTGGTGGCGATGGCAGAGACCCTTGACTTCGCCCCTGATTGCTCTCGATGGGACGCCATATCCCTGTACCTTGTACCTCTTGAACTGTGGCCTTACCTCTGTGCGGTAAGCTCGTACTTGTGCACAGTGAGGGTAGGTAACCTCCACTGTGCACCCTGCCATCTTACTCTGCTACCATGCTTGGATGTTTCCTTCCTTGATTGTAGGGATGTGACACCTTGGTTGACTTAAGTATCCCGGATATGACCGTTGGCCATACCCAGGACTTATATGCCGGACCAACGACCTACGAGGGTCGGGTAATCCGGCCTCCCCTGCTCCTGCACAACACACCAAATAGTTAGGCCGGCATATCTGAGTATATGCCGGCACACATATATCAGTATTCCGGCTATGCCGGCATATCCAGACACCAGCCGGGATACACATTATATGCCGGCCTGGCCGATGCTCTTATATTCCGGCCAGGCCCTTCCTTGATAAACCCGGCATAAAGTCAATCATAGACCTTGTGTCTTTCTAGTCGCTTGACCCTACCGGGGGTCATCCCCCCGACACTAGTCCCCGAAGCTGCCGAGGTTCCCCAGTCATAACTGTGGAGCCTTGACAGGTTCAACATACCTTTCTTCATTATGCCCCGGCGATCAGATTTATATGCCGGCACATCTGCACATATCCCGGCCTCTGTTCCTGTTCCAAAACTTATTCCGGCCGGTCCCGAGGGTATTCCGGACGGAACATATACATCGGGCAATTAATCCGACATATAGACGAGTCTTCCTCGAGAAGCCATGTCCGACAGCTTTGCATCGAAACTTGTAACTTCCCTGCCACCTCGAACGATCACCCACGATGTGACGGTTCACAGTGCAGCAGTTACTTCTCGCCATCATTGCGTCATGGCACGGTTACAGGAACCGCCGCCCCACTCTGTGCCGCCACGTGGCGCCTCGCCGCAGAAACGGTCGGGGGAGTGGAGCACTCCCACGATCCCCACGACCCTGCCTCTTCGCTATAAACAGGGCGGCGGGGGTAAACGTATCTTTTTACCCCCCACCACCATCGTCTTCCTCGCCTTCCTCGCCTGCTACTCTGCCTCCTGCGCTCCACCGCCGGTCCGAAGAGCAGCATCGCCGCCGCAGCCGACCTGCTCCCCGCCGACGCCGACGCCCGACGACGCACGGCATCACCTTTGACGACGCCGCCGCCGCCTCTTCTCTCTGCAGCATTGCAGGGAGATTGGATCTTCCTGCACGCTCGCCGCCGCTCCATCGTCGCCGGCCAAGCTCCGGTGAGACCTCCCTCTGTTCTTCCTCTTTCACGCCTTTTACAACTTAGCACCGGTAGCCCCACTTGCACAGATCTGCTTCAGTCTCAGAGCTAGTTTTCCCTTTGATTCGACTAGCATTGCTAGGCAACGCTCGCAGGTGTTCATCTTTAGGAGTTTTACCTTTATTTGTTTCCTATTTTAACTGTCTCGGTAGATCTTCTATTCCTGCTAACATCTGTGAGAGTGGTATGCCGGAGAGACTAACCTCCCTCTTTTCTCCGGCCTTGATAGGAATAACATCACGGGACTCCGGCTCTCACGCCTTATCCCGGCCACTAAGATGGCATCTTCAAGCATGACGGCTACCTCGGCCTCTGAGGAAGATACCTCGGCCCGAGCCCAAGGACGTTCCGGCTGGGAGGGGTCGGAGGTTACTCCGGCCGACATATCCTGGGTCACCTCCACCAGGAGAGTCCCGGAGGGCGTAGCATGCCGGCTACCAGCGGGAGAAACTGTGCCGGCACCTGAACCCGGCGAACGCGTCGTCTTCATCGCCCACTTCGAGCGGGGCTTCGGTCTGCCGGCATCGGACTTCTTCCGGGACTTCCTCAACACCTACGAGCTACAACCTCATCATATCCCGGCCAATGCCGTGATGATCCTCTCCGCCTTCGCTGCTTTTTGCGAGGGCTATGCCGGCATAGAGGCCCTTACTCAAGGCTGGGCGAAGTACTTCCAACTGCGGAAGCAAGTCGTCCAAGAGCCGCCCCGGAGCAAGGACGACCCGCCGGAGACGGCCCAGGAAAAGAAGGACCGCCCCATGACCCTCTGCGGCGCGGCCACCACCATGTCCCGGAAGGGCTCGGACTTCCCCAAGGTGGAGCTCCTGGAATCTTGCAAGAAGTGGCAGAAAAGCTTCTTCTACGTCAAGAACACCACCGACGAGGATCTGCTCAACCTGCCGCCATTTGTGGACGAGCCACCCTTGGCCATGACGAACTGGACCTATAACCCGAAGAACTCGGTGATGCCGGTGAATGCGCTTCACCGGGTTAAGGGCGAGCTCCTGGATGCCGGTCTTACTCCTCAAGACCTGGTGGCCTGCTATATAAGCCGGCGCGTCTCCCCTCTGCAGCGCCGGTCGCATAAGATCTGCCAGATGAGCGGGCCAATGGACCCCACCCGGCACTCCACACACGAGCTGACTCCGGCCGACATTCTGCGCCGGATTAAGGATGTCTGCAAGTCCTCTCAGGCCACTTTTGCCTGGGGGCTAGAACCATACAGCCGGGATAGGCCCGCCCCAACGGTAAACCATCTTATCCGATACATAAAGTCCATGTCCGGCACATAGATACTTAAGCCGACACATGCCTGTTTGCCGACACATATCATGTTGATCCGACATACCTCTTCCACCGGCATATTTCCTTGTCTGAATACTTGACTTTGCTGTTTATACAGAAATTCAGCTTCCAAACCATGGAGAACTCCCGGATCAAGATCGCGGCGGACCGCACCGTTGCGGATGTTGAAGATCCGGATCATTGGGATAAGCTTCCCAGGAGCACCCGTGCTGCAGCTGCCATGGGTAAGGGCTCTTCATCCCGGCATTATACTCAAGACCGGAGTGAGATTGATTCTGACGAGGAGATCCTGCTGTACTATGACCCGACGCCACTTGCGTACGCCTTTCCAGAAACCCCTATTGCTTACGAGTTTCCAATGCCGTCCTCAGCTATCCCGGACGATATCGTTATCGACGCCGCCCCTCTGAACCAGGGACCTCCTTCCACCGGCGGACGTGCCGGCCGGAAGCGAGGGGTGAAGCCCCAGTCCGACATACCTCAGAGGTCGAAAAGGCAGAAGGTCTGCGTGCCCAAACAGAAGAAACAGAGGCCTGTTGCCTCGGGGTAAATTTCCTTTTCTTTGCATTTCCTCCGACATATCTCTTGTTTGTATTACTGACTTGGTGTTTTCTCTCTTTCAGTGCTCCTCTTGAGCCGGAACAAGCTTCTGGCTTGAGTGGCGACCCGAAGGTTACCAAGCCCGCTGCCCCTGCTACCTCCGACATTCCCTCTGCCAGTCACACGACCTCCCCGGCGCCGCATCTTCGCCTGCGCCCGACAAGACCACCTCCCCGGCGAAGGACGTTCCTCCGCCGGAACAAGATATCTCTGCCCCCGACGTCCACATGGACTCGGGGGCTCAACAGGAAACCTCGGCTCCTGATGTCCACATGGACACAGGAGCCCACCAAGAAGCAGCAGACTCCGGCGCGCCCACCAGCGACGCCGGCACAACTGAAGCCGCCGGAGCAGACACCAAGGGTAAAGGCCCTTTAGTGCCGGAAGTCCGGACTTTTCCGGATCCTGCTCCCGCTGGCCAAAAAGCACCGGCCGCGCCAGAACAGCCCGCACCCGAGACTCCTTCAGCTGACAAGACCCCAGCACCGGCCAAGACCACTGCACCGGCCAAGTCCACTGCCCCGGCCCGGACCGGCACGTTGAAGATCCGGACGGCCAAGTCCGGCACACCATCTGCCGCAACTGCTCCTCCTAAGGCAGCGTCCGGGACCAGCTCTGCTCTGGCCCTGCATCTTGGCAGGGCAGCAGCCCGGCCGGGGTACCGGAAAAGCTTCTTCGACACCCCAGAACTCGAGGGCCTCGTCCCTCTTGCGACGAAAAGTGATCAGAGCCTCGGCTCTCTTAAGGAGCAGTGCATCAAGTGGAACGACGCCAGCAACATGGACACTGCGGACTCAAGGAGCAAGAAGCTGGCCGAAGCCAAGACCAGTGGCGACCCAAGCGACTTCCTGGCAGCGAAGCCCATACCGATCGCCAGCGAGCTCCTCAGCATCCAGCAAAGACTTCACAAGTTGGCCTCTACCACCAACGTAAGTCCTCTCTATTTACACACATATCCCCAGTCCCCGAAAATGTCGGCTGTCCGGGATATGGACATCCGGGATTTTCTCATAGTTCTTTAGCTAGCTTCTTTTGAATTAACTGTCGGCATATGAGCTCGATCCGAGCTTCAAATCCTAGTCACCGAGAGCCGGGATAGGTGCGCAACACCTGTGCCGGGTCTTTAACAATTTCACATCTCTATTATCTTTCAAATCCTCTCGACCGGGATATAAGCTCGATTCGAGCTTCAAATCCTAGTCACCGAGAGCCGGGATAGGTGCGCAGCACCTGTGCCGGGTCTTTAAAAGAATGATCACTTGATAAAATCTTCACTTTAATTATCATGTCAAATTTCTCTGCTGACATTTCAAATCCCGGCATTTTTGCAGCTCATGAACAACACCCGGGCCGACATGTTCCATGAGTTGGTGTGCGAGCACCGGAAGCTATCTGACGCACACAGCAAGCTTCAGCAGGAGCTGTCCCAGAAAGGTAATCTTTGCAGACATACTGCTGTATGCCGGATATCTTTCCTCTCTTTACTTTGCAATGCTTACTCTTGCCGACACGTAACCTTGTGCCGACATTCTTCAGCTGGTGCCGAAGCGCAAGTCACCGAGCTTCTCAAGAGGGTGAAAGAGCTTACTGGTATGCCGGATCCTGCTGTTACCCGGATAGCTACTTTATACTTCAAATCCTTTACTCTTTGTCACTGTTTTCTTTCTTCAAATCCTTTTAACTTGAAATCTTTGCAGATGAGAAGGCTGTCGTCGTGGTGAAACAACATATGCCATAGGATGGCTTAAATGGGGGCCGACTAGATGCTGGAGGATTCGGGAGAGGGGAACGAGCTAAAGAGCACGACAGAAAGAGACACTGATCTACCCAGGTTCGGGGCTCTCGTAAGGAGATAACACCCCTACTCCTGCTCTACTGATTGTATATATGGATCGATGTAGTACACCACAATGGTGCTTCCAAGCTCTCTCCTAGAGAAGGAAGATGAACTGCTAAGTGTAGGAGTACAGAGTGACCAACCAACAACTATCAGCCAACCTTCCACCAGCTACCCACCTTCCAACGTCTCACCCTTTACCAGGGCTCCCTATGCCACCTTATATAGTGGTGGCCAGGGTTACAACGGTCATACAAGACCACAAGACAAGGGCTACACTCCAAACAGGAGCTGGTGGCGATGGCAGAGACCCTTGACTTCGCCCCTGATTGCTCTCGATGGGACGCCATATCCCTGTACCTTGTACCTCTTGAACTGTGGCCTTACCTCCGTGCGGTAAGCTCGTACTTGTGCACAGTGAGGGTAGGTAACCTCCACTGTGCACCCTGCCATCTTACTCTGCTACCATGCTTGGATGTTTTCTTCCTTGATTGTAGGGATGTGACACCTTGGTTGACTTAAGCATCCCGGATATGACCGTTGGCCATACCCAGGACTTATATGCCGGACCAACGACCTACGAGGGTCGGGTAATCCGGCCTCCCCTGCTCCTGCACAACACACCAAATAGTTAGGCCGGCATATCTGAGTATATGCCGGCACACATATATCAGTATTCCGGCTATGCCGGCATATCCAGACACCAGCCGGGATACACATTATATGCCGGCCAGGCCCTTCCTTGATAACCCGGCATAAAGTCAATCATAGATCTTGTGTCTCTCTAGTCTCTTGACCCTACCGGGGGTCATCCCCCCGACACTAGTCCCCGAAGCTGCCGAGGTTCCCCAGTCATAACTGTGGAGCCTTGACAGGTTCAACATACCTTTCTTCATTATGCCCCGGCGATCATATTATATGCCGGCACATCTGCACATATCCCGAGGGTATTCCGGACGGAACATATACATCGGGCAATTAATTCCGGCCGGTCCCGAGGGTATTCCGGACGGAACATATACATCGGGCAATTAATCCGACATATAGACGAGTCTTCCTCGAGAAGCCATGTCCGACAGCTTTGCATCGAAACTTGTAACTGCCCTGCCACCTCGAACGATCACCCACGATGTGACGGTTCACAGTGCAGCAGTTACTTCTCGCCGTCATGGCACGGTTACAGGAACCGCCGCCCCACTCTGTGCCGCCACGTGGCGCCTCGCCGCAGAAACGGTCGGGGGAGTGGAGCACTCCCACGATCCCCACGACCCTGCCTCTTCGCTATAAACAGGGCGGCGAGGGTAAACGTATCTTTTTACCCCCCACCACCATCGTCTTCCTCGCCTTCCTCGCCTGCTACTCTGCCTCCTGCGCTCCACCGCCGGTCCGAAGAGCAGCATCGCCGCCGCAGCCGACCTGCTCCCCGCCGACGCCGACGCCCGACGACGCACAGCATCACCTTTGACGACGCCGCCGCCGCCGCCTCTTCTCTCTGCAGCATTGCAGGGAGATTGGATCTTCCTGCACGCTCGCCGCCGCTCCATCGTCGCCGGCCAAGCTCCGGTGAGACCTCCCTCTGTTCTTCCTCTTTCACGCCTTTTACAACTTCGCACCGATAGCCCCGCTTGCACAGATCTGCCTCGGTCTCAGAGCTAGTTTTCCCTTTGATTCGACTAGCATTGCTAGGCAACGCTCGCAGGTGTTCATCTTTAGGAGTTTTACCCTTATTTGCTTCCTATTTTACCTGCCTCGGTAGATCTTCTATTCCTGCTAACATCTGTGAGAGTGGTATGCCGGAGAGACTAACCTCCCTCTTTTCTCCGGCCTTGATAGGAATAACATCACGGGACTCCGGCTCTCACGCCTTATCCCGGCCACTAAGATGGCATCTTCAAGCATGACGGCTACCTCGGCCTCTGAGGAAGATACCTCGGCCCGAGCTCAAGGACGCTCCGGCTGGGAGGGGTCGGAGGTTACTCCGGCCGACATATCCTGGGTCACCTCCACCAGGAGAGTCCCGGAGGGCGTAGCATGCCGGCTACCAGCAGGAGAAACTGTGCCGGCACCTGAACCCGGCGAACGCGTCGTCTTCATCGCCCACTTCGAGCGGGGCTTTGGTCTGCCGGCATCGGACTTCTTCCGGGACTTCCTCAACACTTACGACCTGCAACCTCATCATATCCCGGCAAATGCCGTGATGATCCTCTCCGCCTTCGCTGCTTTTTGCGAGGGCTATGCCGGCATAGAGGCCCTTACTCAAGGCTGGGCGAAGTACTTCCAACTGCGGAAGCAAGTCGTCCAAGAGCCGCCCCGGAGCAAGGACGACCCGCCGGAGACGGCCCAGGAAAAGAAGGACCGCCCTATGACCCTCTGCGGCGCGGCCACCATCATGTCCCGGAAGGGCTCGGACTTCCCCAAGGTGGAGCTCCTGGAATCTTGCAAGAAGTGGCAGAAAAGCTTCTTCTACGTCAAGAACACCACCGACGAGGATCTGCTCAACCTGCCGCCATTTGTGGACGAGCCACCCTTGGCTATGACGAACTGGACCTACAACCCGAAGAATTCGGTGATGCCGGTGAATGCGCTTCACCGGGTTAAGGGCGAGCTCCTGGATGCCGGTCTTACTCCTCAAGACCTGGTGGCCTGCTATATAAGCCGGCGCGTCTCCCCTCTGCAGCGCCGGTCGCATAAGATCTGCCAGATGAGCGGGCCAATGGACCCCACCCGGCACTCCACACACGAGCTGACTCCGGCCGACATTCTGCGCCGGATTAAGGATGTCTGCAAGTCCTCTCAGGCCACTTTTGCCTGGGGGCTAGAACCATACAGCCGGGATAGGCCCGCCCCAACGGTAAACCTTCTTAGCCGATACATAAAGTCCATGTCCGGCACATAGATACTTAAGCCGACACATGCCTGTTTGCCGACACATATCATGTTGATCCGGCATACCTCTTCCACCGGCATATTTCCTTGTCTGAATACTTGACTTTGCTGTTTATACAGAAATTCAGCTTCCAAACCATGGAGAACTCCCGGATCAAGATCGCGGCGGACCGCACCGTTGCGGATGTTGAAGATCCGGATCATTGGGATAAGCTTCCCAGGAGCACCCGTGCTGCAGCTGCCATGGGTAAGGGCTCTTCATCCCGGCATTATACTCAAGACCGGAGTGAGATTGATTCTGACGAGGAGATCCTGCTGTACTATGACCCGACGCCACTTGCGTACGCCTTTCCAGAAACCCCTATTGCTCACGAGCTTCCAATGCCGTCCTCAGCTATCCCGGACGATATCGTTATCGACGCCGCCCCTCTGAACCAGGGACCTCCTTCCACCGGCGGACGTGTCGGCCGGAAGCGAGGTGTGAAGCCCCAGTCCGACATACCTCAGAGGTCGAAAAGACAGAAGGTCGGCGTGCCCAAACAGAAGAAACAGAGGCCTGTTGCCTCGGGGTAAATTTCCTTTTCTTTGCATTTCCTCCGACATATCTCTTGTTTGTATTACTGACTTGGTGTTTTCTCTCTTTCAGTGCTCCTCTTGAGCCGGAACAAGCTTCTGGCTTGAGTGGCGACCCGAAGGTTACCAAGCCCGCTGCCCCTGCTACCTCCGACATTCCCTCTGCTAGTCAGACGACCTCACCGGCGCCGGCATCTTCGCCTGCGCCCGACAAGACCACCTCCCCGGCGAAGGACGTTCCTCCGCCGGAACAAGATATCTCTGCCCCCGACGTCCACATGGACTCGGGGGCTCAACAGGAAACCTCGGCTCCTGATGTCCACATGGACACAGGAGCCCACCAAGAAGCACCAGACTCCGGCGCGCCCACCAGCGACGCCGGCACAACTGAAGCCGCCGGAGCAGACACCAAGGGTAAAGGCCCTTTAGTGCCGGAAGTCCGGACTTTTCCGGATCCTGCTCCCGCTGGCCAAGAAGCACCGGCCGCGCCGGAACAGCCCGCACCCGAGACTCCAGCACCGGCCAAGACCACTGCACCGGCCAAGACCACTGCACCGGCCAAGTCCACTGCACCGGCCAAGTCCACTGCCCCGGCCAAGTCCAGCACACTGAAGATTCAGCCGGCCAAGTCCGGCACACCATCTGCCGCCACTGCTCCTCCTAAGGCAGCGTCCGGGACCAGCTCTGCTCTGGCCCTGCATCTTGGCAGGGCAGCAGCCCGGCCGGGGTACCGGAAAAGCTTCTTCGACACCCCAGAACTCGAGGGCCTCGTCCCTCTTGCGACGAAAAGTGACGAGAGCCTCGGCTCTCTTAAGGAGCAGTGCATCAAGTGGAACGACGCCAGCAACATGGACACTGCGGACTCAAGGAGCAAGAAGCTGGCCGAAGCCAAGACCAGTGGCGACCCAAGCGACTTCCTGGCAGCGAAGCCCATACCGATCGCCAGCGAGCTCCTCAGCCTCCAGCAAAGACTTCACAAGTTGGCCGATGCCACCAACGTAAGTCCTCTCTATTTACACACATATCCCCAGTCCCCGAAAATGTCGGCTGTCCGGGATATGGACATCCGGGATTTTCTCATAGTCCTTTAGCTAGCTTCTTTTGAATTAACTGCCGACATATGAGCTCGATCCGAGCTTCAAATCCTAGTCACCGAGGGCCGGGATAGGTGCGCAGCACCTGTGCCGGGTCTTTAACAATTTCACATCTCTATTATCTTTCAAATCCTCTTGACCGGGATATAAGCTCGATTCGAGCTTCAAATCCTAGTCACCGAGAGCCGGGATAGGTGCGCAGCACCTGTGCCGGGTCTTTAAAAGAATGATCAATCTTCACTTTAATTATCATGTCAAATTTCTCTGCTGACATTTCAAATCCCGGCATTTTTGCAGCAAATGAACAACACCCGGGCCGACATGTTCCATGAGTTGGTGTGCGAGCACCGGAAGCTATCTGACGCACACAGCAAGCTCCAGCAGGAGCTGTCCCTGAAAGGTAATCTTTGCCGACATACTGCTGTATGCCGGATATCTTTCCTCTCTTTACTTTGCAATGCTTACTCTTGCCGACACGTAACCTTGTGCCGACATTCTTCAGCTGGTGCCGAAGCGCAAGTCACCGAGCTTCTCAAGAGGGTGAAAGAGCTTACTGGTATGCCGGATCCTTCTGTTACCCGGATAGCTACTTTATACTTCAAATCCTTTACCCTTTGTCACTGTTTTCTTTCTTCAAATCCTTTTAACTTGAAATCTTTGCAGATGAGAAGGCTGCACTGGAGGCACGCCACCAGGATTGTGTGTCCTCGGTGGATGTGGCCAAGCAACTGGACGACCGAGATGCCGGTCACAAGGCCGAGGTAGAGCAGCTGAAGGGCCGGATCACCGAGCTGCTGGACGAAAAGGAACAGAGGGAGGGCCTACTGAAGAAAACCCAGACCCTGCTTGTTACCTCCGAGACTGATGCCGCCAACGCCCACGCTGAACTGGATAGCCTGAAGGAGCAGGCCACCAAATGGGAGGTTACAGTTGCGCAGCTGAATGCCGACCTTGCCCATAAGCTTCAAATCCTTCCCCTTTTATCCTTTCCGACATAGTGTAATCTTTTTCGGCATAGCATCTATGCCGACATATTTTCCTTTTGCTAACATTGTTTCTATTCTGCAGGCATGTTTCCCGCTTCCGTCGCTGACGTTGAGAGGGCTTTGCAGTTGGACCGAGAAAACCGGGGTGTTCCGGTTGACTCGCCCAACTGGGACATGTCGGAGCAGCTGCTGGCCCTGCAGTCCCGGAAGGAGGCCATGACCCTTTACACTGAAGAGCTCTTCTACGGCGCCCAGGAGGCATTCTCTGCCCTCTGGCCGGGACAAAGGACTCCCACTGATCCGGTTGACCTCGGCAACGACCTGCAGCTTGCCAAGGTTCGCCTCCGGGAGTGGCGAGATTCCGGCGCGAGGGTTGGAGCCGACGAAGCCCTCAGCTACTTCTTGTCTTGGTATGAAAAGGCAGACTTGGAGACTTTGCGCACCGTGCGCGAAGGATCCATCTGGACCACGGATCTGGAACATATCCGACGCCGGCGAGAGTTGGCCCACAGCTATGTGGACTATGCCGACACCGACAAATTCGTCCGGGACATCCGCGAGCCGGAGAAGAATGACGAAGCCGGGACATCTGCCGCTGCTGAGGGTTCCGACTCCAGCCAAGATGAAGATGAAGCTGAGGAAGCCGACACTGATGTCCCGGAACAGGCATCTGCCCCGGGCGGAGGTGATGGCTCCATTCCATCTGCTGGGTCCGGCACACCTGAAGCCGACACTTCCACTGCTACCGCTCCACCTGCCGGCGGCTCTGCTTCTGCCACTGCTCCTTGACTTTGGAGCATAAAAACTTTAAGTTTTATCAGATCCCCGGTATGCCGGGTGCAGATGTAATAAACACGTTAAATTTCCTTTGGTTTGCTATCTGAACAAGTTTTATCTTGGTTTGCTTCTTACTAATGCCGGATCATCTTTTGGCTAAGTCACCGAGTTGTTTTCCTGTTTCCTCAATTTCACAACCTTGGCTGCTTGTCTACCTTATTTGGCTTTCGACGTATGAGTCTCAAGGTTGCTTCATCGAACATACAGTACTTTAACTTTGAAACTTAGACTTCAAATCATCCGACACTTCCAATTTTAACTTTAATTTTAACGAAAATGTCGGTTCGCTTGCTTTACATTTCCTTAGCCGTTTTCCATGTGTAGACAATCTCCGGCATCTACTCTTGCTAGCCATGAAGCCGGGTTTCGGACAGCAGCTGAGTCGAAGAGTGGCCTTTGATGCCGACACATTACTAGGCCGACATAGGAAACATTCAAATAAAGCCAGCCGGCATATAACAAAAAACTGTAAAAAAACCACAAATATACCTCGGAGCTAGTTACCCGGCTTCTTCGGGATGCCGGTATTTCATTCATTAGTCTTGTGCCGGCACAACACGCCGGTATACAAAGGAAAATATGGAAATACATACATTGTGTTGCTCAGGAGTAAAAGGGGCGCAGTAGAGCTATGTTCCATGGCCTCTTGGTTTCTTCTCCGGACCTGTCCGCCTTATTCTTCTTGGGGTCCTGCGCATCTATAAGATAATAGGCATCATTGTGCAGAGCTCTGCTCACAATGAATGGCCCCTCCCATGGAGGAGTTAACTTATGCCGGCCTTCTGTTCCTTGCTTTAGCCGGAGTACTAGATCTCCCTATTGAAATCTCCTTGGATTTACCTTCTGCGCATGATAGCGTCTGAGGTTCTGCTGATATACTGCTGTTCTTGACAGAGTTATTTCCCTTGCTTCCTCTAGCAGATCAACATCATTTTCTCTGGCTTCTTTAGCCTCTTCCTCAGTATATAGCACTATTCTTGGTGCATCATGTATTACATCTGTTGGAAGCACAGCTTCTGCTCCATACACCAGGAAAAAAGGTGTGTAGCCTGTTGATCTATTCGGAGTTGTTCTTAAACTCCACAGCACTGCTGGCAGCTCATCTAGCCAACATCCCGGAGTTTTCTCCAGGGGCTCTATCAGCCGGGGTTTTATGCCGGATAATACTAGCCCATTCGATCTCTCTACTTGGCCATTGGCACAAGGGTGGGCAACCGACGCAACGTCCAGCCGGATTCCCACCTCCTCACAAAATCTGGCAAATGGCCCCTGGGCAAAGTTTGACCCATTGTCAGTGATGATGCTATGAGGAACACCATATCTCAAGATTATATCCTTTAAGAATTTCACTGCTGTGTGACCATCACACTTGCTTATGGGCTTCACTTCAATCCACTTGGTGAACTTGTCCACCATGACCAGGATATGGGTCATTTTCCCTCTGGCCGGCCTAAAAGCCCCGACCATATCCAGGCCCCAAACAGCAAAGGGCCAGGTTATTGGGATAGTTTTCAGGGCAGATGTCGGCTGATGAATCTGGTGGGCATATCTTTGACAGCCATTACATTTCCGGACCAAGTTTTCTGCCTCTTGCAGTGCCGTTGGCCAATAGAAGCCATGCCGGAATACCTTTGCCACCAATGCCCTGGACGAAGCATGGTGACCACACTCCCCCTGGTGAATTTCCCGGAGCATCTCCAGACCCTCCGCAGATTCGACACATCTCTGCAATACTCCGGTGGTACTTCTCTTGTATATTTCTTTGTTGATGATGGTATACGCTTTGGATCTCCTTATAACCCGGCGGGCCTCGGTTTCATCCGCCGGCACTTGACCATCCACCATGAAGTTCATGATAGGACGTGCCCATGAGGGCACTTCCCTGACAGTGAACACTGCCTGATCTATTTCCATCATTTCGACCGACACATAATCGATCTCCATGGGCTGCGAAGTCCCCGGGACTGAAGAATCAGTCCCCGGGTATGCCGGAGCAGTCCCCGGGTATACCGGCACAACCTCTTGGCACATTTTACCCTTGCCTTTAGTTTTGCTCCGGAATACTGTACTAACAGCATATGCCGGCCCAGTCCCCGGGACTGAGGAAACAGTCCCCGGGTTATCCGCCTTGGCTCCGGCATCTATCTCCATTGGAACTGCTTCGTCAGGACCTGGCGGGACATAAATGGAGGATGACTCCGGCGAGGGTTTGATCGATGGCTTCCTCAGATGCTCCAGCGAAATGCCGGGTGGGATTGAATCTCGGGAAGATCCCAGCTTGGATAATGCATCGGCTGCATCGTTCTGAGCCCGGAGAACGTGCCGGAACTCACAACCTTCAAAATAACCACTTAACTGCTGCACTAGGAAACGGTATGATGCCATGTTAGCATCATGCGCGTCCCATATGCCGGAACACTGCTGAATCACTAAGTCAGAATCCCCGAAGCACATAATCCGGCGAATTCCTATGTCCTTAGACACCTTCAGGCCATGCACAAGTGCCTCATATTCCGCCACATTATTTGATGCTTATGATCTCCGAGATAGGGGCCTCGGCCACTACCCGGATTGGATGCTCTTGGAAGTAATGCTTGAGCTTCTTGGCCGCCATATAGACTCCATAAGTCATCTTCTGATAGTGTGGGGGACTCGTAGAGTCGCGCACAGGCTTCAACAAGAAATATACCAAAGTCCCAAACTCACATATTCACAAAAAAACTGATATGCTGGCCTGCATAGGCCTGATTCTATCTCATGCCATCATAGGCAATCTCCCGTTTGACATATACTCATATACGTGATATGCTAGCCTTCGCGGGCTATCTCAAAATACTATTGTGCCTTCTTTGGCTATATCGACACTTTGCCTCTTGGGCTATGTCTCATCGACATCGTCTGCTTCGACAATGCCGGCATACTGCTTTGCCTTCTTTGGCCATATCGATACTTTACCTCTTGAGCTATTTGCCTCTTGGGCTGCTCTGCCTCTTGGGCTACTTTTGCCTCTCGGGCTACTTTGCCTCTTGGGCTTTATATCGACACTTTGCCTCTCAGGCCATGTCCTATCGACATTGTCTGCTTTGACAATGCCGGTATACTGACATGCCTTTTAGGCTGCTTTTGCCTTTTGAGCTATTTGCCTCTTTGGGCTTTACATCGACGCTTTGCCTCTCAGGCTACGTCTCATCGACATTGTCTGCTTTGACAATGCCGGTATACTGATATGCCTCTTGGGCTGTGCCATCGCTGGGCACTTGTTAGTATGCAAAAATGATAAGACATGTTAATATGCTAAACCGGGATACTCTATGAAACCGGATATGATAAAAGATATGATGCTTGTTAACTTTGAGATCGATGTCTCGATATATTACTGTGCCAGAATTGGCGATAACTGAAAGGATTATAGAATGCCGTGATATGCTGGCATGCCGAAATAAACGACGATATGAGTTATTGATAGATGCCTTGATATGCTGGCAAACCGAAATAAACGGTGATTGGGGATTTTGGTCGATGCCATGATATGTCGACATACTGAGATTTTGCTCTTGCCATGATATGTTGGCATACTGACATTTTGCCATGATATGCTGGCATACTAAAACTTTGCTTTTGCCACGACATGCCGGCATACTGAAACACATATGACTCAAGATATCACTTAATAACCTGATGTACTAACAAACTGAAATACCTGAGACCTGAGACTTTGAGATATAAACTGAAGCCCTGGTGGTATAATAGCAATTTCTTCTTGTAATGGCAATATGGAGAGTCATAGCCGGTATATATGACGAAATATCCAACCTGTTCTGTAGTCATTCTAAAAGACATAGCGATGGTCATAGTATTTGGCATATTTGCAATCTAGCATATGGAGTTTGGCATATAGCCCATTGCACTCGGCATATAACTCTTGAAATAAAGCACTTGGCATATAGACTGAGATTGACATATAAGCTAACTTGGCAACTCATAGGAAAGAACTAGGCACTCATGTGCCGGCATATAAATGTAGACATACTGCAACTGGCATATAAGCTAACTTGGCATCTCACAACAGATATTTGGCACTCATGTGCCGGCATATAAATGTAAGTATACTGTAACTGGCATATAAACAGACATACAGGAGGAAACTGGAAAGCTGATATGCTAGCATGCAAACTAATATATACTGGTACAGTACTTGAGAAGCAACTTGCTGGGCTTTAGCCTAGCCCCAGAGCTATTTTTCTATTACGGGGACATTAACTTTCAGATAAGCTGACCAGGATATGGAGTAAACCAGCATAAATACTTACTTGCATGCACCGTTGAGGAAGCATGATGTACCAGCAGATGCTCGAGGCGAAGGCTGAACAGTCCCCTGGTACGACTAACATAGAATGTGCCGTTCGGGACATAAGATATACTGGCCAGGACACAGGATATGCTGGCCAGGACACCGGATATGCTGGCCGGGACGCAGGATATGCTGACCAGAGGAAGCCGAGTGCCGGCCCGGAGATGCCGATGTAGATCCGGGACAGCCGTATGCTGGCCCGGGCGAGTTGAGGTCAGCCCGGGAGTTGAAGAAGACCTGCTATGCTCGGAGGCGTTGCTGATGTCGAGCCCCTGAGCAGATGAAGAAGATCCCCGTCGATGATGGGAAGAAGAACCTCACCCCTAGCCGGCACACCGGAAATGCCGGCCAGGTTCTCCGCACGCTCCAACGGAGGACGCGCCGACCTCTTGACCTTCGGCGGCTCCGGAGGAGAAGCTCCGGCCGCTGCTGCTTTGTCGGCATCTTCCGCTGGCGGCACGGATGTGCCGGCCATCATCACCTCAGCCGACTCTACTGAGCGAGCGCTACGCCCAGCGTGAGCCAGCCGATGTGACGGAGGATCCGACGCCACCAGCACCTCCTTCCTGCAAATTCTCTCAGTCCCCACGTACACCTCGTGGGAACCGAAAGACATAATCCGGCCATCCCTAGGGAACGGCCGGCCACCGAGACAACCGGCGTTGTCACTGACGAAACTGAGCGAGCCTAGCCTCTGGACGAGGCCAGAGACCACGCGCACTCCCGAAGCTGCTATCATAGACCCCGTCCGAATGAACACTCCGCCCAGCATATCGATCTGATGCCCCACGGTGGGCGCCAAATGTCGTCGTGGTGAAACAACATATGCCATAGGATGGCTTAAATGGGGGCCGACTAGATGCTGGAGGATTCGGGAGAGGGGAACGAGCTAAAGAGCACGACAGAAAGAGACACTGATCTACCCAGGTTCGGGGCTCTCGTAAGGAGATAACACCCCTACTCCTGCTCTACTGATTGTATATATGGATCGATGTAGTACACCACAATGGTGCTTCCAAGCTCTCTGCTAGAGAAGGAAGATGAACTGGTAAGTACAGAGTGACCAACCAACAACTATCAGCCAACGTTCAACCAGCTACCCACCTTCCAACGTCTCACCCTTTACCAGGGCTCCCTATGCCACCTTATATAGTGGTGGCCAGGGTTACAACGGTCATACAAGACCACAAGACAAGGGCTACACTCCAAACAGGAGCTGGTGGCGATGGCAGAGACCCTTGACTTCGCCCCTGATTGCTCTCGATGGGACGCCATATCCCTGTACCTTGTACCTCTTGAACTGTGGCCTTACCTCCGTGCGGTAAGCTCGTACTTGTGCACAGTGAGGGTAGGTAACCTCCACTGTGCACCCTGCCATCTTACTCTGCTACCATGCTTGGATGTTTTCTTCCTTGATTGTAGGGATGTGACACCTTGGTTGACTTAAGCATCCCGGATATGACCGTTGGCCATACCCAGGACTTATATGCCGGACCAACGACCTACGAGGGTCGGGTAATCCGGCCTCCCCTGCTCCTGCACAACACACCAAATAGTTAGGCCGGCATATCTGAGTATATGCCGGCACACATATATCAGTATTCCGGCTATGCCGGCATATCCAGACACCAGCCGGGATACACATTATATGCCGGCCAGGCCCTTCCTTGATAACCCGGCATAAAGTCAATCATAGATCTTGTGTCTCTCTAGTCTCTTGACCCTACCGGGGGTCATCCCCCCGACAAAGGCTGCACTGGAGGCACGCCACCAGGATTGTGTGTCCTCGGTGGATGTGGCCAAGCAACTGGACGACCGGGATGCCGGTCACAAGGCCGAGGTTGAGCAGTTGAAGGGCCGGATCACCGAGCTGCTGGACGAAAAGGAACAGAGGGAGGGCCTACTGAAGAAAACCCAGACCCTGCTTGTTACCTCCAAGACTGATGCCTCCAACGCCCACGCTGAACTGGATAGCCTGAAGGAGCAGGCCACCAAATGGGAGGTTACAGTTGCACAGCTGAATGCCGACCTTGCCCGTAAGCTTCAAATCTTTTCCCCTTTTATCCTTCCCGACATAGTGTAATCTTTTTCGGCATAGCATCTATGCCGACATATTTTCCTTTTGCTAACATTGTTTCTATTCTGCAGGCATGTTTCCCGCTTCCGTCACTGACGTTGAGAGGGTTTTGCAGTTGGACCGAGAAAACCGGGGTGTTCCGGTTGACTCGCCCAACTGGGACATGTCGGAGCAGCTGCTGGCCCTGCAGTCCCGGAAGGAGGCCATGACCCTTTACACTGAAGAGCTCTTCTACGGCGCCCAGGAGGCATTCTCTGCCCTCTGGCCGGGACAAAGGACTCCCACTGATCCGGTTGACCTCGGCAACGACCTGCAGCTTGCCAAGGTTCGCCTCCGGGAGTGGCGAGATTCCGGCGCGAGGGTTGGAGCTGACGAAGCCCTCAGCTACTTCTTGTCTTGGTATGAAAAGGCGGACTTGGAGACTTTGCGCACCGTGCGCGAAGGATCCATCTGGACCACGGATCCGGAACATATCCGGCGCCGGCGAGAGTTGGCCCACAGCTATGTGGACTATGCCGACACCGACAGATTCGTCCGGGACATCCGCGAGCCGGAGAAGAATGACGATGCCGGGACATCTGCCGCTGCTGAGGGTTCCGACTCAGATGAAGATGAAGCTGAGGAAGCCGACATTGATGTCCCGGAACAGGCATCAGCCCCGGGCAGAGGTGATGGCTCCATTCCATCTGCTGGGTCCGGCACACCTGAAGCCGACACTTCCACTGCTACCGCTCCACCTGCCGGCGGCTCTGCTTCTGCCACTGCTCCTTGACTTTGGAGCATAAAAACTTTAAGTTTTATCAGATCCCCGGTATGCCGGGTGCAGATGTAATATACACATTTAATTTCCTTTGGTTTGCTATCTGAACAAGTTTTATCTTGGTTTGCTTGTTACTAATGCCGGATCATCTTTTGGCTAAGTCACCGAGTTGTTTTCCTGTTTCCTCAATTTCACAACCTTGGCTGCTTGTGTACCTTATTTGGCTTTCGACGTATGAGTCTCAAGGTTGCTTCATCGAACATACAGTACTTTAACTTTGAAACTTAGACTTCAAATCATCCGACACTTCCAATTTTAACTTTAATTTTAACGAAAATGTCGGTTCGCTTGCTTTACATTTCCTTAGCCGTTTTCCATGTGTAGACAATCTCCGGCATCTACTCTTGCTAGCCATGAAGCCGGGTTTCGGACAGCAGCTGAGTCGAAGAGTGGCCTTTGGTGCCGACACATTACTAGGCCGACCTAGGAAACATTCAAATAAAGCCAGCCGGCATATAACAAAAAACTGTAAATAAACCACAAATATACCTCGGAGCTAGTTACCCGGCTTCTTCGGGATGCCGGTATTTCATTCATTAGTCTTGTGCCGGCACAACACGCCGGCATACAAAGGAAAATATGGAAATACATACATTGTGTTGCTCAGGAGTAAAAGGGGCGCAGTAGAGCTATGTTCCATGGCCTCTTGGTTTCTTCTCCGGACCTGTCCGCCTTATTCTTCTTGGGGTCCTGCGCATCTATAAGATAATAGGCATCATTGTGCAGAGCTCTGCTCACAATGAATGGCCCCTCCCATGGAGGAGTTAACTTATGCCGGCCTTCTGTTCCTTGCTTTAGCCGGAGTACTAGATCTCCCTCTTGAAATCTCCTTGGATTTACCTTCTGCGCATGATAGCGTCTGAGGTTCTGCTGATATACTGCTGTTCTTGACAGAGTTATTTCCCTTGCTTCCTCTAGCAGATCAACATCATTTTCTCTGGCTTCTTTAGCCTCTTCCTCAGTATATAGCACTATTCTTGGTGCATCATGTATTACATCTGTTGGAAGCACAGCTTCTGCTCCATACACCAGAAAAAATGGTGTGTAGCCTGTTGATCTATTCGGAGTAGTTCTTAAACTCCACAGCACTGCTGGCAGCTCATCTAGCCAACATCCCGGAGTTTTCACCAGGGGCTCTATCAGCCGGGGTTTTATGCCGGATAATACTAGCCCATTCGATCTCTCTACTTGGCCATTGGCACAAGGGTGGGCAACCGACGCAACATCCAGCCGGATTCCCACCTCCTCACAAAATCTGGCAAATGGCCCTTGGGCAAAGTTTGACCCATTGTCAGTGATGATGCTATGAGGAACACCATATCTCAAGATTATATCCTTTAAGAATTTCACTGCTGTGTGACCATCACACTTGCTTATGGGCTTCACTTCAATCCACTTGGTGAACTTGTCCACCATGACCAGGATATGGGTCATTTTCCCTCTGGCCGGCTTAAAAGCCCCGACCATATCCAGGCCCCAAACAGCAAAGGGCCAGGTTATTGGGATAGTTTTCAGGGCAGATGCCGGCTGATGAATCTGGTGGGCATATCTTTGACACCCATTACATTTCCGGACCAAGTTTTCTGCCTCTTGCAGTGCCGTTGGCCAATAGAAGCCATGCCGGAATACCTTTGCCACCAATGCCCTGGACGAAGCATGGTGACCACACTCCCCCTGGTGAATTTCCCGGAGCATCTCCAGACCCTCCGCAGATTCGACACATCTCTGCAATACTCCGGTGGTACTTCTCTTGATGATGGTATACGCTTTGGATCTCCTTATAACCCGGCGGGCCTCGGTTTCATCCGCCGGCACTTGACCATCCACCATGAAGTTCATGATAGGACGTGCCCATGAGGGCACTTCCCTGACAGTGAACACTGCCTGATCTATTTCCATCATTTCGACCGACACATAATCGATCTCCATGGGCTGCGAAGTCCCCGGGACTGAAGAATCAGTCCCCGGGTATGCCGGAGCAGTCCCCGGGTATACCGGCACAACCTCTAGGCACATTTTACCCTTGCCTTTAGTTTTGCTCCGGAATACTGTACTAACAGCATATGCCGGCCCAGTCCCCGGGACTGAGGAAACAGTCCCCGGGTTATCCGCCTTGGCTCCGGCATCTATCTCCATTGGAACTGCTTCGTCTGGACCTGGCGGGACATAAATGGAGGATGACTCCGGCGAGGGTTTGATCGATGGCTTCCTCAGATGCTCCAGCGAAATGCCGGGTGGGATTGAATCTAGGGAAGATCCCAGCTTGGATAATGCATCGGCTGCATCGTTCTGAGCCCGGAGAACGTGCCGGAACTCACAACCTTCAAAGTAACCACTTAACTGCTGCACCAGGAAACGGTATGATGCCATGTTAGCATCATGCGCGTCCCATATGCCGGAACACTGCTGAATCACTAAGTCAGAATCCCCGAAGCACATAATCCGGCGAATTCCTATGTCCTTAGACACCTTCAGGCCATGCACAAGTGCCTCATATTCCGCCACATTATTTGATGCTATGATCTCCGAGATAGGGGCCTCGGCCACTACCCGGATTGGATGCTCTTGGAAGTAATGCTTGAGCTTCTTGGCCGCCATATAGACTCCATAAGTCATCTTCTGATAGTGTGGGGGACTCGTAGAGTCGCGCACAGGCTTCAACAAGAAATATACCAAAGTCCCAAACTCACATATTCACAAAAAAACTGATATGCTGGCCTGCATAGGCCTGATTCTATCTCATGCCATCATAGGCAATCTCCCGTTTGACATATACTCATATACGTGATATGCTAGCCTTCGCGGGCTATCTCAAAATACTATTGTGCCTTCTTTGGCTATATCGACACTTTGCCTCTTGGGCTATGTCTCATCGACATCGTCTGCTTCGACAATGCCGGCATACTGCTTTGCCTTCTTTGGCCATATCGATACTTTACCTCTTGAGCTATTTGCCTCTTGGGCTGCTCTGCCTCTTAGGCTACTTTTGCCTCTCGGGCTACTTTGCCTCTTGGGCTTTATATCGACACTTTGCCTCTCAGGCCATGTCTCATCGACATTGTCTGCTTTGACAATGCCGGTATACTGATATGCCTTTTAGGCTGCTTTTGCCTTTTGAGCTATTTGCCTCTTTGGGCTTTACATCGACGCTTTGCCTCTCAGGCTATGTCTCATCGACATTGTCTGCTTTGACAATGCCGGTATACTGATATGCCTCTTGGGCTGTGCCATCGCTGGGCACTTGTTAGTATGCAAAAATGATAAGACATGTTAATATGCTAAACCGGGATACTCTATGAAACCGGATATGATAAAAGATATGATGCTTGTTAACTTTGAGATCGATGTCTCGATATATTACTGTGCCAGAATTGGCGATAACTGAAAGGATTATAGAATGCCGTGATATGCTGGCATGCCGAAATAAACGACGATATGAGTTATTGATAGATGCCTTGATATGCTGGCAAACCGAAATAAACGGTGATTGGGGATTTTGGTCGATGCCATGATATGTCGACATACTGAGATTTTGCTCTTGCCATGATATGTTGGCATACTGACATTTTGCCATGATATGCTGGCATACTAAAACTTTGCTCTTGCCACGACATGCCGGCATACTGAAACACATATGACTCAAGATATCACTTAATAACCTGATGTACTAACAAACTGAAATACCTGAGACCTGAGACTTTGAGATATTCTGGCCAGGATATAAAGATATGCTGGCTGGGACATAAAATATGCCGGCCAGGATACAAAATATAACATATGCCGGTATACTGAAATTTTGCTCTTTGCCATGATATGCCGGCATACTGAAATACCTGAGACACTGAGATATAAACTGAAGCCCTGGTGGTATAATAGCAATTTCTTCTTGTAATGGCAATATGGAGAGTCATAGCCGGTATATATGATGAAATATCCAACCTGTTCTGTAGTCATTCTAAAAGACATAGCGATGGTCATAGTATTTGGCATATTTGCAATCTAGCATATGGAGTTTGGCATATAGCCCATTGCACTCGGCATATAACTCTTGAAATAAAGCACTTGGCATATAGACTGAGATTGACATATAAGCTAACTTGGCAACTCATAGGAAAGATTAGGCACTCATGTGCCGGCATATAAATGTAGACATACTGCAACTGGCATATAAGCTAACTTGGCATCTCACAACAGATATTTGGCACTCATGGGCCGGCATATAAATGTAAGTATACTGTAACTGGCATATAAACAGACATACAGGAGGAAACTGGAAAGCTGATATGCTAGCATGCAAACTAATATATACTGGTACAGTACTTGAGAAGCAACTTGCTGGGCTTTAGCCTAGCCCCCGAGCTATTTTTCTATTACGGGGACATTAACTTTCAGATAAGCTGACCAGGATATGGAGTAAACCAGCATAAATACTTACTTGCATGCACCGTTGAGGAAGCTTGATGTACCAGCAGATGCTCGAGGCGAAGGCTGAACAGTCCCCTGGTACGACTAACATAGAATGTGCCGGCCGGGACATAAGATATACTGGCCAGGACACAGGATATGCTGGCCATAACGCAGGATATGCTGGCCAGGACACCGGATATGCTGGCCGGGACGCAGGATATGCTGACCAGAGGAAGCCGAGTGCCGGCCCGGAGATGCCGATGTAGATCCGGGACAGCCGTATGCTGGCCCGGGCGAGTTGAGGTCAGCCCGGGAGTTGAAGAAGACCTGCTATGCTCGGAGGCGTTGCTGATGTCGAGCCCCTGAGCAGATGAAGAAGATCCCCGTCGATGATGGGAAGAAGAACCTCACCCCTAGCCGGCACACCGGAAATGCCGGCCAGGTTCTCCGCACGCTCCAACGGAGGACGCGCCGACCTCTTGACCTTCGGCGGCTCCGGAGGAGAAGCTCCGGCCGCTGCTGCTTTGTCGGCATCTTCCGCTGGCGGCACGGATGTGCCGGCCATCATCACCTCAGCCGACTCTACTGAGCGAGCGCTACGCCCAGCGTGAGCCAGCCGATGTGACGGAGGATCCGACGCCACCAGCACCTCCTTCCTGCAAATTCTCTCAGTTCCCACGTACACCTCGTGGGAACCGAAAGACATAATCCGGCCATCCCTGGGGAACGGCCGGCCACCGAGACAACCGGCGTTGTCACTGACGAAACTGAGCGAGCCTAGCCTCTGGACGAGGCCAGAGACCACGCGCACTCCCGAAGCTACTATCACAGACCCCGTCCGAATGAACACTCCGCCCAGCATATCGATCTGATGCCCCACGGTGGGCGCCAAATGTCGTCGTGGTGAAACAACATATGCCATAGGATGGCTTAAATGGGGGCCGACTAGATGCTGGAGGATTCGGGAGAGGGGAACGAGCTAAAAAGCACGACAGAAAGAGACACTGATCTACCCAGGTTCGGGGCTCTCGTAAGGAGATAACACCCCTACTCCTGCTCTACTGATTGTATATATGGGTCGATGTAGTACACCACAATGGTGCTTCCAAGCTCTCTGCTAGACAAGGAAGATGAACTGCTAAGTGTAGGAGTACAGAGTGACCAACCAACAACTATCAGCCAACGTTCAACCCTTTACCAGGGCTCCCTATGCCACCTTATATAGTGGTGGCCAGGGTTACAACGGTCATACAAGACCACAAGACAAGGGCTACACTCCAAACAGGAGCTGGTGGCGATGGCAGAGACCCTTGACTTCGCCCCTGATTGCTCTCGATGGGACGCCATATCCCTGTACCTTGTACCTCTTGAACTGTGGCCTTACCTCTGTGCGGTAAGCTCGTACTTGTGCACAGTGAGGGTAGGTAACCTCCACTGTGCACCCTGCCATCTTACTCTGCTACCATGCTTGGATGTTTCCTTCCTTGATTGTAGGGATGTGACACCTTGGTTGACTTAAGTATCCCGGATATGACCGTTGGCCATACCCAGGACTTATATGCCGGACCAACGACCTACGAGGGTCGGGTAATCCGGCCTCCCCTGCTCCTGCACAACACACCAAATAGTTAGGCCGGCATATCTGAGTATATGCCGGCACACATATATCAGTATTCCGGCTATGCCGGCATATCCAGACACCAGCCGGGATACACATTATATGCCGGCCTGGCCGATGCTCTTATATTCCGGCCAGGCCCTTCCTTGATAAACCCGGCATAAAGTCAATCATAGACCTTGTGTCTTTCTAGTCTCTTGACCCTACCGGGCGTCATCCCCCCGACACACGACCCTTCGCCATCCCCACCAGGGAGCCCCCATGGCGGCGGCGGTGGTGGCGGCGGGCCAGCAAGGTCACGCAACTCTCGCAAGGATCCGCCAGACCAGAAGCCTTACGACGCCCGTACCCATCTAAACGAGATTGCCAAGTCTCAAACGGCCTTCTTCCTCGGCCCAAAGTGCTTTGGACCATGGATTCGTGATGAGCCCATCCCGTATGGGTTCAAAATCGAGAAAAATATCCGCCAGTACAATGGAGTCGATAGGCCTTTGACTTGGCTACAAGATTACTTCAACGCAGTACAATTCGCCGGGGGATCTCCCAATGTTGATGTCCGCTATTTGCCCCTGATGCTATCCGGCACTGCGAGGCAATGGATCAACGACTTGGCAGAAAATTCCATCCAAACCTGGTTCGATATGCAAACTGCGTTCACCGAAAATTTCGAGGGAACTTACAAGAGACCCCACAACATTGGTGACCTCCAACGGTGCCGACGAGCCGACGACGAGACCTCCCGAACTTTCCTCGCGCGATGGCTGGATATGAAGAACTCCTGTGAAGGGGTTACTGACGAATCCGCCATCCTCGCGTTTATCGACAGTTTGGAGAGAGGCCAACTGCTCCGCCATCGCCTGTTGCGGGAAAGGAACGAAGGGAAATTGACCCTAAATTCCATGATCACCATCGCAAGCAACTACGCGGCCGCCGACAACAACGCCCGCGAATCTCTGAAGGCTTCCGCCATCCAGAACACTGGAAAGCGGAATAGCAGTAACAAGCGAAAGAATCCGCCAGAAGAGCCGCAGGCTCCGGACATGGTGGCCACAACCTTTGCTGACAAAGGCCAAAGCAGCCAGCGCGGCCGGGGATGCGGAGGTGGAGGTGGCCAGCCGCGGAGTTCTGCAACTCCCGCTTCGGCGCCATCCGCCCCCGTGTCCTACGATGAATACCGCGATATGCCATGTTTTGCCCATCGTGACGCGTCGGGAAAGTGCAACCACACCAACCGGAACTGCAAGTTTGTCAACGACCTCAAGGCGGATCAAGAAGCTGGCTTCAAGCGCAGCCGGCGACAACGGCCTCGTGGCAAAGGAAAAGCGGACAAAGATAAGGAGTCCAGGGATGGCAGCGATATGGACGAAGACCCTGCGCCCAAACCCGCCGAAAAGGCAAAGGGTGGTACTAGCAAGGGTAACCCAATCAAGGACAAAAAAGGTGCCTTTCACACATTCCTTGGACCCCCCACGGCTAAGGCACAGAGAGCTGCTATGCGCTCACTTAACGCCACCGTGCCAAAAATCCGCCAGTACGTCAGATGGTCCGAAGTACCGGTGCACTGGAGCCGCGATGATCATCCAGAGCACATCCCAGATGGCTATTACGCCATGGTGGTATGCCCTGTAATTCATGGCTATGAGTTCTCCAAATGCTTGATGGATGGCGGCAGCAGCCTGAACATCATGTACGTGGAAACGCTGACAAAGCTCGGCCTTACCAAGACCCAACTCCGCCATAGCGCGGTCACCTTTTATGGGGTGGTTCATGGTCGCCAAGCTAAGTCCCTCGGGTCCATCACACTCAAGGTTGCCTTCGGTAGTGAGGAAAACTACAGAGAAGAGCCCATAGCCTTTGAGGTGGTCCCGTTCAAAAGCACTTACCACGTGATCTTCGGGCGCCCCGCCTTCCACAGCTTTCATGCGAGGCCATGCTACATCTACAATCAACTAAAGATGCCAGGACCGGATGGCATAATCACCGTTTATGGCAGCTTCAGAAAGGCAAAGGAGTGCGAGGAAGGAGAAGCCGCCTTCGCGGAAGCAGTGTTCTTTGGTGAGGAGTTCAAAGAAATCCACGCCGCTACGGACCCCGCGGAGATGCCGGCATCCAAGCAGGAGGTTTCCGCCTCCCCGCCCACCTTCAAGCCTACAGTCGATACAAAACAGGTGGAACTTGTCGCTGGCGATGCCGCCAAGACCACCGCCATTGGGACGAATTTGTCCCCCGCATAGGAAAGCGCGCTCGTCGAGTTCCTCCGTGAGAACTGGGACATCTTCGCATGGCAGCCATCTGACATGACGGGTGTACCCAGGGAGCTCGCCGAGCACGCTCTGCAGATAATTCCTGGCTCAAAGCCAGTAAGGCAAGCCATGAGACGCTTCGGAGATGAAAAGCGCCGCGCCATAGCAAAGGAGATTTCCAAGCTGTTGAAAGCAGGCTTCATCAAGGAAGTGATACATACTAAGTGGGTGGCGAATCCGGTACTAGTTCCTAAGAAAAACACAAAAGTTCTGCGCATGTGTGTAGATTACACTGGCCTGAACAAAGCATGTCCAAAAGACCCTTTTCCCTTGCCACGCATTGACCAAGTCATTGACTCGACGGCGGGATCGGAGCTACTGTGTTTCTTGGATGCCTACTCCGGATACCACCAGATCAAGATGAAAAAGTCCGATCAGCTCGCTACGTTGTTCGTAACACCTTATGGCACATATTGCTATGTCACAATGCCATTCGGTCTGAAATACGCAGGAGCAACGTATCAGCGCACCATGCAAAAGTGCCTGGCCGATCAAATCGGACGAAATATCCACGCATACGTGGACGACATCGCAGTCATGTCCAAGAAGCAAGATGGCCTTATAGCGGATTTGCAAGAGACATTTGATAATCTCAAGAAGTACAACATGATGCTTAACCCAACGAAGTGCGTCTTCGGGGTTCCAGCTGGACAACTCCTAGGATTCATCGTCTCCCACCGCGGAATTGAGGTTAACCCGGAGAAGATCAAGGCAATCCTCGACATCTCCCAGCCCATCGACCTAAAAGAAGTACAGCGACTCATAGGCTGCGTGGCAGCAGTGAGCAGATTCATCAGTCGTCTTGGCGACCAGCGCTATCAGTCACAGTGCAGACACATCACACGCAGTTTAAGTTTAAGATTACAGACCCACTCAGGGGCCGAATTGATGCAAAGTATTTTTTCCTGCCATATTGCAGGGCACATCTCAAGAGGATGGCGGAACCTTGGAAGACACCTCATCACCGCCATCACCACCTGCTGTAGCCGCGGAGGCTGATGCCGAAGCTTGGCTCGGCGACCCTGGCAGCTCGTATGCTTCATAGTATACGTTCAACTGCGTGCCAAGGGCGCACAGTTGATCATATCCAAGCACGCTCTGCCGGATGGCGGCCTCGTCCACTGGAGCGCCGTCCTCGCCGCTCTCAGGGATGCCGGAGGTGAGCTGGTCCAGGTCCATCTCAGGATAGTGGGCCTTCGCCAAGGTCAGCGCTGTCCTGGCACCACCCCGAGCAGAGGACAGCTTCCAGTCCGCCACCAGCCCTGGCACCAGCAGCCGCTTCTGTGTGAGCGCGACGGCGGAAAGGTTGGAAGAACCCGCTATCTGCAGGCTCCCGCACGCTTGGCGACCAGCGCTGAGAAGGCCATCCAGCTCCTTCCTCGCTGCGTCGGTGGCCATGCGCAAGCCTTCAGCGGTGTCCATCTCGCTTTGCCCCAAGGAAGCTGCATGGCGGAAAGAAGAAGATGCGTCACATACAACATAGAATTGAAGAAAATTTACGCTATAAGAAGAAATGGTACCTAGCAAGTTGTCCTGGAAGTGATGGAGGAGCTCATTAAAGCCTTCACGCCGCTTCTCAAAGTCAGCGGCGGCTTTGCGGAGATCCGCTATCTCCTTGTCCTTCTTCTTGCCCTGGTTCTCCTGGTCCTTCAGCTGCCTCTCGAGGGTGGCGTTTTCAGCCAGCGATTTCCGGAGCTGTTCATTCAGCCCATCCATCGCAATGGCATGACCCTTCTCCACCCCCTCAAGTGTGGACTTAAGCTTGGCAGCATCTGCATGGCAGAATTTTGTCAGCAGCACTGGTTGAATAAGCATAAAAGAAACTTAAGGTAGATTACCGCTATTCTCAAGCTGCTGCCGCAAATCCGCCACAAGAGCGCCTTTCTCCGCCAGCTCCTTCTCCTGCGAGCTCACGACCTGGACCAGGTCCTCCACCACCTTCTTGTAGTTCTGGCAAAACTGAAGTGTTAGTCACTCTTAGAGCTTTATGCCGGATGCGAATCCGCCATAACGCTCGGGGGCTACTCACAATAATTTTTTAGTCACTCTTAGAGCATCCTGACGAAGGATTATCCGCGATGATGCTCGGGGGCTACTTATGCTGATTTTTTCTCCTAAGAGCTTTATGCCGGATAATTATCCGCCATAACGCTCGGGGGCTACTCGGTGTGAAATTTAAAGTTCTCTATAGAGCACTGTGTGAACTACCAGCGCTCGGGGGCTGTACTATTCAAAAACTTACAGAAGTCAATCTTGAAGCCCCATAGCGGATTAAATTTGCGAATCCGCCATGGCGCTCGGGGGCTACTGGGAGTGCATACCTTCTTCATAGTCGATGTTTTCTCAACAAAAGCGGCAATGCCGCTGGACAGCTGGTTGCTGGCGTTTTCCTGGCTAGAAATAAGATTGACGACCTCAAGTTGCTTTTGCTTCCAGTATAGGCTGCCCCCAGATGGAGTATCCGCCACTTGACCCTGAGAGCCAGAAGTCTTTTCGCTTTGGACGACATCATTAGCCGCAGCTTCAGTCGTTGGGTTGATTTCTGGCATTGGGTCAAACTGACCACCAGCATCCTCCATATCAATATCGATACGAACGGAAGGAGTTGGTGCATTAGGGGTGAGCGGGATAGTCGCAGGGGAGGGCTTGGCTCGCTTGGAGGACGGCTCCTTGACAGTAGGCTTCTTTCTTCTAAGAGAAAAAGGATTAGAAATGGAAAGCAGTAAAACAATGAAAAAGGGTGTCCAAAGATTACCTTGACTTAGGCAAATTGATGGTAGCGGTACTCTCGGATGGCGTTTCTAGCTCCGCCCTGCGTTGAGCTTCGAAACGACGGGAATCAGCAGATTTCCCGCCACCACCACGAGTTTTTCCGCTACCAGCCCGTTTCTTGGGAGCCACCTTCTCCGGGGTCGTATGGGCTATGTCATCAACATTCCCCGCCATCTCCTCTTTGTTTCCGCTAGAATGAACTACTTCTTCCTTAGCGGCAGATTTGAGGTTGGAACAGCAAAGGGGATGGGCAAAGTGAGCAGGACCAAGCGATTTGAGCTGATAAGAAGAAAAATATTATGAAATGTCAAAGTAGCAAAAGATATGATGGCGGAAAGGGAACTTACCGAAGGACAGGTGCCATTCTCAAACATAGCCATGCCGAACTTCAAAGGTTTCTTCCTGGGAGACTTCATCAAAGAACGGATGCGCTTCTCGACCACTTTAGGGTCTAGCTCCTGGTCCGAGCAATGCATGCCATCATTTGCACCAGTATATTCGTGCATCAGGCGATCGCGGTGTTGCAGCGGCTGAATCCGCCGGGATATCCAGCAATTGATAGTGTCGATTCCCTTCAAGCCATCCACAGATAGCTTGGCAATCCGCCGAGCCAGGAGCTTGACATAGGGGGTGGCGGATTCGTCGTTGACAGCGGTCCAGGTGTCGCGGGACTCAGCAGCGACGTTCTTGAATGAAGGAAGGCCGCGGGCTTGAGATGGCGCAGGCTTGTCCGCCATGTAGAACCAGGACCCTCTCCATCCTATAGCGGAATCCAGTGGCATGATGAAGGGGTATTCTTTCGACCTTCGCGGAAGAAAGCAAATTGTCCCGCAGGTTCGAAGAGATCCGTCATCTTCATAGTTGGGCCGCACAGAGAAGAAAAGTTGGAAGAGGTCCACCCTGGGGCGGATCCCAAGGTATCCCTCGCACAGAGCTGCGTAACCCGCCACGGACACCAAGCTGTTTGGTGATATGTGGTGGAGCTGCAGTCCATAGTACTTCAGAAGATTCGTGAAGAAAAGAGATGGAGGCATGCTGAGACCCCTCTCCACGTGGAATTTGAACATCACAATTTCGGAGGGGTTAGGAAGAGGCACTGGGGCCTTGAAGTCAGTCCGCCATCCGGATTCAGCTTGAGGAGCCACGGCGCCCTCGCTTTCCATGGCCTTGACGTCAGAATCTTTAACATGAGATTTCTGCCAATACCCATGAAGGTTTTGAGGAATTTGTTCCTCCTCGTCCTCAGCATCTTCCTCCTAAGCATCGCCATCCGCTTCCTTATCCGCAGGATCGTCCGGGTTTGTACCCGCCATCCCCTCTTCGGCTTCAGACAGGTTGTCCTCTGGGTCCAAATCCGCCATCTCTGGATGCTCTCCCTAGACTGATTGTTGTAGAGGGGAATCTTCCTCCTCAGCGTCAGAATGGTGGTGGGCTGGTGATCCGGAGTTCATGGTGTCGGGCAGAACTTGAATGAAATGGTCCGGCGGAAGAATGCTACCGGCGGCGAGGTTTTCCGCGGCGGCTCGTCGGAGATCACGAAGCTCTCGTGGTGGTGCTGAGGAGAGAGAGTGCGACGGGGGTGAATGAAGGGGTAACCGGCTGGGGGTGAGAGGCTGGGGTATATATAGACCCCAGGCCTCGAGATTCGTGCCCGCCATCACCACCGCTCATCCTGATCGCAGAAACCCTAATCTGGTGACACGTGTCCAAGGGTAAGAAAGTAACTTGGTGAATCTTGCCCTAGAAGGAACTGTGTGCCGAAATTTACGGCGGATTTCAACGGTATGATCCAATGGATCCCGAAAATCTCGCTAAGATAACTACGTCGCTTGATCCGTTATTTACGGCGGATTGATAGATAAAAGAAGGAACATCAAGATAACCGCCATCCCAGCAAAGAAGAGCTATGGCGGAAATGACTTATCAAGAACAAGTATGGTGGATGTAGATGGCAATCTTGAAGTTCCCTGGGGGCTACTGTTGGGGATATACCAAATAGGTATACCAGCGACGTAGTCCTAAATCAGCAAGCCAGGGTGGCCCATCAGGGGTGGTATGGCGGATTCGCCATACCGGGCGGCCCAGTTGCTGAAGTTGGCACGGCGGTACTGGACGCAGGCGCTTATGGCGGATCCAGAGACAGGTCATGGCGGGCTACTAGCGGCGAGCCTATGGCGGATCCGGAAGACGGCCCATGGCGGGTGACCTTGTAGCATACGTGTAGGACTTAGTCTAGGACTCCAAGTTGTATCCGCTCCGGTACCAACGTGTAGCCCACGCCAGGCGCCTTTATAAGCCCGGCGTGGAGCAGCCCTTGAGGCATCAGACCAATCTTACGGCCAATCGCATAGCGAAACAGCCAACCTCATCATTGTAACCGAGCACTTGTTGCCATATAGTGAATTATAGCAGCACGTAGGATCTCGCCACCGTCGCGGGATCTGAAGCTGGGTAAACTCGTGCTACCACCGTCCTGGATCGCTCCTCCGTGTTCACCCCCTTCCACAAACCGCCATACCCCTACCTCTATGGCAGATCTGTTGACAAAACCACGACAAGTAGCACCATAGAGGCTCCTCTAGGAAGCGGAAATCTTCCATTGCCAGAGCCATCATGCAGAATGGCAACACCAACACAATGGCACCTATTGGCCGTGGGTGGGTGCTTCCACAGGTCACTGGTTAATGGGTTGAAGATGGCGAGGACTAGCCAAAATGTCCATCTCCCGGTGTGACACCGTTGGCAACAGACAAAGAGAAAGAGGCCCGCATGGGAATCGGCGATGTCCCATGGCTCATTGGTAATGGACGCAGCAAGATCATTCGGTAAGTTGTTGGTCATCTTGAAAAGATCTGACGATACCATCTGGTCGATGGGAGTCAACAGAAAGGATGCAAAAAAAATGTCACAAAAAGCTATGTAGAAATGGTTGCTGGTATTAGCAATGGATGTTGTGGATGATGATGACATGACACCATAACTTGGATGCAAGGACATAATGCACGATACTCACAGGCTCTGGCAAATGCGAGAGTATATTGGATAGAATGTCATTGTAGAGGAGGTCGATGTAACAAGTATCATTTGTGTCCATGTCCATTTTTTTAGACATTGATCTCCCGTCCACACTCTGCCCATTTAGTCAAGATAATAATTATGAATTAGAAAGTTATTTTTTTCTTACAAACTTGACAAATATGAAAGTAACTAGATATTTCGGGATAGAGAGGTAAGTCCTTTTTGGTAAGGTTCACAATAATGAGCCCATTCTTTTTACGCAAGATATTTTTTGAATAGAAACTACATGGAATATTGAATATTATATCCTCTTGGGGTGAATGGGGGAAGTTTTTTATGGTGGTGCATCAATAGAGTGTGAGGTGGGATGGTCCATCATGACCTGTCACAAATTTTAGATCTACCCATCAATACTCCATCATGAGCTGCTCAATTTTGGTTTTTTCTATGGGCGAATGCAAATGGGAATGGGGGAGTAGGACATATAAGGAAAGTTAGTTAGGGTGTGCAAATGGAACTTTTGTCTGAGACCAGTGGAATTGAGGATGGCGAGGGCGGTGAAGAAGTAAATCTGAGTTATTTCTTGATCTGAACGACCGACCGTTCTCCTGCCTTGCCCTCTTTTCCAAACTAGCCTTGCGTGGAACACAAAGAGGAAGATCCATTATCTTGCCACACATCAACTGTGTGAAACATAAATAAACTATACGCAAGAGATGCGGGTTACCTCAGTGGTACTCAGCTAGGAGGTGTATAATTGACGATTTGGGGAAAGTGCCACTACCCAAGGGGAAAGAGGAGGGGTAGGAGGTCGAAGAAAGGGTTGTGGTTTTAAATGTCTAAGTTGGATTTATACATGCCTCCCAAGCTAATTGGCATTTTGGGATTCCCTAACCCTTATTGCTATAGGACAAGGCACTGTATTAGTCGTGTCGATATATGTCACACTTGAGTTTGTTACCTTCATATTCACATTTGTTGCACGTGATGACCTAAATTTTGCCATCAGCGATGTGAATTTATAAAAAAGGTCACATTTTATACCATCCAAAATGTTTTATTGAATGCCATCAAAAAATATGACCTATTAGAGAGAAGTCTTGATTTTCATCAACAAACTCTTAGTTTGCCGAATTTTCATTTAACAAAAAGACACTAATAATACATCACGAGAAAGTTGCAACTTCTTGCCAATTTTTTATGAATGTGAAACAATAATAAAAGAATCGATGTAAAATATGTATGTAGGAATGCAAATCTGCCCTCATTGAATCTACATAATAATAATAATCTAAGCAACCCACTAAGTGATTTCTCTCAACATGCAAGCGTGCCACCTTATTAATTTTTGTTTTCACTATTTTCTAACCATGCATCTGTCTCCAAATTATTAACTCATGTTCTTTACATTGCCCCTTCTGATTCATCTTTTCTGTTTGCACCAGGCTAGACACATTTTGTCTCGATCTTCCTGTCTGCTTCCCATCAATCCACCTCTTCATTTCATACTCATCATGTCTTTTCATAATTAATTGTCTCCATCCCGTTTGAATAAGAGCATGTAATGGATCTGTAAACCATCATCAAATCATCCTAGCAGTAGCAAATACACACATACAGCTCAACGGCCATACAATGGCCATGCCCATGAATAACCTACTCACATTATTGTGTTTGGGGCACAACGTCTCATTCCGCTTGGATCATGAACAACGAGATTCATGTCGTAAGGAAAGCTATCCCATGTACCTTTTCTTGGGTGTTAGGTGATCTAGATCGAATAATTATCTGATTATTTGTCTTTGACAACTAAATGCAGGCTGCAACACCAGATTGGCCATAATCTACATTTGTCATTCGAGGATCAAACTTTTTTTTGAAAGACCATAGGGTTAAACCCCATAGTAATATTTTATTTAAATGAGAGCTATACAACATTTTTATAGAAAACAAAAAAGGAAACTTATGGTATATTGTGAATACATTTTGACAAAATCACAAAGTGCTTAGCCTTCACCCTATTCATATGCATGGTGATCTCATGAGCAAAACATCTCTTCAAGGACCTAAAAATGCCATAACATTCTAGAAATGGCAGTGATTTCTCTCCTTACAAATATGGCATGTTGCTAAGATGACCACCTATGAGAAAAAAGATTCTGCAAAAAGCTAAGAGCATGTGTACTTTGGAAATCCTATGAATGACGCGTCTACTACTATCTCATACCGAATATTCTTGTTCAAAACTTCAAATGTTTCACACTTAGAAAAACAAAGATAAATTCAATTGCGAACATTAGAAAATTCAAATGTAGTCTTCAAATATTAGATAATCCCACACTGTGAGATATAGCTAATATGAGTTTTTGTACATATACCCATTTCAACATTAATTAACTTCTAGCCGAGAAACCACTATTTTTTAGAACTATATGCGTTGATTCTCTTTGGTATGTCATTGTGTCATCATAGTGCCCTTCATGCAACGCTAGCAACATAGATCGTGCTAAAAAGGAGAACTACGACCACATGTAATTTAGATAAAATTATAAATGATGTGTCTACCTAAGAAAACATTGATATATACAAAAATGTGTTCCACACTCTGAAATAGAATGGCAAATCATTTTGTCAATATTAGCAAAGTCATAGTTTAATCTTCAACTATTAGTAACCCACTCATTTTCTAAAAATAGGTCATACTAGGTTCCATATTAATGCCAATGAGCTCTTGCATATGTGCAATTTCAGTATTAACTCATAGAAAAAAAGGCGGTCACATCATATCGACATAAAAATCTCATAATGGTCCAAATAGAACAAATAATGCATTGTGCAACTAATGTGAAGTTATCAACCAACCAATATAAATATTTTTTCTTACATACCAGGAAACAAATGAGAATTCAGACCCCCAACACTTCAACATAGTAGTAAAGACATTTGTCCAACTAACATTTATCTATTCCTTATTACCATCTCCAAGCATCACGAAGAATGCCTAAAAATTACAAATCTTGACGCCACAAGAAGGGATAGAGACACCCCATGTATTCCCCGGGGACGCTGCTCAGCTGCTGCACATGCATACTCCTCAGATGTATCATGAAATATCCATACTTGTCCATGGCGAAGAACACATACCCATTTTGGGACTGCATGTTGCAAGCACGCACCTCGTCGACCTCGTTAGTAAGATCCTCGATCCTCGGCCATAGTTGCAGCTGTCTCTCCAAACTCCACTGATCACCCCTTAGAAGCGTAGGCCAACTCTTTGCTGGCTTCTGGTGGCTATAGAGCCATAGCATGAGGTTGTCACAGATGCACATGAACCACAACTAGTCGTCTCCATTCTCTCCCTGTCGTACTCCACAAACATAGAGTTGTTAATTAGTTCCCAGTTCATGAGTGGCATCACCATGAGGTAAGTGCTTGTTGAGCGCATGTTGATCATCATCGCTGAGTCAGCTAGGTGAGCCGAAGATATATCCTCTGCTTCACTGGGGGCTCTACGGACTGAATGGTTGGTCAATGGCACATCATCAACACAATCTGGTAGAACACTAATGGATTAGTGGGAGCTACAGGAAGAAGCAAGAACACTCCATTTGTCACCAGTGCCAGTCGAGTGCACCAATGTATGGATGACATACTCATCATTTCCCACACCAGGCACAAAGAACATGACCCCACACACCAACCTTAAATGTCGACACACAGAAAGGTAGCACCATAGAGGCTCCTCCAGAAACAAAAATCTGCCATTGCCAGTGCCATCATGCAGAATGGCAGCGCCAACACAATGACACCTATTGGCCGTGTGTGGGTTCTTTCGAGATCATAAGTTAACTGGTTGAAGATGGCGAGGATTGGGCAAGATGTCCATCTCCCAGTGTGACACCATTGGCAATAGATGAGGAGAAAGAGGCACTCATGGTAATTGGCGATGTCCCAAGGCCCATCGGTAATGGACTCCGCTAGATCGTTCGTTAAGTTGTTGGTCATCTCGACAAGATCTGGCGATGCCATCTGGTTGATGGGAGTGAATAGCAAGGATGCAAAAAAGGTCACAAAAAGCCACATAGAACAGGTGGTTGGTATTGGCAACTGATGACGTGGATGATGATGACATGACACCATATCTTGCAGGCAAGTACAAAATGCATGATGTTTACCGGCTCTGGCAAACGCGCAAGTATATTGGCTAGAATGTTATTGTGGAGGAGCTCAATGTAACAAGTATCAATTCTGTCCATTTTCATTTTTTTAGACATCGATATCCTGTCACACTCTGCCCATTCAGATAAAAAAATAATTATAAATTGGAATGTGTTTTTTTATACAAACATGAAGAATATTAAAAGAACTGGATATTTCGGGATAGAGAGGTAAGTCCTTTTTGGTAAGATTCACAATAATGAACCCATACTTTTTTCGCATGATATTTTGTGAATATAAACTACATGGAATATTGAAGATTATATCCTCTTCAGGTGAATAGGGAAGTTTTTGATGGTGGTTCCCAACGGAGTGTGAGGTGGGATGGTCCATCATGACATGTCACCAATTGTAGATCTACCCATCAATAGTCCATCATGAGCTGATCGACTTTAGTGTTTTCTATGGGGGAGGAGTACATATAAGGAATGTTAGTTAGGGTGTGCAAAATGGACTTTTTTGCTGAGACCAGGGGCACTGAGGATGAGGAGGGCGGTGAAGAAGTAAATCTGAGTTATTTCTTGATCCCAACGACCGACCGTTCTCCTACCTTGCCTCTTTCTCAAACTGGCCTTGCGTAGGCACAAAGACGAAGATAAATTATCTTGCCTCACATCAATTATGTGAAACATTAAGGAACTATGCGCAAGGGATGCAAGTTTCCTAGGTGGTGCTCAAGTGGGAGGTGTATAATGGCCGTTTGGTGAAAGTTCCACTATGCAAGGGGAAAGAGGGGGGTAGGAGGAGAAATAAAGGGTTAGGGTTTAAATGGCCAAGTTTGATTTATATATGCCGCACACGCTAATTGGCCTTTTGGACTGCCCTAATCCTTATGGCTATAGGACAAGGAACAGTCTTGGTTGTGTCGATATATGTCACACTTGAGTTTGTTACCTTCATATTCACATATGTTGCACATGTTGTTCTCGATTTTGCCATCACCGATGTGAATTTTGACAAAAAAGATCATGATCTGTACCATCCTATATGTTTTATTAAATGACACCAATAAATATGTCTTATTAGAGAGAAGTCTTCATTTTCCATCAACAAACTCTCAGTCTGCGGAATTTTCATTTAACAATCATACTTCGATAATATATCACCAAAAAGTTGCAACTTCTTGCCAATTTTAAATGACTATGAAACAATAACAAAAGTATCCATGTAAAATATGTATGTAGGAATGCCACTCTGCCCTCATTGAATCTATAATAATAATAGGAGCAGCCCACTAAGTGATTTCTCTCAACATGCAAGCGTGCTGCCTAATTAAATTTTGTTTTCATCATTTTTTAATCATGCATCTGTCTCCAAAGTCTTAACTCATGTTCGTGACATTGACCCTTCCGATTCATCTTTTCTGTGTGCACTAGGCTAGACACATTTTTTCTCGATCTTCTAGTCCACTTCCCACCAGTCCACCTCTTCATTTCGTTCTCATCGCATCTTCTCAAAATTTATCCTATCTACTCCGTTTGAGTAAGAGCATGCAACGGTTCTATGAGCCATCATCAAATCATCCTAGAAGTAGCAGACGCATGCATGGACCGCAACGGCCATGGCCATTGACAACCAACTCACATTATTGTGTTCGGGGTACAATGTCATGCCACTTGGCTCATGGATAACAAGATCAATGTCGTAAGGAAAGCCAACCCGTTGTAACATCCCAGAACGTAGGACAATTTCGGGGTAGATTAGAAGGGCTTTTGTGCATTGCATCTGAAATTACGAGATTTTTTCGCGCTTTTGCTTCTAAAACCTAAGAGTGATCGAATCTCTCTTCGAGGGGAATTGGTGAACTCTCGAAGTGCGAAAGATTTGGACAGGATCTCTTTTGATCTTTTATGGTGAGGAGTGATGACTTAAACTACTAAAACCCTAGCTATAAGCTTTGGAATAGAACTAGTACATATAACAAGTTGGAATTTGAATGATTGAATTTTGAATTAAAGGCACATTTAGAAAGGATAAAATATTTAAAGTAATAGAAATAGAAATTAAACATCAATAAAGTTTAGAGCAAACTTAAACTTTATTGATCATCACACATACATTACAATGTCTTTACAAAATTCAAGAATAAAAGAATATTACAATTAGGAGAGAATCCAAGATAATTACAGAAATGAGAAAAGAAAGATTACAAGTTATAATTCTAAAAGAAACTAAGAATCTTCTTTCTTTCTTTCTTTCTTTTATTCTCTTCTGATCTTGGCACCTGCAAGCAAATCAAAGAAATAACAAATTGCCAAGGTAACAATTGCCAAGTGGCATTTAGAAATAACACACCACTGTAGATAATCATCAAGGGCTTGATCTTATCACTAAGGGGCTTGGGTAGAAATATCCCAGGCCATGCCGAGATGGGCAAGGCATCACAGCAGCATAGTCACCGAATGCATGCCCTTAGGTGTCACACACCCAAGGCATAGACCCAGGTATAAAAGCATCACAACAGTGAAACAGACTCGGCTAAAGCCACAGTCGACCAAGACCATCACCATCACACCACCAACATCAAAACCAAGCACGCCATCAGCATCAAGAACACACCACCACCACTGAATCATCACACACAATCAACCATGCTCATGTGTTGAGCAACAGGGAAGATTCACACCCCAGCACATCATCAAAGAAACCATCCAGCAAATCCAAAGGCCAACATGGTCACATAGTTCAACTAGGAACTAGGTCAAGCAGCTAGGAGGAGCAGGCTTGCCACAAGAAGCAGGAAATCAGAATATTCCAGAAGAACAAGCTACTCTTCAGCAGCAGGTTATTATTAAACCAAAGCACACATGAGTGCTGGGAGAGAACTCACAAGTTATTCTCCCAGGCAGACAGCACAAAGCACAGCCACACAAAGAGCAAGCAAAGCCATACAAAGATCAAGCAAAGCTTGATGAAATAAGGCTTTGGTCATCATTTGGATGTCTAGGAGACCAAGACCTTGGAGACAAGGCCATCCACAGCACCTACTCCCTAACACACAACTTATCTGGGAATTTCTCAAAGGAAATACTCACAGAAGTAAGAGCAAGGCCAGGAGTGGCACATGGGTTGCCTAGCTACAAAGTTAAAGGCCTAAAACCTAGAAAACCATCAGCTCTGTCAATTAAAATTGACCAAGTTCAGTTAAGCATCTGGGCAAAGTGGACAGGGACACTTTTACTCAAATAAGCCACCAGCAGATCACCACAGAGAGTAATCTACTCTCAAGGGTACCAAACTTAAAACCCACAGTAGCTGTGAACACCTCAGGGAGGCATCACAGTGAAGCAGTTAGCTAAAAGCTACTGCAAGAGCCATAACAGCAGGCAAGAATTGTTGCATCACAGCTAGGTAGAACCAAGCTCAACAGATTAAGCTACATCATTAAATCAGCACAACAGAAGCACTGCAAGAAAGTGTAGTGAAACTGTTAATAACACTAGCCACCTTAACAGCACAATCAGAAGTAACTAGGACACATAGTTATCCATGCACTTGATCAAATGATCAAGATTAGCCACTAGCAAGTCAAACAACAGCAGCAGGTGATGAAATCAATAGCAACAGACCACCAGGATAGATAATTAACTGAATCAACAAGTTAACTGAAACTATAACTGAAACTGACAGTAATAGATACACAAGCATGATCTAGCTTAAACAGTAAAGATCATAGAGCTTAATTAACACACATCACAGCCACTAAGTCTCATAGCACTAGTGCGAATTGGGGAGAAACCCCAAACAGCAAAAGATAGAGGAATTCGGCCAGCACAAGTCCCAAATGAGCATGGCCAGCACAAGCTCCAGGTGAGCTTAGCCAGTACCAGCTCAAGATGGGCATGGCCAGCACGGAGCAAGCTCCAGTAGAGCATGGAGCAGCACTCCAGGAGAGCATGGAGCAAGCTCCAGGAGGGGAGCAAGCTCCAGGTGGGTACAGTGAGATGCAGAGGAGGAGAAGGAAGGGGAGGAGCACTTACACAGCGCCCTGGAGATACCACCGTGGCATGGCGAGGCTGTGCCCGCGTGGCCACGACGGCATCGAGCCAGAGGAAGTCACCGACGATACGTCGACGAAGCACCAGCTCACCAAGCCCAGTTCTTACCGTGGACAAGGCCTAGCAACTCGGGAGCAAGCTCGAGATCGCCATGGCCGAGGTCCCGAGCTTCGGAGGCGAAGGGGATGCGGACGACCAGTAAGCAATCAAGTAGATCTCGCGGATAGGCGGAACCGCCGTCGCTTGATCTATCGATTGAGCGACATCTCAGCGACGGAGACCGACGGGGGTCGTCGGAATCGAGCACGGCGGCGAGGCGACGCAGTCGCCAGGGGAGTCGCGAGAGAGAATAAGACACGAGTGAGCGAGGGGGGAGAGGCGACTGATGTGGCCAAGTCGATGGTGTATGAAATTAAATGACCGGCCAGTTGGAAAACCCCAAGAGAAGGTTTTGATGAATATAGCAGCAAGTTTTCCCTCAGTTAAGAAACCAAGGTTTGTCGATCAGGAGAAAAGCAGACATTAACGACTGAAGGTGATGCAGACTGGCTTAGCGACAGCTTCGGACAATTTATATATGGCGCCTCGTCCAAGCTTTGCTTTGCTAGCTGCAACGCGGAACTTGCACACAACACAACCAAGTACTTTGTTCCCAACTTACGATGAGGTTGTCAATCTCACCGGTTTGCTTGAAACAAAGGTTATGAGCGTATCGAGTGGAAAACAGTAGAAGTATGCGAGTAAAGTAAACAGTGCGAGTAAAGTAAACAGTTGATAGTAATATGATGGAAATAGGACCGGGGTCCACAGTTCACTAGTGGTGTCTCTCCATAAGATAAATAACACATGCTGGGTAAACAAATTACAGTTGGGCAATTGATAGAATAAAGATAAATGTGATATGTCAAGAAGATCACTACGAGATTTATTCTGGGCATTACAACAAAATACATAGACCGTCATCCAACTGCATCTATGACTAATAATCCACTTGTGGCGAATCAATCCGAGAACTCCACAAGTATTAAGTTGCGAACAACAGATAATTGCATTAAGCAAAGTGTGTAATGTAAACAAAGCATATGCCCTTGAGCATATGAATGTTGTTTTCTCCCTAGTAGCAACAACACATCTACAACCTTAGAGGTTTCTGTCACTCCCCCAGGTTAAATAGAGGCATGAACCCACTATCGAGCATAAATACCCCTCTTGGAGTCACTAGCAACTACTCGGCCAAGATAGCTACTAACAACGGAGAGCATGCAAGATCATAAACAACATAGAGATAACAAAAGATAATATTCATTATAGCAACTCAATCATAAACACCAATATTCATCGGATACCAACAAACCAAACATGTAGAATTACATAACGGTGATCTCAATCATGTAGGGAAGCTCATGAGATCTAAACATGAATCACATGGTGGAGGAGACAACCATCTAGCTACTGCTATGGACCCATAGTCCAAGGTAGACTACTCACTCATCGCTCCGGAGGCATGCATGGCGATGAAGAAGACCTCCGGTGGCGATTCCCCTCTCCGGCAGGGTGCCGGGAAGAGCTTCTGGACCCTCCCGATCTTCGGGTCGATGGCGGCGGCGGATCGCGATGTGTTCTGGAAAATTGATCGGGTACTTAGGTTTTTTCCGTCGGGGGGTCTTTATAGGCGAAGGGGCGATGTCAGAGGAGGGACCAGGCGGCCTCACACCATGGTGGCGCGGGCCAGGGGCTGGCCACGCCACCCAAGCGTGTGGGCCCCTGGTGGCCCCTCTCCTTCTCTCCTTCGGATCTCTGGAAGCTTCCGGGTAAAATAAGACTTCAGGAACTTCTTTCGTCCAATTCCGAGAATATTTCCTGTGTATCACTTCTGAAACACAAAAACAGCAGAAAACAGGGAACTGGCACTGTGGCAACTCGTTAATAGGTTAGTTCCGGAAAATGCATAAAAGTTCCACGAAGTGTAACGAAACAGTAGGCAAATGGTGTAAAAACAAGCATGGAGCATCAAAAATTATAGATACGTTGGAGACGTATCAAGCATCCCCAAGCTTAACTCCTGCTTGTCCTCGAGTAGGTAAGTGATAACAAAAGAATAATTTTTGAGGTGACTTGCACCTACACAATCTTGATCATATATGTAAGCATTTGTGAGCTGGGATCATAAGAACTTAAAACATGGGCATGAAGATATAATCTTGACAATAAGGCCCTTCGCAGAGGGAAGCAGTGATTGCAAGTTTTATAACCTTCAAAAATTATGGTACTTACCGGCTTTGAGCTCTCATTACCCCCATCATAAGCATCTTGAATGGTTAAAGTTAATGCGAGAACAATTATGATGCATATGCTTGACAAATCATAAGTTGAAAACCTCGTGCCCCGTGAATACGAGTACCCAAACCTCATGCTACTTTACTTAGAGTCCCAAGCAAGGCTCTTGTCATTGTAAGTATATGCATATCATTGAGAACCGCCAATGGGGTACCTCCGTGCCCGATGACATGGAACAAGCCCACACCAAAATGACAGGACAAGCAGACAATGAACACCTCGACATCTCTTTTATTTGCCATTTGTTTAGCTTTTTATTGTGAGATGCGTCGTCGAATGTTCACCATGGGTATGCTGCAAATTTCCACCATGAATTATGCATGGCTTAGATTAGCGGCCCGGTGTTTCCCTAACACATATACAAACTCCATGATCCCCACAAGATTCCCAATTCATTTCACACCGCGGGCATCCATAAACAAAAGATCACGATATCAACTCAAATAAGAAGTGCAATGTTGAAAGCTTGCCCATGACAGCATGGATGGGCTAGTCTCCAACTTACAACTTGCAAGCATAACAACTCAACATAAGAGACCACAATGTCAAATTTTTAAGAACAGGAAAAAGTAAAGTGTGCCTTCCGGTTCGTGAGAGCTTTACTGACCGAATTTCGCATAACACTGGTAAGAGTTTAATTTGAAGAGAAAATAAAAGCAAGTCAAATTTACTTGGAATAGCAAATTGCTAGTAGGTATGTATGGTGGACACTTTGTAAAACTTTGGCTTTTAGGAGTTGGATGCACGAGTAGAGCTCATACTCAGTACAAGGCGAGGGCTAGCAAAAGACTGGGAGCGACCAACTAAGAGAGCAATAATGGCCATAATCATGCAAAGCGACAAAGCGACACTAAATGAAGCATAAGATGGCATCAAAAGTCAAAAACTAAATGATCATAGAGGCTATTGGCGACTTTGTAAGAGTCTAACATGTGTGAGCATGCGCCAAGTCAACCCAAATAAAGCATCAAGGAGAAAACCAAAATAATGCTTTCATACAATAAAAACAACGCATGATTTTTTCAAAGGCTCATTAAGCAATCTCAGTTATTTGAGACAAGTCATGCTACAACAAAACCACGAATCATACTATCAAAAAGACATCAAGCATGACATGAAAAAGCCTAAGCCGCAGTCTACACAAGCTCCTTCTTGTACCACTATTTTGCACAAAGCTTTTTCTCTTTTCCAACACCATTTGAAATTTTTAAAGACACCTATTTTGATGAAAACCAATAAAGATCAGAGGCAAAAATACACCTTGATGAAAAGATATGACAAGGTCTGAACGCAAATCAAGGCGAAAACGAAAACCAAAAGCAGTAGCAGAAAAACAAGAACACCCGGTGAAATTGTAAGAATGAAAAACGGAGTGTTCTTGGCAAATGAAAACGAGTACATCTCCTCCAAAGGAAATTTGTTGGGGTCCAACCATTTATTGCAGCAAACAAACAAACTAAACTAACTAAGAAAACTAAAACAACTGACGCTCCAAGAAAAACACATAGTGCATGAAGCAATAAAAATATAGTGTTTTGAAAGGTGACCTGATTTTTGCCGATGAAGAAGGGGTGCCTCGGGGGCATCCCCAAGCTTTGACGCTTGTACTTCTTAGATATTTCTTGGGGTGATGCATGGGCATCCCCAAGCTTGAGCTTTTGTCCATTCTTCAACTCATCTCATCATTCTCCAATCCCTACACTTGAAAACTTCCTTCATACAAAACTAAACACAATTCTATTAGCAACATTAGTGCAAGCATAACATATAATCAACCTCTTTTTGCTTCAGGTTTCAACTCAAAACCACCACATATATAGCAAATACTACTGTAGCAACTTCTCTAAAAGTTCCATGATCAAAAGAACTCAAAGGAAAGCGATAAAGTGGCAAACACAAATATTGGCAGAAATCTGTCAAAACTGAACAGCTGACAAAGGTCAAATTTTTGAGGGGTTTTCTGTTGCTAAAATCAAAAAGTGTTCAACTAACAAAAGTTTGGATATAACCTGGGGCATATGCACAAGAAATCGCAGGTCCAAAAGATATACAGAGAATTTATAAGAATTTTTACGGTGCAGCACCGAAAACAGTTTCAGAACAGCAACATCCCCAAATCTTTACCTCACTCGAATTAGAGGCTTCTCTTGGCACAAAAACGAAATAAACAAGATAAGGAGCGGTCATTACAGTAGTAATGACTTCCAAGACTCAAATAAAAGAAAAAGTACTGAAAATAAAACATTGGGTTATCTCCCAAGAGTGCTTTTCTTTAACTCCTTTGAGCTAGGCGCAGAAAATTGCGAATCAAGTCATATCAAGTGATGAAGCACTAGGATCAGCCCGTGCCTTACGTCTTCCTTTCTTACCTTTGTTCTTAACTCTAGGAAAGACATGGCTATTGCAAGGTGGAGAGATAAATCTTATATTGCCTTTTCCCACATGAATGACGGCGCCCAGGAGCTTTAGGAGGGATCTTCCAAGTGTGATTTGTCCTTTCCCTACACATTCAATAACAAGATAATCAGTAGATATCATTCTTCCTAGGACTTTTGTAAAAACTCCTTCAGCTATTCCAATGGGAAATATAGTGGCATTGTTAGTAAGAGAAATTCCTTCTCCCCCCTCAGAAAGCTTCCAAAGGCTCAAAGATTCATAAACATCCTTTGGCATAAGACATAATTCAGACATAATATCACAACGAGCATGAAAAGTTTCACCACTAATGGTGATTTTTAACGTAGGATACCAACTCGAAGGTTCAGAATTTGTTGGCACATAATCAAAATGTTGGCGCAAAGTATTGTAGCAAGAATTCAAACTAGCAGTGCGAGCCTCAAGAGTATTAAGTCTATTAAAGATGCACACAAGAGAGGAATCAAAATAGGTTGGCATGCTATATATTGTAATCAACTTTTTTATAATATTGAAGGCTTGATCTCCATCACAATGAAGGAAATCTCCTTCTGCAGTAGCATCCAAAGCATACCTATAACGAAGAGCAAGTCCAAAGTAAAAGCTACTAAGAAGCAAACTCAAAGTCATTTTAGGTTCAGTTTTTCCATGCCAATCATAAATTCTAGACCAAGCTTCTTTAAAACTTTCCTCATCCTTTTGTTTAAAAGTGAAAATCATGTCCTCGGGCGACATAGTAGTAGCAACTGAACTAGACATAATAAACTAAAGTAAAGAAATAGCAACTACCAAGGATTCTAATTTTTTGGGTTTTTTTATATAAAGCGATGCAGGTAAAATAAATAAAGTAAAGCAAAACAATAACAAAGTAAAGGATGTGCGTGCGAAAACTCCCCTCGCAGAAGTCTTCTACTTCCTCCCCGGCAACGGCGCCAGAAAAATAGCTGATGGTCCTAGTTGATGTAGGAGCTTCGTCCTTGTGCGTGGTGAATGACCAGCCCGTTGGGAACCCCAAGAGGAAGGTGTGATGAGTATAGCAGCTGGTTTTCCCTCAGTTAAGAAACCAAGGTTTAATCGTTCTTGGAGAGGAGAGACAAACGACTGAAGGTGATGCTTGTTAGCTTGCGACAGCTTCAGACAACTTATATATGGCGCCTCGTCCAAGCTTTGCTTGCTGGCTGCAACGCGGAACCTGCACACAACACAACCAAGTACTTCGTTCCCAACTTGCGATGAGGTTATCAATCTCACCAGTTTGCTTGAAACAAAGGTTATGAGCGTATCGAGTGGAAAACAATAGAGTATGCGAATAAAGTAAACAGTGCGCGTAAAGTAAACAGGTGATAGCAATATGATGGAAATAGGACCGGGATCCACAGTTCACTAGTGGTGTCTCTCCATAAGATAAATAACACATGCTGGGTAAACAAATTACAGTTGGGCAATTGATAGAATAAAGATAAACGTGATATGTCAAGAAGATCACTATGAGATTTACTCTGGGCATTACAACAAAATACATAGACCGCCATCCAAATGCATCTATGACTAATAATCCACTTGTGGCGAATCAATCCGAGAACTCCACAAGTATTAAGTTGCGAACAACAGATAATTGCATTAAGCAAAGTGTGTAATGTAAACAAAGCATATGCCCTTGAGCATATGAATGTTGTTTTCTCCCTAGTAGCAACAGCACATCTACAACCTTAGAGGTTTCTGTCACTCCCCCAGGTTAAATAGAGGCATGAACCCACTATCGAGCATAAATACCCCCTCTTGGAGTCACTAGCAACTACTCGGCCAAGATAGCTACTAACAACGGAGAGCATGCAAGATCATAAACAACATAGAGATAACAAAAGATAATATTCAGTACAGCAACTCAATCATAAACACCAATATTCATCGGATCCCAACAAACCAAACATGTAGAATTACATAATGGTGATCTCAATCATGTAGGGCAGCTCATGAGATCTAAACATGAAGCACATGGTGGAGGAGACAACCATCTAGCTACTGCTATGGACCCATAGTCCAAGGTAGACTACTCACTCATCGCTCCGGAGGCAAGCATGGCGATGAAGAAGACCTCCGGTGGCGATTCCCCTCTCCGGCAGGGTGCCGGGAAGAGCTTCTGGACCCTCCTGATCTTCGGGTCGACGGCGGCGGCGGATCGCGATGTGTTCTGGAAAATTGATCGGGTACTTAGGTTTTTTTCATCGGGGGGTCTTTATAGGCGAAGGGGCGATGTCAGAGGAGGGACCAGGCGGCCTCACACCATGGTGGCGCGGGCCAGGGGCTGGCCGCGCCACCCAGGCGTGTGGGCCCCTGGTGGCCCCTCTCCTTCTCTCCTTCGGATCTCTGGAAGCTTCTGGGTAAAATAAGACTTCAGGAACTTGTTTCGTCCAATTCCGAGAATATTTTCTGTGTATCACTTCTGAAACACAAAAACAGCACAAAATAGGGAACTGGCACTGTGGCAACTCGTTAATAGGTTAGTTCCGGAAAATGCATAAAAGTGCCACGAAGTGTAACGAAACAGTAGGCAAATGGTGTAAAAACAAGCATGGAGCATTAAAAATTATAGATACGTTGGAGACGTATCAAGCTCAGAAAGCATGAGCATGATGTAACTATGAGTTTCGCTTAATGTAACAGGGTTAGGGGGATAGAATGGCGACGGTAGTTGGTGAAGAATCTGAACAATAGAGGATGGAGAATAAAGCCAAGGCTAAGGAGGCAGCCGATGCAGCAGCAAGGGAACCATTGCCACCACCACCACCATTCCTTACGCATCAAGATTTTGCTCAGTATATGAGGACTGCGGATGAGAGACTGCGAATGCTTATTGAGTGTCAAATAAAGATGGTGCAGGACGTGATGGACCGTAGTCGTGAAGTTCAGAATGATGGAGTACATGGAGTCTCGTTGGCAGATTTCCTTAATACAAGACCACTTCCTTTTGCATCAGCACCGGAGCCAATGGACGCGGAAGACTGGTTATTGGACACCGAGAGGAAGCTTAACACAGTAAGTTGCAATGACGGTGAGAAGCTTAGGTATGCCACACATCTGCTATGTGGACCCGCAGCAGCATGGTGGGACAATATTGTGGCCATACATCCTCTAGGAAGGGTATTCACCTAGGAGGAATTCAAGAAGAAGTTCAGGGAAGCAAATGTACCGGAGAGTATCATGGAACTGAAGAGAAGGGAATTTGAGAATCTCACGCAGAATGACAAGTCAATTATGAAGTATGTCAGGGAATTCTCTCTTCTATCTCGTTATGCTTCGGAGGATGTGAATACTGATGAGAAGCGGAAGAAATGATTCATGAGAGGACTACATCCAAGTGCAAGGTTACAATTGAGAATGTTAAAGGCAGCAGATTTTCAAGAGCTTGTCGATGCAGCTATCACCATGGAAGATGATTACAAGCAAGCCCTAGAATATAAGAGGAAGAAGGCGAAATTTGAACCAAGGAGGTATCCAGATACTAAGTCAACTCCTAATATCAAGTTCAAACCCAAGTACAGGTCTAGAGGAAATGTTACACCTCGTGGTACTACCAGTGGAAACAATGAGATCATTTGCCGTGGATGCGGAGCGCGAGGGCATATAGAAAAGATTTGTCATCAGCCAAGAATTATCTGTTTTGGATGCAAGAAGGGCGGCCATATGATAAGAGACTGTCCTGAAAGGGGCCGGACTGAAGGTCGAGGTACAGGAGGAGGAACACACCGGGGTGGAGGTTTTGGAGGCGGTGAGAGTAAGAGGCCAACGTATGGGAGGTTGAATTGCACTAATCTTGAGGAAGTGAATCAATCCGACAAGACCGTGATAGGTACGCTTCAGATCCTATCTCATCCCGGCAAAGTACTTTTTGATAATGGTGCTACTACCTCATTCATTTCACAAGAGTTTGTTGATCTTTATGGGATTTCGTGCAATAAACTAGAATACCCCATTACCGTTTTATCTGCGGGGGGAAAGATCTTAGTCACTCACCTCAGGCAAGAGTAGGTCATTATGATCCGCGATTGCGTTTACCTAGCCGATCTCTTTCTTATCCCTATGAAGGATATGGTTGTAATCCTCGGAATGGATTGGTTGGAAGAAAATGGAGCTCAGATTGATTGCAGAGAGAAAACTGTGTCACTTAGGAGCCCCGGAGGGGGAAGGATAGTGTATCAAGGAGACTGACACGCACATGTCGAAGTTCAACTACAACTCAATGCTCTACAAGAATCCAGACTTGAGGATATTCCAGTGGTTAATGAATTCCAAGATGTATTTCCATAGGAACTACCAGGAATGCCACCAGATAGGGAAATTGAGTTTACCATTGACTTGATCCCAGGCACAGCACCTATAGCTCAGGCACCATATAAGATGGGACCCAAGGAGCTAGTTGAATTAAAGGAACAGTTGGATGAGCTAGAGCAGAAAGGTTTCATTCAAGAAAGTATTTCACCCTGGGGAACACCAGTAATCTTCGTTGATAAGCGGGACGGAGGACGTAGGATGTGCGGAGACTACAGAAACCTCAACAATGTCACAATCAAGAACAAATATCCTTTGCCGAGAATACAAGACTTATTTGATCAAGTTAGGGGCGTCGGAGTATTTTCAAAGATAGATCTTCGATCAGGGTATCACCAGATTAAGATCAAGAAGGAGGATGTTCCAAAGACAGCTTTTGTGTCGAGATACGGACACCATGAGTATTTAGTTGTACCTTTTGGATTAACAAATGCACCAGCGATCTTCATGAACCTCATGAACAAGATCTTTATGCCATATTTGGATAAATTTGTGATAGTGTTCATCGATGATATTTTGATCTACTCCAAGGATAAGGAGGAACATGCCAAGCATTTGAGGATTGCTTTACAAATTCTACGAGAACATCAGTTATATGCCAAGTTCAGTAAGTGTGAATTTTGGCTAGACCAAGTAGAGTTCCTTGGACATGTGATCAGTAAAGAAGGTATAGCCATAAATCCAAGTAAGGTAGCATCTATTTTGGAATGGGAGTCACCAAAGAATGTCAAACAGATCAGGGGATTTCTAGGAATGGCAGGATACTACAGAAGGTTTATAGAAGGATTTTCTAAGATTGCAGGACCGATGACCAAGTTACTTCGGAAGAATACACTGTTTGTTTGGATGGATGAATGCGAGGCAAGTTTTCAAACACTTAAGGATAAGCTAACTACAACACCTGTGTTAGCCGTACCAGAAACTGGCAAGGATTATACCGTCTATTGTGATGCATCCAAGAACGGACTTGGGTGTGTTTTAATGCAAGATAGAAAAGTGATAGCATATGGGTCAAGGCAATTACGACCACATGAAGTTAATTACCCAACACACGATTTGGAACTAGCAGCCGTAGTGTTTGCACTAAAAGGATGGAGGCATTTTCTTTATGGAGCTAAGTGTGAACTTTATACGGATCACAAAAGTCTCAAATACTTCTTTACTCAGAAGGAATTGAACATGAGGCAGCGAAGATGGTTAGAATTGATCAAGGATTATGATTTGACCATCAACTATACACCGGGGAAGGCCAATGTGGTAGCCGACGCTTTGAGCAGGAAGAGTACAGATACCCAACCGCTGAACCGGGAACTTCCCAAGGAACTGCTTATGGATTTAGAGAGGTTGGATATTCAATGCCTTGAAGTACAATCTTTAGGTTGTTTAGCTACCGAGAAGATAATGGAAGAATGACATAGCGATCTCAAGTACACAATAATTCGAAGACAAGATGAAGATGCATTTATTGCTGAAGAAATCCGCAGGATTGAGGAGGGTAGACCATCAGAATTCCATCTGGGTGATTTCAATTCACTTTGGTTTCATGACCGAATATGTGTGCCGGACATACCGGAGATCAAGGAATTGATACTTAAGGAGGCACACGAAACACCATATTCTATACACCCGGGAAGCACCAAAATGTACATGGATCTTAAGGAATTGTTCTGGTGGAATAATATGAAACGAGAGATAGCCAAGTTCGTGTCGGAATGTCATACCTATCAAAGAGTGAAGGCGGAACATCAGAGTCCTGCTGGACTTATGCAACCATTAAGTATTCCCAAATGGAAGTGGGAAGAGATTGGAATGGACTTTATCACAGGATTACCACTAACACCGAAGAAGAAGGACATGATATGGGTAATAGTTGACCGACTGACTAAAAGTGCACATTTCTTGGCTGTCAATCAGAAAGATTCTGGAGAAAAGTTAATAAACCTTTATGTTCAAGAGATAGTAAGCAAACATGGAGTACCGAAGACAATAGTATCAGATCGGGGATCCGTATTTACTTCAGCTTTTTGGACACAATTACATGAAGCTTTAGGATCCAAACTGGACTTTAGCACTGCTTATCACCCACAGACGGGAGGCCAGACTGAGAGGACCAATCAGATTCTAGAAGATATGCTTAGAGCATGTGCTTTAGACTTCGGAGGGTCATGGGAAGAGCACTTACGTCTAGCAGAGTTCTCTTATAACAATAGTTACCAAAGCAGCATTCAAATGGCTCCATTTGAAGCACTTTATGGGAGGAAGTGCCGATCACCTATTTGTTGGTATGAGCCAGGAGCCAGTAAAGAGTTTCATCCAGACTATGTCAAGGAGAAACAACATGCAATTGATGTCATTCGAGATCGACTAAAGATTGCACAAAGTCGACAGAAAAGCTATGCTGATTCCAAGCGGAGGACATGGGAACCTCAGGTTGGGGACATGGTTTATCTAAGGGTTAGTCCCATGAAAGGAGTACATCGTTTCGGAGTCAAAGGAAAGCTTAGCCCAAGATATACTAGACCATTTAAGATTTTGAGTCAGAGTCGAGGAGTAGCCTTTGAGTTAGAACTGCCAAAAGAACTATCAAAGATTCACAATGTATTCCATGCTTCTCAACTTCGCAAATGTATGAAGACACCAGAAGAAACTATATCTTACGATGAGGTCGAAGTGCAAGCTGATTTGACCTATATTGAAGAACCATCAAGGATTTTGGCAGAGAATTGGAAGCAACTCCGTAATAGAGCCATCAAGTATTGCAAAGTACAATGGAAGCATCACCCGGAAAGAGAAGCTACTTGGGAGAAGGAAGAGGATTTAAGAACAGCCTATCCAGATTTCTTCAGGTATATCTTACCCCAAACTTCGGGACAAAGTTTATATTAAGGGGGGAAGTCTGTAACATCCCAGAACGTAGGACAATTTTGGGGTAGATTAGAAGGGCTTTTGTGCATTGCATCTGAAATTACGGGATTTTTTCGCGCTTTTGCTTCTAAAACCTAAGAGTGATCGAATCTCTCTTCGAGTGGAATTGGTGAACTCTCGAAGTGCGAAAGATTTGGACAGGATCTCTTTTGATCTATTATGGTGAGGAGTGATGACTTAAACTACTAAAACCCTAGCTATAAGCTTTGGAATAGAACTAGTACATATAACAAGTTGGAATTTGAATGATTGAATTTTGAATTAAAGGCACATTTAGAAAGGATAAAATATTTAAAGTAATAGAAATAGAAATTAAACATCAATAAAGTTTAGAGCAAACTTAAACTTTATTGATCATCACACATACATTACAATGTCTTTACAAAATTCAAGAATAAAAGAATATTACAATTTGGAGAGAATCCAAGATAATTACAGAAATGAGAAAAGAAAGATTACAAGTTATAATTCTAAAAGAAACTAAGAATCTTCTTTCTTTCTTTTCTTCTCTTCTGATCTTGGCACCTGCAAGCAAATCAAAGAAACAACAAATTGCCAAGGTAACAATTGCCAAGTGGCATTTAGAAATAACATACCACTGTAGATAATCATCAAGGGCTTGATCTTATCACCAAGGGGCTCGGGTAGAAATATCCCAGGCCATGCCGAGATGGGCAAGGCATCATAGCAGCATAGTCACCGAATGCATGCCCTCAGGTGTCACACACCCAAGGCATAGACCCAGGTATAAAAGCATCACAGCAGTGAAACAGACTCGGCTAAAGCCACAGTCGACCAAGACCATCACCATCACACCACCAACATCAAAACCAAGCATGCCATCAGCATCAAGAACACACCACCACCACTGAATCATCACACACAATCAACCCTGCTCATGTGTTGAGCAACAGGGAAGATTCACACCCCAGCACATCATCAAAGAAACCATCCAGCAAATCCAAAGGCCAACATGGTCACATAGTTCAACTAGGAACTAGGTCAAGTAGCTAGGAGGAGCAGGCTTGCCACAAGAAGCAGGAAATTAGAATATTCCAGAAGAACAAGCTACTCTTCAGCAGCAGGTTATTATTAAACCAAAGCACACATGAGTGCTGGGAGAGAACTCACAAGTTATTCTCCCAGGCAGACTGCACAAAGCACAGCCACACAAAGAGCAAGCAAAGCCATACAAAGATCAAGCAAAGCTTGATGAAATAAGGCTTTGGTCATCATTTGGATGTCCAGGAGACCAAGACCTTGGAGACAAGGCCATCCACAGCACCTACTCCCTAACACACAACTTATCTGGGAATTTCTCAAAGGAAATACTCACAGAAGTAAGAGCAAGGCCAGGAGTGGCACATGGGTTGCCTAGCTACAAAGTTAAAGGCCTAAAACCTAGAAAACCATCAGCTCTGTCAATTAAAATTGACCAAGTTCAGTTAAGCATCTGGGCAAAGTGGACAGGGACACTTTTACTCAAATAAGCCACCAGCAGATCACCACAGAGAGTAATCTACTCTCAAGGGTACCAAACTTAAAACCCACAGTAGCTGTGAACACCTCAGGGAGGCATCACAGTGAAGCAGTTAGCTAAAAGCTACTGCAAGAGCCATAACAGCAGGCAAGAATTGTTGCATCACAGCTAGGTAGAACCAAGCTCAACAGATTAAGCTACATCATTAAATCAGCACAACAGAAGCACTGCAAGAAAGTGCAGTGAAACTGTTAATAACACTAGCCACCTTAACAGCACAATCAGAAGTAACTAGGACACATAGTTATCCATGCACTTGATCAAATGATCAAGATTAGCCACTAGCAAGTCAAACAACAGCAGCATGTGATGAAATCAATAGCAACAGACCACCAGGATAGATAATTAACTGAATCAACAAGTTTCAGTTAACAAAGTTAACTGAAACTATAACTGAAACTGACAGTAATAGCTACACAAGCATGATCTAGCTTAAACAGTAAAGATCATAGAGCTTAATTAACACACATCACAGCCACTAAGTCTCATAGCACCAGTGCAATTTGGGGAGAAACCCCAAACAGCAAAAGATAGAGGAATTCGGCCAGCACAAGTCCCAAATGAGCATGGCCAGCACAAGCTCCAGGTGAGCTTAGCCAGTGCCAGCTCAAGATGGGCATGGCCAGCACGGAGCAAGCTCCAGTAGAGCATGGAGCAGCACTCCAGGAGAGCATGGAGCAAGCTCCAGGAGGGGAGCAAGCTCTAGGTGGGTATAGTGAGATGCAGAGGAGGAGAAGGAAGGGGAGGAGCACTTACATAGCGCCCTGGAGATACCACCGTGGCATGGCGAGGCAGTGCCCGCGCGGCCACGACGGCATCGAGCCAGAGGAAGTCGCCGACGATACGTCGATGAAGCACCTGCTCACCAAGACCAGTTCTTACCATGGACAAGGCCTAGCAACTCGGGAGCAAGCTCGAGATTTCCATGGCCGAGGTCCCGAGCTTCGGAGGCGAAGGGGATGCGGACGACCAGGAAGCAATCGAGTAGATCTCGCGGATAGGCGGAACCACCGTCGCTTGATGTATCGATTGAGCGACATCTCAGCGGCGGAGACCGACGGGGGTCGTCGGAATCGAGCACGGCGGCGGCGAGGCAACGCAGTCGCCAGGGGAGTCGCGAGAGAGAATAAGACGCGAGTGAGCGAGGGGGGAGAGGCGACCGGTCGGACCGACCGAGCCGCTGGTCGGACTCGACCAGTAGGTTGGCACCGACAGGTGGGCCTGGCCCGACAAGTGGGCCAGGGCTGGCAGAGAGAGAGGTGAGAGGGAGGCTTTTAACCAGAATTTAAAAATAACAAAAATTAATAAAAGGAAAAGGGCTTTTCTAGAAAAAGGCTTTTCAACACCAATTAAAAGTAGAAAAATAAATAGAATTTCTACAAAAATAACTTTAAGTGATTTTGACTTTTTAAATCACTTAACTAGTGATTTTATCAATAAAAGAAGATTTATTCATAATTGTCTTATAAACCTTTCTTTTGAAAGAAAAACCTCTAGAAATGAATTTTATGTAAAAATAAAAGAGGAAATAATATTCTTGAATTAAGATCAAGTAAATTCGTTCAAGAATTTGATCTTAGTATTCTTGAATGAATTTCACCTAATATATACTCTGATAAAATCATAATTAGAGTATATCCACTTAAAGTAATTCACCAGGTAAAAATATTAGGAATGAAAGCTTAAAAGGATTTCTTCTTAATAGAATACAACTCATTATCAAAAATTGAACTCCATTCCAGGGTATTAAAGAATATTCTTGAATGAAGCAATTTTTAACATATACTCTTTAAAATCATAAAAAGAGTATATAAACCCTAGGATATGAATAAAATACTTCTGGGGGGTTAAAGGGAATACACACACTATAAAGGAGCATGCATTATTTGAATCTTTAACCATTGCCCTTATCGGACAATGATGCTGTTTTCCAGAACCCGAGGTCTCGGGTCACTTCAACAAATCCAACTGCACTACCTTGCAGTTTGCAGGCAAGTTCGCTCTTGCTCATATCTCTTGTGTATCTTTAACAAAGTACTTGCAAATATACCGGTGGTATTATTATTATGATTGCATTAAAAAGCAAAGGTTCTACTTTTCTTGAATGAATATGACAACTGGTTAGCAACCATGGTGGTTGTCGACCTAGGAAGGTGGGCAGTGGGACCATGGTAAGAGTATGGTGGAGGTCCCATTGTACCGGGAATGTTCACCTAGGACTAATAACCAATGTCGCCAGTGATTCTTGTGTCGTAAAATACGGTCAACCATAGGGTCTGGAATGGGACGGGAGAGTCAGCTGTATCTTTCCCTCATGCATATCAACGGACGCGCCGTTTCGGAGCAGTTGTCTCCCTGCGAGGAGCTTCGGGATGGGTGGATTCCCCCTAATGAATTCACGATTCTGGCGGTCTATGATGGATTGCGGCCACGACGGGGGTAGAGTGCCGAGACCGGTGTTACCAAAAGACGTAACCGTATTCGGTGGGGGTAACTCGTTGCCAAGGAAAGGCAAGTATGCCGAGGTCGGCAACTACCAAAGACGTAGACCGGCGAGGGTAGCGAACCAAAGTTGGAGCCGCAAAAGGGTGGGTATGCACGGTCGCGGGAAGGAACAGTGATTGGCTCGGATCAACGGCTGGGCCCCATACCAAGGAAGTGTGGACGGGAAAGTACGCCCGATTGTGCAGCAAAGTGTTGATCTCCTATGGGTACAAGTGACCACCTCTGCAGAGTGTACAAAAAGTATCAAGATACTCCCTGTTCCGGGAAGGAGCTACGAACACGGCAGGAAAGGAGCCCATCGAAGCTCTAATCAACCTGTGAAGACTGACGGACATAGTTCTTTGAATAAAATCAATCTTTGAAGAAATGCTTACAAAAAACTGCATTTGGCCTAAAACTTTCTAGTCTATGGTCGTAGTTAGTGCATCAAACACCTCTAATCTATTAAATGAACTTGTTGGGTAACGCTCGTTACTCACCCCACTCCTTTTAACCCTTGCTTAGACTCGGAGAACCAGTCTGAAGAAACTGAAGGAAGCCCAAAGGGCTACGAGGAGGTCTACTACGAAGAACTGGACTTATCTGGAGGAGTCGAAGGCATTGATTACACCATCTCCTATGGTCCCGACGAAGGAAACGAGGAGGAGGCCGACACTTAGAACCGAAGGATAGAAACTTTGGTCGCATCGGACACCTAGAATAAAGCGACTAGAGTTAGGCACCATGTTTAGTCTACTACTTTCTGTTGTAACTAAGATTTGTAGTATCAACTTAGAACCACCGAGTGTTCCTCTTTGGACCGAGGAGGAACTGGAATCCTTTGTAACATTGTGGCTTGTAATATTTAGTGCTTGAATAAAGACCGCTATGTTTCTGTTGTACCACTCTGAGGGATGTAATATTTGTGAATTGGTACTTCACGAGTGTTATATCAACGACTTGTATACTACAACATGCAGTGGTATGCTGGGTCACCACACCCGTGTACCTTTTCTTGACTGCTAGGTGATCCAGATCGAACCATTCTCTGACTATTTCTCTTTTTACAAGTAACTACAGGTGCAACACCAGTGGCCATAATTTATATCAGTCCTTCGAGGCTAAGATTGTTTGTTTTTAAAGACCATAGGGTTAAACCCCATAGTAAGAATTTTTAAAGGGGAGACTATACAACTTTTTATAGAAAACAAAAAAGGAAACTTAAGTAGGTCAGAAATACATTTTTACAAAATCACAAAGTGCTTAGCCTTCATCCTATGCATATGCATGGTGATCTCATGAACAAAACATCTCTTCGAGGACCTAAAAAATGGCATAACATTCTAGAAATGGCATAGTTTCTCTGCTTCCAATATGCCATGATGCTATGAGGACCACTTATGAGAAGGTTTTGCAAACTTCTGCCTAGACTAGGGGAAAACATGCTCAAAACTTCGGTCGTAATCTAAACTAGTCCTTTGAGGACAAAAATTGTTTGTCTCTCACATGTGCGGAATCTACAACTTCATATAGATACCAAGGCCCTCTCACATGTGCGGAATCTATACATTAACTCATAGTTGCAAAGCAGCAACTTTTAATTTGGATATTTGTAGATTCTCTTTCATATCCCTTTTAGCAATGGAAGCCCTATATGCAATGCTCAAAAATATGTCGGGTGGAATCAAAACTCATATGGGGCAACATATATGATTTTTTCCTTTGGTATCATTATTAATTCATTTGATTTGATTTTTTTTGACAAGGGGAGCATAGCCCCGACCTCCACATCATTTTATTCAATGTAACAGAACTTAGGAAGAAAACGATTGTTTCATTAGGTTTAGGTTTAAAAGGGAAAACAAAGGAATTCTACAATCCACTCAACACACCTTTTTACATTCCAATACGCAAGGAACTAATACAAATGCCATAAGTTGCAAAATAATGGTCTAATATTATATATCGATTTGTACTAATTAACTTGATCTGGTTACGCTTCTTAGGTTAACCACCACACTGAGCCAAATATAGTTCCACTTTTTCCCCTGGTTCCATTAACATGCAACCAAAAGAACAACATCCAAGATCCTAACGAACTAGGGAAAACAAAAACACAAGCCCTACACCACAACAAGCCAACAAGCTTGCCTACACTTTTTCAGCACTAATGCTACTAGAGAAACACAAATGAGAACAAAAGGATACATTCGAGCTAACCAGCTCCAGGTCTAGTTGTCCAAGATATCGTCATCAATTCACCATGCATCTTCTCTAGAAGTAGCAGATTGCGACCGTAGACTTGAATGAGCATCCTTGCAGAGCAATCACCACCTCTTGATGCATGCACAAACTTGGGTCCAAACCATCTCCATGCATAAACAACATTGCCCCTGAAAACACAGTTCATTCCTTAATGACCAGAGGGACCACAAGGTTGCAGAGCTAAAAACATTAAGCACATTGTTCTTATTGTTACTGATCCATCATCTAGCCACCATATCAAAGTCATCACCTTTTTGAATTCCAAAGATTTTTGATAGAGTATGCCACATTTGGTTCACCACAAAACACTTAAAGAACACATGGTTAGCAGTTTCAAGCTGAGCACAAAATAAACAAGTTCTGTCAACCTCATGCCGACATTTATGCAAGTTATATCTAGTCAAAGTTTTATTGTTAGTTAGAAGCCAGGGGAAACATGTATCCTAGGGGGAGGCAGTAAGTTTCTAAATAGCATAAGTGTGTATGGGAATAATCCCACCATTATTCTTCACTACATAAAAATATGCAGGATATTCACCGGATGGATGAAACATCCACACTAGAGTATCATCCTCATTAGAAATGGAAATGTAAGTCAATAGGTTACATATGTCTAACCATTTTTTGTATAGAGTAGGGAAACAGTTCCACGGAAAGTAATTTTCAGGTTGACTCCATCCCACATACTAGCAATAACGCAGTTCTGTTCATTTGATAAAACATGCAAGTCCCAGAAAGTAATAGCTAAACTATAGTAGCCAAGCCAAATATCTTCCTAGAATAGGATTTTATCCCATTTTTCTTCTGCCCACATGACCCTTTCTAGAAAGGAAGCATGCTAGAGGATTATCCTAGAAAATGCTTGGGTTTGATCATATGTGTGGAATAAACAATTTTCTCCTAATCTTAATTTTGTCCAAATGGTATCTTTTTACCTAGGAAGCAAGCAAACACAAGTTATAATCTCTAATGTTTTGGATCCCCATACCACCATTTTTTTAAAGATTATACCCCATTTATCCAGGTGGTAAATGTGTGAACCATCAATGTTTATCCCAAAATAAATGGGCCATCAGGGAATAGTAATCATAGAAATATCCCATTTGGGGAATTTGATGATAGAGAACAAATACAAATGGATGATGGCAATACAAGCTTGCAACAGAATTAGCCTCCCTCTATAGGAAAGTAACTTCCCACACCAACCAATAGTTCCTTTCATAATTTTAGCAATGATTTGTTGCAAGTTTTCCCTTATTAGCTTAGAGAAGTGCAAAGGTACTCTCAAGTACTTGAAGGGGCATTGTCACAACTGATAGAAAAACACTTGTGCAAATAAACTGGTCTCTTTCATTAGTGAGGTTTGTAGTCATTAGATCACTTTTATGATAATTAATACACATGCCTAACATCTTCTCAAAACAGGTTAGCAACTATTTTAAGTTTTGGGCCATGGAGATGTCATTTTGAAGGAAGATGATGGTGTTATTAGCATACTGGAGGCTGATGACACCCCTAGGGACAACCTTAGGAAGCAAACCTCATATCAGTTGGTTCTAGGAAACTTTGAAAAACATGTTGGAAATGCATCAACAACAAAGTTATACAAGATTGGTGAAAAAGTAGATCACCTTGCTTCAAATCTTTGACCGCCACAAAGTAGAAGCTATTACAGTCATTAATTCTCACACGGAAGGATCCACCTACAAGGAAGTTCATGATCAAACCTCTAAGAATAGGCCCAAATCCTCTGGAATCAAGCATGTAATCAAGGAAATCCCAATTCACTCTATCACAAGCCGTTTCATAGTCTAATTTCAGGACCATGCCACCTTCCCCTCTATAGTGAACAACATGAATCACTTCATGGGAAGCGACAACACTCTCAAAAAATATTTTCCTTTAATGAAAGCAGTTTGGTTCTCACATATAATTCTACTACCAATGGAGCTATCCTATTGGTAATAGCTTTTGTAATGATCTTAAGGCTATACTTACCAAAACTAATGGGCCTAAATTTCTTCATATCTTTGGCCTCGGTTTACTTAGGGATGCGAGTGATGATGGAGAAATTAATTATGGCTACATCTAGACTTCCTTTGTCAAAATCCCTGACCAAAATCTCTCTTCCTCGGCAGTGAGGAGATCACGTTCATCCCAAAAATCATGGCTAATAGAGATATTAGGTCTATCCTTCCTAGAGAAGAACTCTTAATAAAAAATAGAAGCCATACCAAGCATACTATCAGTATCAGTCACTAAGCTACCAGTTCCATTAAGGACATCACCTTTCTTTTTCCCCTCCTTTTGATTGGCCAAGACATGGAAGAGGAAGTGTTTATATCACCCTCAAGGATGTGTTTGTCCCTAGATCTCTCACACACCTGAGTTTCCTCTCGCTGCCAGAAACATTTGAGTTGTTCTTTGACATCATCCATTATATCTTTCTCACTGGGAGATAAGAGGTTTTGCTCATAAAAGACATCCAAAATGTCAAATTCAAGCATCAAATCCTTCCTAAGTTTTGTATTACTAGTGTCAATATTAATGTTCTAGCCTTTAATACTTTTCCTCAAAAGCCTTAGTTTAAATTGCCATGTGTCCAAAGAAGTATAACATGGACAAGAGGTAGACCAGACTGAAAGAACTAATTCATTAAACCCAGGTTGGGTAAGACACCACTTCTCAAATCTAAAAAGTTTGGGAGGTAATTGAGAAACATGGCGTGCCAACGATTAGTTTCACATTTGACTTTTAGCTTTTGAAACTAGTTTCTTACCTAAGAGAGTAGTTCTAAAATGAAGAAAGTCGGAACCAAAGCAAGAGGATGGCTTAATTTTGACAGAAGCACGATGAAGTAGAGTTGAGAGAATGGAGATAGTTTAGTTGGTTTTTCCGTGTGCAGCACATCCAATGTCACGAGCATATGGAAACCAGTACATTGCTGCGAAATTAGTTTGCATCCACACTAAGATGATAGTGTGACAGATTTGGCTCTGAGTGTAATTAAACATACAATTTCAGAAAATTAACATGTTTTCACTAATGCTCTTTTTGCAAGTGCAGCCTTATCATATTTCCGTGTATTTTTCTACTCCTCCGTTTTTGAAGTCGTACGAATCAAGAGGCTAGATGCTGACTTGGTCCAGTTTCTTTTGTCTAGGCGTGCAGGAACGTCTAGTTGCAAAATTTAAAGCGAGATCATATACCTTTCAGTCTTATAGCATACGTCTTTATAATATCAAACAAAGGAGACTTTGTTAAAAACTCCCACCACTTAATCATTCAGTAAGATTAGTGCAAGAAATTATAGGATCAGCCAATGACCAACACGGTGCCTTGCCTTTCTGTTTGTCGTTGGCTAAGAAACAACAGGGCAAGTAAAAGTACTAGCTACTGTACCCCTGCACCAAAATAAATCCAAACAATTCTCGTCACAAAGAACACAAACTTCTCCACTCGTCGCCGGCTACTCCTCGGCGTCGCACTGTCCAGCCCTTCACCAATGGAGGCCAGTCCCGATTCGACCGTGGTGCTGTACGCCGGCCTGGGCGTCGGCCACCTAATCCCCATGGTGGAGCTCGCCAAGCTCTTGCTCCGCCGCGGTGTCCCCGTCATCATCGCCGTCCCGACCCCGCCAACCTCTGCGGCCGCTGTATTCGCCGCCACCGCCTCCGACGGTGCCAAAATGGCCGCTGCCAACCCTTCAATCTCCTTCCACCACCTCCCGCCCCCCGACTACCCCAGCCCTGACCCGAACCCCTTCGTGCAGATGCTCGACGTGCTCCGCCTCACCGGGCCGTCCCTTCTTGCCTTCCTCCGTTCCCTCCCCTCCGTATCCGCGCTCGTCCTCGACCTCTTCTGCATCGACTCCCTCGATGCTGCCTCCGAGGCCGGCGTCCCGGCGTACATCTACTACACCTCATCCGCCGGCGATCTCGCGGCGTTCCTCCACCTTCCCCACTACTTCGCCACGACGGAGGGGAACTTCAAGGACATGGGCAAGGCGCTCCTCCGCTTCCCCGGCGTCCCGCTGATCCCGGCTTCGGACATGCCGCACACCGTGCTGGACCGCTCGACCCGGACCTGCACCGCGCGGATCGGTCACTACGCGCGCATCCCTGAGGCGCGGGGCGTGCTGGTCAACACCTACGAGTGGCTGGAGGCGAGGGCCGTGAAGGCGCTCCGGGAGGGCGTATGCGTCCCCGACCGCCCGACCCCGCCGGTGCACTGCATCGGGCCGCTGATCGTGAAAGGCGCGGCTGCTGCGGCGGAAGGCGAGCGGCACGCGTGCCTGTCGTGGCTGGACGCGCAGCCGAAGCAGAGCGTGGTGTTCATCTGCTTCGGCAGCTTGGGAGCCGTGTCGGCGGCGGAACTGAAGGAGATCGCGCGTGGGCTCGAGAACTCCGGCCACCGCTTCCTGTGGGTCGTGCGGACTCCGCCCGTTGACCCGGCCAAATTCTTCATGCCGCGTCCGCCGCCAGACCTGGACGCGCTCCTCCCCGAGGGGTTCTTGGAGAGGACTCGTGACAAGGGCATGGTGCTGAAGATGTGGGCGCCGCAAGTGGAGGTGCTGCGGCACGCAGCGACCGGCGCGTTCATGACGCACTGCGGGTGGAACTCCGTCCTGGAAGCTGCATCGGCCGGGGTGCCAATGCTGTGCTGGCCGCAGTACGCGGAGCAGAGGCTGAACAAGGTGTTCGTGGTGGACGAGATGAAGGCCGGCGTGGTGATGGAGGGGTACGATGAGGAGCTGGTGAAAGCTGAGGAGGTGGAGAAGAAGGTGAGGCTTGTGCTGGAGTCTGAGGAAGGAGAGAAGCTCAGGGAAAGGCTGGCAATGGCGAAGGCGAAGGCCGCAGAAGCAATGACAGTCAACGGGTCGTCGAAGACGGCGTTCGCCCAGTTCTTGAAGGATCTGAAGCTCTTGAAGTGATCAAGCACTGAAGATGGCAACAAGATTGTCATTGAAATTTTTGGCTTTGAAGGTTTGCATCAGTTCTCATTGTGATGGTGATAATATTAGTTATGCTGTGCAGATTAGCTGCTTCAGCAATTATACTCTTGAAATCATACAACATTGTTGTTTGTACTTCAAAGTCCCAAACTGGAGTTGTGAAAATGCAAACATTTCTCAGTCATGCTCTATCACAATATGTTAGACAATAATACAATGCACCGATTCAGAATTGACAGTCTTTTATTTAGTATATTTCTCCTTGGTGATTTGGTGCACTGGATGCAGTAACGCGGTGATGCAGAACCATACTTCCTCTGTAATGCTCATGAGAAAATTTGTACTGTCTGACGTCTGGAAGTTGTTACCGCTATCCTTTCAGGGTTTGCCTGTTATACAGCTTGATCAATTGCTTTCTCCATTCTGCGCACTGTTATTCTCCAAGTCTCTCAGGAACTCGGCAAAGTCCACTTCAGAGCCGCCCTCACCGATCCTATGCAATGCCATCTTCCTCACCATCACTAGCATTTCCCTGAGCTTCTTCCCTTCATCCGTCTCCATCACCAAATTCAGCGTTGCGTCACTATTCGCAGAAGCGCTGGTAGACAGCAGGTTGTTGAAGTTGGCCTTCGCCGAGTTCTATAAGGATTTGAAGCTCTGAAATCGATCGAGCATGGAAGATAGCAACGAGATTGCTCTTAGAAGGTTTGCATCAATTTCCTCTCTGAACTATGGAGTATGAACTATCTCTTCTGACGTTACAGTTTTACACGAGGTGGTGATAGTAATTAGGCTATGCAGATTAGCCGCTTCTCTGAACACTCCAGTTATGCTGTACAACAACTTACAATGAACCGATCATTGATAGTCACAGTGAACTGTTTGTATTTAGCAGTTAGCACATGCTCCTTGATGATCTACTGCAGCTATTATTTCAACTTTATTGGTCTAATTACTTTGAGGCTTTGAGCTCTCCTGCTGTTGGTATACAAATGCAAAACCATAGCCATCTCTTATGCTGTTGATAAGATCTGTACAATTTCTGGGAGTTATGCTATGCAAATTTCCCTGCTTCAGCAATTGTACTCTCAAAATGATAGCCATAGCAAAGCTGCGCTTGCAAATTCCAAGATGAAGCTGTGAAAGTGCAAGCTTAGTTTTCCTCAGTTATGTTGTATGACAAAATGTTAGACCTTAGTACAATGCATCGATTCAGAATTGACAGCCAGAATGGACTGTTGTACTATTTAGCACATGCCCCATTGATGATTTGCTGTAGTCAACTTAGATGCAACTGATACAGTGACGCAGATCCAACTTCTCTATAAGTAGCTACTATTGTTCATTGTGTACAATTCTACAGTTGTATTATTGATATGATAATGCCATAGGGAAGGCTATGCTTTCAAATTCTATACTGAATCAAAAGTTGTCAAAGACATCAGTACAATGCATAGATTCAGAATTGACAATACATAATCAAACTTATGTATTTACTACTTAGCACATGCCTACTTGATGATTCAGAATTGATACAGCGATGGAAATCCAACTTCTCTCTAATGCTGATGAGAAAATCGGGAGTGTCTGGATTATATACTACTCTCTCCGTTCCATAAAACATGTCGTTAATAGGGATGTATCTATTTTAGTGATAGATACATTCATATTAGCAACACGTTTTATGGAACTGAAGGAGTACTAAGCTGTTACTACCATTGTTTCAAAGCACATCAGGCATACAGCTTGATCAATTGCATCCTCCATTCTCCAAATCTCTCAAGAATTCGGCAAATGCCACTTTAGAAGACCCGCCTTCACCAATCGCCTCCAACGCCATCTTCCTCGCCACCACCAGCATCTCCCTGAGCTTCCTCCCTTCCTCCGTCTCCATCACCAGCCTCACCTTTGCCTTGACCTCCTCGGCCTTCACCAATCCTTTCTCATATCCGGCCAACGCCACGGCGATCTTCATCTCCTCCACCATGAACACCTTATTCAGCGCCTGCTCTGCGTAGAGCGGCCAGCAGATCATCGGCAGCCCGAACATGATCGCCTCCAGCGTCGAGTTCCACCCGCAGTGGGTCACGAAGGCGCCCACCGCCTCATGCCGCACCACTTCGGCCTGCGGCACCCAGTTCTTCATCACCACGCCCCTGCCTCTCGTCCTCTCCAAGAATCCCGCCGGAAGCAGCCGCTCCAGGTCCGGCTCGGGGAACTTGTCCTGTTCGTCCGGCGGGCTCCTCACTGCCCACAGGAACCGGTGCCCGGAGTTCTCCAGCCCACGGGCGATTTCTTTCAGTTGCGCCGCCGAGAACGCGCCCTTGCTGCCGAAGCAGAGGAACACGACGCTCCGGAGAGGCTGCGTGTCCAGCCACTCGAGGCACTCGTGCTGCTTCTCACCGCCGTGCCCGCTCTTCTCGCCGTCGTTCACTAGTGGCCCAATGCAGAACACTCTGGGCGTCGGCCGGCTGGGCACGCAGACGCTGTCGGCGAGCGCCTTCAGGGCCGTGGGCTCCAGCCAGTCGAAGCTGTTCACTAGCACGCCCCTCCCCTCGGGGATGCGCCTGAACTGGTACATCCGGACCTTGGTCGGGTCGCTCTCCTTGTCCTGGATCGTCAGCGGCATGTCCACCGCGCGGACCGGCGGCATGCCAGGGCTGTGCACGAGCGTCTCGCCCATGTCCTTGAACGACGGCAAGTTCGGGTAGCTGTACGGTAGGTTGAGGAATACGGCGAGGTCGCCGGCCGCGGAAGCGAAGAAGAAGTAGGCAGGGACCGCGAGCTCGGCGGCGATGTCGAGCGCGTCGACGCAAAACATGTCGAGCAGGAGGGCGTCGGCGCCGCGGGCGGGCAGGGAGAGCAGGAAGTCCCGGAGCACGGGGTTGGCGAGGCGGAGCGTGTCGAGGCTGCGCTTGACCGGATGCGCGGCGGGGTTCGGGCTGGGCGGGGCGGGCAGGAGCCGGAAGGCTATGGAAGGGTTGGTCGCAGCGAGGCGCGCCACTGCATCGGCCGAGACGGCGTCACTGTCTGGCGGGTCGACGACGGCGATGACGACGTTGTGGCCGTGGCGGAGCAGGTGTTTGGCCAGCTCCACCATGGGGATCAGGTGGCCGACGCCCAGCGACGGGTAGAGCACGAACGTCTTCGTCGCCGGCATGGCTGAGTTTAGAACGGGACGGAAGAGAGAGTATTCTCAGTGTACGACACGTCTGGAACTGCAGGACGACCACACGGTCGTTTCAGTTGCTGGTTATAATGGAGATCCAAGTGAGTGGTGAGAACTGAGAAGGCTTTATGGAGACGATAGATTGACTGACCGACTATCTGATGTGACAAGTCTTTATGAATACCCGTGCGTTGCTACGGCCTCTCTAGATCATAATTTTCAATTTTCTACCAATGTCGATATATGAAGACTCCACATAATAGCTTTCAGGCCTTTATCTTTTAATGATTTTTTAATTGTTGAGATGATTTATTTTTATCTGCTTGTGCTCTGCAAAATTGAAACATATTTTGAATTATATTTATCTGTAGAATATAAACTATTTTATCTATTATACACTTAAAAATACCACACTCGAGGTGCGTTGCATCGAGAAAAATTTAAACGCTCGAGCAAATCATTTGTGATGATATTTGTCCTCTGTGCCACCATTAACGAAGGTGGTTATGTTTTTTCCTATTTATGACTTTGACACGACTTATTCTAAGAAGAGCCCTGACTTATAATCATGTAGGAGACACCCTTATGTAATTTCATCTATGTGCTTTCTTCATCCCCACATTGTAATTATATTGACTTGTTGTTGAAGGTCGGCAGTACCCGTGCGTAGCTACAGGATGACAAATAAATTCCATACAAAGATGTAATGTATCTTGGTTTAATTTTTTTTATCTATGGCAAGTAAAATTTTAACATATCCAAAAGGGATATACACCCAAGATAATATATTCCGTACCAAACTCTATCAGACAACTGGTGAAAGGCTTGCCAAAATACGGCTATTACAAACAAAACATAAATTAAAAGTACCCTTAAACAAAATGCAACGTCGCATCGATGGATACAGCAGGTTAAACAATTCTTCCAGTCTACATTATGTATCATACTCTGTCGGCATAGAATGGCAGCTCGAAAAACAAACCTGATGTTCGGATCGTCAAAAGATAAGACCAGCTTCCGTTTGTCAGGTTTTATTGTCTTGGCATTTCCTCCTAACAGGTAGCGCCTATGCCCCATCAGAAAGTGAGGGAAGTTTCCCCCTTGAGTAGTCACAAACACCTCGCTCTGAACACAGACAGTGTAATCTAATGCTGCTAGTCGAGATGAGTACCCCTGCAGAAAATAGGTTGGTGAGTAGGAATATCTAAACAGTAGTCATCCAACATTCAGAACAACATCAGGATGGGATGACGGGCTGGCTGGGGGAAGCGATACCTTAAACTCAGCAAGCTCTTCAGGCAAAGCAAGAGTGTCCTTGGTCTCCAAAAGAGGGAACATTTGGCGAAGGGGAGCCATGTATTTTGCAGCATTGTATATTTTACCCGAAGCTACATAGAGGAAGGTTGTATTGTCAAATCCCATGCCTCGCAGCATCATACCGACCTGCTCAAATTCCGTCAGTTAACACATTATCTCCAGTAAATTTAGTTGGCACTGAACTTAAAGGCTGCTGTTATTGACCTGAAGCTTCACAAACTAAAGTAGCAGACAGCAGTTCTATACAAAAAAAAGGAAGCATAAATAGTATAACAACCCTTAAGTGATCTAAAGTAATGACCTGAAAACGAATGCATTACTGAGTGCACATATGTCCAAAAGAATGATTAATAACAGTTTTAGAGTAGAGACATGCAGAGTGAAGAATGGTAAAACAGTATACAAACCTCCAGATGAGTAAGTGGACATTTTCCATTCCTTCTGTTTGCCTCAGGATTGATAACTCGACCAGGTGGCAAACGCTCTTAAGGATGACGAGTGGATAAGGAAGCTTAGCAATGTGGCCACTCTCTCCATCGACCACATCACTGAATTCGTGCAACTATGGGTGCTAATCCAAAATGTTCACCTTACCGAGGATGTGGAGGACGACATTCATTGGAAGCTCACTAACAATGGGGAGTACTCGACGGCCTCCGCCTACAATTTGCAATTCTTTGGCCTAATTGAGTCAAATTTTTGCAAGCTAATTTGGAAGGCTTGGGCGACTCCGAAAGCAAAGCACCATGCTTGGCTTGCTCTCCAAAATAGGCTTTGGACGGCGGATAGGCTTAGGAGGAGAGGTTGGGAAAATTGCGGGTTGTGCCCGCTTTGCAAGCAAACCGAAGAAACCAATAACCACCTCTTCGTGCATTGCCGTTTCACCATTCGTGTGTGGGAGCTCCTCAAGGATTGGATTGGCATGCATGCCATTCAACCGAGGCAATGGCAAGGTCTTCATATTCATGATTGGTGGTCATCTATGGCGGAGCGGCCGAGCCCCCTCCGGAAGGGCTTGGCTTCCCTTGTTTTGCTAGTAGTTTGGGAACTTTGGCATGAGCGAAATGCGCGTATCTTCCATCACAAGCTCGCTCCTACCTTTGTAATAGTTGATAGGGTTAAGAGTGAGGCGAGATTGTGGGTTTTAGCCGGGGCGAAGAAGTTGGGTGAATTATTGCCGGGAGAGTGATAACTTTGTATCTTTGTACTACCTCTAAACTCCTCTCTTAATTAATCAAGTGGGGCAAATCTTTTGCCCCGCCTTTTGTTTCAAAAAAAATAACTCGACCAGGTCGGTGAAACTTCCCTCTCCAGCTCCTTTCACGGGCATTTTCCATTTCAATCTTTTCCTTCCAGCCACCATCATATGTACAACATGAAAAAGCTACCATGTCCTGAACAGTATGCACAATCTTAGTACAATGGAAGAAATATGTAATACTTAAGTCCCAAGAGAGAGTGTATTAAGACCTCTTCGAAACGGAGATGCACCGAGACATATTTCCCACCAGTCGAAGTACTCTTTTTCATCATTCGGACAACCATGTCCTCTGCAAGAACTCTTATTGGCTCGGCAAATCGCAATGCCTGGTAGTTTACCAAACATCTCAAGGCCTGGATATTCGATGGAACTGACTGAGCCAATCTATTCGAGAATGGGGCGATGCGCACAACCCTGCATGGAATAGAAATATAATGAAACCATATTAAATCCAGGCCTCTTTTTTTTCTCTGTAGTGGGGAGCGTGTACCATACCCAAACTCCAGTAATTTCGGAAGCCCCTTCTGCACATAGTGATCTGGAGATGAGTAGGCTTTAGTTCTCATATTTGGTATGCTTCTGATATTATGATTGAAGCGCAGCAGAACATCCTTAGGGAGTTCCTTCACCACTCTTACATGTTGTCTGAGTGTCTCGATAAAACGATCTTCGTCAAAAATATCACTAAATTTGCTGAAAACATAACAGCAGGTAAACACATTATTTTCCTGAAACTCTCTATGATGGTGTTCATATGTGGCATAGCACAAGGAAAATGAAAGTAATTTGGATGACAACACCTAACACTAATGCCATTGTATATGAACTTTGCATGTTAACAGAGAACCATAAATTTAGTGTGATGGAACATGTAAAATAAAATCTGCTTTAATCTTGTGCTGCAACATTAATAGAAGTTAGGAGAAAAAGAATGCCAAGGGAGTTCAGAACCAATATATATCAGAACACGAAGTAGAATGTTAAAAATGAACTTCCATGATTTATTATTAATGGCACTGAATTTGGCAAGTTAAATGAACTGCTCCAGACGCTAACACGATGAGAAGGGACTACTGGTCCAGGCAGGCATCCATCATAAATGGCAAATGTCTAATGTGAGGAATGAAAGCACTGAGCAAACAAAATAGGAAAAGATACCTAGGATCACGCCAGACACTATTCAAATGAAATATTGGGATCACAAGAGTTGCATTAAGCAGGCTGGCCACAGCAACTGCATCACAAATCTGCATTAAAAAAGTCAGGAGTTGCACTGTCAATAATTTTACTTAGCATAGTGTGAAGGTTCCAAGGACTTAAAAAACATGAGACGTCAACATCACAGCTAATGCTAGCGACCATAGCATCATTCTCAAACTCTCAGGTGAGAAGACATATATTCACAACAAAACATCAGATGACATATAAACAAGTGGAGGAAAGAAAAGAAAGAAAATATATGTGATCTTAGGATGTATAAGCCACCTATGTGTGCACCTAGATAGTATCAGTGTCTGTACAGCACAAAGCTGTTGGTGAAACCTATCTCAATCAAGTGAGACGCATTCCTGTGAAGCAAAACGATACAGTAGAAATTGCATCTTCAGGCTCAAACATATACAACAGCGAACTGCTATGATAATGGAATCAACAGCGGGAGATTATGGAAATTGATCAATTATACACACTATGTTAGTATGTAATCATGTGATCCACCTCAAGATTCACCTTACTGTGTAGACATACCATCTGGTTCAGATCACTATGTCAAGAACATATACTTAGCCTTTTATGTGTGCTACTGCTAGGCATAACCGCATAAGCATGCTAGGTATTGATAAACAAAGGGATTGATCAATACAGCAAAGTTGGCTTCAGATCCTCTATTCCGGGCCCATGGCAGATCCTAGTATGGCTACCGGCGTTGAAGCTCCAAGCCACCATGCCGATGGAAGATCCTGGTATGGCTGCCGTCGGTGAAGCTCCCAGCCACCACGCCCAGATCCGTCAGTCGCCAGGCCCATGGCAGTTGCCCAGATCCAAGCCAGCACATACCGGGGAGGGGAAGAGAGAGAAGGTGGCGGCTTTGAGAGGAATCTATGGCGAAGGCGGCGCTGCCCAGTCGCTTGATCCCCTCTTGCCAGAACCCAACGCGTGCCTCTCCTGGTTCCCGCAAGCCGCCGACCTCTCTCCACCCCGCTCCAGCGAGCTTGCTGCCATCCTCGTTGCTCCGGATCGACCCAATTTCCTCCGTCCCCTCAGCTCTGGTCGACACCTAGCCATGCCGCCGCGACAACAGCCTCCACCTCTGGCAGCTCGACTGCGCCACCGACGGCCTGGGAGCCGCGGTACCCATCCCCACGCGTCCGCCCTCGCGAGCACGACCCCTACCCGTTTCGGACCGCGGGTTGATTTCTGAATTTGTTAGGGGCTTTTGTGCAAAACAACCGCGACGTACGTTCGGTCGCATTGCAATTTTATTGGTAAAGAAGATAATGGTGTCAGCTATCTAAATCTAAACTATATTAATTGTGTACAGGTGATGGTTGGTAGGTAGGTTGGCCTTGGTACGCACAAAGAGAAAAAAATAGTGCGAGAAAATTTTTTGCCGGCACGCACGACCCGCACTCGACACGCACGACTGCGCCCTATCCCCCTCCTCGCTCTCTCACATCTCACCGGCGCAACGCACGATCTCCGCATCGACCGCTACCACCGCCACACCACCATGGCCGACGCACGATCTCCGCATCGACCGCTACCACCGCCACACCACCATGGCCGACGAAATTCGCCCCCACCACTCTCACTCTCCGCATAGAGGCCCCATCGCTCGCTCCGTCCCTCCCCTCCACCCTCTTCTCCGGCCAAGAACGCGTCTGAGATCCGTGGTTAGCAGCCGCCGGCGGGGGATGTCCTTGAGGAATCGAAGCCTAGGGCGAGATCCTTGGGTTCCCACACCCGGCCGCTGAGCAGTTGCTCGTGGGAGGAGCCGGGTGCTTTGATCGTGAGCCTACCACCTGGAGCACGTGGAGTCAGAGGAGACTCACGCATGAGTCCAGGTCGGCGGGGATGGAGAATCGGGCTAGGTGGGGTGCGTGGTTCCGTGGCGGCGAGTGATTTCCCCAACACACCCTGACGCCAGCCGCCGGCGGGACCCTGGCCGCTACCCCTGCTCCGTCGCTGCTATACGCGTCCTGACGCCAGCCGTCGGGGGAAGCCTCCTAAGAAACAACCTCTTGCTTGCGTTACCCTGTCTGAATCCCTGAATCCGGATGTAGCAGGGATATGCAGACAACAGCTCTGAGAAGCAAAGCAAGGAAAGGTCTAGCAGTGTGGTTATTACTATTATTGAGGGTGCAGCTTCCTTTAGAGAGATTGAACAAGAATTCAACCTTGTTTTTGGGGATGGGTGGAGATGTACTGCCAGACCCATTGGGCAGAATCAGTTCATCATGAGGTTTCCCAATCCCAGGGAGGTGGAAAGGGCTGTTTACTATGGCTCCTCTATGAAACTGAAGACTGTTGATGCTACTGTTAGGTTGTCTACTTGGACTGCTTCTATTGGCTCCAAGGGTTGTCTCCAGAAAGCTTGGGTCAGGATCAGCAACATCCCTCTGGACAGAAGAACTGAAGCTAACTGTTTTTATGTGGGTTCTTTGGTTGGAGTTTCTCTTGACCTTGATCCTGCAACTTTGCACAAGCCTGAGTTTGTTAAAGTTCTCATTGGATGTAGAGATGTGGAAAGAATTCCTCACATTGCTGAAGGGTGCTTGGGTGACAATTTCTATGACTTTGGTTATGAGGTTGACAAGATTGTGGTTGCTGGGCCTCCTAGAGTTGAAGATGCTACTAGAGTGGGTGGTGCTTCTAGACCACCTTCTCCAAAGAGAGCCAGGACTGATTTTTCTGAGTCAAATACTGAAGAAACTTCTGAAGGTTTTGTGCAAGGCAGCCAGACTGAATCTGTCAGACACCTGACTAACCATGATTCCATTCCGGAAAATGAGCCTATTGGCCAGGAATCTGAAGAAGATAGTAACATTGGGGATGATCTCTTGCTGGATGCTATTCATAAGGAAAATGTTGCTGCTGCTGGGGTTGCTTCTAACAAGTGGTTGATTCCATGTCCTATTCTGAACTCCAGTCCTATTTCCCAGGAGACTTGCAAGAGTATGACCTTGGAAACCTTCAACTCTCTTCTATTTCATTGTGACAATGCTAATGTTGATGAAGTTTGGCCTTCTCTCCCTACTATCACTGAAGTCACTGGGGATGCCTCTTCTCCTTTGACTGGATCTCCTGATTATCTGGTTCAGTCTCCTGACTCCTCCCCTGATATTGTGCAAGATGAATCATGTGGGCCAAGGTTCAGCTCTAGGCTTCAAGACTCTGTCAATTCTGACACTATGGAGAAGGCTTCTGCTCTTTCAAGGAAGAGGAATCTTGAAGGTAACCATGACTCTGTCCCAAACCCTTTAAGTAGTAATTCCTTTGCTGTGTTGTCTGATAATCAGATTGTGGCTAAAGCCAGTTTAATGGGGGTTAAGATTCCTGATGGGAACTTTGATTCTGTCAATCTAGTGAGAGACTTAGAACTTGCTAGAAATTCCTTGGGCTCCAAGCATAAGTCTGTTAAACCCCTTTCTTCTGTTCTGTTTATTGAGAGTAATGAAGGTACTACTACTCCCTTGTCTATGGATTGGATCTCTTCTGATGATAATGAGGATTCTTCCTTTACCCTTGTTGAAAGCAGGAAAAAGAAAAATATGAAAAGGAAATCATCTGTCTCTGCTTCTAGACCTATAACTAGAAGTCAGAGAAACAAAAAGGCTGAATCTACTAACTGTGCCCTGTCCCCTGGCAGAGTTAGTAGAACTAGATCAAAACCCAAAAAATTACAATGAAAGGGGTCTTCCTAAATATTAGGGGTGTGGGGAAAAAAGGTGCTATTTCTTGTGTTAAGGATCTCATGTTCGATTACTGTCTTGATTTCATTGGGTTACAAGAAACTATCAAAAAAGATTATGATAGAAGTTTTTTTAGAAAGATTGATCCTGGAGATAGTTACTTCTGGAAGTGGGTTCCTTCTGTTGGAAGGTCTGGTGGTATCCTTTGTGGTATTAAAAATGAATCACTTGAAGTCAGTGTTTTTAAAGCTGGTAGATTCATGCTTCATTTTGTGCTCTGGGATAAGATGAAAAAAGTCTCCTGGTCCCTTTTGGTTGCCTATGGTGCAGCTCAAGATGAGCAGAAAAATGATTTCCTGACTGAGTTGGCTGCCTTCTGTAATAATGTTTCTACTCCGTTCATTGTTGGTGGTGATTTCAACATCCTCAGGCATAGTGGAGAGAAAAATACCCCCTTTGTTCAAAACCATTCTTCTGATCTTTTCAATTCTATTATTCATACTCTTGGGCTGAGGGAGATCTTCATGCATGGTGGTAAGTTTACTTGGTCTAATAACCATGTTTCTCCTACTCTTGAAAAATTAGATAGAGTGCTCATGTCTCCTGATTGGGAAGATTTGTTTCCTTTGGTTACTGTTCGAAAGCTGGTTAGAGAAGTTTCGGACCATAATGCTTTACTCCTTGATACTGCTTCCCATGCTTTCCCTGCTAATGCTTCCAGGGAATTTCGTTTTGACCTTTCTTGGTTCCAGAATGTTGAGTTCTTTCATTCTGCTGCCTTGGTTTTAAACAGAACTGTCCATAGTGATGATCCTATTGACATTCTGAATATTAAATTGAAACGTTTTAAGAAATATTTTAAGGGATGGGGGTCTAATCTTTATGGCCATAATAAAAAGCTGAAAAGAGAGTTAAAAGAGGAGCTTGTTAGTATTGAAGCTCTTGAAGAGGAGAATGATCTTTCCCCTGAGTTAAACATTAGGAAAACTGATATCCAAGTAAGACTTTTTGCTCTTTTTGCTGAAGAGGAGCTTTTGTGGTATCAGAGGTCTCATGAGAAATGGCTTTTGGAAGGGGATTTGAACACTAGCTATTTCCATAGGGTGGCAAATGGTAGAAGGAGAAAAAATACTATGTTCTCTCTTAAAGATAATGATATCCTTATTGAAGGAACTGATAACCTTATCTCTCATGCTACTGCTTATTACAAGAATCTTTTCGGCCCTGCTCCTGGTAACATTTTGGACTTTGATCCTAGTATGTGGAATCCTAATGAAAAATTGTCTGAGGAAGAGAACTTGCTTCTTACTAGGCCTTTTTCTGTAGAGGAAGTCAAAGCAGCCTTATTCTCTATGGCTTCCAATAAAGCTCCTGGCCCTGACAACATTCCTATTGAATTTTACCAGCGTTGCTGGGACATCATCAAGTGGGATGTTATGAACCTTTTTCATGCTTTTCATGCTGGAACCCTGGATGTGGCTAGGTTAAACTATGGGATCATTACTCTTTTACCCAAAGTTTCTGGTGCTGACAAGATCACTCAATATAGGCCTATTTGTCTCCTCAGATGTATCTACAAACTTATTACTAAAACTTTAACCTTGAGACTTGAACCCTATACCTCCAAGTTGATTGGTAAAAATCAAAATGCCTTTATGAAGAAAAGATGTATTGTTGATGGTATTATGTCTTTGCATGAGATTCTCCATCATTCCCATATAAAAAAGCATGTTGGGATTGTTTTGAAGCTTGATTTCGAAAAAGCCTTTGATAAAGTGAATTGGAAGTTTCTTCTGAACTGTCTTAAAGCCATGGGTTTTTCTGATCTCCTCTGTCAGTGGATTGAGAAGATTCTTACTGATGGTACGGTTTCTGTTAAGATTAACAATAAATCTGGCCCCTACTTTAAGAGTGCTAAAGGGGTTAGACAAGGGGATCCCTTGTCTCCTTTTCTTTTCAATGCTGCAGTTCAATGTCTTGCCAAAATGGTTTTGAAGGCTCAGCAGAATGATCTCCTGGTGGGGTTGGCTCCTGATCTTATTGATAAAGGTGTGGCTATCATGCAATATGCGGATGATACTGTCCTTTGTATCTCTCATGATCCTGAGAAAGCTTTAAACCTGAAATTGTTGTTATATTTGTTTGAGTTAATGTCTGGTCTTAAGATTAACTATCAGAAAAGTGAGATTTTTTTGGTGGGTGGGGATAATATCACTGCTGAGTTCTATTCTTCTCTTTTTGGCTGTCAAGTTGGCTCCTTCCCTATGAAGTATCTTGGTGTTCCTGTTACTTTCAGAAATCTTAGAGTTTCTGAGTTGGATCCTTTGGATCAGAAGTTTATTAAAAAGCTTGATGCCTGGGTTGGAGGGGCTAATTCCTCTGGAGGCAGATTAACTTTGGTCAATGCCTGTCTGTCTAGTCTCCCTTCCTATTTCATGTCTCTTTTCTTGTTCTGTAAAACCTTCCTGGAGAAAATGGATAAACATAGGAGACGTTTCTTTTGGCATGGGAAGAAATTAAAAAGAGGGTATTACATGGTGAAGTGGACTAAGGTCTGCAGATCTAAGAAAAAAGGTGGTTTGGGGATTCTTGACTTGCGCAAACAAAACATTAGCTTGTTGTGCAAGTGGTGGTGGAAGTTAGACACTGAGCAAGGTCTTTGGCAAGACATTGTCAAAGCCAAATACTTAAGGAACAAATCTGTGGCCAGTGTTTCTGCTAGATTTAGTGATTCTCCTTGTTGGAAAGGTCTCCTTAAAGTTAAGGACACTTATATGGTTGGAAGGAAAGTTAATATTAGAAATGGTAATATTTGTAGGCTTTGGCAAGATTCTATTTCTGGTGAACCTCCTTTTTCCTTGCAGTTTCCTGAGCTTTTTGACCTGTGCTTGGACAAAGATTGCACTATTCTTGATGCTTCTGCTTCTGATTTCCATATTCCTTTTCGTAGAACCTTGAGAGGTGATAATTTGTTGCATTGGAATGCTATCAAAAATAGCTTGAGGAATCTTCCTAGATCAAATGACAGTGATTTCATTTCCTGGTCTTTGAATCCAAATAATTGTTTCTCCACCAAGTCTGTTTACCTGTGGTTGGAAAGGAATCTTGCTGGTTCTCATAATAAATGGATTTGGAAGGCTAAGATCCCTCTGAAAATCAAAGTCTTCCTTTGGCAGTTATGTCAAGATGCTGTGTTGACTAGAGAAAATATGAAAAAAAGGCATTGGCCTGGGGCTCCTGTTTGTTCTTTTTGCAACCTTGAGGAGACAAATGATCACCTCTTCTTCACTTGCCCCATTTCTAAAGTTGTTTGGGGGGTTTTGAGCAAGGCTTTTGATTCCACTTCTGTTCCAGTTTCCTTTTGGCAAGCTATGGCCTGGTTCCATTCTGTTCTCCCAGGTTTTGAGAGATTCCACATGGTTATCCTGGCTTCCATTTGTTGGGCTATTTGGAATATTCGAAATAGAGTTACTTTTGATAAGTTTCATTTGAAATCCCCTAGTGTAATTACTTTCTACTCTATTTCTTTACTCATATACTGGGCAGGTCTCCAAAAGGATGCTGCTGATAAGGAGAGGCTTATTGAGGGGGCTAACAGGCTCAAGCAGGTGGCGTCTTTGGTGTACTCTCGTCAGGTGGAGGGCTCTCACCAGCTGGCGATTGTGACGATGACCTGATGCTCCTTGCTGGCTTTGCTGTTTCGATCGGCTGTTCCCTTTCGTTTTCTCTGTTAGACTCTGATGTCTCTGGCCCCTGGTCTGTAATAAGTTGAACTTAGAAATAATTAGTGGTATCAGGTTTTCGTCCCATAGTGTGCGTTTCGACGGCGAGCGCACACAGTGGGTTTCCTGATACTGCTCAGCTAGCTTTCCCCCCACCTCCCCCTCTAGAACTTCCGTTTTGTTGTTCCAGACTTTGTTATTTCCGTTCAAGTAATGGAAAGGGGTGGAAGCCCGGTTGGAAAAAAAAGCAGGGATATGCAGAAGCTTGCGCCGCTGGAGGCCATCCTGCTCGACGGCACCCTATGCGACTTGGATCCCTTCCACTTCCTCGCCTTCCGTGAGCTCCTTCCGTGAGCTGTTGTAGCAGGTGCATGATTTTTCCCCAACACATCCTGACGCCAGCCGCCGGCGGGACCCTGGCCGCTACCCCTGCTCCGTCGCTGCTATACGCGTCCTGACGCTAGCCGTCGGGGGAAGCCTCCTAAGAAACAGCCTCTTGCTTGCGTTACCCTGTCTGAATCCCTGAATCCGGATGTAGCAGGGATATGCAGAAGCTTGCGCCGCTGGAGGCCATCCTGCTCGACGGCACCCTATGCAACTTGGATCCCTTCCACGTCCTCGCCTTCCGTGAGCTCCTTCCGTGAGCTGTTGTAGCAGGTGCGTGATTTTTCCCATATCGCCGGCGGCTGCAGCGACAATGGGGCCTGCACCTACCTTGTAACCTCAGCTATCATGGCTTAACTTGGTCCGGATGGAGTCTCCATCACAGAGGTGTGTATCTACATATAGTATTAAAGAGTTCACATGATGAAACTTATCTAAGCAATACTCCCTGGTATTCTAAGCAATAGTCTGCATGATTTACTTGCAAACAAATTAAGTACTCATGTCTATTGTACTGCACATGACAAAGCTCCTTTAATATTTGTAGTGACCAAGCAATCAAATAAATAAAGCAATGTTGCCTGGAGCTAAGTGGGCATGATGTCAGTATTGGCAGCTCTCCAGTGCTGATTAGCAAATTTCACTGAAACTACACGGAATACTTATTGAGTTCTGAATAGCAGCAAGACATGCAGTACTCCAGTTTAGTTCTGATTAGCAGTACTCTATAGCAGCATTGCAATTGGGTAATTTTGTGTGATACAGCTTAGTTTCTGACCTTGCAAAACTACAAATATCAGCAGGTTAGCAATAGCTGAGCACCGGCGACGCGCTGAGCTGCCCGCGGGCAGCGCGCCTAGGATGTTGGACGCGATGCACGGCATGACGTTCCTGGCGCGCCACCTCCGTGGGTGGGTGAGCAGCGTCCACGAACAACAGCTTGACTACCTCTGCTCTCTGTTTCATCTTTGCCAGGACCAAGGCTGAAAGAACTCCCTTGACGAGTACACACACTCATTCAGGAACGTCTGGACAAGGTCCTGGTGAGTTTCTGGGCATCCTTTTGATACGTGAAATTAAGTACCGCTGAACCAGTCAGTAGAATTGGTATATCAGTACATTAGGTACATGTGCTAATTCTTGTCAGAAATAATTCATTTGGGATGTTGGTCCTTTGCGAGATTTAGGTGTGATCATGCATATTTGGAAATAATTAAGGGATATGTAATAGGAAATCATAGATTTATACATAGGAGAAATTTTCATCGACAAGCTGGTATTGTAAGATTTGGATAGCTTCTAACATAAAAGTAGACTATCTCATGAGCTTGATTCATATATTACTAAGGCGTGAAGCCGTGGCTGTGTAAGTGTAAAACACGTCCATGTTGTTTTTCTTCTGATAATCATTTCTGTCTATATGTCATCTTTAGATTGCTTCATTTTTTGTCTTTATTTGACAATCTCCTGTTGGCAAAGAAAAGCAAGTGAGTTCACTATTTCTTTATTTGAGGTAGCATTTTTGTCTCCTATATGAAAGTCCATGGCTCGCCGGCCTAGATGCTAGAAATAATTCCGGTTGGAGAGATCGAGGAGAAGGATGGGATAATGGGAGGGCACGCGCTGCTGGTGTTCTCAGCGATATTCATCCAGATGCACGCGTTTGATCCGGTAATTAACTTCTCCAGCCTTGCTTTGCTACCTGCAGTTTTTGTAATCATTTTAGGGCGAGATTTGTGATGTTCTGTGTGGGTTTTGTTTCCTGGTGTAGTTGCTTCATGAGATTTTTTAGGGGAACTGGGTCCTCTCCGGCAAGGAAGAGTACTATGGTAAACCTGTTGTCTTGATCTGCTTGTTTGTCTTGAGAGAGATCCAGGGGACTAGCGGGGGTTTGTGTTTTGATTCGTCGATGATATCCTAAAGTCCTACTAACTCAGATGTGTTTAGTCGAAGCTGTGAGGGGCTTTTAGCGGCTGTGAGGATCGAGAAACATGTTTATAGTGATGCATTTGTGCGGATCTGCTCACCCTGTTTAGATGCTAGCTTGTTCTTTGGTATTTCAGTTTGATAGACAATGCACATGGCCGCACAAGATAGAACTTCCAATGTGTTTTGACAATTAAATTGACAATCTATGGTATAGATTCTCTTTGCTATTCACCAAAATTTTGTAGATCTTGATCTTGATTGAATCTTATAGCTCCCAAATGATGGTGATATACTTTTATAAGACATCTCAGGGTACTAATGTTGCACTATCTTGTTTGTAGATAGCAAACATTTTGATCCCATGCTTAAGTGACAAATTGTGATACATACGTGGATACGCCAAGCTGAGAAAAGAGAGATATGATGCTGACCTGCGAGGTGATGACGAAGTTTTTGTGGCCTTTTCAACTGTAGTTGATTAAAAGGCTTTATGTACAGAAATGATTTTTTAGAAGAAAATTGTATTTTTGAATGATGTGTTTGATTCCTTGCAAATTTTAATAAGTTCAGCTTTTCTGAAGCAGTAACTCTTATCCATAATCCAGATTGTGGTTGCTTTATTGTTTGTCTGCAGATATATGTAAAATTTTCAGAATTTGTTTGTAACAGTTTGAATAGAATAATGTTATACTATTAGCAGCTATGCCATTGAGAAAGTGGTAATAAAGATCAGCAATTGCATGTATGAAAACATCTACCTGATCGCCTTAAACATTGACTGCGTTTGGAAGAAAGAAAATCAGTTCTATGAAAGGTTACAAGGGAGCTATTCTATGAAAGGTCATTCAAATCAGAGAAAGGGATGTTATAATCAATAATAAAAAGATGACGCCAGAGCTGAGTATAACAACTTTGCCGGCATAGGAGGTGGGGGGCGGGCATGGGAGGTGGAGGACGACCTTGGCCACGATGACGAGTGGTGGCATCGGCGGCAACAAAACGTGAGATATACTGCTAGGAGAGCCGATATAGACTATTAAAAAGGGGAAAAGATAGCTAGATGAGAGAAACTAAAAGATATACTAATTAGATTTATATTTTTGCACATCATATTATTGTTCCGTTGCAACGTACGGGCATTCAGCTAGTCAATAATAAAAAGATGACGCCAGAGCTGAGTATAACAACTTTGCCGGCATAGGAGGTGGAGGATGGGCATGGGAGGTGGAGGACGACCTTGGCCACGATGACGAGTGGTGGCATCGGCGGCAACAAAACGTGAGATATACTGCTAGGAGAGCCGATATAGACTATTAAAAAGGGGAAAAGATAGCTAGATGAGAGAAACTAAAAGATATACTAATTAGATTTATATTTTTGCACATCATATTATTGTTCCGTTGCAACGTACGGGCATTCAGCTAGTATGACGTAAAAGAGTCTATATGACCTTCTCGGGAGCGTATCAGGTACTCTAGGTACTCTAAAATTAGAAAACATAATCCAAAAAATCATGAAAAAATCAAAAAGAAAATTCTTGATGTAGACACAACATGCATCTACCATGTCCCATAGTTCCAAATACAACTTCAAAACACATATTTGGAAACAAAAAAAGACAAATCTACATGCAAATAGTAACTAGTTTGATTTGGGCCAGGATTTGGACCGATCAACATTCTTGACGTTAGATTTATATTTTTTAATTCTCACACTACAAATTAAATTTGTATCTAAAATTTTATGACATACTAATTGCATGTATTTATAATCTCGTGATATTTTTTCATAATTATTGATGACTTGTAGTCATGCCAAAATATATGGGTGCACTAGGAGTACTTAAAACCTTGGAGTACTGGATATTTTCCCCCATCTTCTCCACCTCCGGTGAGCATGGCCTCTCTCCGTGCTTCACCCGTTACCATTGCCGGTCCAGCGTGTTGTCACCCACCTCGCTGCCCAGCCCTGCCCTAAGTTCTCCCTCCGCCAGTTCGACACCGCCCTAGCCATTCCTCTAACTTTAGTGAGTGGCCGCATCTTTAACGTTGGCACACCCCCACCCTCTCCCTAAGTTTGTTTGCTCCCCTCCACCGCCTTCGTCACGGCCAGCCACATCGTCGGCGGCACCAGGTCCCATGTTCATCGCCAGGAAGAAGACATAAGTGATAAGGATAAGGTATGACACTAATCTTGGCGCATTGATCTAACGGTATAAGAAGTATCTGAGCTCTAAGCTAATTTTCAGTTAGCCGAGAATTAGCAAAACCGAACGTAAAATGTAAATGTAGTCTTCAAAATGTTAAAGAATTTTAAACATCAAAATCTTTTGAAACTAGGCAAAGAGCTACGGATAATATAAAGCTTTGATTGGTAGGCTTCACGTCTTGGAAACATGTCATGGGGAGCAAAAAGGTTGATTGGAGGCCTAGGCTATCTCCGCGTTGTGGCCCGTGCGCGTCAAAGCAGTCTGGGGCTAGGCCTAGAGGGAATACCTGAATTGGTTGTTTCCCTAGAGGTAGGCTTCGTGGAGCGCAAAGGGAGCCTTTCCCTACACGCGCGGGGAAGGAGCGTGAGATGCCACGTTGGTTCAGAATCTGGCACCGTAAAATCCCTCACCGCTCACTCCTTTGTCTCACTCTCCCTCTTATCACTCCCTACCCTCAATCTTGTTGCTGCTTCATCTACTTGCGGCCACGAGAAGACTGGCAGCGGAGGTTCTCCCCCATCTCCGTTGCATCGATGTCGACCTCGCAACATCGTCTACAAGCAAGAACATCTGCGACCCCGATGTCTTTGACCTTCCGTGGCTCGGCAATGGCTTAAGGCCTACACATACCTTAAGCACCTCTTTTTTACCATAGATCTGACCATAATGTCCTCAAGATGGCTGGTGCATGACATGCACGACAGATCTACTATGGTTATGGCGACCAACTAATATATCGGTTAATCCAAGTCAATCAAATGGTTTAGATGGATCAATACTAATGTGAGTAGTGATTTTCTTTTCATGGATAAAATTGGAAAAAAATTAACTAGATCCTAGAATTCACGGGATTTAGTTGGAAGGAGTTTCCACCAACACTCTATTGCTTCACACTAGTGCAGTCACCTCACTAGTGTGCTAGCGCCTTGGATGTTTGTGTTCGCTGATGCCTTTACATATGACTATATCATAGACATAATCATATATTTATTTTTGCAATATACAAAATTAATAACTACTATTGAATAGATTTATCGTTGCTGGCCAATTGCTTTTATTGAAAGGATATGTATTAATTTATTTTGAGATGATCTTGACATTTGATTGTCATTAATTATGTATGTGGTGAGATTTATGTGTGTCATCAATTATTTTGATAAGGAGGAAAGTATATTTTTTACTTAACTTATAAATGTTAAGCATGTGGTACCCTTTGGTCATCAAAGTTCCATATAGAAGCAAGCCTAACAACGGGAAATGGTAGGGGAATAAATGCAAAGGACTTATTTTATGAGAGCTATGAAAGACATGTCTAATTTAACTAAAAAAAATCATAGCCAAATGTGATTTACACTTTGAAAATAGTCAAATTTGGTAATGGATCATAGAAAGTTGATTTTTAGAGCTATTATCTAACCACTCATTCTCAGAATCATGTCATTTTTAATAACTTCATACGGGTAAAGAAGAAGCTTGCCACTTTATGCAGTTCCAATATTAACTTGTAGCGACAAAACCATAATTTGTCATTATTATATGTACCGATTCTCTTTCCTATCCACCTTCATCATCAAGTTGCCTACATGCAGTACTTATATCTAGATATCAGAGTGGGAAAAAAATAGAGATACATATAATTAGGAAACTCCTTTTAATAGCGTGTCTACAATAACAAAAAAAATGAATAGGGTCACCGTTGGTACGAACGAATAGGCAGTAGTAGCCTCTTCCTTTTTCACTGCGCACTGCCACGATGGGACTGGGCATTGAACTTGATGGGACTCTGCATTGGGTCCCAGCTAAGCGGCGACACGACGCGCACGCCCAGGCGTACATGTACATCTATCTCCTCACCCGGCGTGCATCCATGCCCGTGCAATCTTTTTTTTGGCAATGCATGTCATGGCATTCAAACAGGGAATCTTTAAAATGAAACTAAAATAAAATAGCGATTTTAACTGATACTTGAATTACATATTTTCCTCATCGGAATCATCGAACTCGCCGTCGCTATCTATGTGATAGGTCTTGCGACAGTTATAGCCATCGCAGACCTTGACGGCAAACTCATCTACTCCGTTGAACTTGAAGATGAGGATGTACCCGAGTTGCAGATCGTGCGCGCGGGCAAAGGCACCCCCAGCCACGCCCAAGGTACATGCCGTCTGCTGAATCCACATACAGCTGGACGGGCTAGGTACCTCGGGCACAACCAGCTACCCGCAGACCTACTTCGGTAGGTTCATGACCTGCAAGCTGTCGCATGAACTTGAGTGGGAGCCGCAGCTGGTCCATGTTATGGCGCTCGATCGGGATCCGGGCGAACTCGAACCCTGGCAGGAATCGCGCTTGTCTCTGAGATGACGGCTCAGACGAGGGCTCGGGTGACGATTCCCTAGACATGTCAAGAGACAGCGGCTCAGCCGCCGACCCACGTCCTCCTCGACGACCGCCATCGCGCCCGCGTCCAGCACGACCGCCGCTGTGGCCTCCTCCACGCCCGCCGTGGCTACCACGACCGCCCCCGCGTCCTCGATCTCCTGGAAGCCTCCCCATCCACGGCGGTGACAGGAAGAAGAAGAAGAAGAAGAAGAAGAGGTAAAAGAAGAAGAAGAAGAAGAAGAAGAAGAAGAAGAAGAAGAGGAGGAAGAAGGATAGTTGATTGACTGGGTGGCTCGGGAGCCTGCCTGGCTGCGCATTTTGTAGGCCAAGAACCGCCACTTTATCAAGCCATAATTACTTCTCCAATTTCCTAGGCGTGAAATTAATCAAGTATAAACGGCCATGCGCGAGCCCACATGCGCGAAGTCAAAGGATCATCATGTTACACGTAACAAAGTGTAACGTGCTATGCACAAAACAAGGGGGCACAAACCATGGGGCCTCCATGGCGTGTTTTTTAAATAAAGTCTATTTGAAGGACCCACAAACCTGTTTTAACCCCTCTGGCCACTGGAAAAATGGAAAATGCATTTTTTATATGGAAACTGAAAAAATACTAGTTACAAAAGTTGTTGGGCATGTAAAAATGCACATCTCCACCAAAAATGGGACCATGGTTCCATAGTTTGCTATAGAACTTGCATAAACCATGCTCACCTGGCTACAAGTCCAAGAAAACTCCTGCCCGGAAGCTACTCTTTGTGAAGAGTTCTCCTGTGAACCCTTGGCATGCCACGTTTGGTATTTTTCCTAGGTGATACATCACTCACCATGACTCCATGCAGTGTTTTTCTATTTTTTATTTTTTCTGAATTCCTTAGACCCCCCTTCCAGATCTAGGTCAAACTCGTGGTGCCATCGATGTGTGTCAGGTGGGTTGGGAACCATGGTTTGATCTTGGTTGTAGGGTCCCACACACTCAGAGAACCCCATGTAATTTTCCCCATTTTTGTTGATGTGCATTTCTTGTAGCCCCAGTTCAAATTTGGATTTAAAGGGATTTAGGGCAAAAATAATTCATTATATGGCTGCAGGACGAGATAATTCCTAAGATCCTAGATGTGGCACCCCTAGTAGGTCCCCCACCCATGAAAATTAGAGTGGTGAGGTTTTGCACATTGCCCTTGGTGGACACTTCATAAAAAACACCTGTTTTGACCCCTCCGACCACTGGAAAAATGGAAAATACATTTTTTATGTGGAAACTGAAAAACCACTAGTTACAAAAGTTGTTGGTCATGCAAAGATGCATATCTCCACCAAAAATGGGACCATGGTTCCATAGTTTGCTATGGAACTTGCACAAACCATGCTCACCTGGCTACAAGTCCAAGAGAACTCCTGCCCGGAAGCTACTCTTTGTGAAGAGTTCTCATGTGAACCCTTGGCATGCCATGTTTGGTATTTTTCCTAGGTGATACATCACTCACCATGACTCCATGTAGTGTTTTTCCATTTTTTTTTTGATTTTTTTGAATTCCCTAGGCCCCCTTCCAGATCTAGGTCAAACTCGCGGTGCCATCGATGTGTGCCAGGTGGGTTGGGAACCATGGTTTGGTCTTGGTTGTAGGATCCCATACCCTCAGGGAACCTCCAGGTAATTTTCCCCATTTTTTATGTGCATTTCTTGTAGCCCCAGTTCAAATTTGGATTTAAAGGGATTTAAGGCAAAATTAATTCATTATATGGCTGCAGGCCGAGATAATTCCTAAGATCGTGGATGTGGCACCCCTAGTAGGTCCCCCACCCATGAAAATTGGAGTGGTGAGGTTTTGCACATTGCCCCTTGGTGGCCACTTCACAAAAAACACCTGTTTTGACCCCTCCGGCCATGGAAAAATGGAAAATGCATTTTTTATGTGGAAACTAAAAAAACCACTAGTTACAAAAGTTGTTGGGCATGCAAAGATGCACATCTCCACCAAAAATGGGACCATGGCTCCATAGTTTGCTATGGAACTTGCACAAACCATGCTCACCTGGCTACAAGCCCAAGAGAACTCCTGCCCGGAAGCTACTCCTTGTGAAGAGTTCTCATGTGAACCCTTGGCATGCCATGTTTGGTATTTTTCCTAGGTGATACATCACTCACCATGACTCCATGCAGTGTTTTTCCATTTTTTTGATTTTTTCTGAATTCCCTAGGCCCCCTTCTAGATCTAGGTCAAACTCGTGGTACCATCGATGTGTGCCAGGTGGGTTGGGAACCATGGTTTTATCTTGGTTGTAGGGTCCCACACCCTAAGGGAACCTCCAGGTAATTTTACCCATTTTTTGATGTGCATTTCTTGTAGCCCAGTTCAAATTTGGATTTAAAGGGATTTAGGGCAAAAATAATTCATTATATGATTGCAGGCCAAGATAATTCCTAAGATCCTGGATGTGGCACCCCTAGTAGGTCCCCCACCCATGAAAATTAGAGTGTTGAGATTTTGCACATTGCCCTTGGTGGCCACTTCACAAAAAAAACACCTGTTTTGACCCCTCCGGCCACTGAAAAAATGGAAAATGCATTTTTTATGTGGAAACTAAAAAAACACTAGTTACAAAATTTGTTGGGCATGCAAAGATGCACATCTCCACCAAAAATGGGACCATGGTTCCATAGTTTGCTATAGAACTTGCACAAACCATGCTCACCTGGCTACAAGTCCAAGAGAACTCCTGCCCGGAAGCTACTCTTTGTGAAGAGTTCTCCTATGAACCCTTGGCATGCCATGTTTGGTATTTTTCCTAGGTGATACATCACTCACCATCACTCTATGCAGTGTTTTTCCATTTTTTGATTTTTATGAATTCCCTAGGCCCCCCTTCCAGATCTAGGTCAAACTCGCGGTGCCATCAATGTGTGCCAGGTGGGTTGGGAACCATGGTTTGGTCTTGGTTGTAGGGTCCCACACCCTCAGGGAACCTCAAGGTAATTTTCCCCATTTTTTTATGTGCATTTCTTGTAGCCCCAGTTCAAATTTGGATTTAAAGGGATTTTAGGGCAAAAATAATTCATTATATGGCTGCAGGCCGAGATAATTCCTAAGATCCTAGATGTGGCACCCCTAGTAGGTCCCACACCCATAAAAATTAGAGTGGTGAGGTTTTGCACATTGCCCTTGGTGGCCACTTCACAAAAAAAACACCTATTTTGACCCCTCCGGCTACTGGAAAAATGGAAAATGCATTTTTTATGTGGAAACTGAAAAAACACTAGTTACAAAAGTTGTTGGTCATGCAAAGATGCACATCTCCACAGTTCCATAGTTTGCTATGGAACTTGCATAAACCATGCTCACCTGGCTACAAGTCCAAGAGAACTCCTGCCCAGAAGCTACTCTTTGTCAAGAGTTCTCCTGTGAACCCTTGGCATTCCATGTTTGGTATTTTTCCTAGGTGATACATCACTCACCATGACTCCATGCAGTGTTTTTCCATTTTTTTTTGATTTTTTCTGAATTCCCTAGGCCCCCTTCCAAATCTAGGCCAAACTCGCGGTGCCATCGATGTGTGGCAGGTGGGTTGGGAGCCATGGTTTGGTCTTGGTTGTAGGGTCCCACACCCTCAGGGAACCTCCAGGTAATTTTCCCCATTTTTTTGATATGCATTTCTTGTAGCCCTAGTTCAAATTTGGATTTAAAGGGATTTAGGGCAAAAATAATTCATTATATGGCTGCATACCGAGATAATTCCTAAGATCCTGGATGTGGCACACCTAGTAGGTCCCCCACCCATGAAAATTAGAGTGGTGAGGATTTACACATTGCCCTTGGTGGCCACTTTACAAAAAAAACACCTGTTTTGACCCCTCCGGCCACTGGAAAAATGGAAAATGCATTTTTATGTGAAAACTGAAAAAACACTAGTTACAAAAATTGTTGGGCATGAAAAGATGCACATCTCCACCAAAATGGGACCATGGTTCCATAATTTGCTATGGAACTTGCACAAACCATGCTCACCTGGCTACAAGTCCAAGAGAACTCCTGCCCGGAAGCTACTCTTTGTGAAGAGTTCTCCTATGAACCCTTGGCATGCCAAGTTTGGTATTTTTCCTAGGTGATACATCACTCACCATGACTCCATGCAGTGTTTTTTCTTTTTTTTTGATTTTTTCTGAATTTCCTAGGCCCCCTTTCAGATCTAGGTCAAACTCGCGGTGCCATCGATATGTGCCAGGTGGGTTGGGAACCATGGTTTGGTCTTGGTTGTAGGGTCCCACACCCTCAGGAAACCTCCAGGTAATTTTCCCCAGTTTTTTTGATGTGCATTTCTTGTAGCCCCAGTTCAAATTTGGATTTAAAGGAATTTAGGGCAAAAATAATTCATTATATGGCTGCATGCCGAGATAATTTCTAAGATCCTGGATTTGGCATCGAAGAAAATCCAAGCTTTATTTGAAAAGCGGATGGGTACCACGGCGCCGCAGGCAGAGCAGGGCGGGGTAGAGTAGGTGTGCAGGCTAGGCTTCTTTAAGTAAAAATATTTAATTTGTTCAGCCTGCACGGCTCTAGACAAGTACGACGACCGCTCTCCCCGCCTATTCTACTTTGCCCAGCTCGTGAACCAATGAGACATCAGGACCCACTCGTCATCGAAATAGATGTTACAATGGGTAACAGAAAACCTTTTAGATCGCCACCAAAATTTCTGCAATAGATTAATGGATAGAAATGTTATCCCTTCCTATTCTCCACTACTCCGATACGTGAATATAGGGACGTCCGTTCGTAGCAAGTCTCTATAATGGGACGGATGGCTAACACTAATTCTGCCACATCGGTAAACCATCTTCAGCTAGCTACAGAGATATGTATCAATATTTTAGGGGTGATTCATATAGTTTTTATTCCCGCTTGTAAATCAGGATTTACTCCCTATTGTAGTTTGAACTTCACCATTGATCGATGGATGCGGGCGGAGGAGCGGGTAAGAAGCGCACTTTCGCCAGAGAGGGCTCTTCCAAAGGAGTTAGCCAAGATGACAAGGTACTACACACGACTGTGTTTGTTTCAAAATATGTTAGTACTACGTATAAACGTATAAATGGAACATATCTTGATTTTTAACGCGTGTTGTATCATATGTCAGAAGCTGAAAGTTATTGAGGTGGAGGAGGTGCAAGAAGATTCTGATCCGGAATCTGAATCTAATGCGGATCCGTATGGTTCTCTCGATGGAGGAAGTCCAAGAAATTTTTTAGGGGATGAAGTTGACCGGAAGGGTAAAGAAGGGAACAAAAATGGTGATGACGAAGATGATGACCCTGAAGACGTTGACCCTAAACCGCGATCACCAAATATTGATATCAAATCCGCAAAGAGAGCTAGGATCTCATGTATAGTCATCTATCAGCTAAGGGTGACATATGGTGTTGGACAGACTAAGATTCTGGAAGCCATTGTAACATCGAACCTACAACTGGCAGGTTATGTGGCTGCGTGTGTTCTATTCAGCAAGATGTAGGATGCCAGGTGGTGGATCGTCCAATCTCACCAGAATGGTGATAAAGGCTATGTTTACATCAAGATGCGGAACCGAGAACTGGTGAGGTTCCATGGAAAGATGTATGAATGGGATGGTGCACGTGTGACCTTCTGTATGGTGCAAACAATTTTACCGATTATTCCCACTGACCCCATGGATCAACACCATGTCCTCAAGATATAGCTCCCGTGTGGTGACCCAGCATACCACTGCATGTTGTAGTATACAAGTCATTGACATTACACTCATAAAGTACCAATTCACAAATATTACATCCCTCAGAGTGGTACAACAGAAACATAGCGGTCTTTTTTCAAGCACTGAATATTACAAGCCATAATGTTACAAAGGACTCCAGTTCCTCCTCAGTCCAAAGAGGAACGCTAGATGGTTCTAATTTGATACTACAAACCTTAGCTACAAATGAAAGTAGTAAACTAAACATGATGCCCAACTCTAGTCGCTTTATTCTAGGTGTCCAATGCGACCAAAGCTTCTATCCTACGACTCTAGTTGTCGGCCTCCTCCTCGAGTCCTTCGTCCGGACCATGGGAGATGGTGTAGTCGATGCCTTCGACTCCTCCTGTTAGATCTGGTTCTTTGTAGTAGACTTTCTCGTAGTCCTCCGGGATTCCTTCTTTCTCCTCAAACTGGCCCTCCGAGTCTAAGCAAGGGTTAAAAGGGAGTGGGGTGAGTAACGAGCGTTACCCAACAAGTTCATTTAATAGAATAGAGGTGTTTGATGCACTAGCTATGACCACAGACTAGAAAGCCTTAGGTCAAATGCAGTTTTTATAATCATTTCTTCAAAGATTGATTTCATTCAAAAGAACTATGTTTGTCAGTCTTCACAGGTTGATTACAGCTTCGATGGGCTCCTTTCTACCATGTTCGTAGCTCCTTCCCAGAACATGGAGTATCTTGATACTTTTTATACAATCTGCAGAGGTGGTGATACGTCTCAAACGTATCTATAATTTTTGATGCTCCATGCTTGTTTTTACACCATTTGCCTTGTGTTTTGTTACACTTCGTGGCGTTTTTATGCGATTTCTGGAACTAACCTATTGACAAGATGCCACAGTGCCAGTTCCCTATTTTTTTGCTGTTTTTGGTGTTTCAGAAAAGCTACATAGGAAATATTCTCAGAATTGGACGAAATAAGTTCGAGAAGTCTTATTTTTCCCGGAAGAGGACCGAAGACCGAACAAGAGCCGGAGGGGGGCCAGAGGCTGCCCACACCATGAGGGGGCGCGGCCTAGGCCCTGGCCGCGCCCACCTATGGTGAGGCCCCCCTGGTCGCCTCCTGACCATGCCCCTTCGCCTATAAGAAGCCTCCCGGCGGAAAACCCTAAAGGAATCAGCAATTTTCCAGAAAGAGTTCCGCAGCTCCGCCGCCGCTGCCGACGAATTTCGAGGGACAGAAGTCTCTGTTCCGGCACCCTACAGGACGGGGAATTGCCCCCCGGAGCCATCTCCATCGGTCTCCGTCGCCGTCTCCGCCGTCTCCATCAACCTCACCGCCATCTCCATCAACCTTGCTGTCTCCTATGATGAGGAGGGAGTAGTTCTCCCCCGGGGCTGAGGGCTCTACCGGTAGCTATGTGGTTCACCTCTCTCTCCCATGATGTGATCTTTATGTGATCGTGAGCTTTGTATCTAGTTGAATTGGTAGATGTTATTATTCAGATATTTTGCTACTCCTATGCTTTATTATTGTACTCTCCGGAGATACCTTGTATCATGGTGTAAAGGTGACTAGTGTGTGCATCATGTGTATCTTTTTGGTTAATGTATCTATGAAATGTTGGTGTTTATTGGAACCATCTAGTGCATTCACGGTGATAGTGTGGGGCAATCTAGTTTGGGTACATACGGAGTTTGAGGAGTGCTTTGTAGCCCTACACATGATTAGTGTTCGTTTTCCATTGGAGAACTGTTTTGAGTTGCATATTGATGATAGCATCTATTGGTTCAATTATGTTATATTTGTTAAGAGTGTGTCCACTAGTGAAAGTATGATCCCTAGGCCTTGTTTCTAAGCTTTGCACACCATTTACATTTAGTTTTGTTACATGTTTGCTCACAGCGATACTTATTTCAGATTACGTTTACTACTCATAATCATCACTACTACTTGTATTTCACTATCTCTTCGCCGAACTAGTGCACCTATACATCTGACAAGTGTATTGGGTGTGTTGGGGACGCAAGAGACTTTCTGTATCATAATTGCAGGGTTGCTTGAGAGGGATAGCTTTGACCTCTTCCTCCCTGAGTTCGATAAACCTTGGGTGATCCACTTAAGGGAAACTTGCTGCTGTTCTACAAACATCTGCACTTGGAGGCCCAACACTGTCTACAAGGATAGAACCGTGTGTAGACATCAAGCTCTTTTCTGGCGCCATTGCCGGGGAGGTAAGGTAAAAGGTACTCACATCCTTTGGTTACTAAGTCTTTTAGTTGCTGGTGAGTGCTCGAAGTTATTTCCTTTAGATTCTGCAATTATATCTTTTTGTTTCTTGTTTTTATTTTCACTAGTTAGGCTTAATGGAAAATAAAGAGTTCTTTAGTCTTTTTCCTGGGTTTAGATTTGAAGAGAAAATTGAAAAACCTTTGGAGCTTATTTCGCATAGCAATGTTATTAGTACGAATGCTTTGAATACCGTTATTGCTAATGCTATAGAAAAGTCTAAGCTTGGAGAAGCTAGTTTTGTTAAGCATGATATTTTTAGTTTCCTAGCTTTAGTGGAGAAAGTTTGCTCTGATGATATTTTATCTCCCATATGTGATGTTTCTAATGATGCTTGTGCTCCTCATCCTTTTAAAATACCTATGGAAATTGTCGAGCGTGCTATGAATAACTGCTATCTAGGAGATGGAACTGTCCATCCTGGTGATCATTTGCTCTTTATACATGAATTATGTGAGTTATTCTAGTGTGCAGGTATTTTAATGAACCAAGTTAAGAGGAAGCTATTTTCTTTATCACTGAAAGGCAGAGCTGAGGAATAGTATAAAACACTGAAGGGTGGTCGATCTGTTGAGTGGGAGGAAATTGTACCTCTCTTTTATTCTAAATTCTATCCTTCTAGTGAGGTTTATAAAGATAGGAATTACATTTATAATTTTCATCCGCATGAGGGAGAAAGCATTGCCCAAGCATGGGGAAGATTGAAGTTACTAATGCACAAATGTCCTATTCATGATCTTCCCCATAATATTGTTATTAATAATTTTTATGCAAGGCTTTCAGGATATTACAAGGACTATCTAGATGCATGCTTTGATGGGTCTTTCACAAGCAAGGATGTTGACACTAAGTGGGATCTGCTTAAAACAATTCAAAACAATATTGAAGGTTGGGATAGCGACAAAGGTAAAGGATCAGGTATGAATTACGAGTTTGATTGCATTAAGTCTTTCGCTGAAACTGCTAACTTTCAAGAGCTTAGTGCTAAGTATGTGATACGTCTCCAACGTATCTATAATTTTTGATGCTCCATGCTTGTTTTTACACCATTTTCCTAATGTTTTGTTACACTTCGTGGCACTTTTATGCATTTTCTGAAACTAACCTATTAACAAGTCGCCACAGTGCCAGTTCCCTGTTTTCTGCTATTTTTGTGTTTCAGAAAAGCTAAATAGGAAATATTCTCGGAATTGGACGAAACAAGTTCCTGAAGTCTTATTTTTTCCAGATGCTTCCAGAGATCCGAAGAGGAGACAGAGAGGGGCCACAGGCCACCCTCACACAAGGGCGGCGTGGCCCAGCCCCTAGCCGCGCGCCCCTATGTGTGAGGATGCCTGGGTCCACTTCTGACGCTGCCCCTTCGCCTATAAAGACCCCCCGACGGGAAAAACCTAAGTACCCGATCAATTTTCCAGAAACACATCGCGATCCGCCGCCGTCATCGACCCGGGATCGGGAGGGTCCAGAAGCTCTTCTCGGCACCCTGCCAGAGAGGGGAATCACCACCGAAGGTCTTCTTCATCGCCATGCTTGCCTCCGGAGCGATGAGTGAGTAGTCTACCTTAGACTATGGGTCCATAGCAGTAGCTAGATGGTTGTCTCCTCCACCATGTGCTTCATGTTTAGATCTCATGAGCTGCCCTACATGATTGAGATCACCGTTATGTAATTCTACATGTTTGGTTTGTTGGGATCCGATGAATATTGGTGTTATGATTGAGTTGCTATACTGAAATATATCTTATGTTATCTCTATGTTGTTTATGATCTTGCATGCTCTCCGTTGTTAGTAGCGATCTTGGCCAAGTAGTTGCTAGTGACTCCAAGAGGGGGTATTTATGCTCGATAGTGGGTTCATGCCTCTATTTAACCTGGGGGAGTGACAGAAACCTCTAAGGTTGTAGATGTGCTGTTGCTACTAGGGAGAAAACAACATTTATATGCTCAAGGGCATATGCGTTGTTTACATTACACACTTTGCTTAATGCAATTATCTGTTGTTCGCAACTTAATACTCATGGGGTGTTCGGATGATATCCCCGTGAGTGGATTATTAGTCCTAGATGCAGTTGGATGGTGGTGTATGTATTTTGTTGTATTGCCCAGAGTAAATCGCATAGTGATCTTCTTGACATATCACGTTTATCTTTATTCTATCAATTGCCCAACTGTAATTTGTTTACCCAGCATGTGTTATTTATCTTATGGAGAAACACCACTAGTGAACTGTGGACCCCGGTCCTATTTCCATCATATTGCTATCACCTGTTTACTTTACTCACACTGTTTACTTTACTTTACTCGCATAATTTCACTATTTTCCACTCGATACGCTCATACCCTTTGTTTCAAGCAAACCGGTGAGATTGACAACCTCATCGCAAGTTGGGAACAAAGTACTTGGTTGTGTGTGTGGAGGTTCCGCGTTGCTACTGGCCGAAGATGAGTCAACAAGTATCGTTAAACGGCGCCCTTGTTGGAGTGTTATTAAGCCAGTCTGCATCACCTTCAGTCGTTTGTCTCTCCTCTCCAAGATCGACATACCTTGGTTTCTTAATTGAGGGAAAAACCTTGCTGCTATATTCATCACACCTTCCTCTTGGGGTTCCCAACGGGCTGGTCATCAACCATGCATCAAGCTCTTTTTCTGGCGCCGTTGCCGGGGACTGAAGAAGAAGAAGCTCCCACGTCAACTACACGCCAGCAAGTATTTTCTGGCGTCGTTGCCGGGAAGGAAGTAGAAGACTTCTGCGAGGGGAGTTTTTCGCACACACATCATTTACTTTGTTATTGTTTTGTTTTACTTTATTTATTTTACCTGCATCGTTTTTTATCAAAAACCCAAAAAAAAAATTAGAATCCTTGGTAGTTGTTTTTACTTATCTGCTTTTAGTTTTGCTAAAATGAGTAATCCTGAAGTAGAAGTTTGTAGTTTTAAGCAACAAGGGGGAGAAAGTTTAAAAGATGCTTGGTACCGTATTAACAATGCCCATCATAGGTGTACAAAAAAGCATTCTACCACGATCCTCCTTAGAAATTTTTATGTTGGTATATCTAGTTGGAATAGGTATGTTCTTGATACTCTTACAGGAGGTAATTTTTTGGGTACTCCCGCTGGAGAAGCATGCACTATAATTGAAAGTTTAGTGGGAATACCACCTATTCATGTTGTTAAAACTGAGATCACCTTGGAGGAGGTTTTAGATAAGCTCAGCTCTTTAGAGAAAAGTTTGCCAAGTATCCTAAAAAATGCTAGCCGAGTTAATGAATCAATAGAAAATATTGGTAATAGAATCACCATTTTAGAGGCTAGCACTACTCATGCTAATCAAAACTTAAGGATTGGTAAACTAGAGGAGTCTATGGAAACTCTTAGTTTAATCTTCTCTTCTCTTAAATTTAAGAAAGAGAAAGTTTTTGTTGGAAAAGAGCAATATGTATGTTCCCAAGGTTTCTGCGCTTAAACCTCAACATGTTCTTAAAATTGGTAAGACTTTTAGTTCAACTAAGAGTGACTTGCAGGTTGAATCATCTTCGGGAACTTCCAAAGTGCCTATTGAGGTAATTGATGCTTCATCTCTTGATGTTACTTGATTCGCAATTTTCTGCGCCTAGCTCAAAGGCGTTAAAGAAAAGCACTCTTGGGAGATAACCCAATGTTTTATTTTCAGTACTTTTTCTTTTATTTGAGTCTTGGAAGTCATTACTACTGTAATGACCGCTCCTTATCCATTTTACTTCCTTGTTGTGCCAAGAGAAGCCTCTAATTTGAGTGAGGTAAAGATTTGGGGATGTTGCTGTCCTGAAACTGTTTTTGGTGCTGCACCGTAAAAATTCATAAACATTCTCTGTATATATTTTGAACCTGCGATTTCTTGTGCATATGCCCCAGGTTATATCCAAACTTTAATTAGTTGAACACTTTTTGATTTGAGCAACATAAAATCCCTTAAAAATTCGACCTTTGTCAGCTGTTCTGTTTTGACAGATTTCTGCCAATATTTGTGTTTGCCGCTTTATCGCTTTCTTTTGAGTTCTTTTGATCACAGAACTTTTGGGGAAGTTGCCACAGTAGTATATTCTATATATGTGGTGGTTTTAGGTTGAAACCTGAAGCAAAAAGAGGTTGATTATATGTTATGCTACACTAATGTTGCTAATAGATTTGTGTTTAGTTTTGTATGAAGGAAGTTTTCAAGTGTAGGGATTGGAGAATGACGAGATGAGTTGAAGAATGGACAAAAGCTCAAGCTTGGGGATGCCCATGCATCACCCCAAGAAATATCCAAGAAGTACAAGCGTCAAAGTTTGGGGATGCCCCCGAGGCACCCCTTCTTCATCGGCAAAAATCAGGTCACCTTTCAAGACACTATATTTTTATTGCTTCATGCACTATGTGTTTTTCTTGGAGCATCAGTTGTTTTAGTTTTTGTTATTAGTTTGTTTGTTTGCTGCAATAAATGGTTGGACCCCAACAAATTTCTTTTGGAGAAGTTGCCTTGCTTTTCATTTGCCAAGAACGCTCTAGTTTTCATTCTTATCAAAAATCAAGTGTTCTTCTTTTTCTGCTACTGCTTTTGGTTTTCATTTTTGCCTTGATTTGCGTTCAGATCTTCTTATATTTATTCATCAAGGTGTATTTTTTCCTCTGATCTTTATTGGTTTTCATCAAAAGAGGTGTTTATAAAAAGTTTCAATGGTGTTGGAAAAGAGAAAAAGCTTTATGCAAAAAAGTGGTACAAGAAGGAGCTTGTGTAGACTGCGGCTTAGGCTTTTTCATGTCATCCTTGATGTCTTTTTGATAGTATGCTTAGTGGTTTTGCTGTAGCATGACTTGTCTCAAATAACTGAGATTGCTTAATAAGCCTTTGAAAAAATCATGCATTGTTTTAATTATTTGCAAGCATTATTTTGGTTTTCTCCTTGATGCTTTATTTGGGTTGACTTGGCGCATGCTCACACATGTTAGACTCTTACAAATTCGCCAATAGCCTCTATGATAATTTAGTTTTTGACTTTTGATGCCATCTTATGCTTCTTTTAATGTCGCTTTGTCGCTTTGCATGATTATGGCCATATTTGCTCTCTTAGTTGGTCGCTCCCAGTCTTTTGCTAGCCCTCGCCTTGTACTAAGTATGAGCTCTACTCGTGCATCCAACTCCTAAAAACCAAGTTATTCCAAAGTGTCCACCATACATACCTACTAGCAATTTGCTATTCCAAGTAAATTTGACTTGCTTTTATTTTCTCTTCAAATTAAACTCTTACCAGTGTTATGCGAAAATTGGTCAGTAAAGCTCTCACGAACCGGAAGGCACACTTTACTTTTTCCTGTTCTTAAAAATTTGACATTGTGGTCTCTTATGTTGAGTTGTTATGCTTGCAAGTTGTAAGTTGGAGACTAGCCCAGCCATGCAGTCATGGGCAAGCTTTCAACATTGCACTTCTCTTTTGAGTTGATATCGTGATCTTTTATTTATGGATGCCCGTGGTGTGAAATGAATTGGAAATCTTGTGGGGATCATGGAGTTTGTATATGTGTTAGGGAAACGCCTGGGCCACCAATCTAAGCCATGCATAATTCATGGTGAAAATTTATAGCATACCCATAGTGGACATTCGACGACGTATCTCAAAATAAAAAGCTAAACAAATGGTAAATAAAAGAGATGTCAAGGTGTTCATTGTCTGCTTGTCCTGTCATTTTGATGTGGGCTTGTTCCATGTCATCGGGTATGGAGGTACCCCGTTGGCGGTTCTCAATGATATGTGTATACTTACAATGACAAGAGCCTTGCTTGGGACTCTAAGTAAAGTAGCATGAGGTTTGGGTACTCGTATTCACGGGACACGAGGTTTTCAACTTATGATTTGTCAAGCATATGCATCATAATTGTTCTCGCATTAACTTTAACCATTCAAGATGCTTATGATGGGGGCAATGAGAGCTCAAAGCCGGTAAGTAACATAATTTTTGAAGGTTATAAAACTTGCAATCACTGCTTCCCTTCGCGAAGGGCCTTTCTTTTACTTTTATGTTGAGTCACCACCTTCTATCTTTATGCACCATTAAGAGAGCATAGTTGTCATTCTTAGTATAATGTGCATTGTCCCAAAGTTTTCATTGATTGATTCATATTGTTGGTTTCACTTGTTCTCAAATTACTTGTATCTAGTCACCCTCTTAAACTTGAAGGTGTCCTATGCATTTATGTTTTGCCCTCTTTGAAGGACAAGCTGAAAACCATTTGTATGTTTTTCCTTATGATTTGAACACACGTTTGACTTTCATTGTTTCATTTTCATGATCGTTTGTTTGTGTTCATTTACATGTTTATAACATGGTTGCTAAGTTTCTATTGTCAAGATTATATCTTTCATGTCCATGTTTTAAGTTCTTATGATCCCAGCTCACAATGCTTACATAGATGATCAAGATTGTGTAGGTGCATGTCACCTCAAAAATTATTTCTTTTGTTATCACTTACCTACTCGAGGACGAGCAGGAGTTAAGCTTGGGGATGCTGATACGTCTCCAACATATCTATAATTTTTGATGCTCCATGCTTGTTTTTACACCATTTGCCTAATGTTTCATTACACTTCGTGGCACTTTTATGCATTTTCTGGAACTAACCTATTAACAAGTCGCCACAGTGCCAGTTCCCTGTTTTTTGCTGTTTTTGTGTTTCAGAAAAGCTACACAGGAAATATTCTCGGAATTGGACGAAACAAGTTCCTGAAGTCTTATTTTTCCCGAAAGCTTCCAGAGATCCGAAGAGGAGATGGAGAGGGGCCACTGGCCACACTCACACAAGGGCGGCGCGGCCCAGCCCCTGGCTGCGCCCCCTATGTGTGAGGATGCCTGGGTCCACTTCTGACGCTGCCCCTTCGCCTATAAAGACCCCCCGATGGGAAAAACCTAAGTACCCGATCAATTTTCCAGAAACACATCGCGATCCGCCGCCGTCGTCGACCCGAGATCAGGAGGGTCCAGAAGCTCTTCCCGGCACCCTGCCGGAGAGGGGAATCGCCACCGAAGGTCTTCTTCATCGCCATGCTTGCCTCTGGAGCGATGAGTGAGTAGTCTACCTTGGACTATGGGTCCATAGCAGTAGCTAGATGGTTGTCTCCTCCACCATGTGCTTCATGTTTAGATCTCATGAGCTGCCCTACATGATTGAGATCACCGTTATGTAATTCTACATGTTTGGTTTGTTGGGATCCGATGAATATTGGTGTTATGATTGAGTTGCTATACTGACATATATCTTATGTTATCTCTATGTTGTTTATGATCTTGCATGCTCTCCGTTGTTAGTAGCTATCTTGGCCGAGTAGTTGCTAGTGACTGATACGTCTCCAACATATCTATAATTTTTGATGCTCCATGCTTGTTTTTACACCATTTGCCTATTGTTTCATTACACTTCATGGCACTTTTATGCATTTTCCGGAACTAACCTATTAACAAGTTGCCACAGTGCCAGTTTCCTATTTTCTGCTGTTTTTGTGTTCCAGAAGTGATACACAAGAAATATTCTCGGAATTGGACGAAACAAGTTCCTAAAATCTTATTTTACCCGGAAGCTTCCAGAGATCCGAAGGAGAGAAGGAGAGGGGCCACCAAGGCCCCACACGCAGGGGTGGCATGGCCAGCCCCCTGGCCGCGCGGGCCCTGCGTGAGGGCTCCTGGCTCCCCCTCTGACATCGCCCCTTTGCCTATAAAGACCCCCCGACGGAAAAAACCAAAGTACCCGATCATTTTTCCAGAACACGTCGCGATCCGCCGCCGCTGTCGACCCGAAGATCGGGAGGGTCCAGAAGCTCTTCCCGGCACCCTGCCGGAGAGGGGAATCGCCACCGGAGGTCTTCTTCATCGCCATGCTTGCCTCCAGAGCGATGAGTGAGTAGTCTACCTTGGACTATGGGTCCATAGCAGTAGCTAGATGGTTGTCTTCTCCACCATGTGCTTCATGTTTAGATCTCATGAGCTGCCCTACATGATTGAGATCACCGTTATGTAATTCTACATGTTTGGTTTGTTGGGATCCGATGAATATTGGTGTTTATGATTGAGTTGCTATACTGAATATTATCTTTTGTTATCTCTATGTTGTTTATGATCTTGCATGCTCTCCGTTGTTAGTAGCTATCTTGGCCGAGTAGTTGCTAGTGACTCCAAGAGGGGGTATTTATGCTCGATAGTGGGTTCATGCCTCTATTTCACCTGGGAGAGTGACAGAAACCTCTAAGGTGGTAGATGTGCTATTGCTACTAGGGAGAAAACAACATTCATATGCTCAAGGGCATATGCTTTGTTTACATTACACACTTTGCTTAATGCAATTATCTGTTGTTCGCAACTTAATACTTTTGGGGTGTTCGGATTGATATCCACGGGAGTGGATTATTAGTCATAGATGCAGTTGGATGGCGGTCTATGTATTTTGTTGTAATGCCCAGAGTAAATCTCATAGTGTTCTTCTTGACATATCACGTTTATCTTTATTCTATCAATTGCCCAACTATAATTTGTTTACCCAGCATGTGTTATTTATCTATGGAGAGACACCACTAGTGAACTGTGGACCCCGGTCCTATTTCCATCATATTGCTATCACCTATTTACTTTCTCGCACTGTTTACTTTACTCGCATACTTTTACTGTTTTCCACTCGATACACTCATAACCTTTGTTTCAAGCAAACCGGTGAGATTGATAACCTCATCGTAAGTTGGGAGCAAAGTATTTGTTTGTGTGTGTGCAGGTTCCATGTTGCAGCTAGCAAGCAAAGCTTGGACGAGGCGCCATATATAAATTGTCCGCAGCTCTCGCATACTAGCAAGCATCACCTTCAGTCGCCTGTCTCTCCTCTCCAAGAACGATAAACCTTGGTTTCTAAAATGAGGGAAAACTAGCTGCTATACTCATCACACCTTCCTCTTGGGGTTCCCAACGGGCTGGTCATTCACCACGCATCAAGCTAATTTTCTGGCGCCGTTGCCGGGGAGAAAGTAGAAGACTTCTGCGATGGGAGTTTTTGCACGCACATTCTTTACTTTGTTATTGCTTTGCTTTACTTTATTTATTTTACCTGCATTGCTTTTTATCAAAAACCCAAAAAAATTAGAATCCTTGGTATTTGTTATTTCTTTACTTTAGTTTATCATGTTGATCCCTAAGTATGTTCTGGAGGACCTCTCAGTAGGTAGTGGTTCGATTATTGGCAAAAGTAACATTGAGGAGTTCTTTAATCACATTAGTATGCATGAGGAAGTTGAGGAAAAGTCTTGGGTTGAGCTTGCTCCTAGTATTGAAGTTGCTTCTATTTATTTAATTGACATTTGGAAACTAGGTTTGCTAGTCTTAATCCTTTTATGCAATATATGTTCCTTAAGCTTCATGAAATTGAGGATCCCGAAAAGAAAGCTTTTATCTTGGAAACTTTGCGCCTAGAATTTAAGGATGTCGTTATTGAAGCTAGGAAAGTTCTTAAACGTTTTAATAAACTCGGTTCACCTAAAAAGGTTATTAGTACAAATGATGAGGGAGCCGAAATACCTATACCTTGCAAGCTTTTGGGATTGTGTGAAGCTTTCGAAAATAATTTTGACTGGATATGTCTTGAAAATCTTTTTGATGAAAATAGTGTACCAAAGAATGATCACAAAGGGTCTTCAAAAACTTATGTGGATGAAATACAATGCCTTATTGACAAGACCTCTGCAGTTGATCTTAATGCTTCTTCTGATATTACTTGATTCACAATTTTCTGCGCCTAGCTCAAAGGCGTTAAAGAAAAGCACTCTTGGGAGATAACCCAATGTTTTATTTTCAGTAATTTTTCTTTTATTTGAGTCTTGGAAGTCATTACTACTGTAATGACCGCTCCTTATCCTTTTTATTTCGTTTTTGTGCCAAGAGAAGCCTCTAATTCGAGCGAGGTAAAGATTTGGGGATGTTGCTGTCCTGAAACTGTTTTCGGTGCTGCACCGTAAACATTCGTTTAAATTCTCTGTATATCTTTTGGACCTGCGATTTCTTGTGCATATGCCCCAGGTTATATCCAAACTTTTGTTAGTTGAACACTTTTTGATTTGAGCAACGGAAAATCCCTCAAAAATTCGACCTTTGTCAGCTGTTCAGTTTTGACAGATTTCTGCCAATATTTGTGTTTGCCACTTTATCACTTTCTTTTGAGTTCTTTTGATCACGGAACTTTTTGGGAGGTTGCTACAGTAGTGTTTGCTATATATGTGGTGGTTTTGAGTTGAAACCTGAAGCAATAAGAGGTTGATTATATTTTATGCTTACACTAATGTTGCTAATAGAATTGTGTTTAGTTTTGTATAAAGGAAGTTTTCAAGTGTAGGGATTGGAGAATGATGAGATGAGTTGAAGAATGGATAAAAGCTCAAGCTTGGGGATGCCCATGCATCACCCCAAGAAATATCCAAGAAGTACAAGCGTCAAAGCTTGGGGATGCCCCCGAGGCACCCCTTCTTCATCGGCAAAAATCAGGTCACCTTTCAAAACACTATATTTTTATTGCTTCATGCACTATGTGTTTTTCTTGGAGCGTCAGTTGTTTTAGTTTTCTTAGTTGGTTTAGTTTGTTTGTTTGCTGCAATAAATGGTTGGACCCCAACAAATTTCTTTTGGAGGAGATGTACTCGTTTTCATTTGCAAAGAACGCTCTAGTTTTCACTCTTATTAAAAATCGAGCGTTCTTCTTTTTTTCTGCTGCTGCTTTTGGTTTTCGTTTTCACCTTGATTTGCATTCAGACCTTGTCATATCTTTTCATCGAGGTGTATTTTTTCCTCTGATCTTTATTGTTTTTCATCAAAAGAGGTGTTTATAAAAATTTCAAATGGTGTTGGAAAAGAGAAAAAGCTTTGTGCAAAATAGTGGTACAAGAAGGAGCTTGTGTAGACTGCGGCTTAGGCTTTTTCATGTCATGCTTGATGTCTTTTTATATAGTATGCTTAGTGGTTTTGCTATAGCATGACTTGTCTCAAAAAACTGAGATTGCTTTATGAGCCTTTGAAAAAAAATCATGCGTTGTTTTTATTGTATGGAAGCATTATTTTGGTTTTCTCCTTGATGCTTTATTTGGGTTGACTTGGCGCATGCTCACACATGTTAGACTCTTACAAAGTCGCCAATAGCCTTCATGATCATTTAGTTTTTGACTTTTGATGCCATCTTATGCTTCTTTTAATGTCGCTTTGTCGCTTTGCATGATTATGGCCATTATTGCTCTCTTAGTTGGTCGCTCCCAGTCTTTTGCTAGCCCTCGCCTTGTACTGAGTATGAGCTCTACTCGTGCATCCAACTCCTAAAAGCAAAGTTTTCCAAAGTGTCCACCATACATACCTACTAGCAATTTGCTATTCCAAGTAAATTTGACTTGCTTTTATTTTCTCTTCAAATTAAACTCTTACCAGTGTTATGCGAAATTCGGTCAGTAAAGCTCTCACGAACCAGAAGGCACACTTTACTTTTTCCTGTTCTCAAAAAATTGACATTGTGGTCTCTTATGTTGAGTTGTTATGCTTGCAAGTTGTAAGTTGGATTCTAGCCCAGCCATGCTGTCATGGGGCAAGGTTTCAACATTGCACTTCTTATTTGAGTTGATATCGTGATCTTTTTTTATGGATGCCCGTGGTGTGAAATGAATTGGGAATCTTGTGGAGATCATGGAGTTTGTATATGTGTTAGGGAAACGCCGGGCCGCCAATCTAAGCCATGCATAACTCATGGTGGAAATTTGCAGCATACCCATGGTGAACATTCGACGATGCATCTCACAATAAAAAGCTAAACAAAAGGTAAATAAAAGAGATGTCGAGGTGTTCATTGTCTGCTTGTCCTGTCATTTTGGTGTGGGCTTGTTCCATGTCATCGGGCACGGAGGTACCCCATTGGCAGTTCTCAATGATATGCATATACTTACAATGACAAGAGCCTTGCTTGGGACTCTAAGTAAAGTAGCATGAGGTTTGGGTACTCGTATTCACGGGGCACGAGGTCTTCAACTTATGATTTGTCAAGCATATGCATCATAATTGTTCTCGCATTAACTTTAACCATTCAAGATGCTTATGATGGGGGCAATGAGAGCTCAAAGCCGGTAAGTACCATAATTTTTGAAGGTTATAAAACTTGCAATCACTGCTTCCCTCTGCGAAGGGCCTTTCTTCTACTTTTATGTTGAGTCACCACCTTCTATCTTTATGCACCATTACGAGAGCATTGTTGTCATTCTTAGTATAATATGCATTTTCCCAAAGTTTTCATTGATTGATTCATATTGTTGGTTTCACTTGTTCTTAAATTATTTGTATCTAGTCGCCCTCTTAAACTTGAAGGTGTCCTATGCATCTATGTTTTGCTCTCTTTGAAGGACAAGCTGAAAACCATTTGTATGTTTTTCCTTATGATTTGAACACACGTTTGACTTTCATTGTTTCATTTTCATGATCTTTTGTTTGTGTTCATTTGCATGTTTACAACATGGTTGCTAAGTTCTTATTGTCAAGATTATATCTTCATGCCCATGTTTTAAGTTCTTATGATCCCAGCTCACAAATGCTTACATATATGATCAAGATTGTGTAGGTGCATGTCACCTCAAAAATTATTTCTTTGTTATCACTTACCTACTCGAGGACGAGCAGGAGTTAAGCTTGGGGATGCTTGATACGTCTCCAACGTATCTATAATTTTTTATGCTCCATGCTTGTTTTTACACCATTTGCCTATTGATTCGTTACACTTCGTGGCACTTTTATGCATTTTCCGGAACTAACCTATTAACGAGTTGCCACAGTGCCAGTTTCCTATTTTCTGCTGTTTTTGTGTTTCAGAAGTGATACACAGGAAATATTCTCGGAATTAGACGAAACAAGTTCCTGAAGTCTTATTTTACCCGGAAACTTCCAGAGATCCGAAGGGGAGAAGGAGAGGGGCCACCAGGGCCCCACACGCAGGGGTGGCGCTGCCAGCCCCCTGGCCGCGCAGGCCCCGTGTGAGGGCGCCTGGCTCCCCCTCTGACATCGCCCCTTCGCCTATAAAGACCCCCCGATGGAAAAAACCTAAGTACCCGATCATTTTTCCAGAACACATCGTGATCCGCCGCCGCCGTCGACCCGAAGATCGGGAGGGTCCAGAAGCTCTTCCCGGCACCCTGCCGGAGAGGGGAATCGCCACCGGAGGTCTTCTTCATCGCCATGCTTGCCTCCGGAGCGATGAGTGAGTAGTCTACCTTGGACTATGGGTCCATAGCAGTAGCTAGATGGTTGGCTTCTCCACCATGTTCTTCATGTTTAGATCTCATGAGCTGCCCTACATGATTGAGATCACCGTTATGTAATTCTACATGTTTGGTTTGTTGGGATCCGATGAATATTGGTGTTTATGATCGAGTTGCTGTACTGAATATTATCTTTTGTTATCTCTATGTTGTTTATGATCTTGCATGCTCTCCGTTGTTAGTAGCTATCTTGGCCGAGTAGTTGCTAGTGACTCCAAGAGGGGGTATTTATGCTCGATAGTGGGTTCATGCCTCTATTTCACCTGGGGGAGTGACAGAAACCTCTAAGGTGGTAGATGTGCTATTGCTACTAGGGAGAAAACAACATTCATATGCTCAAGGGCATATGCTTTGTTTACATTACACACTTTGCTTAATGCAATTATCTGTTGTTCGCAACTTAATACTTTTGGGGTGTTCGGATTGATATCCCCGGGAGTGGATTATTAGTCATAGATGCAGTTGGATGGCAGTCTATGTATTTTGTTGTAATGCCCAGAGTAAATCTCATAGTGATCTTCTTGACATATCACATTTATCTTTATTCTATCAATTGCCCAACTGTAATTTGTTTACCCAGCATGTGTTATTTATCTATGGAGAGACACCACTAGTGAACTGTGGACCCCGGTCCTATTTCCATCATATTGCTATCACCTGTTTACTTTCTCGCACTGTTTACTTTACTCGCATACTTTTACTGTTTTCCACTCGATACACTCATAACCTTTGTTTCAAGCAAACCGGTGAGATTGACAACCTCATCGTAAGTTGGGAGCAAAGTATTTGTTTGTGTGTGTGCAGGTTCCACATTGCAGCTAGCAAGCAAAGCTTGGACGAGGCGCCATATATAAATTGTCTGCAGCTGTCACAAACTAGCAAGCATCACCTTCAGTCGCCTGTCTCTCCTCTCCAAGAACGATAAACCTTGGTTTCTAAACTGAGGGAAAACTAGCTGCTATACTCATCACACCTTCCTCTTGGGGTTCCCAATGGGCTGGTCATTCACCACGCATCAGTGACTCCAAGAGGGGGTATTTATGCTCGATAGTGGGTTCATGCCTCTATTTAACCTGCGGGAGTGACAGAAACCTCTAAGGTTGTAGATGTGCTATTGCTACTAGGGAGAAAACAACATTCATATGCTCAAGGGCATATGCTTTGTTTACATTACACACTTTGCTTAATGCAATTATCTGTTGTTCGCAAGTTAATACTCATGGGGTGTTCGGATGATATCCCCATGAGTGGATTATTAGTCATAGATGCAGTTGGATGGCGGTCTATGTATTTTGCTGTATTGCCCAGAGTAAATCGCATAGTGATCTTCTTGACATATCATGTTTATCTTTATTCTATCAATTGCCCAACTGTAATTTTTTACCCAGCATGTGTTATTTATCTTATGGAAAGACACCACTAGTGAACTATGGACCCCGGTCCTATTTCCATCATATTGCTATCACTTGTTTACTTTACTTGCACTATTTACTTTACTCATATACTTTCACTATTTTCCACTCGATATGCTCATACCCTTTGTTTCAAGCAAACCGGTGAGATTGACAACCTCATCGCAAGTTGGGAACAAAGTACTTGGTTGTGTGTGTGCAGGTTCCGCGTTGCTACTGGCTGAAGATGAGTCAACAAGTATCGTTAAATGGCACCCTTGTTGGAGTGTTATTAAGCCAGTCTGCATCACCTTCAGTCGTTTGTCTCTTCTTGCCAAGATCGACATACCTTGGTTTCTTAATTGAGGGAAAAACCTTGCTGCTATATTCATCACACCTTCCTCTTGGGGTTCCCAACAGGCTGGTCATCAACCACGCATCAAGCTCTTTTTCTGGCACCGTTGCCGGGGATTGAAGAAGAAGAAGCTCCCACGTCAACTACACGCCAGCAGTATGGTCTTGATCCTCAAATTATGATTGATTGCTTTAAAACCTTTGCTTCCCATATTAATATTCCTAAAGGAAATGGGGATGTGTATCATGAACCTTTTAAGGACACTTGCATAGAAAATGATATTGTTGTTGATGATTGCAATAAACATGCTCGAACCTCTGAAAGTCCAATTTCCTATAAGCATGTAAATTTTTATGGAGTACATAGACCTTGTGAACAGAGTTACAACAAGGAAGATTATTGTCTCCACCACGCAAATGAAGAAACCCGAATGTGACTCAGGGCTCTAGATGAGCTTGGTGAAAAGGTTTGTGAGCTTTATCCTTTTCTTTGTGAACTTTGCGATAAAATGGGTCACTTTAATTTTCAATGCCCATTTAATCGAATGAGTACCATAAATTTGTATTGTGATGACAAGATTACTCTCAATCAGCATGATGAACTTACTTTGTTTTTGGAGTGTGAAGAGATATCTAAAAGATTTCTTTGGTTGATATGAGAGATGTTGATATTAATAGCACCCTTCGTGGTTGTCGTCTCTATTGTGCTAAAGATTGCCTCGCAAATTCTTACATACAAGATCTTATAAAGCATGATGTTTTGCCAAGCTATGACAGGACTAATAGATATTTCTATCTTATTAATAGAGAGGAGGAATCCAAAGTTTCTGCTGTTGTTTCTGTCAGTAAACCAGATTATGTGGAGAAGATGCCATTCCCTCCTAAAGGATATGTGGAGAAGATGCCCTTCAAGTCTCTCCCTCCTAAAGGAGAGAGTAAGAAGAGTATGAAGAAGAAGAGGAGCAAAAGGCGAGAGGACACGGTACCTTCCCCTAAGCATTATGATCCTGCTATAGATTATGATAATTCTGATTGGAATGATGTTCCTATGCCTGTTACCTATGTTAGTGATCATGATTGGGAAAAGCACTCTACTTTTGATATTGAAAATCTTTTTGGTACCAATTCTAAGGTTAATAATTGTTGTACCATTAGTACTATCCATGTTCCTTCTTATGATGATATGTTTGATGAATATGCTTTGTGAAATAGTTGTTCTCTAGCTTGTGATGATACTAAACCTCTAGTTTATGATGGTTACAATGATGAGTATAATATTTTCAGTTCACCTACTATTGAGGAGAAAAATAGTTATGATTACAATATGCCTCCTATTTTTGATGATTATGGTGATGAGAATAATTATTCTGTTGAATCTGCCCCTACTACGATTGTTCATGTGGGGCGTATTAATTCTTTTATGCATGTGGCTCATGATAGGGATGCTTTATGTGATAGTTATATTGTTAATTCTATTCATGATGCTACTAAAAGTTACTATGAGAGAGGGAAACATGGTTTGATGGATCTCAACAATATTGAGTTTCCCCTCTTTATGTTGCAATTCTTGAAGTTGTACTTGTTTTGCCTTCCTATGTTTTTTGCTTTGCATTTTCATGACTTGTCTCTTTACAACACTATTTTTCATAGGAAGTGGTTTAGATTTAAATGTGTTTCATATTTACTTTTTGATGCTCTCTCTTGCTTTAAGTTCCTATATAGCGCCTTTGCCTTAAGCTCTTTTATGGCGTCTACATGAGCATCTTTGCAAATTACTGCGCCTAGCTCAAAGGCGTTAAAGAAAAGCACTCTTGGGAGATAACCCAATGTTTTATTTTCAGTAATTTTTCTTTTATTTGAGTCTTGGAAGTTATTAGTACTATAATAACCGCTCCTTATCATTTTTATTTCGTTTTTGTGCCAAGAGAAGCCTCTAATTTGAGTGAGGTAAGATTTGAGGATGTTACTGTCCTGAAATAGATTTTGGTGCTGCACCGTAAAAATTTGTGAAAATTATCTGAATATCTTTTGGACCTGCGATTTCTTGAGCATATGCCCCAGGTTATTTCCAAACTTTCATTAGTTTAACACTTTTTGATTTGAGCAACAGAAAACCCTCTAAAAATTCGACCTTTGTCAGCTATTCTGTTTTGACAGATTTCTGCCAATATTTGTGTTTGCCGCTTTATCGCTTTCTTTTTGAGTTCTTTTGATCACGGAACTTTTGGGGAAATTGCTACAGTAGTATATACTTTATATGTGGTGGTTTGGTGTTGAGATATGAACTGAAAAGGGTTGATTCATTATTATGCTTATGCTAACGTTGCTAATAGAATTGTGTTTAGTTTTGTATGAAGGAAGTTTTCAAGTGTAGGGATTGGAGAATGATGAGATGAGATGAAGAATGGACAAAAGCTCAAGCTTGGGGATGCCCATGTCACCCCAAGAAATATCCAAGAGGTACAAGCGTCAAAGCTTGGGGATGCCCCCGAGGCACCCCCTTCTTCATCGGCAAAAATCAGGTCACCTTTCAACACACTATATTTTTATTGCTTCATGCACTATGCATTTTTCTTGGAGCATCTTTACTTTTGCTTTCAGTTTCTTTTATTTTGTTTGCTGCAATAAATGTTGGATCACATCATGTTTGTTTTGGAGAGAGACTTACTCCATTTTTCATTGCCAAGAACACTCTGTTTTTCACTCTTATCGTTCAACAAGTGTTCTCTTTTTCTGCTACTGCGTTTAGCTTTTGTTTTTCACCTTGATCTTTGTTCAGATCTTGTTGTACCTTTGCATCAAGGTGTATTTGGACCTCTGGTCTATGTTTGTTTTCATCAAAAGAGTTTCCTCAAAGAGGGTTCGGATGGTTTTGGAAAAGATAAAAAGCTTTATGCAAAAAAGTGGTACAAAAAGGAGCTTGTGTAGACTGCGGCTTAGGCTTTGGCATGTCGTGCTTGATGTCTTTTTGATAGTATGCTTAGTGGTTTTTATGTAGCATGACTTGTCTCAAATGACTGAGATTGCTTAATGAGCCTTTGAAAAAATCATGCGTTGTTTTTATTATTTGGAAGCATTAATTTGGTTTTCTCCTTTGATGCTTTATTTGGGTTGACTTGGCACATGCTTACACATGTTGACTACAAAATAAGTCGCCTATAGCCTCTATGATCATTTGGTTTTTGACTTGTGATACCACTTTATGCTTCTTTCAATGATGTTTTGTCGCTATGCATGATTATGGCCGTTATTGCTCTCTTAGTTGGTCGCTCCCAGTCTTTTGCTAGCCCTCATTTTGTACTAAGTATGAGCTCTACTCGTGCATCCAACTCCCAAAAACCAAGTTTGCCATTGTGTCCACTATAAATTCCTATGCATGGTATTTCAAAGCCATTCCAAGTAAATTTTCATGTGCTGCCTTTCAAACTTTTAAATACTTCTCATTTTGTGCCACTGTTTTTAGCTCATGGGGACATAGTGGTCGGAATTGCTATCTTCCATATTAAATTGAGTACCCCTCGACTAGGTAGCTTCATCTGCTCGTTATTAATTTTGCAAGGGAGCTGGTCAGACCATTGTAATCTAATTTTAAAAAGAAAGAAAAAGAGCACTCCTCCATGGTATGTGAAAGTTGGTGGGCACCCGATGGAATCGGTTAGCCATGGTTTGAGAAAGGAAAAAAGGTGGGGAGGAGTGCCAAAGCTTTATAAAAGAGCACCAATGTGCCAAATTTTCAAAGAACTCGGAACCGCTCTCACTTGTTTATTATGGAAGATAGTAAGTCCCCATTGCCAGTCGTTGACATGAAACAACCACCTCTCAAAATAAATTTTTATCTCTGTTTTACAAATAAAAAGATCTAGCACATGTTTAATCATTGCTTCCCTCTGCGAAGGGCCTTTCTTTTACTTTTATATTGAGTCTCCATCTTCTATCTTTATGCACCGTCTAAGAGAGCATAGTTATCATTCTGAGTATAATGTGCATAGTCCCAAAGTTTATTATTGATTGATTCATGATTATGGTTTTGCTTGTTCTTAAATTACTTGTATCTAGTCACCCTCTTAAACTTGAAGGTGTCCTATGCATTTATGTTTTGCTACTCCATGAGGGACAAGCTGAAAACCATTTGCTATGTTTTCCATATGGTTGAAACACACACGTGACTTTCATTGTTTCATTTTCATGATCTTTCCTTTGTGTTTCTTTTCATGCTATAACATGGTTGCTAAGTTTCTATTATCAAGATTATGTCTTTCATGCCCATGTTTTAAGTTCTTTGATCTCAGCACTCAATGCTCTACCTCGTTGATCAAATTATGATGGTGCATGTCACCTCAAAAATTATTCTTTTGTTATCACTTACCTACTCGAGGACGAGCAGGAGTTAAGCTTGGGGATGCTGATACATCTCAAACGTATCTATACTTTTTGATGCTCCATGCTTGTTTTTCCACCATTTGCCTTGTGTTTCGTTACACTTCGTGGCATTTTTATGCGATTTCCGGAACTAACCTATTGACAGGATGCCACGGTGTCAGTTCCTAGTTTTCTGCTATTTTTGGTGTTTTAGAAAAGCTACATAGGAAATATTCTCGGAATTGGATGAAATAAGTTCGAGAAGTCTTATTTTTCCCGGAAGAGGACTGAAGACCGAACGAGAGCCGGAGGGGGGCCAGAGGCTGCCCATACCATGAGGGGGCACGGCCCAGGCCCTGGCCGTGCCCACCTATGGTGAGGCCCCCCTGGTCGCCTTCTGACGACGCCCCTTCGCCTATAAGAAGCCTCCCGACGGAAAACCCTAAAGGAGTCAGCAATTTTCCAGAAAAAGTTCCGCAGCTCCGCTGCCACTGCTGATGAATTTCGGGGGACAAAAGTCTCTGTTCCGGCACCCTGCCGGGACAGGGAAGTGCCCCCGGAGCCATCTCCATCGGTCTCCATCGCCGTCTCCGCTGTCTCCATCGACCTCACCGCCATCTCCATCAACCTTGCTGTCTCCTATGATGAGGAGGGAGTAGTTCTCCCCCGGGGCTGAGGGCTCTACCGGTAGCTATGTGGTTCACCTCTCTCTCCCATGATGTGATCTTTATGTGATCATGAGCTTTGTATCTAGTTGAATTGGTAGATGTTATTATTCAGATATTATGCTACTCCTATGCTTTATTATTCAGATGTTATTATTCAGATATTATGTATCTTTTTGGTTAATGTCTCTATGAAATGTTGGTGTTTGTTGGAACCATCTAGTGCGTTCATGGTGATAGTGTGGGACAATCTAGTTTGGGTACATACAGACTTTGAGGAGTGCTTCGTAGCCCTACGCATGATTAGTGTTCATTTTCCATTGGAGAACTATTTTGAGTTGCATATTGATGATAGCATCTATTGGTTCAATTATGTTATATTTGTTGAGAGTGTGTCCACTAGTGAAAGTATGATCCCTAGGCCTTGTTTCCAAGCTTTGCACACCATTTACATTCAGTTTTGTTACATGTTTGCTCGCAGTGATACTTATTTCAGATTACGTTTACTACTCATAATCATCACTACTACTTGTATTTCACTATCTCTTCGCCAAACTAGTGCACCTATGCATCTGACAAGTGTATTGGGTGTGTTGGGGACACAAGAGACTTTCTGTATCGTAATTGTAGGGTTGCTTGAGAGGGATAGCTTTGACCCCTTCCTCCCTGAGTTCGATAAACCTTGGGTGATCCACTTAACGGAAACTTGCTGCTGTTCTACAAACCTCTGCACTTAGAGGCCCAACACTGTCTACAAGGATAGAAGCGTGTGTAGACATCAGGTGGTCACTTGTACCCATAGGAGATCAATGCTTTGCTGCACGACCGGGCATACTTTCCCATCCATACTTCCTTGGTATGTGGCCCAGCCGTTGATCCAAGCCAATCACTGTTCCTTCCCACGACCTTGCATACCCACCCTTTTGCAGCTCCAACTTTGGTTTGCTACCCTTGCCGGTCTACACTTTGGTAGTTGCCGACCTCGGCATACTTGTCCTTCATAACAATGAGTTACCCCCACTGGTTTGGTTACGCCCTGTGGTAACACCGGCCTCGGCACTCTACCCCCGTCATTGCCGCAATCCATCATAGACCGCCAGGACCGTGGAATCTTGACGGGGATTCCACCCTCCCGAAGCTCCTCGCAGGGAGACAACTGCTACAGAACGGTGCGTCCGTTGATATGCATGAGGGAAAGATACAGCTGACTCTTCCATCCCATTCCAGACCCTATGGTTGACCGTATTTTATGGCACAAGAATCACTGGCGACATTGGTTATTAATCCTAGGTGAACATTCCAGTTACAGTGGGACCTCCACCATACTCTTACCATGGTCCCACTGCCCACCTTCCTAGGCCGACAACCATCGTGGTTGCTAACCACTAGTCATATTCATTCAAGAAAAGTAGAACCTTTGCTTTTAAATGCAATCATAATAATAATACCATCAGTATATTTGCAAGTACTTTGTTAAAGATAAACAAGAGATATGAGCAAGAGTGAACTTGCCTGCAAACTGCAAGGTAGTGCAGTTGGATTTGTTGAAGTGACCTGGGACCTCGGGTTCTGGAAAATAGCATCATTGTCCGATAAGGGCAATGGTTAAAGATTCAAATAATGCATGCCTTTAAGGTGTGTGTGTTCCCTTCATACCCCCAGAAGTGTTTTATTTTCATCCTAGAATTTATATACTCCTTTTATGATTTTAAAGAGTATATGTTATCAATTACTTCATTCAAGAATATTCTTCAATATTCTGGAATGGAGTTCAATCTTGATAATGAGTTCTGTTCTAATTAGATCTTTCTTATATAATTTACAATTATGGAAATGTCCTTTAAAGTTCCTTTTACTATTTATCTTCATAGGGTGATTTATTAAAAAGTGTATATACCCTAGTTATGAATTTACCAGAGTATATATTAGGTGAAATTCATTCAAGAATGCTAAGGATAAATTCTTGAATGGATTTACTTTATTTTATTTCAAGAATCTTATTGTCCTTTTACTTTTTCATTTAAATCATTTTCAGAGGTTTTTCCTTTAAAGAAAACTTCATAATTCAATTATGAATAATTCCTCTCTTATTCACAAAATCACTATTTCTGTGATTAAAAGCTAAAAAATCATTTGAAGTTATTTTTGCAAAATCAAGTTTATTTTTCTGCCTTTAATTGGGTGTTAAAAGGTTTTTCTAAAAACCTCTTTATTTCTATTCAAATTTCTGTTTTCAAATTTGGTTAAAAACCTCTCAAACTCTCCTGCCAGGCCTGGCCCAACTGTCGGGCCTGGCCCACCTGTCGGCCCTGGCCTACCTGGTCGAACCCGACCAGGTGGCCTCAGTCAAACCGACCGACCACACCCCCCTCGCGCACCTTGTCCTCTTCCTCTTGCCCGCTCTGGCGACTGCATCGCCCTGCCGCCGCCGCGCTCAATTCCGACGAGCTCCGCTAGAGTCCGTCGCTGAGATGGGTCGCAATTGATAGATCTCGCGACGGTGCTCCTGCCTGTCCGAGAGATCTTGTCAATTACCCCTTGATGCTCTCGTCTCTGTCGCCTCCGACGCTCTGGATCTTGGCCATGGCGACCTCAACCTTGATCTCGAGCCACTGGGCCGTCTCCTCGGCGAGCCCTAGTGCTGGTGGGTGTGGTGCTTTGCCGACGTGACGTCGGTACCTTCCCCTGGCTTGGTGCCATCGTGGCCGCGCGAGCACTACCTCGCCATGCCACGGTGGTACCTCCGGGGCGATTCGTAAGTACTTCTTCTCCACTACTCCCCTCTGTTCTTCTCTGTGCCCTCCTGGAGTTTGCTCTGTGCTCTCCTGGAGCTTGCTCTAGACATGCTCCCTCTCTCAGATGCACTGGGGTTCCTCCCCAAGCTTGCTCTCGTGCTGTGGAATTAGGCTGGCTGTGATATGTGATTTTAGGCTCTGTGATCACTCCTTGTCCATTAAGCTTGTAGCTTGAGCTTGATCATGTGTATGCTTGCTGCTACTGTCGGTTTCAGACATAGCTTCAGTTAACACTGTTAACTAAAGCTTGCTGGTTTCAGTTAACTGAATGCTATGGTGATCTTTTATTGTTTAATTATTCAGTTACTGTTGTTTCTTGATTAGCTAAGAGCTTGCTAGTGGCTGGTCTTGATTAATTTTATCAAGTGCATGGATAACTATGTGTTAGTTATCTCTGAATGTTGTTGTTCATGGAGCTGTGCTGTTAACAGCCTCACTGCACTTTCTTGCAGTGCTTCTGTTGTGCTGATCTAGTGATGCAAACTAGTCCTGTTGATCTTGGTTATTCCTAGCAGTGATGCTATATTCCATGACTGCTGTTGTGGCTCTTGCAGTGGCTTCTGGCTAACTGCTTCACTGTGATGCCTCGTTGAGGTGTTCATAGTGCCTGTAGGGTTCTAAGCTTGTGTTCTTGAGAGTAGATCACCCTGTGTGGTGATCTGCTGGTGGCTTAATTGATTAAAAGTGTCCCTGTCCACTTTTCCCAGATGCTTACTTAAACTTGATCAATTTCTATTGACAAAGCTGATGGTTATCTAGGTTTTAGGTCTCAGTCTTGTTAGCTAGGCAACCCATGTGCCACTCCTGGCCTTGCTCTTATTTCTGTGAGTATTTCCTTTGAGAAATTCCCAGGTAAGATTATGTGTTAGGGAGTAGGTGCTGTGGATGGCATGGTCTTCAAGATCATGGCCTCCTGGACAGCCAAATGATGACCAAAGCCCTTGTATCATCAAGCTTTGCTTGATTCAAGTGTGGCTGTGCTCTGCGCTGCCTGCCTAGAAGATAAACTTGTGAGTTTTCTCCCAGCACTTATGTGTGATGTGGTTTAATTATAACCTGCTGCTGAAGAGTAGCTTGTTCTTCTGGATATTTCTAATTTCCTGCTTCTTGTGGCAAGCCTGCTCCTCCTAGCTGCTTGACCTAGTTCCTAGTTGAGCTAAGTGACCATGTTGGTCTTTGGCTTGGATGGTTTGGTGGATTTGATGTGTGCTAGTGGTGTAAATCTTCCTTGTTGCTCAACTCATGAGCAGGGTTGATTATGTGGTGGTGATTCAGTGATGGTGATGTGATCTCAACTGTGGTGATGTTCTTGGTGTGATGATGTTGGTGGTGTGGTGGTGTTGTTCTTGGTCGGCTGTGTTCTTGGCCGAGCAATCTCACACTCTGTGATGTTTTTATACTGGCCCTTGTTACCTGGGGGCTTGACACCTTGGTGCATGCATTTGGTGAGTGTGCTGCTGTGGGCTGGCTTGCCCATCTCGGCTGTCTAGAGATATTTTCACTCGAGAGCTTGGTGATAAGCTCAAACATCTTGATGATTATCTACAGTGGCATAGTTTTTCTTGACTGCCACTTGGTAATTACCATTCTGGCAATTTTGCTGTTTATACTTTGGTTGCAGGTGCCAAGAAGAAGAAAAGAAAAGAAGAAAGAAAGAAAGAAAGAAGACATGTAGTTTTCTTTTTAGAATTTGTGTGACGACCCCGAATTTATCACAAATTCGAAGTGCCCATTATGCATTCCACCACAATCCCAGAATCATTGTTGTGATACACATAACGTAGTTGGTAACCAGTTCCATAGATATTACAATACGATGAGTCCAAATACAATGGTCATAGAGACCAAGTTCATATTACAACACAATATAGCAGCGGAAATAACGTCTTCGGGTCCATGCCTTCACCCTACAGGCAATGGCGACTCAGTAGAAGATCTTAGTTCTGATACTCTTCTTCATACCCTTCCTCCGGATACTCTTCCCCATAGTCTGGCCAAGTTGATAGCCAGGGACACAGCCATGAGTACATTGGATGCACTCGCAAACCATCTTACAAATGAAATGATGAAGTAGATATGCAAGGTTGATATGGTGGACTAAGCACTAAGTTTAGTTTGCAAAAGCTAGTTTTGTTTCCCAAGAAGGCTCATTGGTAGAAAAGAAGTTTAGTTCTCTAAGTTTAATCTAAGGGAACTTCAAGTGTGTCAAGATCAAGGTCAAGTCCCGTCATGTCATTCACCAAGTTCACATAGGTTATTATCATTCTTGACAAAAGTCAAGTACAGTTTGCCAACTGTCCATAACTGAGGACGCGGCTATTCGAATAGTTTGAAACCTCTGCAGAGGGGTACACTTTACCCACAAGATTCGATACATCTGCCGGGAGAAATCCATGGATCGTCATACACAAAGTATGCGGGGTTCAGATAATCAAACAACCTCTTTCACTTGCTCACTCTAGTATAGGATCCTTCCCTAGAGCCCGAGACATGGACATCTTCTGTTCCGGCGTCTCTATTTTTGCCCGCTCCGGAGTGCCGGATGAATGGAGTTTCCACTCGGTTCAGAAGTACCCGCGCACAGTGCACTTCTATAAAGGATGATACAAGACCTCCCATACTAGGGTGAACAAGCTACGGACTAAGCCCCTTCCCATTTAGGGGTAATGTGGTCGTACGGTAATGGTTGGCTCACATGGTACATCACTTATTATCATTTAGCAAATACATTCCATAGTTCTTAGTCAATATTATTTTCCTTCATAAAACCATCATGTAGGAGAATCTTCATTTCAAGTTTTCAAGTTCAAGTCACCAAGTTCAAAAGGGGTTCCACTAGAGATGGTCTCAATTTTATTAGCGACTAAGCAACTATACTGAGTGATGGTACCACTAAGCTATAGTTGGATAAACTCAGCTTGATGCTCTTGCTAAGCAAGGTATCACTACACTTCTGTCATTCTACTCTAGCAATTCAATCATGCAATTTACTTAAAACAAGTAGCATGCAATAGTAAAACTAGGCATGGGGAGTATGATTCAAAAGATGGCTTGCCTTGGTTGGCAAAGTGTCCGGGGTATTCTTCTTCTTCTTGATAAAATTCCCCTTCAATATCTTCCTCCGCAACACTAGCGTCTAATAACGAATAAACACAATACACACAATCACCACACAATACTAACATCACTTCAAGCACACATCATTATTTTCAAACAATAGAGTTCATGTTGGATTTTATTTAAATTGGTTTGCAAGTTTTCTTCCAAGTTTGCATTGAGTGTGCAAGTTAAATTTCCTTCCAAATACCATAGGTGGTTTACTGTCCAAGCATTGGTATTGAACTTAGGGTAGTTGGACTAGTGCAAGTGAGGAGGGTTTAATTAAGTGGATTGGTATTGAGGGCAAAAATTAATTCTAAGTGTGCCATAGAAATCTATCATTTTATGCTTCAAACTAAGATGGGATTAGGGTCTAATTGGTACTACTAACAAGGTTTGAGTTGATTAAGGTTGACTAAACAGTAGGGAAGTTAATTAGTGAGTTCATAACCCAAGTTTCATAATTTTAGGAGGTTTAAATAATTTTCTAGAATTTTCTTATGATTAATAAAGCTATGGTCACACTATTCTTATTTATTTAAATTCCTAACTCAAATTAAATTCTAACCAGTTCTATAGTGTAGAGCAAATCCTAAGCTTTCCAACGCATATTCATTTGCTAGAAATGGATTTGTAAATCTCTTTGAATTGAAGTTTGAAAATTAGATCTGAATCATATTTGAATTAATTCAAACGGTGGGAAAATAATTAAAAACGAAACGGACCTAATTCTAACGAACCGGGCCGATTTCCAAAGAATCCCGAACGGGCCGGCCCAGAAAACGATTCGCACGGGCGGGAAAGAAATAAAACAGAACCTGACAGGGGGGTCCCACCCGTCAGGTCACTTAACTTCCCCGAACCGGTATGCTACCGCTGGATCTAGATCGAACGGCTCTGGGGCATCGTGTTCGTCGGCGACGGAGGAGCTCACCTGCGCGCAGTGAAGATGATGACGACGACGGCGGCGTGCGTAGAGGAAGCAGAACTCGACGGCGACGGGCGGAATCGACTCCGGCGAGGCTCCTCCACCACTTCCCAGCGGCGGCTTGCTCCCGGGAGGTCGAACGCGGCGGCGGCCTCCGCGTCCAGTACCTCGCCGGCGGGGCTGGCGACGTCGAGCTAGAGCGAGCGGGGTGAAGTGAGCGTGTCTGGGAGGTAGCTGGGGATGGTGTGCGTCCAGTCGTTTGATCGGCGGGGGCTTTTATAGGCCGGAGCGTCAGGGGACAGAGGCGCCCAGTAGGTGGCCAGCGCAGGGCATGCTGGCGACGTGCACGGGCGACACCGGCCTCGACGGCCTTGCTCGCATGCTGGAGGGGTGTTGTCTCGGCCGCGGAGTGCTGTGGGTCGGTGCTGGCGAGGGCACGGTGGTCGGGAGCTTGCAGAGAGGGAGAAGGAGAAGAGAGGGGGGTCCGGGTGCTGTCTTCCTCTCCTCCCATGTCGCACGGCTTGGGTCAGGGCAGAGGGCGCCGGGGTCGACCGCGGAGGTGTCTAGGAGCATGGCTACAGGCTTCGAGCGAGCAAGAACAGTGAAGCTCACAGTACTCTCGATTTGCTTGATTTTTGCCTGCCAAGTGTTTGACGAAATGCCCGCATGAAACTTAATTTCGAAATTTTGAAGTTTTTCACTTTGGGTGATCAGCATATTAGCCAAGGTTTCCAAAGATATTTTTGTTACCAAGAAAGGTTAAGTTTTGCAGAATTCATATTTCAAATTTTGGTATTGTCACTGTTTCATATTCAAAGTTTGGCTGATGTTTGAGTGATGTTCTGATTTGAATTTTGGGTAGCAACTTCTTGGTTGAGTTAGTATGTGACTTGGTTAAGCTCAACTAACTGGTCAAACACCAAGTTGAGTTACAGATTTCTTATTCTAAAGGCTCAAAGTAGGGTAGTCACTAATATTTTCTAGATCATCTTATTCTTCTCTTTTTCTTGCTTATTTTTATTTCTGGTTTCTTTGGCTTGTATAATCCTTCTCTCATGTCTCTGTTGGTTAAGTTATAACTAACTAACCATTGCACCACAAATAACCACACACATGAAATCATAGAAGTCATATAATGGAAAATACATGCATACATGCAATAATAGATAAAAAGTTTTATCTTGGTCCAAAATTTGGTATTTTAATTCATAGGAAGTGGATTACAATTTTCTAAGTTGTTACAATCTTCCCCCCTTAAAAAGAATCTCGTCCCCGAGATTCATTAATTAAGAACTGAAAAGATCGGGAAACTCTTTCTGAAGATAATCTTCTCGTTCCCAAGTGGCTTCATCTTCGGTGTGATTACTCCACTGAACTTTCAGAAACTTGATGCTTCGGGTTCGAGTGGTTCTAAATGCTTCCTCGAGGATACGGGTAGGCACTTCACGATAGGTCAAATCCTTGTTGATGTTCACAGAACGGTGATCAATATTCTTGAAGACTTCGGGCTTCTCCAGAACTTCAAGACATTTCCGACGTAACGACACGTGAAAGACATCGTGCACTTCAGACAATTCAGGGGGCATTTCCAATTGATAAGACACTTCTCCTCTGCGGCTTAGTACCTTGAAGGGTCCAATATATCTTGGTGCAAGCTTTCCTTTTACTTGGAATCTTTGCATTCCCTTGAGAGGTGATACTCTAAGATAAACAAAATCTCCAATCTGAAAGGTCAGTTCTCTCCGTCTCTTGTCGGCATAACTCTTCTGTCTAGACTGGGCTGCCTTGAGGTAGTCACGAATCATGCTAACTTTCTCCTCGGCTTCTTGTAGAATGTCAGGTCCAAATATCTGACTGTCTCCGGTTTTTGACCAATTCAAAGGGGTATGACACTTTCTTCCATATAAAGCTTCAAATGGGGCCATTTGCAAACTGGCTTGATAACTGTTGTTGTAGGAAAATTCCGCGAAAGGTAGACAATCTTCCCACTTAGCCCCGTAGGCTAGAACACAGGCTCTCAGCATATCTTCAAGTATTTGATTTACTCTTTCAGTCTGTCCATCAGTCTGAGGGTGGTAAGCTGTGCTAAAGGCTAATTTGGTTCCCAAGGCTTGATGCAAACTTGTCCAAAATCTTGAGGTGAATTGGGTTCCTCGATCGGAAACTATGGTTTTAGGGACTCCATGCAAACTAACAATTCTGGATAGATAAAGATCTGCTAGTTGGCCTGAGGTATAAGTGGTCTTGACAGGAATAAAGTGGGCAACTTTGGTAAGTCTATCCACAATGACCCAGATAGAGTCATTGCCACGGCTAGACCTAGGAAATCCAGTAATGAAATCCATTCCAACAGATTCCCGCTTCCATTCCGGAACTTGCAAAGGTTGTAGCAATCCCGCAGGACGTTGATGTTCAGCCTTGACTCTTTGACAAATATCACACTTGGATATGAACGATGCAATCTCACGCTTCATTCCATGCCACCAAAATTGCTCCTTCAGATCTTGATACATCTTAGTTCCACCGGGGTGGATGGAGTAAGGTGTCTCATGGGCTTCCTTCATAATAACTTCCTTCAATTCGGAGTCCGCAGGCACACAAATACGTCCTTTATACCAAAGAACTCCTTGATCATCTTCTTCAAATCCTGGCACCTTGCCGGAACTAATTCTGCGCTTAATTCCGTCAATACTCTCATTTTCCTTCTGGGCTTCTTTGATTTGGCTCATCAAGGTGGGTTGAAACTCAAGGTTGGCTAAGAATCCTCGACTGACTAGTTCCAATCCAAACCTTTCAAACTCTTGGTGCAACAGGGGTTGCTCCTCTTTGATCATCATATTCAACGAACATGGCTTCCTACTCAATGCATCGGCAACTACATTGGCCTTACCGGGGTGATAATGGATTTCCAGATCATAATCCTTGATCAACTCTATCCATCTTCTTTGCCTCATGTTTAACTCCTTCTGAGTGAAAATATACTTCAAACTCTTGTGGTCAGTGTAGATCTCACAACGGTTACCCATCAGATAGTGCCTCCAGGTCTTCAAAGCTAGAACTACAGCTGCTAACTCCAGATCATGAGTTGGATAGTTTTCTTCATGAGGTCGAAGCTGCCGGGAGAGGTAAGCTATGACCTTGCCTTCTTGCATTAACACACAACCAAGTCCAAGTTTGGAAGCGTCGCAATAGACATCAAAGTTCTTGGTGATATCGGGCATGGTTAGGACGGGGGCGGTCACCAATCGCTTCTTGAGCTCTTGAAAACTCTCTTCACACTTAGGGGTCCATTCGAACTTCTTGTCCTTCTTCAACAATTGGGTCATGGGTCTGGCAATGCTTGAAAATCCTTCAACAAATTTGCGGTAATATCCCGCTAGTCCGAGAAAACCTCTAACTTCAGTTTGAGTGGTAGGGGCTTCCCATTCCATGACTGATTTGATCTTCTTTGGGTCTACTGATATTCCTCCGGCTGATAATACATGGCCTAAGAATCCCACTTCCTTCAACCAGAACTCACATTTACTGAACTTGGCATATAGCTGATGCTCTCTAAGAGTCTCTAAGATTAATCTCAAATGGGTTGCATGCTCCTCTTCGGACTTGGAGTAGATAAGAATGTCATCAATGAAGACAACAACAAACTTATCCAAAAACTCCATGAAAACCTTATTCATGAGATTCATGAAGTAGGCAGGGGCATTGGTTAATCCAAAGGACATTACGGTGTACTCATACAATCCGTAACGGGTAGTGAAGGCTGTTTTGGGTATATCGGTTGCACGGATCTTCAGTTGATGGTATCCAGTTCTAAGATCTATCTTCGAGAAAACTCGAGCTCCGGTCAATTGGTCAAACAGATCTTCTATCTTAGGAAGAGGATACTTATTCTTGATGGTCACATCATTTAGCTTGCGATAATCAGTGCACAGTCGGCTGGAACCGTCACTTTTATCCACAAACAAGACGGGAGATCTCTAAGCAGATGAACTTGGCTGAATCAATCCCTTACTCAAAAGGTCATCCAATTGCTTCTTCAACTCCACTAGTTCAGCTGGGTTCATACGATAGGGTCGTTGGGCTATGGATCCAGTTCCGGGGATAAGCTCAATGATAAACTCAATATCCCGATCCGGTGGCATTCCGGGTAGCTCATCGGGAAAAACATCCGGGTATTCACAGACGATGGGAACTTCCTCTATAGTGGGTCCTGAGATACTCTTATGACATCTTGTGGATTGGGGTGGTTTTACGGACACATGCTTTACTACAATTCTAGTGCTACTCTTCATAGTGATGGTCTTCTTGGCACAATCTATCACTCCTTGATGGGAAGACATCCAATTCATACCGAGAACTACTTCCAAACCTTTGGTTCCCAAAACTATTAAATTGGCTAAGAAGGATATTCCATGAATTTCTATGGGAACTGCCAAACAGTTCCACTCGGCCCTTGTTGTTGACCCGGGTATTTGTACTAACATGGCATGTTTCAGGGGTGTTGGTTGGAGTCCACTTTTATCAACAAATAACTTAGTAACAAACGATTGTGAAGCTCCAGAATCAAACAGAACTCTTGCAGGAACTGAATTAACAGGGAACATACCAAGCACAACGTCGGTGGCTTCCTGAGCTTCTTCAACATTCATGTGGTTCAGACGGCCTCGAGGGTGAGGCTGGTTCCTTGGTGGATAATTCTTGCCACTTCCAACACGGCGCTGCTGCTGAGCAGGTGCAGTGGTCTTGGATGCATCATTCAGCTTCTTGGGGCACTCATTGGAGTAGTGCCCTTTGAGTCCACACTCATAACAGGTAACACCAGACTTGTCACCAGACTTGGGTGGCACCGGTGCTCCATTGGGCCTTGGAGCATTGGGGTTGAAGTTGTTGACATTAGGTCTCGGAGGTGCATGGTTGAAGTTGTTGCCGGGTGGACGGCTAGGAAAGTTAGGACGAGGTGCAGGTGCAGATGGCCTCATAGGTCTAGGGGTGAAACCCATAGGTGGATTTCCCCTTGGCTTCTGCGAGTTGCTTGAGTTGCCTTGATACATCATACGGCGCTTGCGGTTCTCTGCAGCTTGCTTGAGTTTGCCTTCCATCTGAATGGCAGAGTCAACCAATGATTCCAGGTTGGCAAAGTGAATGCTGACCAAGACACATTGCATCTCATCATGAAGTCCATCCAGAAACCGTTCTTGCTTCTTCTCAGTGGTGTTGGTGTCATCTGGGGCATACCTAGACAAGGTAAGGAACTTGTCACGGTAATCAACCACCGATAGGGAACCTTGCTTCCGATTTCTGAACTCATCTCTCATCCTTTTAACCAATCCCAAGGGAACATGGGCTTTGCTAAACTTGCTCTTGAACTCCTCCCACGGCATCCTATACCCTGGGGCTTGCATTGCACGAGTGCTATCCCACCAAGCTCTTGCGGCTCCCGCAAGATAGTGGGTGGTGTACAAGACCTTCTCATTTTCACCAACTTCGGCGACTGCCAAATTGTTCTCCATAGTGCGAAGCCAGTCATCGGCATCTAAGGGTTCTTCAGACTTAGTGAACATAGGAGGGTTGGTGTTTTGGAAACTCCTTAGCTTGGATCGGTGATCACCATGGCCATTGTTTTCTCCTTCACCATGGCCATTTCCATTGCCATTGTTGTGGTTCATTGCCATCTGGGTTAGTTGCTGAAGAGTGGCCAAGTTAGCTTGGCGCTCAGCTCGGGCTGCTTCTCGGTCTTCCATGATCAACCTTAGTAGTTCGGCCATTTCTGGATTTGGGGATGGGGGTGCTCGCGGCATCTGAAGATAAGGTGTGTAAGACAAGAGGGAAAAACTAATTTGCTAAGATTTAAATGTAACATGGATGATGCAATTTTTGTCTTACTAAGGCCTTAAGGGCCAAATTCATATTTCATTCAACAAGCATCAAACATATCATACATACGAGTTCACACATTACAAATGGTTTACATCAAACCATTGCGACTCGTCTACTAGAGAGGGGGATACAACTCACACCTACACGAAGTGACTGAAAGTAAAACTCATAACTAGATAACACGGGGATCTCCAATCTAGACATCGGGCTCCTCGGGGTCTTCCTCCTCATCATCCACAATGAATCCATTCTCCTCAGGATCCTCCTCATCATCAAGGTCCTCCATGAAGTCATCCTCGTCACTAATGAGGGCATTATCCTCCTTGCGGAGATCAATGCCTTCTTCCTCACCAAGGTGGCTCTCAAGACTCTCAATGTACTCAGTCAGCTCAGCCACATTGGCCTTCAACTCATCAATGGTGTGATCCCTCTCATCACGCTGGCGGCGAAGACTCTTGCGATCCCTAGCAAGAATCCTGATAGTGCTCCTTGTCTCCACCAGTGCGAAGTGCTCAAGGTTGGCCTTGGTACGGGCTCGATCTGCCTCCTGCTGAGTGGAGTACAGCAAGAAGTCCATGTGGTCGACGTAGGTACTCGGCTCATTTTGCCCTGGCATGTTTGCGGGACGCCCATCCGCATCACGCCGAGCAAAGTTCCTAAAGCGCTCTCCCTAGACCTCCTCAACATGCAGTCCGCACAAGCGGGCGTGCATCTCCTGCATACCTCGGACCAAACCATCGGCCCAAGTGTTCTCCACAAGCTCAAACTTGATCCTTGGAGAACTCAAATCTCCCTTCTTGCCACGGCAACTGG